>CM074201.1:24732271-25932271 GCA_037179385.1 Holothuria scabra | reverse complement strand
CGCTGTATGAGTTTCCTACAGTAGCTACCGTACTCACCCTGAGCGTCGTGAGCAACGAATTTGGAAACACGGGCAAACAGACGAACCGCCAATTACAGTAGCACGAATAAACCAGTGTGAATTAGCGTGTATTTTATGCATGGGCAACTGAAAGGATGGTAGATCAGTTGGCTTTGCCCCGTATCACATCATTTGATTTCCCAAACGTGTCTGGGTTAGCAGGTTATTATCTCAGGCCTGTTATAGACACACAGGCATTGGTTCATCGTTAATCATGTTTGTAGACCTGTATCTAACCGGTACAAAGCAGGTTGAAGTTGCTGTCGTAACACCATGCGGCAAGCTTATAGAATAATGATAACGAACGAGACTCCGTTACTGCGTTGGGCATGCAGTGTGCACTCGGAAATCAGTCATTAGCTCTTTCATGGAATAGCCCATATGCAGCATATTATATTATTACGATTGGACAGTAAAATGGAGACGGTATAGCTCGGCCACATCATAGCACCGAGTGTTCGCTATGGAGAGTTGCAAATAATCAATATCTTCATTGAAACGGATCGCAATGTTCCCGACGACTACTTCACAACAGTACCCAAAGTTAGGTAAAGATCTCAGAGAAGCCGAATTCGGTCATCTTGATCAAGATATAGCTTTTTGCAACAGTGGTACTTGGAGCTGTGTCCCGAAGAAGCTCATCGGCAGACAGTTTGAGTGCGTTTGTATTTTGGGGGCATCGTCCGCCTAGTAGGCCTTTGTTATTCAATAACAATGTAAAGCATAAAAATCAACGTAACAGAACTTACAAAAGAATCACAGTTATTAACGTTTATCAATTCATTTTCACTTTTTTAAATTATTCATTTTGTCATTGTGTTACTAACTGTAACGTTTGTTTATTTTTAAAGGTTAATTAAATTGCGAGAAAGCAATCCTCGCTGGTACTCTGCAGTAATTGCAAAACCGCTGTACAAGGACTCGATGGATGCAATCTCTGAGATGGTAGGAGCAAAGCCAGAAAATCTTACTCTCATTGAAAACGCAACAACAGGTAAAGCATGGCCTCATTTTGAGCTTGCACGGAAGGTCAAATTCAGTGAACCCTATCGTTGTTCTGGAGGACAATGCGCTACGCATCACACCGATTTACACAACATAGCGTTCGCGCAGTCAAAACGGTCAGCTAACGCAACCAATCAAAGGACAAGTAAATACACGCTGACGCTAGAACTTGAACTAGAGTAATGTGGCGCGTGCGTGGCGCATTATCCTCCCGTAATAGCGCGTCCAGTGAATCATTTTGACCTTAAAACCTTTCGGAAGTGATCGGGCGTGGAATTATGCGAATATCTTCAAGTAAACTAATGTAGAACCATATAGTCGTGCATATTGAGCAAACAAATTTATTGCTTTCGGCCTGTTTTAGATTGTAATTTCTTTTTGAAAAGGCATCACAATGATCCTGTAATTTAGCCAGAAAGCCAAAAGGCTTAGTAATTCCTTACCACTGAAATTTAAGCCTATTTTTTTTTCAAATTGACAGTGCTTCGTCATGTTTTTCAATTTGACAGTGCTCCATAATGTACCCACAAAGTATGCATGCAATGAATCGAAGCTTTCTACAAGAACTAGGGTTCTGCTCATGGTATCACATCCACATAATATATGTGAAATTTTGCAGTATCTAAGACTCCGACCATAGGAAATTTACCATTTGGCCTCTCCTGACCCGAAATGACCGTTGACCCCCAGGAAAATCGATAGGGGTCATCTACTCAACATGTCCAACCCACACACCAGATATGAGCATAGTCAAATGTACGGTTCTTAAAATATCGTGTTTGCAACGTTTTAATCCTTTGACCTCTCGTGACCCCAAACGAACTTTAACCTCCACCAAAAACGATAGGGATCATCTACTCAATATGGCCAACCTACACGCCAAATATGAGCATAGTCAATTGTTCGGTTCTTGAGATATCGAGTTTAAAATGTTTTGACCTTTTGACCTCTCATGACCCCAAACGACCTTTGACCTCCACCAAAAACAATAGGGATCATTTACTCAATATGGCCAACCCACACACCAAATATGAAATTCGTCACACTTACCCTTCGTGAGATACTGTGTTTACAAGCAATTTCTAAGGAATTTACCATTTGACCTCTCGTGACCCCAAATGACCTGTGACCTCCACAAAAAGCGAACGGGATCATCTACTCAATATGGCCAACGCACACACCAAATGTGAGATTAGTCACACTTACCCTTCTTGAGATATCGTGTTTACAAGCCAAAGCGTCACATACACACACACACACGACATCACCATCGCATAGATTCCTTGCCTGCCTTCGGCAAGGAATCAAAAAGTGTCGTCATCGTTGTGTAGAGATTGCCTTTTTATGATAGAATTGCGAAAAAAAGTGTAATAATTACGGTCAGGACATTAACGAAAGACACACAGAGGGGATAGTAAATTCACACACATCAGCGTTTCAAAAATTCACCCTTTAAATTTCATTTTTCCTTCTTTTTTTACCAACAGGGTCTAATACCGTCTTGAAGTTGCAAAATTATTCACCCGGAGACAAGATCTTAATGGTCAATATTCATACTTATCCGGCAGTGGTGAAACAAATCAAAAGTGTTCTGAAAAGTAACCCAGGTAAGCTTTAAGGTGCCCGACCCTTTAAAAGCTCCGCATGTAGTGAATCTTTGGAGTTGTCATAATGGAGAATAAATGAAACTTAAAGGGCCAATCCTCTCACCCCAAACTACACTTCTTGTATGGGTACAGAAAATATCTATTGGCCCAACATTTTGATTGACTGTTAATTCAAACAATGCAGACTACCAAAGCTTATATTACACAACATGAACTGTACTGAGAGTGTTTTGGTTATGCACATCTGCACATAGAGCTTTTCTATACTCACCCTGAAGCAATAAATGGAGATTGTGACTGGATAAGGATAAATTTCAGACAATTGTGGGAGGGGCTTATATTAGAAGGTTAGGAGAATTGATACTATTTGGGTTGAGAGAACTGGGCCTTAAATATCATTGATTAATCATTCTCCCCTGTTCACAGTGCTGTAGTCGAGTCCGGAGACTTCCAGTCACGAGTCCGGCAATTTCCAACTTTCAAGGACTCGAGTCCGGGCTCGAGTGTCCACTCGGACTCGAGTCCATGTAATTTCTCAATTGGGAAAAATCAACCTCTCTGACCGAGAACTTCACATTCTGAAATCACGAGTCCGAGTCCGGACTCGACTTCAGCACCGGCAGTTTTTTTGCGCGAACGAACGTGGTTCGCATTTTATGCGTAAGACTAGATGGTTACCATTTATACGAATTGAAACCGAAGGCGTAGGAAACGACGAAGGTCCTGCAAATCTGCCTTTAACACATGATGTAACTGTAAAAATGGAAAAGGTGGATGCTTCCGTCTGCTAGCCCCTCCCCCCCCCCCCCCCGACCCTCAATTCAAGGAAGAAACCCCATACTTGTTTCACTAGTAAAAATTAACATCCTGAAAAAAATTTGCATTATTTTTTGCTTAACATGTGCATGATACATCGTACCAAACAGCAATGTAATGAAAACATCCGAGTAAGGACCCTCAAACGTTCGAAACCTTATACTGGAACAACCCACAAACACATCGAACGTAAACCTTATCGAGTAACCGATGTGACCTAAGTCAGCCTAACAACACTAAACGTGAACTAAATTCATTGCCATTACTGTTACCAATGACCAAAAAGCCAAGGGCAGCCAATCGAGTTGGTCATAGAGGGGCACGAGGCATCGGGGAAGTTTCACTACTTAAGTGTCACTACTTCGTAATCGTGAATACATATATATTAGAATTCACGTTTACTTCAATTACACCAGTGGTATGTTTAAAGTTTACAAGGAACGGGTCCATTGTTGCATTACGGCAAAACCCCATGCTTGATAAATTCTGTTTGGAGGGTTGTCACACCACCACCACTGGTGATTTGACGTGAGCGTTGGCATCACCAAGCACAGTCATTAGAAAACTCTGCCCCTAGGAACTGGACTTCATTGACTTGGATGATACTTTAACGATCGAAAACCGCAATTAACGTAGTGACCTTGGGTTTTCGAACAGCCCTTACTAGAGTTTCAAAGATTGCCCACCGGTGATGACAAGTGGTTTTTGACCCTCACCAAAACAATAACGTGCAGAGCATAAGATTTATTATGTTTCCTTCGTGAGATATCATATTTTTTCAAAGTAGCATGAGAGTAAAATTGTCATCCCCCATTTATACCGGAAGGATTAAAAAACTAAACATATTTAACAACCGTTCTTCAGCGTGAACAAACAATCACAATGATTTTTTCTCTCTTTTAACAGGTGTTGAAACCGTAGTTATTGACATTCCTTTTCCAATTCAGAGTAAAGATGACATTCTAAAGCCATATGCGAAGGCTTTGAAGGAACATCCGGATATTAGAATGACAGTCGTCGATCACATCACCAGTTTGACTGCCGTCGTTATGCCCTTAAAGGAAATAATCGATATGTGCCACCAACATGGTGTCATCGTCTTGGTCGATGGCGCTCACACCCCGGGACATATCAATCTCACAGTGGAGGATTATGGGGCAGATTTTTATGTAGGTAAAGTATAAACAAACCCCTTACAATCTTACTTTGGAAAAATGAATATAATGAAAATATTAAAAAATGAAAACATAAAAAGACGTTCTGATATGAAGAATACACTTCAAGCAGTATTTTAATATTTTTTCTTCAAGTCCAATGCTCATCTTATTCTGCCACAACTGCAGTTTACCGCGTGGCCCTGAGAAAGCAAGTAAGTTCAAAACTGCAAGCTGGTATCTAACAAACTATTTGAAGTTTTGGAGAAGGCAAAGCTAAATTCGACTGTCTTCATTCGATCTAAGATTGGAAAACATGTTCGTGAATTGGCACGAAAGACACTTTAAATCATAAATTATCAAATTGATTGCAATTACCAATCATTTTGCAGATCTGTCACGGTCCAGGGAACAATGTGGGAAGGGTAGAATGAAGTACTTCCTGAAAATCTCCCCTAAAAGTTCGAATATGCCTAAAACAATTTGTAAATGTTTTATACCCATATTCACTTGTCCTAGGAAACTTATCAAAGTGGATGATGACACCCCGTGGGGTTGGCTTCCTGTGGGTACATCCGAGACACCAAGCATTTACGAGCCCTTTGGTAACTTCACATGCCGAAGATAGCGATAATTTCATCGACAGATTTTATTCACCGATGACGAGAGATATGATCCCTCACGTCCTGGTGAAAGATGCAGTTAATTTCCATAAAGATCTCGGAGGACTCGTAAGTACAGCAAATTTAGCAATTTTTGAGAAAGTTTCAATATTTCGTGAATCCACAAGTCATTGCAAGAATCTTGCAACAGTCAAAGATTGTCTAATTGCATTAGCGGCCCAGCCGGATTATTCAATGTTTCTCAGCTTTATATATCGCCTTCGCAAGCCTCAGTTAGCCCATTCTCAGGAAGGGTGTACATGTTCAAAGTCAATTTTGAATATAAAGCAAGTGGTCTTTTAACTTAGTACAGGTAGCCTATGCTTAAAGTTTTGATTGGTCTGTAGGTACATGTGACTTTTGATGTTGGCTCGAATGTAGGGTTGAGCAACGATGAAACTTTCTAAAATTGATTCTGAGCGACATGCTTTCGCTCGATCATTGCTTCACTGAGTTGTAAAAACTCCAAGTGTCCTATCATTCTTCACTCCCGTGGGTTATGCAATGGAAGGTCCGTTTTACCCTTCCAAGAATGTGTGTTTATTACCCAACAGTGACTGCATGCATGTGACGTCACATGGTCATAGAAACTGAAGTGAGCCCTCACCTGAGGTAAGTTCGTAACCGCAACTAACACAAATGTACATTTGTTGCATGCGTTCAGTTGGTTGTATAATGTTTCCATGGCATTCGAAAAACTGCGCTGTTTATCTTTTGCTTTCAACACAGGAAAAGATCTCAGATAGAAATTCTGATATTGTGACCGAAGCTTCGAAGATGCTCTCAGATGCCTGGAAGACACCCGTTTTGGAGGTAGAACAAGAACTCAGAGCTCCGTTTATGGCTGTAGTCGGTTTACCGATAGAACTGAACGACTTTTATAAACATGATAAAAGTGGGTGGAGGCAACTAAGTTTAGACCTCCTCGGGAGAGGAACGGACATAAAATGTTTTTTCATCAATGGGAGATTTTGGTGTCGCATTTCGTGTAATGTTTGGAACGACCGCGAAGATTACTATAGAGTAAGGGACGATGTCCTGCAACTGCTTCAAGGAAAGCGCGTTTTGCAGGAAACTACCGGTACATAACATCATCCAAGGGCGTGCTTTTGGAGCGATTAAATTCCCAATTAGTGGCCCCAAAAATCAGTCATGGAAAATGGTAAAAATATAAAATGAGTTGAGATGAAACAAAAATCATAATGAATCACAACTTTTTTGTTGACTCTGCATGCAATGCTTATATATCCACCTTCTATATTTTTTGTTTCATTTGCCCCTGTGTCCCCCGACAACCACCAAGCTATTGTCCCATCTTGTATTATCTACCTACGCATGAGAAAATTCCAGTTGAAACCTGTTGAACAGGGTTTAACAAGTACAACAGGTAATTGGAAACAAAATCAACAGGTTTTAACAGGATTTCAACAGGCACCAACATGAACCTATTAGCTTCTTCGGTGTTACCTGTTGACGCCTGTTGACTTTCATCACTCCAACAGGTAATTGGAACATTGCCTCTTCATATCTGTTAATACCTGTTCCAACCGGTTGGAATTTCAACAGGAATTTTCTCCTGGGTATCTAAATCTCTGTTACATTTGTCCATACATGTCCACTCCCCAAAATATACATCTCCGAGATAACAATGCTCCAACATCTCCATCTAAGTTCAAGGTGCCTCACCCCAGCTAGCCACACGACCCATCCCGCAAAAGATGGGGTCGTATTATTTACACAACTACTATACACAACTAAAGGTTAAGAGCTGAGCTTCCGACATTTTCTACATGTTCCGCAAATGTAATGACGGCGTTTTTTTCTAACGATGTAAATTCCTGAAAGAGTGGATTTTTCCCCGACAGCACGTAAATTTTGCCAAAAAACATCGCTTTAAAATTTTCTGGGGTTGTAATTAACAGCATCCCCGGTAATGGCGCCCCTAGATGTAGGGGGTATGTCCACCCAAACTTATCTGCATGCAATCTAATCTTCATGTCTCGCAGTTCCTTGAAAGAGGATGATGTTGCGGAGGGTGCAGAAATAATTGTTGCAAAAAAAGGCTCCCTTCTTGTCGCTGATAATTGTCTACAAAAAAGGAAAAAGCGCAGATCCAAAGAATAGCTCCCACAAACTGTTTCCCATGCAAATGATTTGGAACTCAAGGATCATCCGGGGCTGAGCAAAAATGAAATAGAACCGTTGTCCCAGTGGTAATGGTTTCAGCCACGGACTTCCTGTATATGTGGACAGAGATACTATGCATTGATTGTCTCTACCGTACGTGTCGTGTAGGCGTAGCAAGATGGTTGTCTGCTATGGTTTTGTGTGTGAAAGTTTAGAGTTGCTCAAGTCGTTCAAAACAACAGATTTTGCAAGACAGTTGAAATATTTTCGAAATAATGCAAGGTCCGGTCAAAATCACTACACCTATACCAGGAATATTGTTACCCATTCAAGTTAAACTTTTGTTTAAGTTATTGCAGAGTCGTCGTCAAATCATATCTTGGTGTCCCTTTTTTGTCCCAGACGGTGACGACAATCTACTGTTATGTAGTATGGTGCACTCTCCGTGACCTTTAGCAGACGCCATGTTGTTTACGAGCAACTCTCCCTTCCCTTTGTTCTAGATTCCCAGGGCCCTTCTTGTTTCCCGTCCCGTGTTACCGGTGGACGTGACATATCACATTGCCGTAGCTCCACGTGCACGCTGTAACCCATATTTTCGAGGTGTGGCCAATTTCCCCCTTTGCAGCCTCCTCATTGGTCATTTATATCATAATACTTATTTTTATGGTGCGTCATAACTTCTGACCAATCAGGGGACTGCAGGTGTTCAGAGCTCGAACGATTCACAAGACCGAGCCTGCGAGCTGGACTTCAGACGAGGAGCACTTGAGTGAGCTGTAGATATTGATTAATATTAGGCCGGCCGAATTAATTAAAACCTGATCATCTTTTTGCGGAACCAAATCATCACATACAATCATTTAAAATCAACTGGAAACTCTCTCTCCTTTTTTTTCTGTCTGGAACTACAACTCAAGATCCCGTACCACTCATCATCTAACAGGGCGGAGTCGCGGGCCTCATCCCTTGCTTAAATACCTAACATGATGGAGCAGCGGGCTCGGCATCGAGTCTACAACAACTTATTTTACATGGTGGGCAAGTGGATTCTGCTTTAACAGTTAACACACTTGGTTGTGACTCGTTACTTGACATGCATTACATTTCACAGTGGCGGCGGAACCGGGGGGGGGGGGGGGGGTTTGGGGGCTTTGCCTCCCCAATGGAAAAATTGGAGGGGCTAAAGGCATGTTTAGCCCCCCCCCCTACCCCCAATATTTGTAAGGTGCGCTTCAAAGAGTGGTGACCGGCGACGACGGGGAGAATATTGAAGTGGGTGGTGAACATATTCTCCATCAGTCTAATGGACAATATAGGCCTACTAATAATTTTAGGGAATGTTGTCGATGAAAAAGAAACTGAACACGCTAAAGCCTCTTTAAAATCCCCCAACCCAATCTCCGAGCTCCTCGAAAAGTGGAAGCAGTATGGTCTGTTATTGCGTAATCATGTTAAGTTTTACTGATCGTTTTTCGCGAGGTTGAACAACGTATTCTACTACTTTTAATGGTTTAAGAGTTTTCATGAGCAGTTTCCATTTTGTTTTTCTTCAAGTGACCATTCTCATGATAAATGGCAATTGTGTGGTGTTTTCTGACACTGCACGATAATCCCATGAAAATGCTTATTTCTGTACTTACGTGACTCAAAAGCCAGAAAATTGCATCTAATAAGCCTAGGTTTAGTTTATTTAGTATGAATTCGGTCCCTAGAGAGCCAAACAGACCTTTTGTCTTGGATATTTCTTGCATTTGCACTTAATAAATGGCTATTTCAGAGTGGTCAGAGGATGTAAAATACGTCAAGTAATGTTTCTTGATTTCCAGATACCAAAACTGTACACCTTACGGTGATTAATTTCCATAACTTTTTTCCCCGTGTAAGATTTGCTTGCTATTTGGCTCTAACAGGTTTAATCTTTATCTTCACAAAGTAGCCCATTATAACATTAGAATCTTAAATTGAGACCAGACAATAACACACGAAATAAAATGACCCCCTTTATACTAGAATGTGAAAGAGAGGGATAGAAACGTGGGCGTCCGTAGGTAGGGGTAAGGGGGCACCTGTCCTCCCCCTGAAAAATAAAAAAAACCTGAAAAAACAAAGAAAAAGACGAAGAAAAATTAACATCAACATTTCTTAACAATTCACTCAGTGTTTTCCCTATTTATATGTGGTAAACAGGCTTTAGAAATGACATTTCCAGCGATCTGGGTGACATTGTGGGATAAAATTTTCTTGCGCTCCGCGCCAACTCATGGTGGCGCGGAGCTTTTCCCCTTATAGCATTTTGCCTAAAAGAATTTTGTCCCCCCCCCTCCCCGAATGGAGAGACAATTTAAACACGTTTTAATAGAAAAACTTGCGGAGGAGAAATGGCAAAGTAGTCTTCTACCAGGTTTGGAAAATCAAATGGGAAGTCTGAAAAGCTGTGGCCTCGATCGTGCTGAGGCTCAGGGTATATTTACTCCTTCGAAGCGCCCCTGCAAACCATTTTCGCCCCCTCTGACCGAAATCCCTAGGCCCCCCCCCCCCCACTGGATTTGAGATCGGTATAGATTAGGTTGGTGGTATCCTTGGGAGGAACCACGGCAGCGGGGGTGTTTTGGGGGAAAATGATATGATCTAGTGGAAATATAATTGAGTAATTGACATGTATGGGTGGACAAATGTAACAAGGGGTGCAGAAAGTGAAAAACACGGCCAACAGAATGAATGAAAGAGGATGCATAATTAATTATTGTTCTTGTATCATCTCAATTTATCTGATATGTATTACCATTTTGCATAGGCTGAATTTTTTCTTTTTAGTCGAGAAATTGCAAACATGAAACCCATATTTTAAGGCTGGATACATGCAACATAGAACACGCGGGAAGTGCCGTTTCCGGCCACCTGGGGGGTCTGTAAAGTCAAAAATTTTCTTGTACGCTCCGCGCCAACTGATGGTGGCGCTCCGCTTAGATAGTCCTGCCGGCACTCAGCCCCCCAATATTTTTTCCGTTCCGCCGCGCCTGACTTTTCATGGTGAAGGAGCGCATCACAAACAATTCAGGACACATATCATCATATCCTGAGGGAGCGAACTTACATTACCGTTCATCATCATTATCCCGGACTGGTCCCCCTAGCTCTTTCCTGAACTCTCTACGTTTCCGTCATACTCTCTGTCGATCCTTAATCATTCCTGAAGTAGTCCAGTCTGTTCCTGTCAACGAATCCATGGCTGCCTTACCCGTTCGCCCGTTTTTACAACCTTAACGTTAGGCGGTAATGTTCTTTTTTGGACTCCACTTCGCCCACGGACCAACGCCAATGCTTGCCTACACTACCGGATGTCATTGTAAGCCTACTTCATACTGCACAGCCTAGCTGTTGCAGCATATTCCCGTGTGAAACCTCCGTTTGCTGTACCACTATAAATCACACCCAACTGTATTCTGAAGCCATCTTATACCTAGCCTATCTCGTTTATTACCAAGGAGAACCCTTCCCGATCTCAGGATGTGAGATGGATTTCCATATCTTAGTCCAGTCCTGCATGTTTTCGCGGGTACGCCCGGAAGTTTTCGCCCAACCACCCCGGCGAAGAATGCTACCGAAGTCGCTTGGTCCAACGCTGACGTCCACGATTCCAACCAGGGTTCAAGACTCATTTTTATGAGTGAGTATGAGGCAACCCCCCCCCCCTCCCCTGTTTTTGGGTTGTGTTCGTTCACGAAATTGTTAGCGTTGGCCTACCTACTTATGGGCTACAGGCCTACTAAAGTAAAGTCAAACGGTTAGCGCTTATCGCTAATTTTTAAAGGCATATTTTCATCATCCCAAACAGTTCCAATTCTCCCAACCTACTTACTTCTAGCCCCTCCCACATTTATCTAAAACTCATCTTTATCCAGACACAATCCTAGTTTATTGCTTCATGCATGGCTTCCCAGTGGCCATACAAGTCTATAATGTGTAATCTAGACACTCTCAGTGCTCATGCTGTGTAATTTAGCTATGTTGCATTGTTTGAATGTGATGCCAATCAAAGAGCTGTACCAATTGAGAGTTTTGATATATGTATACTGAAACTGTAGTTTGGGGTGACGAATGACTGCCTTTAAGTGCGACAGTTAACGCAGATGTATTTTAACTATTTTGTAAAATGCAAACATCGCAATATTTGTAGACCCCACAGGATGAATTTCTATACCTTTTTTCAGGTTTTGGCAGAACTACATTTTCGATTTTTCAAATTGTTTTGACATGCTCTTACAATCCCATCAAATGTGTTTCTAGGCTAGGTATGATAGAAAGTCAATCCGAAAGAATGTCAGGTCGTTTGGCTTAGCATAGTACAGCACATTCCCCTTAGTCAATTCAGAATTTCCATGTTTTCAATGCCTCGAAAGTCAAGGTATATACACTGTACTAGAGTTTTGTAGCCATTGCACTAAAGGTGTCGTGAGAGTCATTTAATTATGCGAGAATTTCGAAATGTTTCACATTAACGTTAGGATGTATTATGACATGTAATTCATATTTTGCAATTAAGCCTAGACCTAGGCCCGTCTTTTGATCCAGAACGTTAGTGTATTTGCTTTAAAACAACATTTATACTGTTTAGTTTGTCGTACAAAGCTGATATTTGACAGAACGATGCTATTCGTTGTAGTTTTCATGATTCTATTTCACGTAGTATGTTATGCTGTATGTCTAGCCCATGGTACGTAATACGCAGCACAAAGGAGTCGCCTCATTATGCAGAGTTTGTGAATACTCTACACGCCATTCCGTAGGTGTAATCGAAGGTGTGTCAACTTTAAGCCAATCAGAAAGTTTGTTTACTTTTGTACTCGAAGTGAATAAATTAGTATGTTAAGGCGGAGAGAAATAACACCGTGTGAATCAATTTGATGTGAACCAATTGCAATGTTATCATCATTTAGACCCAGTCATGTTCGTATATATATTTTTTTCGTTTGTGGCAAGAGTTGCTAAATAATCATAGAGGAAGTCCTTACGCTTTGGCGGTTTTTAAATGCTTTTCTTGGGAATTAGCCAGCCCAGGTTAAAATTTCAGGAGCTGTCCTCGAATTTTTTTAACCAAATTTTTGCTCTGGGTAATTACTCCCTTGCTCATGAAATGCAGGTACGAGATAGCATATAGTTGGTTTTAATTTACAAAATGTCCAGTCCGTATGTTGTTTAAGGAGGCGCGACCATTAAGTTTTTTCATTGTGTATGAAGTGAGAGTTCGCGGTAGCCATTGGGGTTTTTGAAAATTTGCCACTGCAAGGAGTTGCGTCATTGTCCAGATACCTTTACATAATTGGGTCTACCTTTTTCACATTTGTATATGAACAAAGAAGGATGAGGATACTTCGAATTTCATATGTATTTGTTTACATAATTAATTTAAATGAATTTTAGGAATGGTAGTTGTGACTCCACGACTTAGACAAATTTTAGTAAGCTCGTGCAATAAGGTTTTTTCAGAGAAAAGTGAATTTTTGAATATCGATACTTGAATGACAGTATTTAACATGAAAACAGTGATGTTCGCTTGTATGTAGCCTTTTAACGATTTAACACCAGAATAGTCACTTATGGTTTAGTGATATGCTATGTGGAAAGTCGTATACAGTTATGTCAGGATAGTGATTTGTTTTGCAATACATGTCAAGATAGCAGAAAGTATTTATATATTCTGCCCAGACAGTAAGGTACATATTTAAAAATAATAGATAAACGTATGCATGTTTTCAGATAAGCTGTTTTGAAATGAACCTTGGGTTATCTCCCTCTCCACGTGACCCTACCCTCCCTGTGTTTGCCTCACAAGATTCTGTCAATTGTAATAGAATTGCATTTATATTTCATGATATTTGGCGTTTTATTATCGATTCTCGTATGCATGAATGCTCATGGAGTAAAATTTTTCACAGTGTTCAAAATTTTAAAAGTGCAAAGGGGATGTTATGTAGTATGGTGCACTCTCCATGACCTTTAGCAGACGCCACGTTGTTTACGAGCAACTCTCCCTTCCCTTTGTTCTAGACACAGGCATTCGAAGCGTTATTATAATATTACTACACACTGTAGTAATATAATAATAACGCTTCGAATGCCTGTGGTTCTAGATTCCCAGGGCCCTTCCTGTTTCCTGTCTTGTGTTACCAGTGGACGTGACATATCACAATGCCGTAGCTCCACGTGCACGCTGTAACCCATATTTTCGAGGTGTGGCCAATTTCCCCCTTTGCAGCTTCCTCATTGGTCATTTATATCATAATACTTATGCATATGAGTGCGTCATAACTTTTGACCAATCAGGGGACTGCAGATGTTCAGAGCTCGAACGATTCACAAGACCGAGCCTGCGAGCTGGACATCCGTGCATAAGACTTCAGACGAGGAGCACTTGAGTGAGCTGTAGATATTGATTAATATTAGGCCGGCCGAATCGATTAAAATTTGATTATCTTTTTGCGGAACCAAATCATCAAGTACAATCATTTAAAATCAACTGGAAACTCTCTCTCTCCTTTTTTTCTGTCTGGAACTACAACTCAAGATCCCGTACCACTCATCATCTAACATGGCGGAGTCGCGGGCTTCATCCCTTGCTTAAATATCTAACACTACGGATAGGACATACAAGATACATGCTCCGTCTATGGTTATAGGAAGTCCGTACCAATGAAGCATTTCCAACTTACATTTCTTCAAATGACCATTCTCTTCATTGATTGATAAAGTTCTATCTTACTGCTAAATGCAGAGTAGTGGCTATCTGACACTAAACGATTATGTCAGAAAATATTTTTTTATTACTTTGGTGGCCTCGAAAGCCTAAATATCACATAAAAATGGAGTGTTCTCTCACATTTCATGAAGATGTATTTGAAAGAGAAGAGAGCTAAGTAGCTCGAGCTTTCGTCATGTTCACATTTGTTTTCTATGTAATATTTTTTTTTTTCTTTGCTCTAGCTGTTTTACACAACATTCGCCCTATGATCTCGATTCAGTGAAACTAGAATAGACAAAACACGGAGATAAACGTTTACCTATTTACTTTTTAATGAAAGAAAGGGGCCCAAATTCTTATGTATTAATAGAACAGCAGGCGCGGAAGAGGGGGGGGGGGGATTACGGCATCAGCCCTTCCTTTTTCGCGACATAAAAAATTAAGCATATTGGAAATTAGCAGTGCAACTCCCTCACACCCAGTTTTTCTCTTAAGTCAACCCCCCCCCCCATTTTTGGAATGTCTGGACCCGCGTCTGTGCAGTAGTACTGGATGAGGAGGAAATGACTTTCTATCAAGTGAGGCGAATTGAATGAAAAGTTTGGAAAGCCATGACTTAGATTATGCTTAGGTTCAGGGTATTTGCCCGCTTCGCAGCGCGATTTATCTGCTGCAGGACATTCTCGCCCATCTGACCGAACCTCATAGCTCTGTCGCTGAATATATAGCAATGACCGCATACGGGACGGAAGCGCTGGGGGCTGCGGCCCCTCCCCATTGGCTAAAACCTTGTAGAATTGGTCAGACTTAGGCAAGGAATGGGAAAGGGGTGGGATCTAGAGTCGGGCGGAAAGTCACCACCCCTTGAAAGAAAGAGTCCCGTACGGCCGTGAATATAGCAGCACTACACTGTAAGCCTTTTTCTCGTACTTATGTTCTCGGTCACGCGCCACCGTTCACAATGAGGCCGGCAAATCAGAGAAATTATAAAGGAACAACGGGAAGAAAAGAGGGATTGCAAATAACAAACATGTATGATTTAGTAGTCTGTATTGCACACGACGAGTAAAAGAGGCCGGATTAGACCATTGAAGGTTACGTCACTGCATGGTTGGCATAGAGCATGCGCAGAAACATATGCGTGCATGTCTTTTTAATGAGTCTATTGACGTGTAAAGTCAAGAAGCCTGTTCATTATTCTATATTTTAACCTTAAATTCATCAAAATTAAGCTTTTATCATTTTGAAAAAGTTGGGGAGACTTTCTCAAGTTGGAGATAGGCTAAGTCTATTCCATGGATGTGGATGAAAAGGGGTGACTTATACGACCTCATATGGGGAATGTCTGGGCCTTAGAATGTGGTTGTTGTGTCAGCTGGCCTATGTGGGATGTCATGATTATTGTTTATTGTTTATTGTTTATTTTTTATTTTTCAACTGTACTACATGCAAACGTACATTCATTATCATTATTATTATGATACAATACGTAATAATATTTACAAGAAACGTGAGTATGAAGACAGTAGAAAAGGAACCAGATGAAGCTTGCAAGCTTTTCTAGTCTGGCCCAAATAACTGAGATGATCTTAATTGCTTACACAACTAGAATATATAAATACGAATATGACTCCTATAACATTTACATGATTGTATACAAAGAATTGCTGCTAGTTTGATGCTTACTTTTAGCCAGATTTTTAATTATTTATTTATTTGATTATTTATTTCTTTTTTTTTTTTTTGCCAGATAAAATTAATTATTCACATACAATAACAAGAAGGATTTCTTTAAGTACTTCTTGAATAGATTAAGGTTAGGGGCATTTCTTATGCTAATGTCAAGAGAGTTCCAGAGAGATACCCCGCTACTTCTCACGTGAGAGTGCGCAAACATTGTCCTAGTATATGGCTGGAGAAGATTATCTCTTCTTCTTGTTGGATAGTTGTGATGACAACTATTAAGGTTGAAAAAGGAATGGAAATCAGGAGGGAGTTGACCGCTGTTGTGCCTATACAAAAGAACGCCTAACTGGTAATTGTAGTGGTCCTTTAGAGTTAGAATATTATAATGGTGAAAAAGTGGAAGAGAATGAGTATATGGTGAAGCTTTTGATATAGTTCGTACAGCCCTCTTTTGAAGAATAAAAAGCTTGTCTGTATATGTTGGCAAGGCATTACCCCATAATAAAATACTATAAGTAAGGTGTGGTAAAATTAATGCATTATAGATAGTTAACAAGGAACAACTAGGAATATAATGTTTTAGTCTATTCATAACACCGACGATTTTAGAAATGGATTTAGTAACGTTATGAATGTGATCCTGCCATGTAAGTTTATTATCAATTGTAACCCCTAAGAACTTAGTAGAATTTTCACTACTTATGATGGTGTTCTTAAAATTTATAGTAAAACGTGCAGTGTCACCTTTCATATTATTAAAAACCAATAATTTAGTTTTACTTATATTTAAAGATAACTTGTTTGACGCTAACCATTCAGAAACATTTTTTAACTCTGAAGAAACAACTTGGAGGGCTCGACTGACATCAGGATTATGATAATAAACAGTTGTGTCATCGGCAAATAATATAAACTTCAGTAATTTTGACGACTTATACATATCATTGATATATAATATAAAAAGAAGAGGTCCCAGTATTGAACCTTGCGGAACGCCGATATTAATATTATTAAGATTAGAGTCCTTCCCTTTAAAACGGACAAATTGTTTACGATTAGAAAGATAACTTTTAAACCAATCAAATGCCACACCCCGTATTCCATATCTGTACAGTTTGTTCAATAAAATTTCATGATTTATAGTATCAAAAGCTTTAGATAAATCGATAAATAAGGCCACGGTGCTGACTCTATTATCTAGGTTACACACTATATCATCAACAAACTTTAAAGCAGCCATATATGTGGAGTGATCCTTCCGAAATCCATACTGCCCGGAATATAATAGGTTATTCTTATTTATAAAAGCTGATAATCTATTGTATGTAAGTCTTTCAAAAATTTTAGAAATAGCAGGCAGAACTGAAACAGGGCGGTAATTAGATACAGTTTCAGCTCCACCAGATTTATAAATTGGAATGACCTTTGCAATTTTAAGTTCATTCGGGAAAACACCTTCAGAAAAAGATAAATTCAAAATATGAGTAAGAGGATCAATAATATGACCATGTATCTGTTTTAAAATATCATTGGTAAGGCCATCATACCCTGGGGATTTCCCACTTTGAAGTTTCAATATAGTACTAACCACTTCCTCATGACTCACTGGGTGTAAAATAAAGGTATCTAAAACACTAATATCATTGAGATAACAATTGTAGTTATAGTACGTTACATCTATTTTAGAAGCTAGATTTTCGCCTACAGATGTGAAGAAATTATTAAAATCATTAGCAAAATTTTGCATGTTATTCGAATCATCATTTGTATGTAAATTCTCAATTCCAGTCGCATTAGTGTTGCCACCCCCTCTGTTCAGTATCCCATTAATACCAGACCAAATCTTCTTACTGTTATTTTTATTTTTACTAAAGTACTCATAGTAATACGATTTCTTGGCATTTCGAATTACCGCAGTTAATCTGTTCTTAAAATTGCGATAATGCAGTAAATTCTGTTCTGTGGGGCTTCGCTTATACGCACAATACAATACATTTTTCTTGCGAATGGACTTTAAAATACCAGAGGTAATCCAAGGTGATTTCTGTAAATTTTTCTTGCACTTAATTTGACGCATAGGACAGTTTCTTTGGAAAATATCACAAAGTTTATTATTAAATTTAGTAAAAGCAGACTGAGCGTTATTGTCACACAAAATATCATGCCAATCAGTAGAATCTAATTCCAGTTTCATATTCAATATTTTAGAAGTACTAGTATCACGCTTAAAAATAGCAGGCCTAGTGAAATTCCTTCTATACACGGACTTAAATGTTCACAAATAATAGCAATGGGATAATGGTCAGATAAATCAGTTCTAATGATGGTAGATCTAGCTGCGAAATTAATATTTGTAAATATGTTATCAATAAGTGTTTCCGATACTTCTGTCACCCTAGTGGGTTTATCAATTACAGGATAGAATGAGAATGATAATAATGTATTTTTAAGTAAGTCCGCGTTTTGTCCAGACAGTAGATTAACATTGAAATCCCCTGCAATAAAACAAACACTGCGATCATTATTTAAGGTATTATGGGGAAGTTCAGAGCAAATACCAAGAGGCATGATTGTTGGCTGTCCCATATGGGCCACATGTTTTAGAAAATCTGACCGACAATATGAGGGCAGTACAAGCCCGCGGAGCGGAAGAAGTTTTTTCGTTCAGCTCCTCGCTACAAAAACCAAGGTTGACAGTCATAGAGGCCCTACGCAGGCTAGAGTAGTACTAGGGGAAACCTGGACCACTGCACGTAGATATTGAAGTACATTTAGGCCTACTGCTCCCACTGACCGACTTAACTAAGGAATCTCTAAGGATTTTGCTGTTATGAAGCTTTCAACTTGGTCTTCTTGAGAGCCGCCAAGCCTTCACCAATATCGGGTAAGTGTCTTTTCATTTGTCCCTACCAACAATATGCGCCTAGTATGGTACTTTTATGGTATGCTGTGGTATGGTATGGTACTCTTCATTTGTATTCTTAGGTGCAATAGAGCTATTAAATACTTGCTTATAGGTATAGTGATAGAAAAGGGTCCCGTTTTACTTGAGAGATAAAAAGTTAGATTTTCCAAGGAAAGTCAGTTGCAATTGCAACATGGACACGAAGGGGGCATGAGAGGGCAGTCCTTGTGTCAGATTTTTTCCCCTGGATGTCCCTTCGCCCACTCTTGAGCCAATACCTATCCCGAGACTTTATTTTTCACTAAGGAATATGGCACGCTAAAATCACAGAGCTTTCGGGGCTTTGCCCCCTGGATCCCGCCAGTGAAACATGATGATACATCATCAAGGTGTAAAATTAATCAATTCACACCGCTATGCCACTGACTGGCACAAGTTGGCATACTGAGCATGCGCGGGAACTTTGTGCTTGCAGCGATCTCCACGATTGTATGCAGAGTACACTCAGACCAAATTGAATTAGAATCTACATTTTATTGTCACGAATATACAGGCATAACTCATCAACCGGGTTAAGTTGTCAAGCAGTCGTGACGCTATTTGTTTGAAAACATGAATGAAACTATAGAAATGAATGTAAAATTGTCAATTCTGGTGGCGTTTCATTGGTGTTTTATAAATTTTAACGTATTTTATTGTATTAACACATTTGAATAATAGTTATCAAACCCTCTTGTGTTTTAATTCCAAATCAGATAAAGACTACACTCTAAAATAAAAAGAGTGAAATTTTACTCGTGTAAAGAGTGGGGGTTATAAATTTCACTCCAAGAAGAGTGAAATTCACTCCAATGCAACGACCAATACAAGGACCACTCTTAAAAAAGGGGGCCCCATTAAAGAGTGAATTCTCACTCTTTTTGAGAAGATTTCACTCTTCTTGGAGTGAACTTTGCCATCTATGGAGTGAATTAACACTCTAATTGAGTGAATTCACACTTTTCACTCTATTAAAGAGAGATAAAGTTTACTCTTCTGTCTTCAAGTGTAGCTAGTTCAACCACATGGGAGCATATACCCAAACAACAGTGACAGGTCCCTGTTAGCATTACCATGCCATAAAAGTGTGCGTCGGTCTCGTTTTCTATCATCCGGGAACCACCCGATTGTCGATGTGGACTTGAGCAAGAGGATACAAAACCTGCAACAATTCCTGCCCAGACCACCCGAGACCATCCAAACTTTCTGGTAGTCCCCCTCCTCCCCCCCCCAAAAAAAACAATGAATTTAGATTTTAATTCAAACCATCAGAGATCAACCCGAAAAGACCCGAAGCAATATCCTACTGCTATAATTACCGCATGACTGAAAGATTTGAAAGATCACATACTTATAAAGGAGAATGTTGGCATCAAGTTGACATCAAGAGGGGTAAAATTCAACATGGACGAACAATTAGCCTGCTACAAAGTAATTTAGAAAGTGTAAATTAAATTTGATGTTAGGCTAAGCAGGGAGCCTTAAGCTCCCTGGGCTAAGTGAATTTCAATTCAGAAAATGCAAAATCCATACAATCAAAAAAGAGCGTTTAGAAAACAAACTTGCGATGAAGTGACTATCAAACCAGAAAATAATAAAGGCTAAATCTCAGACCTGACAGTTCCATCTCTCCAAACCTACGTAGTTAAGCCCCTCCTATACTATGATACTCATCTTCATCCAGACACAGTCTAAGTTCGTTGCCTCCGCGCGTGTATTGGTGACCACGTGGACACCGTGTATAGATTCCAGTAGGATTTCTCCACATTCCCCGGACTTCCCACACTACGTCGTACTATATACTGATAAAACGGGGGAACTTTGGCAGGTTTTTTTTATGTTTTATTGTGATAACCTCTCACAGCAATGGAAAAATGACTGAAAATTAAGTGGTATGAACCAATTAACTTCCAGTTAATAAGTAGTATGTCTATCAGTTTCATATCTTTATCCACTGGGCTATAGTCATTCATGAAAAACTGCTAAATGACCACCCAAAGCAGCTTGGGGTAACATTTGCAGGCATGTAACTTATCAGTAGAACGTCGTTTACTGGAATTGAACTATTTAGCTGGTTTTACTATAACGGAATGCGGAACGATCCGCGTGGAGTGTTTATTGGGCACGCGGATCCTTTCCGCGTTCCGAGTTCCGCGTTCTGCAATACGCGTGTCAAGTAAACGCAGCTTTACAGTACATGCCAAGTAGCATGAGCTACAACAGTACTCTGCATTTTTAGGTTTGCTGTCAATGAAAAAGCTGTGGAAATTGAGAAGTTATGTGGATTACAACAAAAATTGTAGTTTGGGGTGAGAAAGTTATCCCTTTATGTAGACCATATGACCTATATGCAGTACCTTGGACCCAAAATTCCTGAACACCATGAAGTTAGTTTGTTAGTTAGATGTAGTTTGCGGCCCAGTTTCCAACCTATTGGTTCAAGTCGAGCCGGCCAGGGCCCTTTTTCCAGTTGTGGCTCACTGGCTTGTTTCCCCTACTCCGTTGCTTATGCGGAGCATCACGCACAACGAACACCATGAAGCAAACGCAAACTCATTATTGTTATGGCCCATTTATATGGTGCGACAGAATTTTAGAAGCATTGTGCAGATTTTATAACATAGACCATAGGGCCCACATGGCCAGGCCCCAAATTCTAGAACACCATTGACAGATCATTGACCAAGCACCGTTATCGTCTTTCTAACATAAATCTGAGGAAAATTAAGACCTTTTTAATACTTCACAAAATGGAACCTATGGTCCATCTTAATCCTTGACCCACAAATCTTCGTGAGAAACATTTGAGGAACCATATATATTGTTACTAAAGAGTATGAACCTTGCTGGTCTGGAATTTTCATAATTTCAAAGAAAGGAACATTCACGCCATTTGGGCCCACCCACCTGAACCTTGAAGCTTCCAGAAAACCATAAAAAGTTCATGAGCGAAACATCATTATGACAAGAAAATGTGTCATTGGGTACATCCTCGCAGGGTCTTGGGCCCAAGGTGCATGTATAACTTCAAGGTGCCACAAGCTGAGTAACCTGGTTGACAAGCCATAAAAAACAAACAAACAAAGAAAAAAATCGTAGGAGACGCATTTGAAAAAAATCATGAAATGGGCCTTAGGGCCCAAATGGAACATTGGACTACAAATTTCTTAAAATGCTTCAAATGTCCCACCACCCAAGAAGCGGTGTGTCCAATTTTCAAGCAAATCCATGAAGCATCCATGAAGCATGTAGTTTGAGCAAAAATATGCTAAAAAAGGGGAAACACTGTAAATTGCAGTCAAAGTTCCAAAAAGACTCCTGAAAAGTTGGTCCGTGTCCCATATCGGACCACATTTCCAGGATCTTCTCTGGAAAGTAGGTCTGTGGATGATTCGTAGCAAGTTAAAAATACTTGTCCCACAGGACACCAATCACTGTGATGATTGTGAGCGGACGAGTCTTCCCGGACAACTTTTCTGTGAGCATCGGACACGATTTCCGGGTAAACGGAGCAGACCGGACACAATTTCCAGACGAGACATGATTTTTTTTTTTAACACCGGTTCTTCCGCTATGCACTCTGTCATTTACGGAAGTCATTTGGCCACTGTCATTAACCGCAGGTCATGTCAAGTTCCAGTGCTATTCACATTGCCAGATTGGTTAGATAAGCACCTTCACAGCAACAAGGTCCCGACTGCCTGTTGCCCTTGCGATATACTGTGAGCTTCACTAGAGCTAAAGTATTAGCATGAAAGCAAAACAGAGAGACAGTACATACATTGTATTCGGAAAGGATTTACTGAAGCCTAACTTACTAGTTTTAGAGAGTGCCAAACAGTCCTTGGTCCTCGATCAATAAATTGTGCTCTCAGCTCCGTCGTTATATAATTCCGAAGTGTAAACTGATCTCTTGCAGGTTCCTGGTCTGATGAGGGTAGAACCTCACTGTTATCTGTGTATACAGTGCTACAAAAACTTGGGCTTCTTCTGCTACACCAGTAGTACATAATACAGAAAATCTCACTGAAATCAGGGAGTCTCTAGCAACTCCCTGCTGAAATGGAGTTTTATAGTTCAGACGCTCTTGCATCTACAGGAGCTGTTGTCCTAGTTATGTACTTCATGAAACTGGCTGTCATGTTCAAAACTACGTCTTCGCCGTCAAGATCGCAGTATCCGAAGCTAGGTAAAGAGCTACGAAGAGCTGAATTTGATCATCTTCATCGTAATGGTGCATTTTGCAATTGTGGGGCCTGGGGCTGTGTTCCAAAAATCCTCATCAACAGACAGATTGAGTATGTATCTTTTATTATTTCTTTTCTCAATTTAGTTGTTGTAAACCTTTGCAATGGTAAAGAGTAAGAACAGCCGCCCGACTTTTTTTGGTGACAGCAGAGAGATTCCACAGATCTAGATTTCTTCTTTTTTCGTCGCTTCCATATGCATCTTTCATGACATTTCAGGATACAAGGTTAATCAAGAGTTTGCTCTCCTAAATTTCATAGATATTGTCACATGACTTCCAAGAGCAGGCGCGTAGCCAGGATTGTGTCGTGGGGGGTCACGATATCAGGGAAAAGTCTAATGATAGAGAGGAAAGACCGCTTTTTTAAGTGTTTTTTGCATTGCACGGTTGGGTCATGGGATGGGGGGTGTAACTCTCAAAACCCTCCCCGTGGCTGCGCCACTGTCCAAGGGCCAACCGTGGAACACAACATGCAGACTTCAACAAGTGCCATATGCTTAATCAGAACTTCTACAGACTTAGGTTTTCATCCAGGGATATGCTTAAACCTCAGAACTTTCAGGGGCTTCGATCCCTTTACCCCCACCCTGCATGGCACCTACAGGATCGGGCTTATTGGGCCCTGTTTCGCTCTGCGCACGTAAATATATGTCACCCAACATTTTTCTTTGCCCTTAATTTGCCTCCCCCAATTTTGACATTCTGGCGCTGCCACTGGATGCTACATGAATAAATGAATTTAAAGCAAGCAATTGTGTGACATATTATAGTATCATCACTTCGCTTTTCGTTTCCTTTTTTGTAAATAAAAGATTCACAGTCAATTTTTCTTCCATAACACCTCATGCCTTGACAGTGCTGGCTGCACCAACTTCAAAAGGGGTGGGGTGGGGGATTACATCAGTAGAAAAAAGGTTGGAGGAAAAATCACTCTCCCAAACCGAGCGCGAAGCTCCGGTGTGGCGATGATCAGGGATCCGCATCAGGGCCACAAAGCAAGTGGGGATCCGAAGGAGAAACTCAGCAGCTCAGATATTTCAGCATATTTCTGGGGGATAACTTAAATATAGCTTTAGTCGCTGGATAAGGATATTTTGCCTTATTAGGTGGGGAAGGGGTTTAGAATGGCCTTGTGCATCCAAGAACAACTGCTGATGGGGTCCTGAGGGGACGTCACTGGAAGCTGGGGTTTAAGGATATCTTCGGGTGTAAAATTAAGTCTCAGGATTTTGTTTCCGGAGATTTTTCTCTTTGGGGGGGGGGGGGGGGGGCTAGGACAAAATATTGTGATTGAGGGAACATCAGGCATCTATTCCCTTTGTTGCAGCCATTATGGTGGTTCCTTACCCAACAGTTTTGGTGGAAGGCTATGCGAACTCAACCATGCTTAGAAGTTTACCCAACTGTTAGAATTCACTGTAGCGTACAGTAGACTTAGGTCACTAATTTAACTCAAATACGCGGCAAATGTAGTTTCACTCTAAGTTTTCAAAAATGAATTGTACCTTTACATCCCTTTCTTTTTACAACGACGAAGTGCTCTACATGATCAAACAAGGAATAATCGCTTAACTAAAGATTTCTAGAACAGCAACAAATACTACATAGAACAAGCAGGAATATGTGGAAACACTCGTCGGTAATCAGTAGCACCCTGCAAAAGGAAACACAAACGTTTATTCATAAATTCATACCCGGAGTGTTTCAGAATTTCATAGACTTTCAACTATAGGTCGTGTGGAAAGCATTTTAACTCTTAGCCTGCTTCGCAATTCCACTGAGGTGAAATGTATTTTACTTAGTTAGAATTCAAAAATAAGTGGAATTCAATTTCACCCAAGTGGAATTGAATTTCACTAAAATAAAATGCATTTCTGAAGTAAAATGCATTTCACCTAAGTAAAATGCATTTCACCTAAGTAAAATGCATTTTACTTAAAAGAATAATCCGGAGACAACTTTTTTGCTAAGGGGAACATATCTTTAGCATTGTGGTAAAAATTGTTTTTATTTCCAATGTTAGGTTCTCATGTGGCAATTTTTCTGCACAGAACGAAATTGAAGCAACAAGGCGTGACGTCATGGATTCACATTTTTGGCCAAAGTTTTGTTTTTATTTGTAACTTATCACCAACTAAATTCGGATGTATTTATACCATATAGGTGCATCCTGAGCAGAGGAAGTTTAAATACTTCATATCTTCCTTATCAGTTCAAGAACAAACTAATGGAATGAAACCACGAACTTCCTATATATGGACAGATCTCACTATCCGTAGATTGTCGCCACCATGCGTGGCGAGTGGTGAGTATAGGCGTACCATAGATGGTTGTCTGCAGTAGCGTAGGCAGGATTGCGTCGTGGGGGGGGGGGTGGTTGGTGTCATGGGGGGTAGGGCACGACATTAGAGAAGAGTCTAAGGACAGAGAAAAACGGCTATTTTAGGTGTTTTTTGCATTGCGAGGTTGGGTCATGTGGGAGAGGGTGTGTACCTTCAAAACCACCCCGTGGCTACGCCACTGGTTGTCTGCTATAGTCCTGTGTGGGTGACGTTTTTGACTTGCTCAAGTAGTTCAAATAAACAGATTTTGTAAGAAACTTGAAATATTTTCAAAATTACACTTGTGAGTTAAGGTCAAAATTACTACTAGTATAACAGGAATATATTATTATTTCTCATCTTTTGTTTAAAATATTACAGAGTCGTCGCCAAATAATACAAGTTATAGCGTCACGGAGGTCATCTTGGTGCGCCTTTTTGCCCCAGTCAGTGGTGGCAATCTACAGATAGGATGTTCGCGTTACAATGTTCTGTCCATGTATATATAAAGTCGGTGGATGAAACAGCAAAAAAACAAAAACAAAAACAAAAACAAAAAAAAAACCAAAAAAAAAAACCCATTAGCGAACAATGTGAATACATGGCATCACCCTGTCATGCTCCAATTTCACTTTTTAAAGAAAGTGTGTCAGCATCAACAAAATATCTTGAGAACCAAACATTGGAAATGAGCGAAACTTTAACCAGAATGATTAGAATATGTTCCTCTTTAACATATCAAACTTAAGTTGGGCTTTGAACTATTCTTTTAAGTGAAATGCATTTTCCTTAAGTGGAATTGAATTCCACTGAAGTAAAATGTATTCCACTTAAGTGGAATGCATTTCACTTACGTGAAATTGCGAGGTAAATGTTAAAATGACTTGCCATTAGGTCGCTAAGATGTTAGATCAATTTGTGATTTCTGACGGTTTGCAGTGTATGCATGGAAGTGGAGCTACTCAATTCCGTATAATCTATGCAATTGATAATATCGTGTGTGTTGTATGAGTGTATCGTAAACACGATATTTGAAGAGTGTTAATTTAGGACACTAGGGACCTCATTACACCATTTTATTTAGTAGATGATAAATTGTTTAGCTGGGCTTAAAGTTCGCTTGAATCATCAGAGATCAGGCTATTTAAGTGTAATATCTCAATAATCTTTCGGAATCTCATGATGCTTGACATGCTGTAACTGGTAACCGAATAATAATTCTTTCGTTACTACAGTGAAGTTCAAAGTCATTCATAAGATAAGTTCTGCCAGGCCACTTTGGCTGAGTAAACTACAGTGTAGGCCTATCCTTTGTAATGGGTTGACTCTCCCAAATCATGTGAAGACATTTTTTCATGTAATTGTGCAATTAATGAGTCTAGAAATATCATGAAAGATTCTTGGAAGAGAAATGAGAAGAACTTTCTAGGCGGTAGTTGTTATTTCTCAGACAGTTTGGGGCAACTATTTATATACCCTTTAGACTGCGCTTAAGTCACGAAAGGTCAATCTACGTTAACTTTTTGAACAAAAGATTTGAAAGAAAAGGATATTATGAATCTGTATCCGTGGCCGCGCTGCAGGGGAAGACTTGAGGGGGCATTTCCCCCTCCGATTTTTTCCTCCCCCCTCCTTGACGCTCTCAAGGTAGGTCATTTAGAATGTTAGGTCAACCGAAACTAGAAATAAGGCTCGAATGTACCTCTCTAGAGAGAAATTTTTTCACCCTGATATTCTAAAACGTCATAGTTTCCGGGGTATTTGCCCCTGATGTTGCCTGGAATTTGCTCCTGAATCCAACCCACAGGAGCGCGCTTCGCGCCCTATTACGCTCTCCGCGCAAAAAAAAAAAAAAGAAAGAAAGAAAAAAAGGCCCCAACATTTTCCTCTTCCCCCCTAGTTTGCCCCCTCCATTTTGACATTCTGGCCTCGTCTCCTATGGATGATCTATGAGTGGCTTGGGAGGAAGTAAAAATGTTCTGGGATCACTTTCATGAAACAGAGTAAACCTGGAACGTTGCTCCTATACAGTAAACACTGTATTTGAAGAACAACTCATATGCCCCTTTCAAAGGCTCTCCAGAGAGAGAATTATCTCTGTACTTTTCATGTGGAGGTAAAACGTCAGTTGGAGACATCACTGAGAGGCCAAATTGCAGAAATCTTGTAATCACGACATCGGATATGTCTTGTTTAAAATTTTCTACATTTTGAGATCATTTGGGACCATCAGAGGTTCTGTCACTGTGTGTGGCTCGAAATGATTACACGGGAGACGTGCTCCGGGTTTCACCCTTTTATTCGCACTCATGCCGTTGAGGCACGGTGAAACTAGAAGAAAAGAACAAAAAATTAATTAGAAAAGAAGAACAATAATACGTCGCACGAAAGATATGTACATGTATTCTTAACAACGCAAATTTTAGACACAATACAGGCAAACAGAGACGGACTGAAACGAAACACGACAGAGGTAACTCGGTTAACATTTCCAGCCGGGTACACACACCTAGGCGCACACAAACATACACACTCAAACATACAACTCCTCCCAAAAAATGCTATTTCTGCTTCGACTTACGTTACAAAATCGTTACGGGGTTATAGCGTCACAAACAATGAGGCGACTGCGGGTAATTGGGTTGACTGGGGAGTGATTGGGATAACGGCGGTGACAGGAATAATGGCGTTGACTGGGGTAAACCTGTTACGGAAAATTAATGGATTCCGAGTAACCCTTGAGCAAATACTCTAATTGACCTTTGCACTAAAAAAATTGCATGGTCATACAAAGTAAACTGATTATGTTAGTAGGCTTTGTCAAGGTCAGAGTACTTGTATGTAGACGGGTTTTGCATTTGACTAACGTTTTACCAAGGCAAAAACGACACTCACACAAATGATTTGTCCCACAATCCAATGTAATAGGTAGGCCAAAGATATTATAAACGTAGATACCAAACTCGTACCACTACACTGTTAGACGCGCTGATTCCTTACGGAGGCTCGATCGGAGGGGCGGAAGTGTTGATTAGACATGCGCACAGTTCTGTTCGGTGATATGCGTGCATAACTATGGATACATGACAAAAAATTCCATTGTGACGAGATGTCAGCATGCGTGCATTTTCAAAACGAGTTATATACGCGCAAAATACTTTGCTTTGTGTATCAAGTCCGGAGTAAAAGAGACGCGCACTTCTGCGTGCTGGGAAAATGAACGCAGTGATTGGTTTTTCGTTGTAAGCGTGTAAGAATGTAAACGCGTGTATTAAACTTTTTCATGTAACATGATGCAAGTGTAATTTATTGAAGAGCGGTGTTTGCAATAGTTGCAATGTTTGAAATTCACACGTATTTATACTACCGAAAGATATCAATTAACTGTTAGCTTTCAAAACGACTGAACAGTGATCAGCACTTCCGCCCCTCCGATTCGGCCTCCGTGAGGAGTCACCGCGCCATTTTAAGTTTGGTATCTATGTTTATAATATTTTTGAGGTAGGCCTTTTTGGGAAAAGGTCTGCAGGGCTTATGCACCTACGTTACTGCGTTGTTCATCTCTCTGTTTTCTATCCAGGAGTATACGTTTTAAAACAGTTGTTAACAAGATGCTGTTGTGCGCGCATTTCGGACGGTAACACAACGACTATCTTTGAACTTTTCCATCCAGTGGAACGAGCTGACGTCACGTGCATAATCTCTATTGGGAAATCTGATGTGGTGGCTCCATGGGGTTGCTCACAGATACCAAACTTAAAATGGCGCGGTGACTCCTCACCATTGAGCAGGAACTGCTCTATGCTCCTCACGGAGACCGAACCGGATCGGCGGAAGTGCTGATCACTGATCAGTCGTTTTGAAAGCTAACAGTAATTGATATCTCCCGGTAGTATAGATACGTGTGATTTTAAAACATTGCAACTCCTGCAAACACAGGTTTTCAATGAATAACACTGACATGAAAGAGTTTTAGGCTTCTTCGTCGGCTTTCTACTTTAAAACAGTTGAACATTAACGCACAACGACTGGTCTGAAGTTCATTGCCTTACTGATTGGTCAGTTTCCATGGTATCTTTACAAGCGCACATCTATACACGCGTTTACATTCTTACACGCTTACAACGAAAAACCAACCACTGCGTTCATTTTCCCAGCACGCAGAAGTGCGCGTCTCTTTTACTCCTAACTATAGACCTACACAGAGAAAAGTAGTTTGCGCGTATATAACTCGTTTTGAAAATACACGCATGCTGACATCTCGTCACAATGGAATTTTCTGTCATGTATCCATAGTTATGCACGCAGATCACCGAATAAAACTGTGCGCATGTCAAATGAACACTTCTGCCCCTCTGATCGAGCCTCCATGAGGGGTCAGCGCGTCTAACAGTGTAGGGATGGGAGTTTGGTATCTACGTTTATTTGTTGTTCAGTGTCACCAAGGTTCACAAGTATGGGCGGCCATCACGGCAAAAAAAAAAAAAAAAAAAAAAACAACACTGCGAAACAGAAAAGACAAACGTCGAAAGGAATAAACAACGCCGAAAGGAACAATCAATCGTCTAAAGAAAAAGATAAACGTCAAAAGGAGAAAACAAACCCCTAGAGGAAAAGACAGAGACAAAAGGAAAAGTTAAAACCCAAAAGGAAAAGACTAACGTAAAAGTGGAAAGCAACAAACCCCAAAAGGAGAAGACAACGCCGAAAGGAAAAGACAACGTCGAAAGGAAAGAACAAATGCAAAAGGAAAAGTTAAAACCCAAAAGGAAAAGACTAAGGTGATAGTGGAAAACAACAAACGCCAAAAGGAGAAGACAACGCCGAAAGGAAAGGACAACGCCGAAAGAAAAGAGCAACGCCGGAAGGAAAGGTCAAACGCTCAAAGGCAAAGACAAACAGGCAAAAATGACAACACAGCAAAACAGGAAAGACAAACGCTAAAAGTTAAAGATGAAAGTCAAAGTAAAGACCAAAGTCAAAAGAAAAAGACAAAGTCAAACAGTGGCGTACGAAGTGGGCATTGGACCATGCCCCCCCCCCGCATCACGGATGTCAAGGTCTTAAAAATACGTACCCATACTTTAGTAACACAGATTTTACTTTAAAAGATAGCATGTGTGGCACCAGATTGCATGTAGGAACACCCAATTTTTCAAAAGTTTTAAAGGGGAAGGATTGTCTCTGCAAGGACCCTAGGGTGATGCCATTTCTTCCTTTTTTTAATTCCTAAAAGAAGGCAAATTTTGTCAAATTCCAAATTTTACTTAAAAATCCCGCTGGTGGCACCGATTAGCTCTAGAGACACCTACCTTTTTTTAAAAATTTTCAAAAGGAAGCGGCCCATCCCTTTCCCGACCTGCATAGACGCGTACGAGACGGGGACAGGGAGGGGAGGGTGTTCAGGTGCTTTGAGAAATAGTTTGCAATTTATCACGCAAGAGATGTTAAGGGTAAAATCATTAACAGATGGGAGTTCGAGGAGTCACAGAAAGTTTCATCAATTCAGCGGGTCTTTAATTTAACCAAGTGAGAGTCACAATAGAGAAGCATTAGCAAATTTTCAATTCCGTTGTATAGTTTCCCCGGAAAGAATAAAGACAATCTAATGTAATAGCGGTAGTTCATTTTACCTGGTAATTTTATGATCACTTAGCATGTTCCTGATTTTATTCTTATTGCAAACAAAAGCTACACATAAAGACTGCATGTTTAGATTCTCTTTACAAGAATAAAAACGCAATTTTCGGCCATCTGAGGGGTCGCGATTCTTTCCTAATAGTGGCGCTCCACTTAGATAGTCCTTCGGGCAAAATTACATTTTTGGGGTCAAAGTAGCTCCTAAAGGGCCAAACCTCTCACCCCAAACTACAATTTTGGTACGGGGGTACCGAAATTCTCAATTGGCTCAGCTCTTTGATTGACAGCCAATTCAAACAATGCAGAGTACCAAAGCTTATATTACACAGCATGAACGGTACTTAGAGTGTTTTGATTATAAAAATGGAGTTTTTCTTTACTCACCTTGAAGCAATAAACTGAGATTGTATCTCGATGAGGATGAATGTCAGATAATTGTGGGAGGGGCTTAATTAAAAAGGTTAGGAGAATTGGTACTGTTTGGGGTGAGAGAACTGGGCCTTTAATAACTCTCTGATCACTTTCCAGTTTGCGAACATATTTTGAAGTGAGCATTTTATTGCAGGCGACAAAAGAAGATAGCGACTTGTTAGATTCTTCATATAAATCTGGTAAATGTTATTTCCGGCCATCTGAGTGGTCTGACTTTTCGAAATTTCTCTAAGCTCCGCAATAACTAATGGTGGCGCCCCGCTTAGATAATGTTTATGGCAGAATAAAGTTTTGTGGTCAAGAAAAAAACTCAAACTAAAATGCTCCCGTTGGCCTATACCGATCGATGCTCTTTTTTTTTTTTGACTCCTAGAAGTATGCAAACAAGTTTTACTTTGAAAGGGGGCGTAAATGGCATAAGATTGCATGTATCTTTATAAAGACACATAAGTTTCACTTTTATCCCCATGAACCACCACAATTCAACTTTTAACACTGTTCCTGTCAAAGTCGAAAATCTTGAACCATTTTGCGTCTAAGCTCCTTGAAAACACCAAAAATGTTCCCGTCCTCTTGGCCAGCAATCACTCATACTGCACCCCCCCCCCCCCCGTCCTTCATAGAAATCCTGTGTACGCCTCTGAAGTCAAAAGGAAAAAAGACGACCGTCGAAAGAAAAAGGCAAACGCCAATGAAAAAGTCTATAAAAAGTCTACAAATATTAAAAGAGAAGGTCGAGCGCAGGAAATTTCCTGCGCTCGAAAAGAAAATCTCAAGAAAGATTTAGGTAGTCACACTGTTCGGTGTATTTATTGTCAGTTCCTAACAAATATTAAATGTTATTGTGTTAATGTTCCACTTACAAGTTACATACGCAGCCTAACTTTGACACTGTGCACACTGTGGCCTAGTATCACTTTAACCCTAACTTCAGTTCGCGCGAATCCAATGCTTGTGCATACAGTAATTCCACTTTTCAGAATTAATTTTACAAAGTGAGAGTAAATTTCATGAAATCCGGTGATCATTTCCCACAGTTCACCGGTTTTCAGATCTAGTAACTGTCGAATATGTAAAAGTACGTTTCTCATTATAACTTGAAGCATCTCAGATATTTCTTGAATCTGTTTAAAATTGCCAAAATGTGTCATACTTGTAGAGAACTTTTCGGATAGGTGGAAACATTGTTTCATGACACCCAGTGTGGGTAAGTACCATGGACTTCCTACACATATACAAAGTATACTGCACGTTAAATTGTCACGGTACGTGTGAGTATAGGCGTAGCGAGATGTCTGTCTGTAATGGTTTTGTGTGTGAAAGTTTGGACTTGCTAAAGTAGTAAGAATCAACAGAATTTGGAAGAAATTTGAAATATTTTCGGAATAATGCAAGGTAGGTCAATATCATTACATGTACTACATGAATATGATATTGTTTCTCATTCAATTTAAACTTCTGTTTAATATATAACAGAGTTGTCGTCAAATACAAATTATAGCTTCACGGCGGCCATCTTGGTGCGACTTTTTTTATCCTAGTCGGTGGCGACAATCTACGGATAGGACATACGCGTTACATGCTCTTTCTAGTCTATGTTTATGGGAAGTCCTTGGTTAGTACCCGCTTTCTCTTCTCCTTTTGATGTTGTATTGTCCTTTTGACGTTACTTTTTCTTTGCTCGTTGTCTTTGTCACATTACGTTAGTCGATCGTTTCCACTTCACTTTTGCCTTTTCCTTTCACTTGGGTCTTCTTCTTTACACATTTGTCATTTTCTTTTGTCTTGTGTATTTTCCTTTCGGCGTTTGTGTTTTTCTTTTTGTGCTTGTCCTTTCCTTTTGGCTTTGTCTTTTCCTTTTAGCGTTCCCTTTCCCGCTTTGCTCTGTTGTATTTTTTGCCTGTTTGTCTTTTCCTTCTGGCGTTTGACCTTTCTTTCCGGCGTTGCTCTTTCCATTCGGCGTTGTCCTTTCCTTTCGGCGTTGTCTTCTCATTTTGGCGTTTGTTGTTTTCCACTTTTACGTTAGTCTTCTCCTTTTGGGTTTTAACTTTTCCTTTTGCATTTGTTCTTTCCTTTCGACGTTGTCTTTTCCTTTCGGCGTTGTCTTCTCCTTTTGGGGTTTGTTGTTTTCCACTTTTACGTTAGTCTTTTCCTTTTGGGTTTAAACTTTTCCTTTTGTCTCTGTCTTTTCCTTTCGGGGTTTGTTTTCTCCTTTTGACGTTTGTCTTTTTCTTTAGCCTTCCGGCGTTGTTTTTTCCCTTTTGACGTTTGTCTTTTCTGCTTCGCGGTGTTGTCTTTTTTGCCCTGATGGCCGCCCATATACAAGAGGGTATTCTGTTACTTCGTGGAGTGGTCGAAGCGTTTTAGTTCAGCCCTTTGTGACGATAATCCTGAAGGACGATAGCCTAAGATGGAGACAGCCAGAAAGACATGAGCATACCTTGTTGAGTGTAATGAGTGGCGTGGTTTGTCTCAATGGAAAGGGGTGATTGGCCACCTCTGACAGGAGTCTTAAAGGAGGGAGTCCCTCTTGCGTTTGATAATATAGCTGTCCTTACACCTTCAGTTGTGCTAAAATTTCAAGTTAAATTTGTGTTAAAATATTTTACGCATTTTTAGGAACTAACAAATTCGCATCGGTGAAGAGCATGACACAATTGATACGCTACTGAATGTAAATTGAAACTGTTTGAGTTTTGACCATGCAACTGTAACATAAATGTCCTTGTCATGCATGACTCTTGAATATAGAGTTAGTACAAAGAACAATTAAACGGTAGATCATGTGATGCTACAGTGGCCTTTACAAAACATTTCATAAACAGGCTTTAATCATGACTAACCGGAGTTTTCTTGATTGACGAAAATCAATTTGAATAATGCTCAGTAGCTCCCTCACCACACAGCACGTGTAAATGCGTTCTGATTCGAGATGCACATTAGGGCATTGTTGGCAGAGGATATCGCAGAGGGTATAGCAAGCATGTGAATTGGTAGACTTTGCAAAGTCTCTCCTGGCGATATCATTCTCCCACCAATGTTTAAAATATTTTATCCAAGCCGATTAGCCATTATAACTCTTCAAAATCTTACGCCCTCTATTGGTGGCCGCCCTGTATCCACGTCCGCCAGAGAAAATGAACGCAGAAAGAGGGAGTAAACGAGAAGAGCAATGATTACGGGTCTTATTAAAGAGGGAGTAAAATTTGACTTTGTAAAGATGATTTGAGCAGACTCTGCAGAGTCTAGTGAATTGGGTGAATAATTAGTAATGTCCAGTCCTCCCAACCAACCAGGAGTGGTAGCACAAGGTCTTCCTGTTACTATGTACCTCCCTATAAGGTAGAGGAGATTTTAATAAAATGAGTTTGTGACCGTCGCTGTCTCTTGCTCTTGGGTTCGACGTCACTGCTCTTCAGAATGCGAAGCTGTATAGACTAACGACTTGGGGGCATATATATGTTTATACAATCAACAATGTGTACATGAAATTGAACTTTATTTAAAGGTCCAATTTTCTCATCCCATATAGTACCAATTCTCCCAACCTTCTTAATTAAGTCCCTCCCACAATTGTCTGAAATTCACCCTCATTCAGACACAGTCTCACTTTATTGCTTCAGGGTGAGTATAGAAAGCTCAAGGTGTATTATCAAAACACTCTCAGAACAGTTCATGCTGTGAAATATAAGCTTTGGTACTCTGCATTGTTTGAATTAGCAGTCAATCAAAAAGCTGAGCCAATTGAGAGTTTCTGTTACCCTATACTAGAAGTGTAGTTTGGGATGAGAGGATTGTCCCTTTAATTGAACTGATGAACCCCTTTTTTTGTCTGCCTTATTTTACTGTCCATTAAAAGACCGAAGATACAATATCCAACCCCACCGTGACAGCATTTTCTGTGACCATAACGTAGGGACGTCTGTGTCGACGTCTTCAATGTATCAAGTACTTTATTGATAGTGCTATTGTCAGCAGCCAGGATTATGTCATCGGGTGGTGGGGGGGGGGGGGGCGTTGGATCACGACATGAGGAAGAAGTCTAAGGGGAGAGAGAAAAAAAACGACTATTTTGCTTTTTGCATTTCAAGGTTGGGTCATGGGAGATGGTTGAACCCCCAAACCACCTCGTGGCTACGTCCTTCGGCTATTTTTGAACACTTTGACCATGTTATCTTTTACTTTACATTTTTAATTAGGATGATAAAATTGAGAGAAAGTAATCCTCACTGGTACACTGCAGTCATCGCAGAACCGTTGTACAAGGACTCGATGCATGCAATCTCTCAGATGGTAAGAGCAAAGCCAGAAAACCTTACTCTCATTGAAAACACAACAACAGGTAAGTTGTTTTCAGACATTATCCAGTGAAGTCATTTACTAATGTCGAATGCTCAACATAGCTAGTGTAATAGAAAGCATTTGCATTGAACATCTAGAGTCGTCTAGTCCACACGCTGCTGACCCAGTTGCTTTAAGGTTGGTTACTTGTGGCGTCGTATAGAGGTCATGGAGTGACGTCACTGGGTTGAGCGTCTTTCTGTTTTGCCACTTAGGCACCCACTTTTCCATAAATTTCCCTCGTGCACTTGTATCCGTAACACATGTACTGCGCATGATCAGTGACATCTAGTTTACCAAACTGAAACGGGCTGACGTGACGTTCACCACCTCTTTACGAAATATTAACTTTTAAATCATCGAATCATTTGCATATTTGCCAGCTGATCGATATTTTGTCTTTACGGATCTATATGAATCCAGTGGGGAAATCAGTCTCCCCCATTGGCCTTCGGTCGTGAAAAAAGTTGATGCCGTAATTATCTCAAGTATAGCACCATTTTACATCTCAACCCTCTTGAAAAAAAAATGTCCGAAATATCCCTTCGATCACATCCCCAAGGACTGAGCTATCAGACAAAGCTTGCGTCCCTTTAAGGTTCCTGGATACACCCTCTGTAACTTATTTGATTGGTAATACCTAGATGTATCCAAAAAGGTGATGTATGCAAATGGTGGTTATTGAGAACGCTAATTTGTTAAGTGTGAAATAGAAACGCTTTGGTGAGGCTCATTGTTCATTAATAGGTCATTATAAATGTCTGTGTCCTTGTTTAGGTCTGTGCCAACAATATCTCGGCAGCAATGAGTTCACATGGCGCGTTTGAACGTCACGTGCATGTTACGGCACCACGGTAGGGACCGGGGCAAGCATATTCCTATTTGAGGTTTTGACTAGTTCTGGCACCCTTGGCAGGGCATTGTTACTGCTGCGCTTATTCCCTCGCGACTCCCTGGTTCTGGGAATAAGCGCAGCCTAAAACAGTTGTTGCAACTCCGTGCTAAAACAAGACCCGCATACTCTTGGTTACATAGCCTTGCTGACTGTATTCTTTAATTCGCAGTTTTGTTAGTGTATGGTGCTCACAACTCACCAGCGTAGTATTACTTTCTGCATTTTTCGACAGGGACTAATACCGTCCTGAAGCAACAAAAGTATTCCCCCGGTGACAAGATTTTGATTGTAAATCTCCATACGTACCCGGCTGTTACGAAACAAGTGAAAAGTGTAGTAAAGAATAACCCAGGTAAGACGTCGAAACGCACATGCAAGAACGTAGGCGCATACCCAATATGCCATGCTGTCGGTCTTTACCCATGCGCATAATGCGCCCCAAGGGTCACGGTGTTCATTATGAGGCAGGAACATAGTTAGGGGTTTGATGCACTCAAAACGTATCTTTTAAAATAAGAGAGACGCTATTAGAAGAAAAGTTTGTAAAATCACGTCAAAAGTATTTTCTTTTGACCAACACTTAGTCTTTAGAATCAAAAGAAAAAATGAAATTCATTCTCAAAAGAATGTCCAGAATGCTCACTTCTAGGTTTGAGTCAGTCCTACCCGAAGTTCTGTGAAAATTCACTCCAAATAGAGCGATATTTCAAAGTAGAGTGACATGTCAGCAAAAAGCCATGACTTTACTAGCAAGGTCTCCAAAGGAGCAAGGTCTCCTAATGAAGAATCCGTTGGAATTATGTCAATATCTTTTACCGTGTTCAAGATATGCCTCTTCAAAGATTAAATGTTTCTCAAGCAAGTTTTTAGTTATGCAAAAAATAGTGATGCTGAATGTTGCACAGTGTTGACATTTCTTTTGTTAACCCTATATTAATTATCTCTTAATTACTCATCAGATTGTTAATGGTTTGGTGATTGATACTGATGATTTTCAAGGACACACTAATTTAAAATTTCAAACAAACCCTTCAGGAATTACTAACATAACAACTGCCCTTGAAATGAAGATACAATATACCAATCAATAAACAATGAACTTAAAATTTCTTTAGGCCTACAGAGACAGAGGGCGTTGCTATGAAAAGTATGCCCATGATGTTAGGCTCATGACAACGCACACACGCTACAAGTCACGGCCGTGTTCATTTGAAAATATCATGTGTTAGCACTGATATTGGTTGCTCCAAAAAATGGTTTATCAATTTTATGGCTTTTTATGGTTTGTAGTTCAAGGCTATAAACTTTAGCCACTTGTAAATTCTCCAGTGGAGATGAAAAGGCAAATATTGTGGTACTCGAAGAGTTGCTTATTTTAGCTTCACGTAAAGACTGTTCAAGTTGACCTCCAAGTCTCGATCTGCAAGTTAAATATGCTGTCTGTGACCTAACTTTTATTCAAACAGCTTCTTAAAATAATTCAAAGTTCATTCTCATAAAACATACAATCATTGCTATGATGGCATGGCCCAACTGGTCATGCTTCCCCCCAAAAAGAGAAAAAAAACCCCCAAATACCATAGTTTATTTTTTATTTATTTTACAGGAGTTATAATGGTAAGCATTGATATCCCGTTTCCAATAAAATGCAAAGATGATATCTTAGCCCCATATGCTAAGGCGTTGAAGGAACACCCAGAGATTAAAATCACAGTGGTTGACCACATCACTAGTTCTACAGCCATACTGATGCCCATCAAAGAAATTATAGACCTATGTCACCAACATGATGTCATCGTTATTGTTGATGGGGCTCACACCCCTGGGCAACTCAGTCTTTCACTGGAGGAATATGGCGCAGATTTCTATGTGGGTAAGGATTCAAAAGCTTAGGTCATATACTTCGTTTTGGCTTTTCGCTCGGCGGGGGGGGGGGGGGGATGTTGGTTGTGAGAAGGGATTGGATAAGTAATGGTCCTTCAGACTATTTCCCGGAAGGATTATTTCTCCGAATACGTTGAACATCCAAGGTAAGCAAAGAAGCGTGTAAATGCCATAGGTGCCATTGATTTATCTACTCAGTTTTGAAAAAAAAAACAGACATGATTTGAGGTACCACCGTACCAGGATATATTAAACTGAATGGGTGTGATCGCCCGTGCCTTGTTGAACGGCTGCAGAATACGAAGTGTGTGCAATGAGTATCATCAGGGGCGTCGCCATGGTGTTTTGATTGGGGGGGGGGGTTGAGTAAAGTATGAGTTGAGTGAGCCTTTCCCTTTTTCATTCTTTTCCTTCTCTTTTCACATTTTATTGGATGTATAGGGGACGGTCTCCCCTGTCACTCCTTGAAGTCCCTGTGCATTATCTTCATCACTTGTATGCCTAACTTTTCGTTGCGTTTTTACTTTCCATGTACTTGTATTCGTAATGGAGTTAAACAACGTCTTAAAAGGACATGGGCAAAGTTACTTCACTTCCGTGGCCAATCTTAGAGAAACATTTCAGGCCAAATGGGTTGGGGATTTAAAGTAAAGGAAAGAAATAGGGTGAGTATAGACCTTATGCATTGACGACACACTGACGTCATCCTTGCATGCAAAACAATGGAAAACGTGGCCGCACGCATAAGAATTCGCCCTTACGTGTGGTAGACTATTCGACTGGTTGGCAAATCAGTTGTTTGCATTTGTCGGTGTTGATTTGTTTTGTCCCCAAAGGGGGCGTACTTTTTTCTCTGTGACATCATATGCATCAGTTAGTTAGATGGAGTTTTACGGCCCAGATTTCAACCTATTGGTTCAAGTCGAGCCGGCCACGGCCTTTTTCCCAGTTGTGGCTCACTGGCCTGTTTTCCCTACCCCATTGCTTATGCAGAGCATCACGCACAACGGCAGTAGGTTCCATTTTCAGAGTCTTTGGTATGACTCGACCTGGGAATCGAACCCGGGTCTTCCGCGTGAGAGGCAAATGCTCTACCTCTAGACTAAAATTGTATGCATATGTCCTATTCAGTTACGGGTTATTTCCGGTAAAAAATAATTTTTTATTTATAACCGAGAATTATTCAACTCAGTTATTAAATTTTGTAGTTAACTCTACCTTTTAAGTTTAGAAAGTAATAGTCCCCTTATTCTCGACCTTTCTCAAGTTTTGGCAAACGTTTATCTCAAGCTTTAAACAACCTCCCCAAGACTAGGAGTTATAGGCTCGTTACGCCGTGGATACGTTCGTGCGCCTCCCATCGAAGGCTAAAGCACTTGTACGCAACGGTCAGTCTGAAACCGACTAGACATGCATGATGCGTGCAGTCGGAAAGAGAAATAAATACCTGCCATTCCACCATTTGCTGTTTATATGGCTGGAATAATTGCTTCATCGATGTCAAATGCTGCAATTGGCGCTAAGCATTCCAGAAAAGGTTGGGATACAAATACCCCTGCTGATATCGTCGGAAACCGCCCTTTCCATTCTCAGCAAACTTCCATCATATTTTCTTGATTGAAAAATTTTTCTCCAAAGCATTATTGGCGCATTGTCAAATTATTGCGACATCTGTTCAGAGTTAAAAAAAAAAAACCAGGTTCCAAGAAATGCGAAGGCTACATTTTATGTTTGTGAGCGTTTTAGGAAAAGAACAATGCGAACGGTCCTTTATTTTTGTAAAAACCATTAGATATAAAATTAATTTTCAAGTAATGAAATTCCCGGCGAGCCTTTGGGGGATGTTTCAAGCTCCTCAAGCCCCCTCACACTTGAAGTGAGTCACTGGCTAAACATTTGAAAACAAAATTTTCAGTTTAAAGGAATCATAGGGGAGGAGTGCAAATGACCTGCGGAGCTGCAGGATTATGTCCCTCGTTGTGTATGTTAAAGGGAATAGAGCTGTATTATACTTCAGCAAGACTTTTATTAGTCGCGCTGACGCTGTACGAGAAAAATGCAGCGGTACAATTAAAGATAGCTGTTGCACTATTAGATATTAAATATATGTGGTAATAACCATCTCAAAACTTTCAAATACTCGAAAACTTCAAAAATATATTATAAAGAGCATGAGATGAAATTAGAAATGAATTCTAACAGTCCAACTCTAATCTTAGTAGGATATTCCTGAGCTGATATATAAAATATTGAGGTTTATTGCTATATTGCGCAATATTTTGTGATGTCATTGTTGTACAACTCAAATTACAATCTTTGTATTTGTTTGTTTTTCTGAAAGTTATTGCACCTTGTAGCAAAGTGTGATAGCACTCTTATTCTTATGAGGTGATGTAATAATTTAAGCCCTCTCTGTGCAACATGCTATGCAAGCAAAAAAGAAGTGTTCAAGGTCGTATAAACACATTTTTAATTTTAGAGGGAGGCGAAGCATGTTATGTGAGTTTTACAACAAGAAAGTCACAAATTATTGTACTATGGAACAATTTTTTTAAGTGAATAAAATTTAACATTTTATATCTCAGCTCAAGAATGTTCTACAGAGATGGGAGTTATATTTTTAATGCTCTTTCATATATATTTTTGATTTTTTTGACTTGAGGTACACTTTAAAAGCTGCCTTTACAAAGCTATGGTAAGAGGTTCTTGATACATGCGCTGCCAATAATGCAGGCTAGACATTTATGGTATAAAATAATTGCTTGGGAAACAAGGGCATATACGCTTTGGTGATAAGTATGAATAACTGACATTTAGTCCAAGTTTTGTTGGAATAAGGCTTTATGAATTCAATGATATTTGATTCTTTGGTTAAGCCTTCATGAAACCGTGCTCGAGAGCTCTTGACAGTTCAATCTAAAAACCGCTTTATCCACAATCAACCATTTTGATAAGACTATAATCAGTTTTGATTGGAGAAGATTGAACGTACATAGTTAATAACGTGCCTAATTCCAATAAACGGTTTTATATGCGTAACTAGAAATTTTTCAACGTGGAGGCGCAGAAGTAGTTTTTTGAGAGGGAGCGAAGCGACAGACCTCGACGGCGCATGCGAGCAAGTTGGAAGGGGGGGGGGGGGGATCCCACGGTGTAAATTCTTTAGACTTTCAGTGTGAAAATATGTGAGTCTGATGCATACTTCATGCGGTATTTTGTATGCTTAAGAAGATACATGTCAATGTATTTTAATAACTATTTTATAGGAATAACCATATAGAAATCCAAAAGAGACATACTGCTCGCAAATTATTTATCGTTCTTCAAGTATACAGAACCACATTTCAGTTTCAAACAAGTGTAAAGTGTGTTTTTTGTATATAAGCCATACTTGCCTCTTTATCAGTTCAGTCTATGAGAGGACTACAATTTGCCCCTAACGGTATCGGTAGAGTTGGCAGCTGTGCTTTCACTGCTGACATGGGTTCGCGCTGAGCGCAAGAAAATTTTGGTCCAAAGTTACCGCCAGATAGTTGGATATGGCAGTTTTCCAGGCCTATTTACACATGGATAGTGGGAAAATTAGGAATATTGTAAAAAAAAAAAGCAAGCAAACAAACAAAGCAAGAAAAAAACAAAACAAAACAAAACAAGCAAACATTTGCTCAAGGGAGAACTGCTGTTCCCTTCGCCTCCTTGCTGCGCGCTTGGAAGAGTGAGGAAAACGTTCACAGTCAGCTTCATAATGAGCGAGGTACACTGTAAAAAAGTCTTTACATTTACAAGAAATAAAATGAAAAAAACAAAAGAAAACACAAAAAGTGCTGTCAACTCATTGACAATACTTTTTATGTATTCTTTCGTATTTCTTTACTTTTTGTTCTGTAATTTACAAAAATTTTGTAATTATATAAGTTTTTTTTTCACAGTGTTTCTTATTTTGTTGATTTCTTGTTTTCTTTCTAGTCACCCCCAAGAAAACAAAATTCGTCCCAGTGGCATAGCAAGGTTTTTTTTTTGGGGGGGGGGTTGGGGGTTGGGGCAAGAAATGTAATTCGTGCCGCTACTCCCATCTTCAAGGGGAGGGGTAAACTTATAAATACTTACACAACTCAAAAGAAATTGTTGTATCTATACATGCTCATGCTATGGCAAATGGTAAGTCCGACATTTTTATGTGGCCTCGATTTGAAGCCTCCTAGAGGTGGCTCCCGTGCAATTGCCCCCTCACCCAGATAGATCACGGCTTCGGTCTTTTATAATTATAAAAGTTTATTTATGAAAATGTAAGTATGAAAATTAAATTCTGGAATGAAGTTGAAGGCATTTCTTAATACGTAGTTCTCACGTGACGTCATTGCAGCTTTTCACGTGGCGTATTTTAGTTATATCAGAGGGCAATCTCCATATGTACGTACAGGCTTGCCCTAAGACATGGCGGTTGCCAGTGCCGAGTTGTGACGTCACTGAGAACTATCTATTCCCTGCTCTCATGAAACTACTGTTTTTCCCAACAGGGAATCTGTCAAAATGGATGATGACACCTCGAGGGATTGGTTTCCTTTGGGTTCATCCAAAACATCAAGCAACATTGAGTCCTTTGGTAACATCACATACCGAAAACAGAAATCATTTCATAGACAGGTTTTACTCGCAGATGACGAAAGATATGATTCCTCACGTCTTGGTGAAAGATGCAGTTAACTTTTACAAAGATCTCGGAGGACTTGTAAGTAGAAAAGCTTTGCTGAGAGTTCAACTAATGAGAATGACCTCGACATATTTGGTCGTAGCCACAGGTTTCTTAACATATGCGTTGATAATTCTACTTTAATGGACACTCATTCGTTCCAACAATTCCCTAGTCACTTTTAAGGGAAAATTGCATTCACTTCAACCTTTCCAAGTAGAGTATACGATCTTGTTGAATAACTTGGCTCTCGATAAACGAGGCGTAGCTAGACTTTTTGGTTTCGATGGTAAGAGAAACCAATGCAATCATGATGGCGTGCGTGTGTATGTATGTATGTATGTATGTATGTATGTATGTATGTATGTATGTATGTATGTATGTATGTATGTATGTATGTATGTATGTATGTATGTGTGTGTGCGTGTGTGTATGTATGTGTGTGTTTGTGACACTGCTTGTTAACACGATATCTCAAGATAGGAATGTGTGACAGTTTTCAAATTTGGTACATAGATGCGTCATATTAAGAGGAAGAACCCTATCGTTTTTGGTGGAGGTCAAAGGTCACCTGGGGTCACCAGGGGTCAAAGTCTGAAAACCTTTTTAACATAATATCTCAAGATAGGAAGCTTGGATGTATTTCATATCTGGTATGTGGAAGCGTTATAGTCAGTAGATGTTCCCTATTGTTTTTTGGTAGTTCAAAGGTCATCTGGGGTCACCAGGGGTCAACGCCTGAAAATCTCGTTAACACGATATGTCAAGGTAGAAAGCTTGAATAGATTTCATATTTAGTATGTGGATGTGCAATGGTCAGGAGATGGTCCCTATTGTTTTTGGTGGAGGTCAAAGGTCATCTGGGGTCATTAGGGGTCGAAGTATGGAAGCCTTGTTAACAGAATATCTCAAGGTAGAAAACTTGGATAGATTTCATATTTGGTATGTGGATGCGTTATAGTCAGTAGACGGTCCCTATTGTTTTTGGTGTAGGTTAAAGGCCATCTGGCGTCACTGGGGGTCAAAGTCTGAAAATCTTGTTAACACAATATCTCAAGATAGAAAGCTTGAATAGATTTCATATTTAGTATGTGGATGTGTTATGGTCAGGAGGTGGTCCCTGTTGTTTTTGGTGGAGGTCAAAGGTCATCTGGGGTCATCAGGGGTCAAATTATGAAAACCGTGTTAATGCAATATCTCAAGGTAGGAAACTTTTATAGATTTCATATATGGTATGTGGATGCGTTATAGTCAGTAGATGGTCCCTATTGTTTCTGGCGTAGGTCAAAGGTCATCTGGGGTCACTGGGGGTCAAAGTCTGAAAATCTTGTTAACTCAATATCTCAAAATAGAAAGCTTGGATAGAAATCATATCTGGTATGTGGATGTGTTATAGTTAGTAGATGGTTCCTACCACTTTCGGGGTAGATCAAAGGTCGTCTGGGGTCACGCGGGGTCAACGTCTGAAAATCTCGTTAACATGATATCTCAAGGTAGAAAGCTTGAATAGATTTCACATTTAGTATGTGGATGTGTTATGGTCAGGAGGTGGTCCCTATTGTTTTTGGTGGAGGTCAAAGGTCATCTGGGGTCATCAGGGGTTAAAGTATGAAAACCCTGTTAATGCAATATCCTTGTTTATGTGATATCTCAGGTTAAGTAGCTTTGATAGATTTCATATTTGTTATGTGGATGGGTTATTGTCAGGAAATGGTACGTAATGTTTTTGATGGAGGTCAAAGATCATTTGGGGTCACTGCTGGCCCAAGTCTGAAAATCCTGCTTATGCAATATCTTAAGATAGGAAACTTGGATATATTTCATATTTGGGTATGTGGATGCATTGTGTTTAGAAGATGGTCCCCATAGTTTTTGGCAGAGATGAAAGGTCATCCGTCTCCAAGGGTCAAAGCCTGGAAACCTACTTAAATGTGATCTCTCAAGAAAGCTGTTCGTCCATTTGTCTGTCTGTTGTTTGTCATTCTAGTTATGTATGGCTTTTATGGAGGTCAAAACGTCATCTGGAATGACAAAATTATTTTTTGAACATGCTAGTTTAATATTTAAATGAGAAGATAATGGTGCATGATGGCCCTCTTTGAAACGGAACATTTATGTATCATCGAAACTTCAATGCATTTTTGCATTCTGGTTGTTCCTAAAAGGAGAAGTAACTAAATGGAGCAGTTTAAAGCAAAATTTGCGTTTTTATTTGTGAAAGAGGTAAGGTTTGTTTCCAACCTATTGGTTCAAGTCGAAACGGCCGCGGCCTTTTTTCCAGTTTTGGCTCACTGGTTTGTTTTCCCTACTCCATTACTTATGCGGAACATCACGCACAACGGCAGTAGGTTCCATTTTTAGAGTCTTTGGTATGACTCGTCCTGGGAATAGGACCGGGCCTTCCGCGTGAGAGGGGATGTTCTACCATTAGACCAAACACATGGTCTAGAATGTCAAAAGAAGGATGTCTAAAGAAGGGGACAAACTAGGGGCAAAGAAAAACGCTCGGGAAATGTTATCGGGCGCAGAACTAACTGAACGCGAAGTACATACTCCTGCGGGTAGTGTCCACAGACGAAAGCCAGGATGGTGGAGGTCCAGGGACGAGCCCCCCCCCCCCTTCGCGGAATCTCTGAAGTTTCATCATATCTCAGGATAAAAAATAGTCTCACGTGAGGTTTATTATGTATATTTTGGGTTGACCCAATTCCTTTCTGGTAGTAGCTTGGCAAAGAAAAATCTGGAAAATTCCCACTCATGTGCCCCACCCCGTAGCGCCGCCAATAGTTAAGGGCATTCTGAAATCAGTCGTGCCAATGTTTCGCCTGTGAGGTTGTTTTTCAAGTTGAATAAGGAAAATGAAGTCACAAGTACTTTTCTTTCTGACAGGATAACATCTCTAGTCGGAATTCCAGTATGGTTACAGAAGCAGCAAAAATGTTGTCAGAGGCCTGGAATACGCCTCAGTTGGATGTAAATGAGGAGTTTCGAGCTCCGTTTATGGCTATGATGGGTTTACCTACCGCTTTGAACACGGTATATAAAGGCGACGGCGACGGTTTTGTGAATGGATTGAGTGTCGATCTTCTGAGAAAGGGAACAGACATAAAATGCATGTTCTTTGACGGAAGACTCTGGTGTCGCATATCATGTAATGTTTGGAACGATAGAGAAGATTACGAGAAAGTAAGGGACGATGTTCTGGAACTAGTAAAGGAAAAATGTGTTACCTAGAAACGGTAGAACTATACAGATAAGTTAATAAAAAAGTGTCACTTGTAATATAGTGTTTCCATGTGACGTCATAGTTTTGCTGTAGTCACACCCACTTTCCGGGAAAAATTCAACAAATCTCACGTCTTTTGTCAGCTGTTTCTCAGCAACTAACTACATTCCACTTAACTACAGCTTAGTTGCTATAGCAACTCCCTGGTCCGACAGTCAAGAAGGGGTACGGCTTGTGAAGTCAGTGAAAACACTATAAGGATGGGTTTTTACAAATGTCACCCCTATCTTTGTGTGGTCGCATGCTGTTGAGATTAAGATCAATAGTTTGATTTGGATTGAATTAAATGCCCCCCCTCCTCACACACACAGCCCTGTCCAAGTTCACACTCCACTAAAGCTACCCCTCACATGAAAACCAAGGAGTTGGCCAATCATGGCATCACAAATGCACCATAGCATGACCGTTTAGATTTTGAACTACATGGGTAAAAAGTTTATGGGCTCTGCACTCACCCCTATTAATCCGCAAAGTGACGGAAATTACCTCTTTTTCACACCCAGTACTCAAATGGTTTAAATTCCCTTCAATCCATACAAATTTTGCATCACTTACACATTAACATCTCCTCTTTCATATCCACGAAAAATAAGCAGAAACTGATTGTTCCAATGTGAGCAATTTACACTCAAAGAGGACCTAAAATTGATGTACTCTTCCCGTGGAGGCCGTTCTGGTGGTGTGCTCCCATATGACACATTACGACAGAGAGTTTGTTGGTTATAACAAGAAAATGTGACCAGCTGAAAATACATCGAGAGAACCACAGAACTTATTGTGACCAGGAAAAGTATTTTGTGAGGTTATCACCGTCCAAATAGACCAAATTTGCTTGAAAATGGTTAAAACTGCGAAAAGTAGGGTGTATTCTACAATAGGAGTTTGCAATCGTTCCTTGTAACTCTATAGGTTTGCAAGGTCATTCCATGGACAGTGACAATTCTTGCCAAATATAATCACTTTTTCTTTTGAAAATGTGTGGAGTGCAACTCCCTGGTCTGTCAATACTGAGCCCCTATCTTGAGAGAGAGCTCAATCAAGTTCTTACCATTGGCGCAGCTAGGATGACTTTTTCGGGGCCTTGGAAACAAATACGTACTTGGGAAAACACGCAAGATACAACTGCACACGCGGCCTAAGAAATATCTGGACCCCAGGCCCTTATCTTCTTCCCACCTAGCTTGATTCCCATATTTACAATAAAATTGTGACAATATTGTATACGTTACATTTGCCAGTGTACTTGCACACTAATTGCCTATTTCCCCTGTACATAGTAGTTAGAAGTAAGTTAATAACGACCCACTGCGGCTAATTAGCATAATTTATGCAAATTAGCTTTCAACAAAGTGGGTGCTTATTGTAAATTACATCCAAAAATGAGTTGTGAGCCATAAATATGGCCAGCTTTGACTAAATACACTTTTTCCTGTGCAACAGTGGCCAGAACCAGAGAATAATGGTCCAATGAGGCTAATTAGCATAATTTATGCAAATAAGAGGGCTTTATGCACATATATGAATTGTCTCTTTGGATTAATTTCTTTCTATTGCCTCAAGGACCAATCATACCAAGTAGGACAAAAAATGCAGTGTTCACCCCCTTATCAACTCTACTATAGTGGAGGCAAATGTTTACCTTAGCTAGGGATGCGTACTTAGGATTATTTATATTTCTCTGGTAGGCTTCTCTCTACAAACTGTTACTGATTACAAAAAGAATTGTTCCATCGATCTGTCCTTCTATTATTTTGTCTATTTTCAATTCCCAGGTCGTGTCATATCATATACTTTAAAAAATCCTATATGGAGACATAGGATTGCGTATTTACGTCCAATATCGTAAGCAACGATTTGAATTCGGAAATTTGTTTTATTATCAAACTATGCCACCAGTATATCAAAATGATGTTTTCCGTTGTATCATTTCACTTTGGTGCATAACTTTGCTTCAATATTACCCCATCATAACATTCATTAAAGTATTGAGATTCTGCAGCATTGCTGCTTTTGTGCTTTCAGCAGATTTATAATCTTTGCGTGTGTTTATACCGTCTAACCACAAAACAAATGTAAAATGCATTCACATATTTGTGTTTGGTTATTTCTTTGTTTTGTTTCAGGGGGAAATCCTCTTCTAAGATCCCTCCCCGGTAGAACTCCAAAAGATTTTTTTAAAACTTACTCTGGCTACGAGCCATGCTATTGGAGCTTGCGTCTTTGTAACTGAGTCTGGAGGACGAACCCTCAATTAATTTAACGGATAACTAGTGTCGTAAATAGGAATTGTGAAATGAGGGGCTAACATCGAATTCCCCGACTGGTATGGGTAGGGGTCTACTGGAGCACCTGGAAATTTGCTTCGTCGAACCTGGCTAAACCTTAATATTTGTCTCCTAATATCACGGTAGATGGTATACTGGTAGTAGCAGTGACAGGTCCAGGATTTGCTTGAAGGGGAGTAGCGAAAATGATAATTAGGGGGTGGGGGCGCTAGCAGGACTTTCTGAGCGGAGCGTATTCATTTGTTGACGCGGAACGTACAAGAAAATTGTTGAATGATCAAATCCTCAAAATGACCAAAAACGTCACTTCGCGAGTGAACATGAAAAATGGTGCAAATATTTTTCTTTTTTACGTGGAATAACAACGCAAAACTACGTAGATATGTCACATTTGGAGATTAGCACTTGCATTTGTCACTAAGTGTAAAAGTAAAAATGTATAAGGGCAAAAACAGGAATAGGCGTAAGGACGGCTTATTTACTTAGATACGGAGTTTGACGGCCTAGTGTCCAACCACTTGGCTCAAATCGAGCCGGCCACGGCTTTTTTTTCCGGTTGTGGTACATTGGCTTGTTTTCCCTACTCCATTGTTTATACTGAGCACCAAACAAAATGGCAGTAGGTTTCGTTTTAAAGTCTTCCGTATGACCTGGCCAGAGCTCGAACTGATGCTCTAACCACTTGACCATTCAGTCGTTGGCATACGGACGGGAACATTTCAGTTAGCTCGGGGGGGGGGGGGGAGGGCATTCTCTGCCGCCCAAAAAATAGTGTCCAAAGGACTATCTGAGCGGAACGCTACCATCAGCATTGAAAATTCTGAAAAATCGTGACTCCTCAGACAGTCGGAAATGCCATTCCCCATGCTTGTAAGCAGAATCCAAGCAGTCATAAAACAGCCAGGAAAACTGTTTGAGCGGAACGTCCTCACTTAGTTCCGTGGAGCGTACAGAAAACTTTTAAAAATAGAACCCTACAGACAGTAGAAAATGACATTTCCTAGGCCTATAAAGGGGATCAAAGCAGTCGCTTTTCTTGGTTTTTCCTTTGCAAAAATGTTCACTTGGAACTAAAATTCTGCTCAGAAGACTATCTAAGCAGAGCGCCACCATTAGTTGGCCCTGCGCATACAGGACATTTCGAAGAATCCTAACCCTCAGACAGCCGGAAATCGCATTTTCCAAGCTTAGAAGGAGGGTCCAAGCAGTTACTATTTTAATGAGAAAATTACCATGTAAAATGTACCACTAACATTGGATGAAATGGTCTTGTATTTTTTCGGGAGAAAAACTATAAAACGGAATTGAAAACATGCTAACGTATTTTACTCCCGACTCTTGGCTAAATTCAATGAACATTGAATAGATGGAATTGTCTAACATGTGACTGCCCGAACTACCGACTGTAAATGTGTTTACTTCTATCAGTAACACCTTTTGAAAAAAGTTTCTAGGTGGGTTTGAATTATTTTTAGGAAGACTTTTGGGAAGACATTCTTACACTGCGGTATTGTGTAATTTGCAAACAACCTGTAGACCCGATTTTCATTACCGTTGCCAGAGTTTGGGCTGTAGGGGTAAGATAGATGGCAAACTCGTTGACACCAGTGGCGGATCCAGGAATTTCCTGCATGTGGTTGGGTATCAAATGTACACTGAGCGAAGCGCCACCATAGGTATATATGTTGTTTAGTCTCTGACGCCTATAAGAATTCAGGAAATGGGAAATGGGGGTGGTAGGCAAGTATCCAAATTTTACCATATTTTTAAGTGTGATTACCAATGTACTAGGGGCATTTCAAATATTTGAAAATATGGAGCTTGTGTTCCAGAATATATGGATGCTGGGTTTTCTGCAAGGAAATTTGAACAATTTTTTGAGCTTATATTGGAGAAAATATGGAATTCTATGGAAGAAAATTTATGTAAATAGAACTGTATTTAGTTAAATTGATTGAGAATTTCGTAATTTCATGAGTTGTCAAAACCACACAGTAGACTGGTCTCACAACTGGCAAATTTCCGAATTCTTCATTTTCAGAGTCCCCTGCTCCGCCTGGGTGTCTGAGAAAAAAAAAAAGGGGCGAAATGCAACATGGTGCTAAATGTTTCAATATTTTAAGCCACTATGAAACTCCCAAGCTTTCAAAACATGGTCTTGAAAGTGTGGCCATTTCTTCAACGGAATATACGGTCAATGTGAATTTAATACCGGGAGTACTCTATTACCGTCACACGGTTTTAGGCTATGTCATTTGTAATTTGCACGTAGTGCCACGTAGTATGTACCCTCCTTGACCTTCAACAGGAATGCCATCTTGTTATTTAGGAGCAACTCTCCCATCCTCTTGTCCTAGATTCCCAGGGCCCTTCCTGTTTCTCGCCACGTGTTACCAGTGAACGTGACAAATTACCCCGTCCTGGTTCCACGTGCACGGGTATGCTGTATCCCATATTTTCAAGGTGTGACCAATTTACACTCTACAGTCTACAGCCTCCTCATTGATTATTTAGATCAGCACATTCCTTAATATTTACCTAATTTGGTGCGTCACAACTAAAGATAGATACATTATAATTTACATTTTTCATTTTATTGAAGAATATGACACAAAATACGGTAATCAAATAATGTAACAACTATCACTGTATTTTTATAAAGTAATAAGGCCTAGGTTACAATTAGCTTGGCTATCTATACAATTTTTTACCATCCCGGTGGGGGAGGTATGCATACCCCCATCACCCCTCCCCCCACCTCTGGATCCGCCACTGGTTGACACTAACACTGAACACTCTCCTGTCTGTCGATATAATTAATTTGGCATCTGAAAAATATCCCAGAATTCTTTTCAACCTTATCCCTAGTATTTTACCATTCCGGGCAAATATTTTGTAAGACTATATACAGTATGAAGTGCAGCTGAGGAAAATCTTTTTTCAAAAGCTACCCGACATGTGTCGCAAATCTTTGTCATCGTTTCTATTTGCCATGAAAATTATACTTTGAACATGGAGTTTTCTGTTTTACATACAAAGATTTCAATTTGAAGGTATTAAAAAAATCGTCCATTTCGGGAATTTGTTGCACAAGATTTAAAAACCAAAACAGGTTGAAGAATAATTTATTTTTATACGACAGACATCCCAAATGTGTCACGATTTATCTCTTTCATTTTTCGTAACCATGTTAACTCTGCCTACTCCTCCTTTTCTATTCTTCGAGCAAATGCTTGAAAGAATGTGGGTATATTCGATCTATCGGACATTGTGTTATGAAAGACTGTGAACTCAAGTAAAACTCACGAGAATTTAGCTTTTTGCGCTGCCCAAATCGTTTTTTGAATCTTAATAATTTTTCACGAAATTTTTACCGCTGTTAATGACGTTTCTTTCCTTTTGGGAGCATATCTTTTTAAGATTTCATGCATGCTCAGTCAAAATCAGTTTGCAAAAGGCTGTCCAATGTTTTTTTCAAATTCTTCTCCGATTTTTCCGTATTCCTGCCTTAATTTCGGAGTGTGGAAATTATGTTGGGAAGTCTGCCACTGCCTGCCCGCTTCGCTACGTCCATGTCAGCAAGACTGAGCGGAGCGCCACCATCAGTCAGGGGGCGGAGCGTTCAAGAACTTTGGGGAATCGCACCCCCAGACAGTCGGAGATGCATTCCAGGAGTTTTAAGCAGATTTTAAGCAGTGGCGTTATTCTTCTTGAAATGAAGCCTTTAAATCCACAAAAAGAATGAAAACGAGCAAAATGATCAGAAATTTTCCTGACAAACTGCCGGGGGTAGGTTATTTGGTGTGAGGAAGAGGTATTAAGTCGCGGGATAAGGAGTGGAGATGTCAAGAAGGAAATATGACACATGACACGGGCCGATTTATTTGGAATGTGGCCTTATTTTTGTTTAATGAAGCAAAAAGTAACTAGTCTGGAATGGGGCCGGGCCGCCTAAATCCGCCCTGGGTAGAATGGGGATGTAAGAACATCGTATTATAACCTATGCCCTTGTGCAAGCATACAAGGTCATTTTTACGGTAGGCGGCCGCATGTTGGTTGTGATCCGTTTGAAAAGGCCGCAAATCACCCAATACCAATCGTCTTATGGTAACTAGCTTTGATGAACGATATTCTGTAGTGTCCACCATATGTGTATATGTATAAAGTTTGTTGAACTGTGAATCTTGTTGATGTGAGAAATGAATTGAACTGATTGCTCTCAAATTTGCAGACTCATATAACAAGACTCATATACAAGAAACAGGAAATTTTGAAGTCTATTAGGCCTATTTAGTATTCAATATTTTGAAGTGACGACAGCAGTTGAATCAGTTAATGAGTGTAAAATATCTAAAAATGTCCTACCCCAAACAGGGGTGGCGCCAGCGGGGACCACTGCCCCCCCCCTCCCCCGTCGGGGAAGGTCGGCCATTTCTTCGGGGAGGCCTAAAAAAATAATAAAATAATAAAAAAAAATGAAAAGAAAAAAGCCTACAAGGACTGAAATTACTGGATGGGTAAACTTTTTTTTGTCTTGAAATGCTATTTTAATACACATTAGAATCGATTTTCAATCCCTTCTTCTTTGCTCGGTTAAACCTCATTTCATGTACCTTGTCCTATCTCCTTCCCGTCGTGGAACTGACGGCAATTTCTTTCGGGGAGGCCTAAAATGAAGGTAACGGACTGAAGTTACTAGAATGATAATCATGAACTTTTTTCTCTTTGAACAATTTAATTCTTTTGTAACGGTATTTTAATGCCTATCTGAACCTGTTTTAATCACTTCTTCCCAGCTCTGTTATCCCTCATCCTATCTTCAATCTCCAAGGTGATGTCCCCGTCGGGGAAGGCTGCCCTTCCCCCTCTTGTTGAGAAAACCCAATTTCGTCGGGGAACCTTCATCTGAATGTCCACCTTAAACTGATGAAAGATGCGGGTCTTATAAACTTCAGTAATCCGGACGGTCTTCTTAGTTTTGCTCACTAGAAGACCATATTCTTCAAGCAAACTCACAATTCCGAACTTTCCTGACAGAAAACAGACGAGAGGTCGTTTAGGTGCATGCAGTGCCCAATGATCTGCCATCTGGCCTGCCCCGACAGTCGAATTCTAGCAACGGTAATGAGAATCGGCCAGGATGTTTTGAGCTACACATAATGATAAACAGTAGCGTGAGAATGTCTCCCATAAGTCTGACTGAAAATTCATTTAAAACCACCTTGTAACGCGACATATTTTCAAATACGTGGAAAGTAAAATCATTCATAGTCTGGGGTTAGGGCAGTCACGTAGAAAATTTCAACTTGGATCTTGCAATTGAATACAACGAAGATTCCTAGTAGAGTCAAACACATTGGGATGATTTCAATTCCGTTGCACATTTCCCCCCTCCCCCCTCCCAAATAGGGACAAGACCATTACATCTTATCGTAGCAGTACCTTTTATCTGGGAATTTTCTGATCCACTTATAGCAAGTTTGACCTTTTTCTGTTAAATTTAAACGTTCATTTCAAAAGAAAGCTCAAAATAACGATGGCTTCATTTCTAGATACAAGTCTGGGAAATGCCATTTCAGGCTGTTTGACAGTCTGAGGGACTAGATTTTTTTAACAATTTTCTGTAAGCTCCGCGCCAACTGGTGGTTGCCCTCCGCTTAGATATTTTGGCCGACCGGATTACTTACCGAAACAATGCATGCTGGCATATTATTCTTCGTTTTGGGACAGTATTATAAAGTGAAATTTGAATTGTGAAAGAAAGCTCAAATTAATGACCACTCTGTTTCTGATTACCGTACCAGCCCGGGAAATGCCTTTTCCTGCTGTCCGGTGGTTCTCAATTTTTCAAAAAAATCTGTGTGCTCTTTCAGACAGGATTACATTTTTCGGGACAAATTCTGCCCGTTCCCCACCGAAACGCTCCCGCCTATATATTTCAATATATAAGATATAAAACTTCAAATATAAGCCAAAATTTTCCGCGGGAAAATTTTTCGAATATTGACCGAGGGTCTTAATCTGCCTGATGATAGGCTATTCAGTAACCCCAACAAAACTACAGATCACCCCCTACTTGATTTTTCTTATAAGAAGGTCTGTCATAAAATTACAATTTTCCCCAATATAAGCTTCAGATTGTTCAAAGCGACAAAATTTTCCTGTATCGATGGATACTCAGTACAGCTCTTAAAACCAACTTTTTAAATCACCCCGACATTCTACCTAATTTTGCTCTTGAAAGGCATATCACTTAATAAAGAAACAAAATTTTTCATCTTAACCTTGCAAAAACACAAATTTTCTTATATTAAATCCCAGAATTTCTGCAATATAATAGCTCCTAATCTTCAAATCTTCGTTAAAAAGGGAAAAACTTTTCGGGCAAAGTTCTAGTCTCGTCTTGAGACCTTAGTACTTTAACTTAGAACGGTTACATGCAAAACCTCAACAGAATTTCAGCTGTCGCGTACAAAACGTTTTTGATTTTGCCCATATGAAGGATAGATTCTTCAATAACCACCCCAACTTTTTTATAGTCCTTCCAAAAGTCAAAATTGCTTCAAAAATTTCAATTTTTTTCTTCAAAATAAACTCCACATTTTTAAGTATTTGTTAAAAAGAGAGTCCAAAATTTCGGCGCGCTGCGCGCGCCTCAAATTCTGCCGAGTCACGTCCCAACAGGACTAAGCCACCACCTTTGTTGGGGCCTTGAAATGCTGGCGCTTCTGTCGGGGAGCTTGCCCCCCCCCCCCCCCCCCGTTGGGCAAATCCTGGCGCCACCCCTGACTCCAAAACAGAAATGTTACAAGATCAATAAAAAGTTCTTAAAAAAAGTCACGGGTAATTACAGGTGACACTACTAAACATCTCTGTGCTATAGAGGCTTTGCAATTACGTCACGGAACCGCCATGCTGGAGGACATTCATGCCAAATACACGTGGCTTTGTGCCGAACGCACTGCACAGTGTGCACTGTGATATGCATGGTGTGTACAAATTCAACGTGCAAGCGCGTCCCGTATGGTTCGCTGTGTAGTTACATGTACTCCAAGATGGCCGACGGAGAGTATTATGACGTCATGTGAAAAGCCTCTATTCACAAAGTAGCGTCATATGTATTGTGATGACACATATAAAGCTCCGTATACTTTACCACACTTTACTCAAAACAGCTAATCACTGAAAATTGTAAAGTTTACTTGTTTACCAGCTATGCAACGTTACGGTACCTGACCGCCGCGCCTGACATCGGGAGAACCGCGGTTATACGGGTTGGCAACTTCATCCATCGCACTGATTTTGCTCCAAGCACACAATAGTCACTTATTCAGTGGCAAAACAAGCACCGCGCACAGCTCTAAGCAGGGTGCTAGACATTAATCGAGGCCTTGGCGAGGCCCTAGACGCTGCTCTACACTCACGGAATCAAGATGAATGACAACGTTAGGCTAGCAATGGTTGCTTCAGTTGCCGCCGTTGTGGTGGCCGTGACATTTTGGAGAAATTTAAACAGAAGAAAGAAGAAGTCACTGGCGAACACAACGTTGGGGAGGCAACTGAGGCTAGCGGAGTTTGATAACCTCGATGACAGTGCCTTCTGTAACAGCGGGTCATGGTCTTGTGTGCCAAGAAGATTAGTGGATAGATACATCGAGTAAGTTCATACAGTGAAACCACCTTGATTTGGGCTTTGGCTAGGGTAGCAGTTCACTCTAACATTGCCATCTTCTGTCTCGCAAATGGTCACGGTGAAAAGTCACAAGCCAAGGGGCCAAGACCAGCCTTTTACAAGTTTTAGTTTACCTTGTACTTGACATTCATAAATACTTGTATTGATTTCCTGCATCCTGATCAGCAAGATAAACAGTAACACTGAGACACTGTACACTGCATCAAGTTGATACCCTAGTCTTCAGAGTTACCGTTCCAAAGAATAATAACAGGCAGTGATAAAGACATAGGTTACCCTAGCCTACTAGCTTAGGAATGATTGCTCCCCACAATTTCCACAAATGGGTATTTTGATCACACTCACATTCTGTGTTATAGGTCTAACAAGTTAGGCCCTAGGCTAGAACTGCATGCACTGAGCTGTGATGACTGGCACTGTTGTCAACTATTAATCCACTCCTAAATTGGGGGGGAGGGGTCAAATGAAATGTGCCTATAGCTACAGTATTGTTACGCCTACTAGAGTATCTAAGGTTAGCGACAATATACACAGGCTTTGGAACAGTGACAGTGCTGGGCCGGGTTACTAATTCCGCTAAGACTGTCTAAACAGCGAAACAACAGTAACGTTACTCGTTTGGCCCACAGGCTAGCAAAGTAATCGTCAAGTTCAGTAGCCTGAGTGGCAATTCCCTTAAGGAAGCCTGGTGTAGTTTACCTGTAACATCAGTCTTTAAAGGCTAAAGTGCATTTTAAAATTGCTTCCATCTCTTACAAAGAATTTATATCACCGTGTCTGACCCATAACATCACCTAGGCTAAGTCTGTTTGTTCTTCCCGCAGTACAGTAAGATCTGCTAACCACACACAGTACTAGCTGCACAGGCACTCACTCTTACTGCATATATAGTATGAAACGTTAGCTCTTCGCGAACGAGAAGTTAGTCACTTTCCTTGACTTTTCGCTCAACCTATCTCCAAAATGATGCGATACTGTGGTGAGTGTTTTTCTAATAACATTTGCTTGCAAAATTGCTGATATAGTTCTCTAAAATGAAGCAAATTAAAGATGGTACTGAGCACATCGGTCGCGACATGCAGTTCATAATGTTCGTCTTGCTAGCATCAATTCAGGTTCAAGATATCGATACGTCACAATGGGGGCTGAAAAACTGAGGAGAATTAAAACTTGATCTCTAAAATTTGACCAATTTTTTAATTTTTTCATGTTTTTCACCAATTTTTCTCGAAGTATTTATGAATGGGGATAAAAGCAGGGTGCCCCGGCCTTAGATGTGATTTAAGACCTCCACTGCCGTCATCACAGAGGCCTCGTCATCAGCCTCTATGATGACGTCATCGACGGTCTTAAATCACATTTAAGACCGGGCACCCTGGCATTTATCCCCTAAATTATACTAAGTGCCTTTATCCCTTGGCATCAGTCTTGGGGATAGGTTCGTGCAGACTCAAAATTTATCTCAGATACATATCCCCATCTTTTTTAATGTAGTTAAGGCTGCATTCACATTTGGGTTGCCATCAGCTGTGTAGCCAGGATTTTGTCTTTGGAGGGGGAGGGGGGAGGAGGAAGGGGGAAGGAGGAAGGGGATTGGGAATTAGGAATAATGTTGGCAATTCATGGATTGTTATCTATAGAATACTAAGTTAATGCTAAAGTGTGCTGTACCTAGTCCTTGAACAGGACCGTGTACTACACTTTAATAATGGAAGGACCTACTCGGTACACTCCTTGCCTAAACGCCTCCTGAAATCAAGACAGATTCATGCCTCCGGCTTGATGTGTAATTCTACAACTGCCTCACAAAAAAAAAATGCACCTATAATTACCATACTTGCCATGCATTACGTGTTCTCTCTGAAGGGCACTGAGCTTGCACCTTCTGCTTGTCTTCACTAAACCATCTAATCAAGCATGCACTATCAGTTAGATGATTAATTAGCCCACAGTTCACATGGCAATGAGTAAGCAGCTTCGCTGCCCAGTTTGTCACAGAACAGTCTATTGTCTTGTTGAGGACAACCTCTGTTAAGAGAACTTTCTTTGTGGACACTAGACAGTTCAAAAGTTTATTCACACTTCACGAGTTTTGTAAATGGAGATGAGCTGGTCTGACCAGGCGGGAGGGGGGATCAGAGAGCCATTATCTAGTACTGTGGTATCTGACTCGGTATTATTTACTTCAAAAGACCGTCGATTGGTGGCATTTGCTAGAAAATTCGATTCACATCGAGCTTAACACGTAATTTGATATTCAACACCACATCTTAGCTTGTCAATCGGCTTTTCTTCAAACGGGCAGAATATGTTGGTGAAATTTGGAATTAAAAATCGACTTTATCATGAAGTATTTAAGTTACACAATTGTAAAATGCCTGTAACTGTATTGTAAGTATATAAGGGTTATCTTGACGATTCCTTTTGATGTAAAAGAAGGCGTTTGTTTCCACTTTTTAATATGACCTTATTTACAGAAAATTTTGAAAAAGTAATTCAATTTAGTTATACATTTTTCAAATTATGGAAAGTATTTTAAACAAAAAATAGAATTTACATCTTTTTAGTTGAGTTTTAGAAATATACAACATATTTTATGATATTTATTGGAGGAATTACAGTACATGTTTACTTTTCCACTGATGTGAGGGTACAGTATGTGTTGTACCATCATTTCTTAACAAAATGGCTGCTGCTTCTGGGACATATAGCCACCGGCAAGAATTTTCAAGAGGATCTGTAAGGGTGACCCCAAGTTTAAAAAATATTAGAACATTTGAAGACCCGTAGATAAAATCTGAGGCAATTTTTTGCAAGTTTTATGATTATTACATTTCACGTTATTGAATTTTTCCCTATTTGAACTAACAACATACTGTACCTTATAAAATTCAAAAATAAAAAAAAAAAGAGATCAACATTGCTTACCCTTTGGCTATGTCCCAGGTACTTTACTGCACACCCAGTGTCATTATAGTTCGTTTTGTCTTGCTTCATACTTGAGGGTGCAATGTTGCAAATTTCATGCTACATTGCCTGTGACAATACTGTACAACCTCCAACTCCATAGAAGAGGCCACTAAACTGACATTGTTCACTATGCACTTAATCAACTTCAATCAAGTGTATGTAGCCTAGGCTAAAGAGGATTGAAATGGACACAAGAAAATTGTGCAAGGATATGTGTCCTCACGACATCAATTGGTCTTTTTTTCAAGCATGAGTTGGTGGGGGGGGGGGGGATTCAAGCCTCCAATACCCTTGGCTTGGCTACGCCAATGGTTGAAATTGTGAAAAGCTTGAAAAACTTTTTAAGAGGCATATTGATATTTGGAAGTTCAGTTTCTCTCTTATACTGTTTGAGTTTTCAATTTAGTGGGAATGACTATAAAACCTGTCCCCATCTTGCATTTCGTGCAAGGCAGTCAACTCTCTCACTGAACAGCAATTTTGAAGTAGTCTCAAGGAATGTCAACTGGCAGAACTCCCTGTTTGACAACAGTCAAAAAATGCAGATTACATAGCACTTTACTGTTCTGAGAGTAGATTAGTTGCTTCTTTAATTGTATGTGCACATACTCTCACCCTGTAGCAATAAACTGAGATTGTATCTGGATGAGGAAGATAGGTTCATACCAAGGTCCCTTGAAGAATTGCACACTTCTAAAATCCTGATATGTGGGCCTGAGGTTAGGTTTTCAGCAGAATGTTCACTCTGGTCTTGAGTTGACAGTAGCACCTATATAGCTTAATATGCATTTATTGATGCTTATCAGGCTTGTGTAAATAGCTATGTGGTCATTCACCGCTTAACTGTGTACTTTACGGCAGAAAGATAGTCAGCTAAGGAGAGAAAATCTTGCTGGCAGGAAATGGATACATACAGTACAGTAACTGGAAAGGGACCCCAGGAAAAAAAACATTAAGTACTCTACATGCATGGTTGCACAATTTCTGTGAAAATCTGTAAGGGGTCTGCAGACCTGGCAGTGCTTGACATGTTATACAGTAGCTATGGTTATGATCTCTCAAACTAGGCATACAGTACAATTGATATTGAGACATGCATGCTGGTTACCTTTAGAAAACAAGAGAATTTTACATTGATAAAGTTGTCATTCATGAGTCATGACTTACCTGTTAATGTAGGCTAATGAAAGCATTGTCACACAGTGTTATTTAAAGCAATTTAATTGGCAGTTCTCAAATCAGTAGAATGAAACTTTTAATAGACAAACGCTTTTGGTGAGCATCAGGCCAGTAACAAGGGATATTGATCACCATTGTGTAGGTTAGAGGGAGACCTAAATGGGAGAGGTAAATGGAAGAACTAAAAACAGATCCCTGCTCTGATATTTCAGGGGGCGGGAGCCGCGTTCCCAGCATGCCCCCCCCCCCCTCATAGCTACAGCCTTGGTAAGCATGTCAATAATAATAATGTTCAAGATTTTGTGGTAAGCTTGAAAGGGTAGTTGTCATAATTTTCTCTAGACTGAACAATAGCAGATCAAAGTAGGCCTACTGGTAGGCTTATTGTATAGACTTCTGTTCACAATGTAATATTAGATATTTTGTTTTGTAACTTGCATTTACCAGGCTGCTAGAATTGAGAGAAAGAAATAGCCACATGTGGGCCTTTAAGACAGAGCCAGATCTCATTTGGGAATCACTGCAAGCCCTGGCTGACTTTGTTGGAGCAAAAATAGATAATCTGACTTTTATTGAAAACACTACAACAGGTTTGTTCTTTCATTTTCTGTTCTTTTCTGTTTCCCCATGTATTCATCCCCACCACATTTTTCATGCAACTGTAAGAAGTTTCCCAGTGTATATTCCAATCAGGAACTGTACAGATCTACAGTATCCCAGGGAAAGAGGATTGGCATGCCTGCACAGTGAAAACTCACGGTATAATTAATATGTGTACTCAACATTTCAGGTGTAACACCAATTTACACCCAAATTATTCTTTTTTCTGGAGCATTTTTGATGGCTTGGTTACCCTTAATGTTGCCGTGGTAAATCTCTAATTATTTCTAGAATACATGACCATATGAAGTTCTTACAAATTACAGTTTCAGAGATCTACAGCCGGTAGGCATTTCTTTCATGATTAGAGTTAAGATTTTTCAGGTGTGCTGCAAATCAAATTCCTCAGGAACTTCGAAGAGAGTGGTAGATGTGCTCTTTTTGTAAAACTTTAATAGATTAATATGAGGGCCCATGAATTATTTAGGTGTGCACTGAATCACACTCCTCACAGTGATTTTAATTGAGTAATGTCTCAAAATTCCAAGACCAGTGGATTAGCTGAGGTCTGTAAAGAGCATACTTGACATGCTTCAAGGAGGTGAAAAGTTTCACAAAGGGGAAACAGATGAGGTGTGTAAAAATGCATTATTGGTATATCCATGACAACTTGGACAACGAAAATATTCATGGGGCATCCCCCTACTCCTCCTTGACCAGGACTTTCTATCAACATGTTGGTGTATTAAACTCATTCTGGACATTTATACATACCATACTGTATGCTATGTTTTCAGGTACAAATACGATACTGAAGGGGCTGAAATATTCACCGGGTGATCAAATATTACTTTGCAATCTTCACACCTACCCAGCAGTTGTGAACCAAGCTAAGGTAGTTGCAGAACAAAATCCTGGTAAGTGGTACGTTTGACTGTAATTATGTCCATGGAGATTCTCTTCACATTTCAGTCTGCTTTTCAGTCCATAGAGTGCACATGTAAATCCACCTGTGAATCCAGCTGAAGGTAAATGGTGGCCTATTGGTTAGCACAAGAGATTTTGTAACCTGGGGGCCAGTTCCACTGGTGGGGCATTTCACAGTTTCTGGTGGGACATGAGCTCATTTCCAGTCCCATAGAGAAAATGTGTCCAAAATTAATGCTATAAATGTCGCAAAACCGTAACCATTTCTCAAACTTGTGTTTTTGGTTTCGATGATAAGAGAAACCAATGCATTCATGATGGCGTGCGTGTGTATGTATGTATGTATAGGTGTGTGTGTGTGTATGTGTGTGTGTTTGTGACACTTTGCTTGTTAACACGATATCTCAAGACAGGAATGTCTGACAGTTTTCAAACTTGGTACATAGATGCACCATACTGAGAGGAAGAACCCTATTGTTTTTGGTGAAGGTCAAAGGTTATTTGGGGTCACCAAGGGTCAAAGTCTGAAAATCTTGTTAACACAATATCTCAAGTTTGGAAGCTTGGATATATTTCATTTTAATATGTGGATGAGTTATAGCCAGAAGATAATCCCTATTGTTTTTGGCCGAGGTCAAAGGTCATCTGGGGCCACCAAGGGTCAAAGTCTGAAAATCTTGTTAACACAATATCTCAAGGTAGGAAACTTGGATAGATTTCATCTGTGGTATGTGGATGCGTTATGGTCAGGAGATAGTGCCTATTGTTTTTGGTGGAGGTCAAAGGTCATCTGGGGTCTCCAGTGGTCAAAGTCTGAAAACCTTGTTAATGCAATATCTCAAGGTAGGAAACTTGGATAAATTTCATATTTGCTATGTGGATACATTATAGTCAGTAGATGGTCCCTATTGTTTTTGTGGGAGGTCAAAGGTTATTGGGGGTCGAAGTCTGAACACTTTGTTAACAAGATATCTCAAGGTAGGAAGCTTGGATAGATTTCATATTTGGTATGTGGATGTGTTATGGTCAGGAGATGGTACCTATGTTTTTGGTGGAGGTCAAAGGTCATCTGGGGTCACTGCTGGTCAGAGTCTGAAAATCCTGCTTATGCAATATCTCAAGATAGTAAACATTAATAGATTTCATATTTGGGTCTGTGGATGCATTATGGTCAGAGGATGGTCCCCATTGTTTTTGACAGATATGAAAGGTCATCTGGGGTCTACCGGGGTCAAAGCCTGGAAACCTTTTTAAGTATGATCATTCAAGATTGCTGTTTGTCCATTTGTCCGTCTGTTGTTTGTATGTCTAGCTATGGAATGACAAAATTATGTTTTGAACATGCTAGTATAGCATTTGAATGAGAAGATAATGGTGCATGATGGCATTCTTTGAAACGGAACATTTATGTATCATCCAAACCTCAATGCAGTTTTGCATTCTGGTTATCCAAAGTTTTCCAGATATTTTGGGAGGGAAAGCCCAAACTCCTGAACAGGCAGCTTTCCCCATTTGGCATTCTTGATGGACACACTTGAATAATACATGTAATTTAAATGGTGGGTGTAAGTGCAGGGATGCTTGTATTGGTTGAGGGCGGTGTACATTATGCGCGAGGGTACGATTGGCATTACGATGATTGGAGGCTTATGCGTTAGGAAGCCGGCGAACCAGCACGGTATTTACAGATTAAAATTCAGTTGTTTTGATCACCTTACAATTCGATATCTTACGTCATTTATGGTAGCTAGAGCTTAAGCCTGCCCTCAACTTCTACGAGAAATTTCAGTTAACAAGATTACGAAAGAGACGGTGTGATTGATGACTGTATATAGTGTAAATACAAGCTGTATTCAACCCACACAGTACTGTCAATGCAGTGTTTCCATACTATGTTTTGACCAGCCTATGTTCAACTTGCGAACCAGCCAGCATTCCTAACTCCAGCATACAGCCGCTACAGTGGGACTTGACATATTCATAAATTGCTAATTAGGGACACCAGCCAAAAAAAATATTGTGATGTAAGGATTGTAGGGTTGAATCTGCTGAGTAAGTTGTGTCGTTGGACAAGATGATCTGTCTCAATTACCCATCTTTATGCACCCAGATTAAATTGGAAATTGTGAGGTTGCTTGCCAACTGGTGCTACACATGGTATATATACCTGCTGTGAAGTAGAGGTATTGTCCCATACCAAATCTTTGTGTAAGAAAAGAAAAAACAAACAAACTGAAAGGTGATATCTCCTTCATTCCTTTTGTGAACCTTAGGTGATCATGTGCTGGCTAAAACAAAACATTAACATTTTATACAGTAGTAGGTGAAGCAATATTTTCTATAAGAATTTAACAAGCAATAGTCACTCCACAGATCAGCATTAGAATTTATACACTCAAGGTTTTATCTAGAGTGTCACCTATTAGAATAAGAGGTCCAGAGTTTGGTTCCCAGGCCAGGTCATATCAAAGACTTTCAAAGTGAAACTCGCTGTTGTTGTGATGTTCCACATAAACAATGGAGTAGGGAAAAGGATCCATTGCCTCACAACTGGAAAAAAAAGGCTGTAACAGGCCTCAGAATTCATACTTTTCACTCTAAGGCCAAAATGGCCTTTATAACCAACAATATTTTGGTTAAACCAAGGCCAAAATTCTCTCATTCAAGACAAAAATGTAGTAAGTTTGAAGGAAGAACAAAACAAGGGATTGTACAGTAGGCTATGAATGATTGATTTGCATAGCGTGTGAATCAAATATCAACAGATCAATACGAAAATGAAAAAATATTGGTTCATATTGTGCTGCATTGTAAATGCTCCTGCAAAAATGAAATGGTGAAGGAATTGTGCTGGGTATTTACAGTACAGTAGTTCATTAGATACATAGCAGCTTTACTGACACATTGTCAGCCAAAAGTTGCCTTGGATATAAAGGGTGTGAAAAATGCCTGTCCAAAGGCCAAAACAAAAGTTATGGCTGTCATGGCCTCCATGGCCTTCATGAATTTTGAGGCATGTGTGAGTGTGGCTAGACTTAACTAGAAGGTTGTAAGATGAGGTGTAAAGCCCTATCTAACCTAATCTAATCTACTCTAGATTAGATAACATTCCACTTTTGAATCATAATGCTAAGCCTGAAACCCAATCAATAGTTTGATAAATTTACTTTACAAAGGTCCCAAAGGACTCAATGCATGAAGGTTACTCAAGTATCATGACTGGGTGAATTAGTATTTATGGTACTTACAGTTTAGTTAGTCAACGTGTTACACTTGTTGGCACATTAAGTGTCTCCGTGTGTTACTGTACAAGCCCAAAGTACAAAGATCTGTTTGATAAGTTTCATGTATACTGTAAGCCTATTAATGTTATACTAAAAAAAAATCAGCCATAAAGTCTTGAACTGAGGTAAAGAGGAATGTTTGCTAGTGATCAGCAGGAAAAAATATTTGACTCACCATGGGAGGTCAGATACATGTGAGCTTTGGGCCATGTTGAGTTTTTAATACTTCTGGAAAGGAATCTGTGAATGCTCAATTTTGATATCAAAATTATACAGTAGGCACATGACATTTTCCAGTACAGTAATTTGGTCCAGATGATCAAAGTTCAGTGAATTATGTAACTTTAAATTTGATAAAAATGGCTGTACTGTATTTTCATTGTACTTTGGCAGACAGTATGAAGCTAAACAAATGTTAAGTGGGGGTGGGGTTTATCCTGAGAATTTGAAGGATGTGGACATACTATATGCATAGCCACCAAAATAGAGACTTGCTTATTGATGAAATTTCTTTCTGTTTGGTGTCTTTTTTTTGCAGGGAATGTGCTGTCAATGATCATATCCAGAGAATTGAACAGCGGACTTAACAAAAATTTGCTCAGAATACTTATCTCACATTCCTCTTTAAGAAAAATAAAATAAAAAAATCATTTTCATTTGTGTGAATATGATTTAATGTGTTGGAATTTTATGTCTCAACTTATTACCTTTTGGTTTAATTAAGTGACAACTAACAGCTTTTTCTTTAGTTTTAGGACACTTGATTCATGAGAAAATCTGCCTGCTTGAAGAACGGCCAAACAAAGTGGCCAATTTTTTGACATCATTTAACCACAAGAGATTGTTTGCTTAGTCGTGGCAAATATTTATCCTGCATGAAAGACAAGAACTGGCCATTGTTCTGTTACAGTTTTTGTGCTAAAAATTTTCTATAATTCCACCAAACCTAGACCGATTTTTCTGGTTTAAAATTCGTTTTAATGTCAACTTATCCATGCAGTTAAGTTTTAGCAAATAATTTTCTATAACTGAGAAAAATTACGTCATTATGCTTTGAGCCACTTGTTGTCCACTGCAAGTGAGTTAACCGTAAAAATGTGACATCTGGAGGCAATTCTGTCTTTCCTTCATGGGAAGAAATCTCTAATGTTGTTCTCCTTACCTCTTGCTTTTATGTGGAGCATCACAGACCACTTCACACTAGTGGCCAAAAAGTTGAAAATGTTTTTACATGCAGAATTACTACAGGTTGTGATTTTGACACAATATGTCCCTCTTTGTTAGCAGCCTACTTTAATAACTTTTCTAAATTACTCTTTCTGTTTTACAGGTGTTGAGCTATTGTTTATTGACATCTCATTCCCAGTCAAGAGCAAGGAAGACTTGATTCGACCATTTGCAAAAGCACTTGAGGAGAATTCCAACATCAAAGTAGCAGTTATAGATCACATATCTTGCGGCTCAGTGATTTTGTTCCCTATAAAAGAAATCATAGAACTCTGCCGCCAGTATGGCGTGCTGTCTGTGATAGATGGTGCTCACGCTGCAGGACAGATTTCACTTACAATAGAAGAATATGAAGCAGATTATTATGTGGGTTAGTGAATTGTGTTGTCAGCTATAAACAGAGTACAACTAACTAATGACAATGGCAATAGACTGTTTTCCAAATCTGTAGAACTGTAAGTGCTTTCACATGATGTCACAGTTAGTAATTAGCCTTGCCCTCTGAGGCATTGAAACAGCCTGGTGTTTTAGTGCAACAGTCACAGAACTAGCTACAGCTATAACTACACAAGCTACAGTGGCATAACCACGGAGATGGTTTTTGAGGTTAGAACCCCTCCATAACCCAACCTTTTAATGCAAAAATCACCTAAAATAGCGTTTTCTTTCTCTCTGTCTTAACACTTTTCCCTTATGTCGTGCCCCCCCCCCCATGACACAGAAATCCTTCCCATGACACAATCCTGGCTATGGGCCTGACTAGCTAGCATCCTTCAATAGTTTTTGTCCATCAAAAGGGGCTGCGCTTGATTGTCAGTGAAAGCACTCTATACAGGAACATGAGTTACGGCCCAGTTTCCAACCTATTGGTTCAAGTCGAACTGGCCACGCCCTTTTTTCCAGTTGTGGCTCTCTGGCTTGCTGGCTTGCATCATGCACAAGGGCAATAGATTCTGTTTTTAGAGTCTTTGGTAGGACTAGGACTGGGAATAGAACCTGTGCCTTCTGCTACAGGAACATGAGAAAGACTGGGTTGTGTCATCAGCCATCAATAGTCTAGTAGTTGCACCTTAATATCCCTGTGACAATGAAGATGTAGCATGATCCCACTTTGTTTGAATGGTGATGGGCAGGGGTTGCATCAGGGGAATGGCAGGGGGCAACTGCCCTCTCTATTTGCAAGGAAATGTTTAAAGAAAAGGAAAAGAAGAAAAAAAAAGAAGAAAAAGGAGCACTCAACTTATGCTCCCCCCCCCTTGCATCTAAGTATCTTGGTGCCACCCCTGATTATGAGATTGAGTGAATTGTGCCATTTGCCCATTAATTAAAGGTTTATCAATGCTGGCTGGCCGATTATGCATTACTAACATGCCAAGACGTCTCTTCTTGAGAAAGTAACATAGACACCCCAGTAAATCAAAGGCGGTGTGGGGTGTAACTGATATCTGAGTTTGTCACATGATCTGTGCCCAAAAATGAGCTAAGCTTTCATTGTATTCACACTGTGTGAAAAGCAATTAACAATTGCTTGATTGACCTGTTAGCTAACCTCAAATGTTACGTAACTTTTTGTGTATTTTAATATATCTGTTACTGTCAATCCATTAATCAGACTTGAAATGTGACTAAATCAAGTGTGGGTGTAGTGAGCTTCATTTCCTCCCTGAGGCGTTAAGAGGTAATCAGGCAGAGAAGGAAAGTGTAACAAAAAGTAAGAAGGATCGTTTCATCATGGAAGATAATGCACAACCGGGGTGAAAGGCCTGTGTACCTTAGACACATCTTAGGACACGTGTTGCAACATGTTGCCAAAACAGCTTGTTTCCAAAATATTGCCAGTTTGTACAGGGCAGACATAAGGGGCAATATGTATTGCAACTTGTGTCTGCCACATGCGCCCATTTTGCACAAGGACAAATCATATGTGTCCAGTTGTGTCAACAACATGTTGTGACACATGTATCCTAAAATGTGTCCAGTGTACACAGGCCTTAACACAAGCAATGCATGAGGGTATAGCCTGAGGGCATCTAGAGATACCATAAACCCACATGAGGGCATTATACCCTGTTTAATGCAAAGGTTCAGCATTGACTGACCTTGGTTCATTCATATGCCGGTGATTTGTGCAGTGCTTTATCCTTGTAGTGTAAAGAACGGTCACTTGGGCTTTATTGGAAGATAACGCCAAGTCACCTGACCACAATGACCACAATAGGAGGTGAGGATTATTACCAAGTATGAGTGAGCACTATATTTGGCTGCACTTTTACTGAATGATGACAATATAGACCCTTTTCCAACTTTTGTATTATTTACAAAGGATAACGGGAGGGAGTGTATCGAAACATCAGCCAAAAGCAGGATCATATCAAAAAAGTACATCCTGTGCCTTACCATGTCAAGAGCTTCTATCAATACCAGTTTCCTGCCAATTCAAGCCTTTGAAAATAGCCTTGATGGTTGAGATTTGATAGCAGTTTTTCTCCAAATTCTTGTTCACCAGTTTATATCCCTTTCTTTAAACTGAAAGGGGATCTAATCCTGCAGGGCATCATGTTGACATTACCTTCAAGTTGAGTCAATTTAAAATATCAGCATTGTGAAAACTTTGATGGATTCATGATGACCACTTCTTAATCAGTCAAAATTGTCAATTAAGATGCTGGTCAAAATCAGGCAATTGACTATCAATAAGTCTCCTACAACAATAGGATGGGAATTATGAAAAGATTTCCTCATAATTTTGTCAAAGATCGCTATTCTTTTCTCTTCTTTCCCAATAGGAAATCTATGCAAGTGGATGATGGTGCCGCAAAATGTTGGATTTTTGTGGGTGCACCCCAAACACCAGGCAACATTCCGTACCTTAGCCACCTCACATTCTGACTTTCTACCAGCTTTCAGGGATCGATTCTATTCTGCAATAACAAAGGATCGCCTGCCTCAGGTGGTAGTCAAAGATGCTTTGGAGTTTCACAAAAGTCTGGGTGGACTGGTATGTAACACGATGACCGATCTCTGTTTACTCTTTGAAGGCAATTTGCAGTTCTTTAAGAACCAGTTTGTGCAGTAGAGCTTTCAGTGGAGCTTACGTTACCAACTCAGTTAGTGATTTAATCTCCCATTTTTGGCTAAAAAATAGAGGTCTGGGTTGGCATTCCTTATGGACAGAAAAGGTAGTAGTCAGTGGATTTTTGTTTATTCAATATCCAAGTCAGGTATTAAACACAATGGTGGGATCAAGGTTGTCTGAGGGAGAATAATGTTTTTCATTTTGATTAACTTGGCTTAAAATTTTGTCCAATAACAGTTGCCACCAACCTTCATTATGATTATTCAGAATTTCAAGAAAACATGTCAGAACACCTGAAAAGAATCTGGTAGTAGTAGAAGAGTGTATACTAGTCATTAGTGATTTGTGCACAGTTATGGAAAAGGATCATCATGATTACTTATGGTGCTCAAGAATTCTACCAAAAGCAAGTAACTGTATGACAAGTTTACAGTCACTATCTTCTATTAAATAAAGCCAATACAATCACATGTTAAAATCACATATGATTTCTTAAATTTGGCCCACTTCTCCAGTATATTTTTTGTTCACTAAACCAACCCAAAATTCCCCTTCTATGAGTTTACTCAAATTCTTGAGGTTGGTAATATTTTTAGGCATGTCAAGTTTTGCCTATGACATGTAAACCTTAAGTCTTGTAGAAACTGACCACAATTTATCCTTTGCATCAAGACACAAGGTAATAAATCTTAGCTCTATCAGCACAATGTGCTTTCATGACGAATTGGTCACGGTAAAAATACACTTGATTTCCTTCCTTGCCCAATTACACAATTTGATGATTGACAGACAGTAATACTCCATGCAAAGACATTTAATCCAAGTCAAGAAACCCTAGCCACAGTATGCAGAGCAGGCAGAGGGGGTTTTAGTTAACCCTTTACCGTTGTGCTCTGATAGGGGCATATTTGGGCGCCTCGGGAGTGGGCCGAAAAGCGGACGTAGCCCGCCCCGCATCGGCTTCTGTAGGCCATTAACCCCGTGACCTTAAACTATTGTCTCTCTCGTTGTTGTGGCCGAATTTTCGGGTAGCTTCTCGCAGTTTTGAGCTCCGCGTGAAACAGTAAAGAGAGGCGACAGCCGAGCTCTCCGCATGGGTCCAAAAGGACCCAAACAAAGGTAAAGGGTTAATCCTGCCCAAAGTACTGTGTAATTTTTTGTAACCTTTGTGGACTAGAAGCTCGGTGAAGTGATAACAATAGATTTTCAGCAGTGGGTTTGGAAACTTGATACCTCACTTGAACAATAGATTACTGAGGTTAGAAAATCAACTTTTTTTTCCCAATGGAAACAGCATGTTCAAAAGTGAATAAAATGCCTTGTGGTGCTGAATAAATAATCCCAGCAGCTACACTACTACATGGCAGGACCGTTTGTCCAGATCGTGCAGGTTGTGAAAATGCTACTGGCTGGATGACTCAAATCACAGATTGTGAACGTCACTGGCCATCATTAATACGACTTTCCTGAGCTGTGAGGGACTACTTGGGGTTTAAGGCTTATGGGAATTTTTCGTAGCATGTCTCTGTTTTGTCAGCTTTAGTGGAGCTATCTTCTGTGCTATTTTTCGATTTTACTGATTCAATATATAACAAACCAATACTGGATGTGCACATCCATGGAAAGCTTACATTGTCACAGTAGAGCTGATTGCCCTTTTAACAGGCAGGTTGTCACAAACTGTAATCAGTCTACCTTTTGTTGAAATCTTTCATGTGTACATTAAAGTGTGGTTATAATCTATACTTCCTTTTAAAAATATAATGGAAAAGATTTTATCATTCTCCCACAAAGTTGAGGCTGTTTTAAGAATAATAATCAAGTTCCCAAAAATAACAGCTGTATTCATGGATGCCGATGTGTAAAGATTTGGGACTCATGGGGAGAAGGTCACTGATTTAACTGAAAAGGTATGGTTCACAGAGTCAAAAGCTGACTTCATATATACTCTATTTGCTTTGTTCAATGTCATTCGAGTTTTGTTGCAAAACTGAAATTGTTTACAAGCTAGATGTAATCATAGGGTGCAGGGCTGTGAAATTGTAGTACTTAAGGGTTAAATGATTGCAAGCATGATTCAGGGATGAGCCTGAGACCTCTAAAAAGGAGGAAATAAGACTGAAACTTCTAAAAAAGAGGAAATAAATAGGCAGGCACAAGGGCTGGAGGTCCAGTGGCAAGCTTTAATGGCCCCTAGTTGCATTGATGTCATTATGATTGGGTTTGACTCCAGGCGCTGTTTGTACTTGTTTAAGAGCTGAGACTGCTCTTTCCTTTTAGTTTTAGTTTTACAGAACCCAAACTTACTGTTTGCTGACCAATTAAATCATGTGTTTTGAAACAGCTTTCGTGGGTGTATATGGGTACATAAAATTCAAATGGTACTTCAAGTGCAGGCCTAAAGTGTTAGAATGTCAAGGTGGGATATAAATCACACTTCTTAGGAAATTAAAGATAAATATTATGCCACATTCTTCATTAGGGTGTGCCAAATATCACACTTCTCACAATGATTTGGGGTGAGTGATGGATGGCATGGGAATTTCAAAGATACCTTAGGTCTTAAATTCAAGGTTTTTGGTTTCGATGATTAGAGAAACCAATGCATTCATGATGGTGCGCATGTGTATGTGTGTGTGTGTGAGCTTGTAAACGATACCTTGCCGGGTACAGACCGCTCACGAGAGCTGAAGCCTCACAGGTCTTTCCTCACTCACACGGAGCTCGTAACTGGTGAAGCTACCTGAAAATTCGGACACTGCAATGAGCTCTGTCACGTGATATGTAAGAGCCCACCCTTCCTCGCGGCATTGACGTGCTGTGTGACATAAACGGCTGAGGGGGAATTCCGACTAATTCCTTGCTGGGAACAGTTCTTTGTACCCTGTAAGGCATTGAATATGGGTATGCCCTGTGTGTGTGTGTGAGTGTTTGTGACACTTTGCTTGTTAACACGATATCTCAAGATAGGAATGTCTGACAGTTTTCAAACTTGGTACATAGATGCGCCATATTGAGAGGAAGAACCCTATTGTTTTTGGTGGTGGTCAAAGTTCATCAGGGGTCACCAGGGGTCAAAGTCTGAAAATCTCATTGACAAGATATCTCAAGGTAGGAAACTTGGATAGATTTCATATTGCTATGTGGATGCTTTATGGTCAGGAGATGATCCTTATTGTTTCTGGTGGAGGTCAAAGGTCTTCTGGGGTCCCCAGGGGTCAAAGTCTGAAAATCTTGTTAACATGCGATATCTCAAGGTAGGAAACTTGGATAGATTTCATACTTGGTATGTGGATGCGTTATGGTCAGAAAGTGGTGCCATTTGTTTGTGGTAGAGGTCAAAGGTCATCTGATGTCACCAGGGGTCAAAGTCTGAAAATTTTGTTAATGCAATATTTCAAGGTAGGGAACTTACATAGATTTTGTATTTGGGTATGTGGATGCGTTATGGTCAGGAAATGGTACTCATTGTTTTTGGTAGAGGTCAAAGGTCATCTGGGGACACTTGGGTCTAAAGTCTGAAAATCTTGTTATCATGAAATCTCAAGATGGGAAGCTAGGAAAGGTTTCATATTTAATATGTAGATGCATTATGGTCAGGGAGTGGTGCCGTTTGTTTGTGGCAGAGGTCATCTGGGGTCGCAGGGGTCAAAGTTTGAATTCTTTTATGCGGTATCTCAAGGGAGGAAACTTGAATAGAATTGATATTTGGTATGTGGGATGGTTTATGGTCAGAAAATGGTCCATGCTGTTTTTGCTGGAGGTCAAAGGCAGAGATGCCAAGTATCCCAATTCAGGCGGAATAATTGCGATTTTTCACCTTCGATTTAGCCCCACTGTTTTTGGCAGAAATGAAAGGTCATCTGGTGTCTCCAGGGGTCAAAGTCTAGGAACCTTTTTAAATGCAATCTTTCAAGATTCCTGTTTGCTCATGTTTTTCTGTCTAGCTATGTATGGCTTTTATTGAGGTCAAAAGGTCATCTGGAATGGCAAAATATTTTTTAACATGCTAGTATAACATTTGAATGAGAAGGTAATGGTGGATGATGGCACTCTATGAAATGGAACATTTATGTATCATCGAAACCTCAATGCATTTTTGCATTCTGGTTAATAAAAGTCAAGAACTTTCTTAGCTCACCCCAGACTGTATCAGTTCTATTTATTAAACTTAACACATTGCTCCTCCTCATGATTCATACCACGTGTTTAGTCTAACAGTAAGAGCATCCGCCTCTCATGCCGAAGGACCAGGTTCTATTCCCAGGTCGAGTCATACTGTACCAAAGACTCTAAAAACGGAACCTAAAGCTGTTGTGCATGATGCTCTGCACAAAAACTGGAGTAGGGAAAACAAGCCAGTGAGCCACAACTGGAAAAAAGGTAGTGGCCAGCTCAAATTGAACCAATAGGTTGGTAACTGGGCCATAAAACTCTATCTTACTAACTTAGTAAACTTACTCTTTATAATTCATATCCAAGACAAAGCCACAGAAGCATACAGTTAGCAGTAGGGAGAGAGTTGCTTTTTAGAAGTGTGTGAACTACATACCTGCAAATCAGGACCCTGGATTTGTATCAATTATCGAATGCAGCTGGGAGTTACCCAGGCATAAATGAGGATAAGGGTACCAACTGCCATACAAATCAGAGGCACACCATCTTTCTGATGGGATAAAGAAGAAGATTAAAGGAGACTTTTCATTACACAGAACACAGACAGTTGCCATAGAACTCTATTATTAACCATGTACCCATTGAATCAGGCATTGAGATGGGGACCCTGGATTGGTGTCAATTAATACCAGATGCAGTCCATAGTCGCCTAAGCATAAGCAAACATGAAGAAATTAAGTGTTCTGCCTCACTGAAGCAAACAATCATCCCGCTTGCTGATGGGAGAAGTAGAGGATAGAGGGGGCTATTTTAGAATGGTCAGTATGTGAACACTTTAAAGGACTTGTCCACTAAAGGGGTAGGGAAAGTTTAAGCAAAAATTTTCATATGGTGAAAGAGGAACCAAATCTACACACTGTGGTTAATTTCCATTTAAGATATATATTTCCCGAGATAAAACTTAATGAAGTTACTAGATCTGTGTTCCAAAGGGAGCTTGAGGGCAGCAGAGGTTATATCACTTCCTCACATTGACAAGGAATGCTTTGTTCCCCTTTGTTTTTCAGACTGTTGTGTTGACCTTGAAGTTAATAGGAATACTCTCACCCCAAACTACAATTTAGGTACAAGGGTACCTCTGCTCTTAATGTTTTTGTAAATATTTTAATCATCCACACATCTTAACACTTTTTTTTGTCAGCGAATATAATGAGCACTGGTAATTTTTATCAAGTACTGGTATTAGTAACACACCAAATATCTTCGGTATTTTCATTACCTGTACCTCTCATACCAGTATTGACGTCAGTACCAGTATACCGCCCAACCCTGCTTGTGATGAATGCTGAGATTTTTCCCCATGCATTGTCCTGATTTTCAAGTTGCCTAGCTTAGCAAAACTTTCACATCATAGCACACAACTCAGTCATTCAGTTGAGCTGCTGCTGTTTGCCGATTGTGTAGGTGATAATGCAGTTGTACCAGAAAGTTCACACTTCAGTAAGCTCAGTGTACTTACAGGAGAGATATATCATGAAACTGAGTGTGCTTGAATCTGATGCAAGAGAGAAGTTACAGTGAGAGAGAGCTGCACAAATTGCTACCTTATTGTAATGCTAAAGAATTCCTCATGACAATAGAATTTGAAATGACCAAATTAGCCTGATTAGTCAACGCTTAAACAAATATATCTTTGCTACTACGATTTGGCAGCATATGCATGAATTGTCAGTATTTAAAGCCCAAATCCTCCCAATCCTGACAGCTCCAATTTTCTTAAAGTGTACCTGAAGTCAAAAAATTCAAAAATATATATTAAAGACAATGAAAAATAAATTCTAACAGTCCAACTCTCATCTTCATAGGACATTCCAGAGCTGAGAGATATAAAATCTTGAAGTTTATTCACTCAGATTAAAATGTTACATTGCGCAATAATTTGTGATGTCATTCTTGTACTACTCAAGTTACAATCTTTGTATTTCTTTGTTTTTCGGAACGTTACTGCACCTTGTACCAAGGTGAGATAGCACTCTTACTCTTATGAGGTGGTGTAATTAATTCAGCCCTCCTTGTGCAACATGCTATGCAAGCAAATAGGAAGTGTTCAAGGTCATAAAAACATTTTTAATTTTAAAGGAAAACAAAGCATTTTATGTGAGTTGTACAAACTAGAAAGTCACTAATTATTGCGCAATAGACCAATTTGTTTTAAGGGAATAAACTTCAACATTTTATATCTCAGCTCAGGAATGTCATATGAAGATGGGAGTTGAACTGTTAGAATTCGTTTTTCATTTTCTTAAATATATATTTTTGAATTTTTTGACTTGAGGTACACTTTAAAGAGCAATATTAGCAGTCAAGCAAAACTTATTTTGAAGCAACAGCTAAATCTCACAATTTTCTTCTTATTTCTCTTTAGAGTATCATCTCTCTTAATATTTTTTGACTTCAATATTGCATATTCAAGGTAAACCAAGCAGTTAGTACTACATTATGGGATATTAGCCTTTAAGGAGATCCGTCATGAGTACCACAGTTTTTAGGGAAAAACTGCGGTTTCCAATTATAGTACCCGACCACTGGTTCATTACTCCAATTAGCTGCTTCAATGAGTAGCAGATATGATTACAATTCTGGTACAATACAAGCCCAACAACTTTGGGGTTCAAATAACAATTTACAACAAATCCTGAAATAAGTGCTGGCAAAAAGGGAATCACTTTTCTTTAAGTTCAGTGAAGGGCTACATTCCCTTTCAGTTTATTCTGAGATAAACTGCTATCAAATGTCAACCTTCATGGTCATTTTCAAATGCTTAAGAGGGCATACAATTAGTACTGAGAACAGTTCCTGATGAGATTGTGCTAAGGGTTATTTTTTTTCCTGAAATGAGTAAATTTCACATTTGAGGAGGAAAAATATCGGCACATGACTCTCAAGGGCCAATCATGAAACAGGACAGTCTACTAAAATACTTCATGTTGGGGTAATTGCTCTTGCCCTGTAACTTGTTTATTTAAGTCCCTTCCACAACTGTCTAAAAGTTATCCTCTTCCTGACACAATCTCAGTTTATTTCTTCAAGGTGAGTATGCAAGACCCAATGAACAATACATGTTGTGTCTTTAGAGCGAGAGTACTCGGCATTTTGAGAATTTTGTATGGATCATACACCTGTGTCAAGTGAGCATTTCTGTGGACTACTACAAAAATTAGCTAGAGTGAAATTTGACTCTCTCTTATATAAGTGAGAGGTTGAATGTCTTTCTCACTTTTAAAGTGGAGTTATTAATACTCTACATCAGGATAAAGTGGGGCAAGGGTGGACTCAGAGACCTGACATTTATTTCCATATGGTCCATAGGAAAGAAATTTCTTATGAAGAGTGATTTTTGATTGACATCTAGCCATGCAATGGACATAGAAGTATTCAGTATCCATGTTGTCCTAGGTTCTATTGTTTGCATGTGTATATTGCTTGTAATTTGCTTCTGTTTTGTGCATAATACATACAATTTGTTAGTATACATCCCAAAGTTATGCTACAATGAATTTTTTTGTGATATTGATTATATATCAGTACTGTCACATCTGAACCTCACTTCACTCTGTTTCCATAGGAACGCATTTCTCCCCGAAATTCTCAGCTTGTTACCAAGGCTGCAACGATGCTCTCAAAAGCTTGGAACACGACAGAGTTGGAAGTAACCCCAGAACTGAGGGCACCTTTTATGTCCATCGTGGCCTTCCCTGATGAGCTGAATGCTATATATCAAGGGAGGACAAGGCATGATTTCACCTATGATATAATGTTGAGAGGAGTTCAAATGAGAGTTTGTGCCATTGATGGCAAATTCTGGTGTCGCCTTTCCTGCAATGTATGGAACGACATGAACGACTTTGAGAGATTGAGAGATGTAGTTCTGGATTTGATTGAAGAGAAAAAGGGTAACCCTGGAGGAGGCTCCCTGAAATTTTTTATTCCATGTCCGCCTCAAGATTGAAACGTATAGTCTGTATCACCTGATGTGTTTTATGGTTTCAAGAATTTTCCATGACTGGGCGGATAGACTAAGAGCTACCTTTTTTGTTCATTATGGCTGATTAGAACTCCATACAAATTTTCACTGAAGTCTTAATAATTGGATACTGGATAGTTAGCCAGCTACCAAAAGAATTGCAAGTAGTGTGATCAAACTTGAGTGCACACAATTAATTGACCAAGTCACTGTGTGATTCTACCATAGCCTCATCAAAATTGTTTGACTGTAGCAATAACATTACACCTGTGTGTCATAATCATGGGCTTCCTTTATGTTGGTGTGTCGTTAAATCTTACAGCTAATTACTAACCTATACACCCACAGAGCATATATTCCTTGCGTAGATTGTCGCTACTGAAAGTGTGAGTTTAGGCATAGCAAGATGGTTGTAGGCTATGGTTTTGTGTGTGAAAGTTTGGACTTGCTCAAGTAGTTCAAAACAACAGATTTTGCAAGAAAGTTGAAATATCTTCAAAATATTGCAAAGTAAGGTCAAAATCATTGCAATTATTGCAGGAATATTCCTATTGGAGTTACATGTTGACACACACATTATTTCCTCTGTCCATGTATAGAAAGTCCCTGGTCATAATACATACTGTGTCTCTATTTACTCCTTCGAAGTAGTAGTTGGTTATTTCAGAACCAATTTATGTAGTTGGGTGTTTATTTTACAAACTCAGTTGGACGTTAAATCTCCCCTGTATTGGGGCAAAAACAGGTCTTTTGGGTGGTATTTGTAATCGGCAGAAAAGATAACAAAGTTTAAAGGAGCAGGGTGGTGGCATAATTCCAAAATAAATGATACTTCATACAAAGGCAATGATTAACCTCTGTGCAGGACTAAGTTCCTAATGTGTTTCATTTTCTTATTCAGAATAATTTTGCAATAATGCTCCATTATTCTTACCTGGGATATTTGATTTTACATTTGCAAAAAATTTTACATTTTGTATTATGAATTTCTAGTTTATGACTTTCACTTTTGGCTTCAGCAATTTTTAATCGCTTTGCATTGTATCAGTTCTGATCAGTGCATTCATCCAGGCAGTAGTGCATACGATGTGTACGTGTGTAGTAGTATTAACATTGTACCTTTCAGTGGGATACTAGTGGCAAGACACATCATCTGCAGAAGCTCATGTACATTGTCATTTTGGTATTGAAACTGGTCCTTTTCAATCAATGAGTTGGTTTCTTGTGGCAGACCTAGGCTAGGCCCTGTAATGCTAGCCTAAATTGGCTAAAATAAGTCCTTCTTATGACAGTGCACTTACACCAGACACCTTTCATGTATGGCTTTTACAATTACCAGTACCGGATTGAATCGATAAACCAAGAGTCATAACTGGATTTGAAGTAGCAAGTCAGACTTTATTCTACTTCGGTGGTTACCCTCCAATATACAAAAAAAAGTATTTGGATAAGAAATTCAGATGAAGCAATTTCTAGCACAGTACCTGTATCATGTACTTTGTCATAGATTTTTAAATGTGAGTTCTGAAATTTTTGTTCATTAAGAGTAAGTCTAAAACTATGACAATGCTGGAATTAGAGCACCTCTCCCTCCCTCCCTACACCCATCTCCTCACCTCACACTTTCCATGAAATAAAATTCCTGATCTCATGAAATCCGAAAACCAAAAACAGTGGTCTCATGGTATTCCATATGGACACTGAAGATAGTAATTATTTGTCACAGTATTGCGTAACAACTTTCATTAATTGTCATACACTAAACAAGCCCCGAAAATAGCATATTATACCTTAACATATGCCCTTTCATAATAGTAAGTGTGTTGCTCTATTTCATGAGGAAGATCTGAAGGTTGATTCCATGTTGTGTCACGCTCAAAGACAATCAAAAAGGAGGTCTACTGTACTGTCTTTATGCAGAGTGCTCCACATAAAAATTGGGAATAGGCATGATAATCCAGTACCCCACAACTGGAAGAAAAGCTGTGGCTGCCACTAGATTAAACCAGAATGTTGTAGACCAGTGTTTCCAAACGGGGGCGGTACTCCCCCCTGGGGGGCATTCGAAGGCTCCAATGGGAGTGGTAAGGGCTAAGGGTGCGGTGGGGGGGGGGGATTGACAGGAAATGAGATGGTCAAATTCTTCAATCAAAACATAACACACCCTTGTCTCATTCCAGCATTTATGTCATTTTGTGCCCCTCATCTTACCATGTAGCCATTTTCTAGGGAGCTCCATGAAGAAAATTCAGAAAATTATTCAACAGTATTTTTTGTTTCTTGTTTGATGAGCTGTAGGGGATGTTTGAACAAAACCAAATGATGGAGGGGGCACTGTGCTAAAAAGGTTGGGAAACACCGTTATAGACAAATCTGGACAGCAAGTGATGGTTTGATTTCAGTCCGCCATACTGTAACTGGGGTCTTTCACCTTTGAATCTTTCAGTTTCCTTGCTTACCTGTATCATGGATGCATGCACACTAAATTGTAATTGATTCCTTCAATTTTACTGAATATGAGGGTTTGAAATTCATGTAGATAGTAAATGAAGATGATTTAAGGCTGATGGACCCCACTAGTGGCTGCATACAGTCACTAAACACAAGTGCTGATCTGATTGGTCTATAAGTCAAGGTTTAAAACTCCTTTTTAACCAAATGTAATCTATTTCATAAAGGTGGAAGTAATTTCATCTGCTAGGTTTGAAAAATAACTGATATTTTAAAGTGAAGTTGAGGCAGCATGAAATTACTTATAAATACAAGAATAATAACTACAGGCCCAATTTGCACATGTGTGAGGAAGACTGCATACTGCAAGGGAGTATGCAAGTCGTTCTTATTTATGTTTAATAGTATACCTTGCTATTGTCATTCATAATTTGCTGGTTTTAACTAGTCTGGTGTTGAGTTTCCAGAGTTGTTTGTTTTATACTCGAACATGTCTTTCTTTAAAACACTCTTTTGCAGTGGTGTCCAAATGGAAAATGTCTAGATGTCATGTAATTTGCACATGGTGTGAAAGTGTGATAATGATTCCTGATATTGCTGTAAATACTGTACCATTATGCATCTAGATACTCTTGAAGAGAGAAAAAAAAAATCAGTGTGGAGGTGACTGGCAATCCCTTTCCCATGTTTTAGAAGATAAATATGGTAACCCTGGTTTTGATAATTTTTAAATAATTCAGAAAATGTTGTGCTGAGCCAGCCCCAGTAATAATATTCAATATTTAACTCTTGTTCAGGTTTATCATGAAAGTTAAGCTGTAAGGATGATTCATTCTAGTGCATTTTGTACATTAACTACGTAATCTCTTTGATCCAGTATAGTTACTGTAGGTAATTTCAATGCTAATCTGAAACCTAAATTCCGGCCAAATTTGTTTGTCATTTGAACACATATTAAAGAATGTATTGAAATGTTTTTACTGTACAAGCTAAGCTTCATGACGCTAGAAATAATTAGCAAGTTTTAGCCATCTCAAACTTGCACCTAATAATCAAGAATCTGTCAGAGAACTTCCTATCGAGGTATCTTGAGATCAATAAAGTTAAAGGCATTTACCCCCTTCAAAGACTATTTGCTCAATAGAGCAAGAAGGTTGGTTAAAATGGGGTTAACTGCAGCAATTCCTAAGACAAGCTTCAACCAAGAAAACCCCTTTTGTCAGGCAATGTTCTCCCCTATTTCACTTAAGATTTAAGGTGAGATTTTCCTCCTTTTTCATGTTATTGGACAACAGTTTTGTTGGCATGGGTAAAGTTACTGTATTTACTACAGTTATAAGCCTAATACAGTAACCTGAGTATAGTCTTAGGTTGTTTGTGTATAGGCCATCCGTCCAAATATAAAAACAACTGCTATGTACTGTTTTATATGTACAGGTATCCATTTCACTCTCAGTTGAGCATGTACACATGGCATCTACAGTTGTTTATTCATAAATGATCATAAACAAACATACTTTCAGTGGTTCATGCTCCTGACTGATGTGCTCATTACGAAGAAGGAACTCGAATTTCATTTGGCAAACCAAATTGAACAACTGCACATTGGACAAAGATTACTCCCAAAAGAAGCTAAGATTGTCCTTCTAAGTGTGTTAGAACTTCTTGAACAGTTTCCAGCTTCAACTATCTTGCTCTTGTGCTATCATAAATTTTGAAGGTTGAAGTATTTTTTTATTACAGTCTTGTGCTTCCACTTTAATTCTGGCAGATTGTGCTCTCATGAATCACTTGCATTAACCCAGGATCATGCATTATCCTTTGCTAGTGTGCCGTCAATATCTGTTTAGCATTTATTTTAGGGGGGCGTGCTCTTTTGAATTTCTTGTGCATGAACCCTGGACCATGCATTATTCTGTGCTTATGTTCTGTCCATCCCTGTTAAGCATTTAAGGGGGACTGTGCCCCAGTGAATCACTTGAATTATTCCCAGATCATGAATTATCCTGAGCATTTAATTAAGGGGGAGGAGGGGGACGTGCTCTCCTGAATCACTTGCAGTATTCCCAGATCATGCATTATCCTGGGCTAATGTACCGTCCATCCTTGTTTAGCATTTAATTAAGGGGGAAATGCTCTCCTAAATCACTTGCATTATTCCCAGATCATACATTATCCTGTGCTAATGTACCGTCCATCCCTGTTTAGCATTTAATTAAGTGGGCCGGCTCCCTGAATCACTTACATTATTCTCAGATTATACATTATCCTGAGCTAATGTACAGTCCATCCCTGTTAAGCATTTAATTAAGGGGGACAAGCTCTCCTGAATCACTTACAATATTCTCAGATCATACATTATCCTGAGCTAATGTTTCTGTCCATCCCTGTTTAGTATTTAATTAAGGGGGAAGTGCTCTCATGAATCACTTGCATTATTCCCAGATCATACATTATCCTGTGCTAATGTACCATCCATCCTTGTTTAGCATTAAATTAAGGGGGATGTGCTCCCCTGAATCACTCGCATTATTCCCAGATCATACATTATCCTGTGCTATTGTACTGTCCATCCCTGTTTAGTATTTAATTAAGGGGGAAGTGCTCTCATGAATCACTCGCATTATTCCCAGATCATGCATTATCCTGTGCTAATGCACCGTCCATCCTTGTTTAGCATTAAATTAAGGGGGATGTGTTCCCCTGAATCACTCGCATTATTCCCAGATCATACATTAGCCTGTGCTAATGTACCGTCCATCCCTGCTTAGTATTAATTGAGAGGAACTTCACTGTGGAAGGTGTTACCCTACACCCCAAAATCAAGTTTGAGGTACAGCTTAGACTATATTGCTGGAGTGATGTGCAGAAGTTTATGTGAGTTTTTGCAAATGAATTGAATCACTGAAAATTTAAATATAGAAAAATTTAATGTATTTTTAGAATCATATTCATCCACCATGCAAAATGATATTTTGGGTGAAGTGAAAAGGCAAGAATAACAATTGTACTATACAGGCTCTCCTAGCAGAAAATTTAAATGGTATGCAACTGTGAAGTCATTGTTTAAATGCTTCTTGTGAGATTTCTCTGGGAAGGGAAGCTTATAAGATGGGCAGCAAGGATTGTATCATATAGGGGCTGTTGGAGAGTAACAAGGGGGTGTACCTCTTCCCCTTTTGAGAGAAAAAAGTCTTTTTTAGGCCGCAAAATAGTGCAATAATTGTACATTCGATGTGTTAAATTTGATTGTAATCGGGTTTGGCCATTTGTCACCATATTTTTCTTTTCCATACTTGTATGGGTCATATTAGGGTACATGCGGGAGGGGTGTCAATCTCACAGGCTATTGCTTGAATGATGTGGCAAATACTTTAACAATGGTTCATATGCAATAGAATGCATCCATTTTAATGGGTAGAGTAGGGCTATGTCAGTGCTTATTCGGGGGTTAAGTGTTCCTAGGAAGAAGTATCACTGCATTTAACTAGTTGACACCGTAAACCCATTCGTGTTGGTATGTCATTAAATTTCACCTAACCAATTAACCCAGGAGAGGAAAACATTGAACAAACTTTTGGGAATATCAAACTCTGCAATGGGTCTATCAGACTTGTTAATTATTGCCAACTTTTGAAGTATTACAAAAATGTGGAACATCGAACCCAAGAGATATCAGGTGAACTGGCACTATAGGACGGTGCCTTTATTTAATACTGAGAAGTAAAAACTTGATCCTGAGGTTTGGTTAGGTTAGAAAGAGTTTTACGACCTGGTTTCCAACCTATTGGTTCAAGTCGAACTGAGCATAGCCCTTTTCCTAGTTTTGGGTCACTAGCTTGTTTTCCCCACTGATAACTTTTCACTCTCTCAAAGTAATTTCCATCACAAAGAGTTTCTTTTAGTGTTACAGTCAGTGTCTGTCTTCCCAAGGCTGGCATGATACCTGGAATGCAACCATATCAGTGTTCCCTGGGTTCATTGATCCCAGGGTTTCGTGTTCCCAGTCTTACTGGGAAGACATTGAACTCAGTGCTGGGAACATAGACCCTGGGAAAAACAAACATGTTTATCACCGACAACCGTTGAAAAGGTACGAAAATTGGGAACATGGAACCTGGGGAACATTGAACCCCAGGTAGACCCTAGGAATAGCACATGATGATAATTAAGTAAAAGATTAAGACCACAAGTTGGTGCTGGAAACTTAATTTTATAGAAATAAATATTTATCGAGCAAATAGGAACTTGTCTCATGTTTTATTGTATGGAGCTTGTTAACTTTGTGTCTTGCAAATGTTGAGATGTAGTATTTGTGACTATATTTTTTTCGTTATTTGGCCCTGTGAAGCCAAACGGTGGTGTGTGCAAAATTTCGAAGGTGGGGATGGGGGGGGGGGGGGCGGGGCAAAACCTGTGATTCCCCCGACTGGCTCAGATTTTGATAGCTTTTTCTTCTTGCTTTCCTGCCCTTCAGTTCTTGGCAAGCGGCTCACGCCCGCACACTTGTGCTATCCATATTTTTCAGGACTTTTTTCCCCTTGATAATCATTTTCTGCCCCCACGGGGGCTGTTATGTGGTTAAAGTTTCAGTGGTCAGTGTGTCTCTTTCAAACTTTTCCTCTTCCTCGAACCCGTAAATCCCCCAACTGCGTGACATTCCCCTGACTGTGCCTCCCCTTCCTGAGCTGAGATATAAAATGTTGTAGCTTATTCACTTAAGTTAAAATGGTGTACTGGGCAAAAGTTTGTGATGTCATTGTTCAACTACTCAAATTACAATCTTAGTATTTGTTTTTCTGAAAGTTACTTCACCTTGTACCAGGGTGCCATATCACTTTTACTTTCATGGGATGATGTAATTTACTGAGCCAGTCTCACTGCAACATGCCATGCAAGCAAACAGGAAGTGTTCAAGGTCATCATAACATTTTTAATTTTAAAGGAAAACAAAGCAGTTTATGTGAGTTGCAAAACAAGAGTCACAAATTATTGCGCAATGGACCAATTTGTTTTAAGTGAATAAACCACTTTTTATATCTCGGCTCAGAAATGACCTCTGAAGACGGGAAGTGGACCGTTATAATTCATTTTTCATGTTTTTAAATATATATTTTTGAAACTTTTTACTTTAGGTTCACTTTAACTCTATACAGCACAGGGGGTTGATCCATACCCCCCAAAATATTACCATTTTGTAGAATTCATAAAACAACCCCCTTACATCCTACAGCCTTCCCCTTGGTATGAAATGATTGGGAACAAAAAGATCTGCCTAATATTAATAATTTTCTTGGGTGGTGTCCCCGAAGAATTTTTGGAAAAATCCTGCCGATTGTATGAGTCTCCTAAAAAAAAGTGCGAAAAAATGGAAAAATACGTAAAATTTTACAACAAAATCGTGCGGGCACAAAAAAATGAAAACCCTTTGACTAGGCTATACTTTATGTTAATAGTTTACAGATCAAAGATACTAAAAAGTGAAAAGATTTTTGCATGTCTGTTTTTTTTTTCTTCTTCTTCTTTTTTTTTTTTAATTTTTGAAAAATCCTTCGAAAATCATCAAAAATTCCCCCCCAAAACAGTCCTCAGAAAAAAAATCGTATCTCCGTCATTTTACGGTCGATTTTTAAAACTTTGCACCATTCATCTATTAAAGCACAGGCGTGGGATCTCTGCGAGCCTAAGCAAAATGCGATTAGCGCCATCTATATGTAGGGGAGAGCTAAAAGTAAAGTTACCCCCACGAATTCTGAAGAAATTTGCGGAACTGGTTCCACACATATGTAAGACAATCATATGCAACAGCGTGGTAACAAGATCATCTTCATAAGATGAGATACAAATAGGGTAAAAACCATTCCAAACAGGATTTGTGAACGTGTTTGGAACAAAACGTGGCTAGGTAGCACTTCTGGGATGTTCTGGGTGAGTTTTTTCAGATTGGTTTGTCGAAATTTTTGATAATTTCGACAATTTGGTAACGCATTGTGGTAACGTTTAGTGACGTTAGGCACATACAGTGCGGAAAAAAGGTTCCCATACACTTAGTGTGGAGTGTGAAGTGAGTGTGCTGTAAAGACTTTTAAATGTACAGTATTTGGATCAATGGATGTAACCTCTGCTATCATACCGGAACATGCCGACCATCCAAGCCTAAAAGAAGCACAGCGTTTCTTAACTGTGCATAAAATCTCGAACTTTTTTCAGTGAAATGCAAGTATCTTTAGTTAAATACAACTCGCAGAGAGCTGGGGTGTTCAGATTTGGGAAGAAAATATTGTTTTCTTTGCAGTAGACTTAATTTTCAATGCAAAATCAAGCAGGTACAATGTAAACTTCTTTACTGAAAAATATAAAACCATCGAAACTTCAATGGCGAAACAGCGAAAATATCAATAAATGGCCCCGGTGCGTTCATTTACACGGTGACAGCTCTCGACGCAGTGCGGGTAGATGGGCACTGTTTAACAAGGTGTTTCTTGATTGGTCGTTGCCATTGTATTGTATCGACTGTATTCTTTGTTAGGGTTAGGGATTAGGTTAAGGGTTAGGGCTATCGTTAGCCAGACTAAGAAAATTTCTTGTTAAACAGTGCGCATCGCCCCGCTTTCGAGGTATAAAGGACATTTTAGAAGAACTTTCCCCCCTTTCCATTAATGTTTATTTCATTCTGATTGGTTCATGGGAACAATGGTGCAGATTTCGATTAAAATTCAAACCACGCCCAGAGTGTCTCAAACCCTACGTCTGTTTTGTGTTGTTTTCTTTCTCATACAATGATGTCATCGCGTCCTTGCTTCCGCAGCAGCTCCGTTCAAGCGTGAATAAGAGAGATAAACCGCAAACTATAGGGAATGCTGCACAACAAACTGGCAACATTTTAAATGGTCGTTTCAAGCTGATATGTTCCGATATGATTTTAAGTATGACCGTACTAAAATAGTTCAACCTACCTGTACTCTTTGTGATATGGGAAGTTTGTTTCATATTCCATTTTCATGCACGTTACCGTACCTGATCATCAAAAAGATGTTTGCTCTTTCCTGTTGCATCATCGAAAATTGAATGCATAGGTCTTCTGCTTCAAGATTGCCATTAGCCATACAAGAATGTACTGAGATTCTGTAGCATAGCCACAATTCCGAATTTTCCTTACAAAAACGGACGAGAGGTTGTTCATGTGCATGTAGTGCCCATAGTCTGATATCTGGCCTGCCCCGTGAGCCGAATTCTAGGATATGAAAATCGGCCAGTCCGTTTCAGCCACACATAATGATAAAAAGTAGTGTGAGGATGTCTCCCAATAAGTCTTACTAAAAATTCATTGGAAGACACCTTGTAACCTGACATAAATATATACGTGGAAGTAAAGTCATTTATAATCTAGAGTTCGGGCCGTCACGTAGGAAATATCATCTATTTAGCAAACCTTTCAATTGAATACAACGAAGATTCTTAATAAAGACAAAAACACTTGTATGTTTATAATTCCGTTGCATAGTTTCCCTAGCCCGCGGGCGGACGAATTTTTTCGTCCAGCTCATCGCTACGAAAAAATCAACAAATCAAAATCAATCAATCTGAGGGGCGGCAACCTAAAGGGGGATGCAGCCACAGAGGCGCTACGCAGGCTAAGTTTTCCCCCGAAAAGCGACAAGAACATTACATCTAATTGTAGCAGTACCTTTTACCTGGAAATTTTCTGATCACTTAGCAAGTTGAGTTTTTTCTATTGAAGTGAAACTTTCATTTCAAAGGAAATTTCAAAATAAAGACTGCTTCATTTCTAGTTCCAAGTCTGGGAAATGCCATTTCCGGCTGTCTGGGGTTAGGTTTTAAGCAATTTTCTGTACGCTCCGCGCCAACTGATGATGGCGCTCCGCTTAGATAGTGTTTTGGTCGACAGATTAATTAACAGAACAATTCATGCTTGCAAATTATTCTTCGTTTTGGGGCACTATTGTGAAATGAAAATTTTATTGCGGAAGAAAGCTCAAAATAATGACTGCTTTGTTTTTAGTTACGAGCCCGAGAAATGCCACTTCCTGCTGTCTGGAGGTTCTCAAATTTTCAAAAATTTCTGTGCTCTGCACTTTTATAGTCTTTTGGGCAAAATTACATTTTTAGGATAAAAGAGACAATTCCGCCCATTCCCAAACTGAAACGCTTCCGTACTTCTATGTCAGTATTTAAATATATAACACTTCAAATATATAGGAAGCCAAACTTTTCCAAAATTTTCCTTTTTGGTTCCTTGCGGTAGCAAAGGAAGCTATGTAGTCAGGTTGGCGTGTGTGTGGGTGCATGTGTGTGTGTGTGACACTTGCTCCGGTACGCTCTAACTCAACAAGGGAAGGTTAGATGGAACTTGGATTTGGTACATGGATTCGTCATAAGGAAAAGGTGTGCCCTATTGTTTTGGTGGCGGTCAAAGGTCATTTGGGGTCACCAGAGGTCAAAAGCGAAAAACTTTCTTAATACTATATTTCAAGGTAGGAAACTTGGATAGATGTCATACTTGGTGTGTAGATGTGTTATGGTGTAAGGATGAAATCTGATATGTTTGAAGGTCAAGGGTTATGTGGGGTCACCAGGTGTCAAACACTGAAAAAACGATTTAAGACAGTATTTTAAGGTAGGAAGGACGAGTTTTAAATCAATCTGTGTTTGGTTAAGGTCAAAGGTCATCAAGATCACTAGAGGTCAACCACTGGAAATGTTATTTAGAAAATCTTGTAAGCTAGATAAAGATAGGTTCAATAGATTTTTTATCTCACCTGGTTTTGCATGCTTACACACCCAAACACTGTAGGAATTAGACCTTTAAGTTCATTCAGTAATGATTCCTTTAGGTTGTACACAGATTTTGGATCATTCAAATTTGTAAGAGGGCATTAACTGAAATCTGTATATTTTCAATGAGCACAGGTCACACTGCATTAAACTGGTATCTCGCGACTCACGGACAGACGTAGCATAGTTTGGTTATTTTATCGGGTATTCCAAGTGTTTTCGACGCAATGTATGTTATCCCCGATACGGTCTACAACCCCCACAGTTTCTATTTTTGTTTTGTTTTTAATGATTACATAGGCTATGTTATTTCTGTAAGTCTACCAAAAATTTTCGCGCGCTTCGCGCGCTTTGCAATTTCACGATTCAGACTCAACAGAACACTATCAGTGCGCAACTCGGCTTTTAAAATATTAAGTGATATTGTGCAAAATGTGCCAAGGAATTCAATAACATGGGATAGTTAGGCTCCTTCATATCCCCATCTCACCACCCCCTCGACATAGGGGCCGTCGGAACTTGTGGTCGCTGACATGGCCCGCTCCCTGTCGGGAATAACCTGTCGCCTTCCCATGTTCGGTTTGATTATTTTGGCTTTCAAAAGAGTTATTTCTGCGATAAAACCCAAAATGTTCAGAATGCTTTTCACACTCTTTCTCAGTTCCGTTACCTAGAGCTAATAAATTACAAACCCTTCCCATCTTTTCAAGTATATTAATATGTAGAATAAATGGATTAATGAACATGTCGGGAATTTCATCTCATTTCGCTAAACCAGGGAGGTGTGATCTCTTATGTCAGTCGTGCGGTACGGACTCGAAGAGGGAAGTACAATATAAGTTGTGCCCGATAGGACCAAAAGGCCGTGACAATTGATCTATATAAGCTTTAAATAAGTACAGATTCTTTTCTGTGTAGGCTAACCCCCAAAAATTTCGCCCGCTTTTCCACGGTTAAATCAGTGAGGAAATATCTTCCTCTAGCATATACAAATTTTATGTCGTATATGACTCGCAACGGCAGGTATAGTGCACAGGTTTTCTTCAAATCTCCCTCACCAACTCATCGACGGCATCCTGGCTGTCGGGGCTTGGGGTCGCTACCCACCCTACCCCTCCCCCGATCGGAGAGTGGCCCTTCGTCGGGCAAATCCTGGAGCCAAGCCTGGAGGGAAGACACATTTTCCAGTTATGACTTGTATATATGTAATGAAGCAATGAACTAAAGATGGAAGCTGCATTTTTGGAGAGCGGCAACTATTTTGGAGGGGCGGCCAATTTCACTAGGAGGGCGTGTCGCCCCTCTAAAACCCCCCTGTGGAGAACACTAGAATCTAGTATAAAAAGAACAAAATATAGCACCATGTTGCATCTAAGCTCTTCGAGAGAGCAAAAAATTCCAAAAGGGGAGTGGGACACCCAGGAAGACAGGCCCGTAGCCAGGGGATTGGCGCTTACTCCCGCCCAGACCTATTTATTATTATATTATTATTTTTTTTATTTAAATGGAGTTTTGGCGTTTTTCAAGGTTAAATGTCAATTCCACTGGTTTAGCCAATGTAAGTCTTATGAGTAGCTGTTTTGTTTCAGTGCAACACAATTTCCTAGGGTCCCATTGACTCGTACAGTAACCCTCTTACAGGCACACACTAACTCTCGAGGGAATAAGGAAAACATTGATACAAAATTGAAAATGTCCAAAACTTCCAGCTATAAGGTGTTCACCAGATCGCTGAATTTTGATGTGAAATTGCAACATCTCCTTGAGGTAGGAGTGGGAGAACCACACCCTCTCCCCGTTCAGATGCTGGGCTTCTCACCTGGGCGCTTCGCTCCCTCAAGAAAATGCCACACCCCAAATCCTTGCTCTGAACACTCGGGAAGTGCCGTTTCCGGCCATCTGAGGGGTTTGTAAAACCAAAAATTTCCTGGTTCGCTCCGCACCAATCGATGGTAGAGCACCGCTTAGAAACATGTATTGACATTTATAGATTGTTTTTCTTTTTTTTTGCATTAATTGAGAAATTTCAGAAATGAGATCCATTTCCAGGTTGGGAACATGCAGCATAAAACACTCGGGAAGTGCCGTTTCCTGCCATCTGAGGGGTTTCTAAAACCAAAAATTTTCTTGTACGCTCCGCGCCAACTGATGCTGGCGCTCCGCTTAGATAGTCCTCTCGGTCAAGATTGGGGACGATGAGTCAACTTTTCCCCCCACAAGAAAATCCTCGCTACGCCCCTGCTGTCTTCTCGACTACATAATTTTTACGATGTGTTCACATTAGAGCCCTTCTGACCTCACATGACATTGCATCCCACCAAAAAACTTGGATAAATAAAATATTGAAATGTCATATTTACAAAAGTTTCAGTTTTTGACCTCTGGTGACTTGTGATTTGTGACCTCCAATGAACAATATATTTGTTCCTTCTCTCAACATGTCAAATGTACATATAGGGGCCTCAAAGTATGATTAACTTCTACGCTTCCGATCATCATATATCATGTTGACATAATTTTTGGTATTTGACCTCTGGTGACCTCAGATCTCCACCAAAGGCAATAGAGGTCTCCCTGTCAACCTGACAAATCTATATATCAAATATGAAGAGCGTCTGTCAAAGCTATCTTGTGATATTGGGATAGACGGGTTTTCCATCTTTTACCTCCAAAAACCTCAAATGACCTTTGCCTTCTACAAAAACATTAAGGTGTTTCCTTTTTATAGGACAAATCTATATGCCAGATATGAATTGTTGGTCATTCCTATCTTTAGACATCGTGATTACAAGGTTTTTGATATTTGACCTCTAATGACCTCAATGACCTTTGCCTCCTACAAAAACATTAGGGTGTTTCCTTTTAATATGACAAATCTATATGCCAAATACGAAGTGTCAGTCATTCCTATCTGGAACATCGTCATTGCAAGGCTTTCGATCTTTGACGTCTGGAAGCCTCTAAGCATTTGACCTCTACCAAGAATGACAGTTTTCTCTCTCGCAATATGGCAAATCTTTATACAAATACGAAAACTGTCAGTCGTTCCTACTTTGGGATATAATGGTTACAAGATTTTAAATATTTGACCTCTGGTGAACTCAAATGACTTTTGACCTTCACCCAAAACGGTAGGATTCTTTCTCTTAACTTGACAAATCTCTACACTGAATTTGAAATGTGGCGGCCATCCTTATCTTAAAATAATGCGATTACAAGGTTATCTGTCTTTGACCTCACATTATAGTGTGTTCCCTTTTGGGCCCAACAATTTTGGGGCCCTTACTGTCACTTGTGGGTGGGGGCCAATACCCGCCACCTACTTGGTGATATCCGCGCATGTGTCTAACATGACGAATTTTTCTTCCACGGCCTCTTCCCCTTGGGAACGGTTGGCCTTTTACGGAGGCAAGTCCAAAATGCGACTCGAAATTAGCTTTATGGTATATGAGAAAAATCCGCCTTTTCAACCTTGGGCCCTTACTGTGACTTATTGGAGGGGGCCAATACCCCTACACCTAATTGGGGATATCAGCGCACATGTCTTCTACTCAGAACATGACAAACTTTTTCCATGGCTCCTTCCCTTGGCCACCCTGGGCCTTTTACGGAGGCAAGTCGAAAATATCCCTCTGAATTAGGTACGATGAGATTACTGTAGGAGTGAACCCGACATTTAAGGGGTCAAAACAAAGTCGTATTCCAAACTTTGGCTGTTTGAGTGTTATGATGACAAATAAGGTGTTGCCTAAAAGCTAAAACATTGCCCTACTTAACCAAAATAATTACAACCCCGGCCCCTTTCTATCTTATAAGACACGACAAAAAAGGCGGAGTATTTTCTACAAAAAATGTGAAATTGAAATGGATTTATTTGAATTTGAAAGCCTATTGCAGACCAAACCATACTTCGAAGGGCTGCCATGGCAACCATATATTTTTGTAGTGTTTTTCCTTGGAGTAAGTTGTAAAGATTTCAACATATTTGACCTTTGACCTCTGACCTTTACTTCCGGGAGTCAATGTAGAACTGGGGTTCTACCTCGGACACCTTCCTACTAAGTTTGAAGAAAATTGGCTTTACCCTTTTGGAGATATTAAGAAAACAAAATTGGACACACACACTCAAACACACACAGACACGTTTTGACCCCTCCCTCCATTATGGACTTTTGGTAATCCTGGGGTACCCCACCATGAGTTAGGACTTTAGACTAGTAACTTAGAAAAATTAACTGTTACCATGGCAACGGTTGTTATTTCTGCTGGCATTGCCGAGTATAGCCCAACAGGTCAAGTGACTACAATATCTCATCCTCCTCACGGAGCGATGGTCTAATTGACCTTATTGAAAAGTTTGGTGCAATCGGTGACATACGACGATTTTAGCTAAAAAAAAAAAACATGGAATAATAATATGGAATTACTTTATGTTTTTTGGTGGCCCCCTGGGGGTCATCTCTCAGATCAGCCCGAAACTTTGCACACATATGCATTCGAGCACGCTGTTTACGAAAATGGAAAATTCTTTGCATGTTTCACTTTTATGGGGCGGGAGGGGGCGAAAGTGGGTTGTATGTGACCCGGAATCGGGATGAAAGTGTCAGGATGGGGTGAACTTGACCCCCGATTCCGAAAATATTTATAGCGCCCTCACACGCAAGATTGAAAAAATGTCCACTTATTTCGTGGTACATTTCGACTTGCTTCCGTACAAGGGCCACTGTAGCCACGACAAAGTGGGCATAGTCAGAGTTGATAGATATGTTATAAAGTAAAAATGTGCAGATAAACTCTGGGTGGGGGGGTAAGGGCCCCATCCCACAAGTTACAGTAAGTGCCCCAAAGTTGACGAGCTACTTACCCCCAATAGTTTTGTTGTCCATTTCGACTTGCCTCCGTAGAAGGCCCACCGGGGCCCAGGGGAAGCGGCCGTGGCAACAGTTGAGTAACATGTCATGAGGGACACGTGCTCAAATACTCTCCATGAGATGCGCTGGTATTGGATCCCTCCCACAAGTTACAGTAAGGACACAAATTTTGAATACAACATTAACATAATAATTTTCATTTTTTTGGTAAAAACACTCCAGCATCTTGGCCCAGTCCTCCAAAATAGATAGCAGCTGCGCACTGCTTAGTATTACATTCAAATAGAGCAAGGTTTCACCTATCGGATGACACCTCATTTGCCATCATAACTCTCATACAGCCAAAGTTATGCTTATGATTTTGTTTAAAATCCCTAAATGTGGGAAATTTGTAAAGGTGAGGGCGCTCTATCGTATGCTGATCAAAGATATTATAAACGTAGATACCAAACTCCTATCCCTACACTGTTAGACCCGCTGACTCCTCACGGAGGCTAAATCGGAGGGGCGGAAGTGTTCATTTGACATGTGCACAGTTCTATTCGGCTATCTGCTTGCACAATCACATATGCGTATAGAAAATTCCATTGTGACGAAATGTCAGCGTGAGTGTATTTTCAAGGCAAGTTCTGTACGCGCACAATGCATTTCTCCGTTTGCAGTCCGGAATAATTGACGCGTACTTCCGCGTGCTTGGAAAAAGAACGCAGTAGTTGATTTTGTGTTGTAGGCGTGTAAGAATGTAAACGCGTGCACAGATGTGCGCTTGTGAAGATACCATAAAAACTGACCAAACAGTAACCAAGTGAACTTCAAACCAGTCGTTGTGCGTTAATGTTTAAATGTTCTTAAGTAGAAAGCCGACGAAGAAGCCAAAAAACAGTTTCATGTTAGTGAAATTTATTGAAGAACTGTGTTTGCAGAATTGCAATGTTTTAAAATCATATTTATTCATACCACTGGAAGATAGCAATTAACTGTTACCTTTTAAAACGACTGATCAGTGATCAGCACTTCCGCCCCTCGGATTCGGCCTCCGTGAGGAGTCACCGCGCCATTTTAAGTTTGGTAGCCTATCTATGTTTATAATATCTTTGATGCTGATCTAAGAGTATTTATTGACTAGAGGCCAAGGTCTAATACATGCCCTGTACAAAATTTCGGCCAGTTTGAGAGCAAGAGGAAGGTACAAAATGGTTTAGTCTCCGACGGTCAGCCGCTGCACTGTGGCGACAACATTTTGGAGATTTTCGAAACCTCAGAAGAGGTGTATTTTCCCTCGCAATTCTCGAAGGGTAAAGGAACAGCAATACCATTTTTGCTGTAGGAACATCATTTTACGTTGGGTTCAACTATACAAAAGTTTGCGTCACAAATTAGTAGCATGTCGCCAATATTTAAGATTTATTTTCAACTTTCAGAGTCGTAAAGCGAAGGTAAACGGTATCAAGTTGCCTACTGAGCCGCCTCGCTTATAAAGGCATAGACACTGTCAATGTTAACCACTGTCTTCGTTTGACCTGTTACGACGCATATAGCGTGAGTACGGTAAAGCAAGTTAACAAAACGTTACCTTAGCAACAGAATTCACTACGAAACCCTGGGTGTCGATAACGAATCGAGGCTTTAGTAGTCTACCTTAGATTAAATAGACTGGAATAGATAATGGCACTTACCTTCGCGTGTGAGTCCTCGAACTACAAATCCTAGGCTAAATATCCAAAACGCCAAGTGTACAGTGTTCCACACGGACTATGAGGACGTACACAGCTACTTACAAGATCAAAATACACGCAGCGCATATTAATATTTAAACGAGAATACAACAACTGCACATAACTTGTGTGTAAGATAAGATATGACAAAAAAAAAAAACGCGCTCTTGAGTGCGTGCTCAGACTTCCATAAACGCGCGTATTTTTGATTCCTTGCCGAAGGCAGGCAAGGAATCTATGCGATGGTGATGTCGTGTGTATATGTGTGTGTGTGTGTGTGTGTGACGCTTTGGCTTGTAAACACGATATCTCAAGAAGGGTAAGTGTGACTAACCTCATATTTGGTGTATGGGTTGTTCATATTGAGTAGAAGATCCCTATTGTTTTTGGTTGAGGTCAAAGGTCATTTGGGGTCACGAGAGGTCAATAGGTAAATTCCTTAGAAATTGCTTCATAACACGGTATCTCAAGAAGAGTATGTGTGACTTATCTCATATTTGGTGTGTGCATTGGCCATATTAAATAGCTGATCCCTATTGTTTTTGGTGGAGATCAAAGGTCATTTGGGTCACGAGAGGTCAAAAGGTCAAAACTTCAAAAACACTATATCTCAAGAACAGTACATGTGACTATTCTCATATTTGCTGTGTTAGTTGGTCATATTAAGTAAATGATCCCTATCGATTTTCGTGGAGGTCAAAGGTCATTTGGGGTCACGAGAGGTTAAAAGGTCAAAACTTTGTAAATCTCTTTATCATTCTTTATCTGTCGAGGAAGCTACAGTAACATTCCTTTGCACACTGCACTTGCCTGTGGCTGAAATGTCTTTAAAGCAGCATAGACGTCCCTTGATGATGTGGTCAAAGCCTTTCACAGTTTGAGGACATGTGCTTTGAGTTGAGGGCAGATGAGGTTATCAACTTGGTGTAAAAAGTGGTGGTTGATAAGTTTTTTAGCAGATATTAGGGCCAAATCTCTTTATCATTCTTTATCTGTCGAGGAAGCTACAGTAACATTTCTTTGCACATTGCACTTCTGGTTGCTAGGCATGAGATGCCTTTTCTACTAACTTGTTTATTTTTGTGGTGAAAATCTCAGACCTCATATGGCTTGGCTTCACACCTCTGCTAAATCAAGTGTGAACTGTAAGATAATCTTGTCTGGACTGACCATAACTATAAAGGCTATGTAGCTGATACTTGCCCAGTTATTGTCTTGAGTGAGAGAAGTTCATTTACAGTTGACTGAGTTTGTGCACATATAAATGTGTCAAAGAGGCAAGATCAAAGTGTCAATGTCCTGTGTGTTTATCTAGTGATGAAAAAGAAAATCCCCCCCCCCCCCAGAGTGGAGTATTTAAGAACCTGTAAAATATACTGTAGCAGATGGTATTATTTTAACCCGCCTATTTTCGAAATGTAACAATACAATCCAGATTCTACACGGGATATCCGCAGAGAAATATCTCTCAACCTTCATGAGTAATTTTCTCACTGATCTCCATCCAACTAGTTTATTTCTGCTTTCAATATTCTGTACATTGATTATTTATCACTTAGTATTGTAGTATCATTCTAAAATTTGTTGACGTATTTGAAAATCATTTTGAACAAAAATGTATCGGGATATTAACTTTGTCTGATCTATCAAAAATGCAAATATTTATATTTGTGTGACCACAGCACAACTAAAATCTACTGCACATATGAACTGACGAAGGACTGGATTTAACTCAGATATCATCAGCAATTACATGGAAACTTTATCTTCCTTTGCTTCAATATTACATTGCGTAACATTCACAAAAGTATTGAGATTCTTCAGCATCGCTGCTCTAGTTTGTTACTTGCCAAATACGTACATCCTCTAGGTTGACACTGATCTAGTGGTATTCTACCCCTTTCATGTTAAAGGGCAATCAGAGTTTGACAAAGATTCATAAGCTTTTGTTTCATCACCTTATTTTCCATTCTTAACTGATTGTTTACCAGTCGGAATATTGAAACATTGTAGAGGTCTTTCAGGTTAGATGAAACGTTGATTTTTGTGTTAATTACTGATGAACGAATAAACTGAACATTTCCAGCTAACAAAATTTTACACAGATGTAAGACCATTCATTCCCATAATACTGTAATTATTCGTTACCGGTACGTTACACCGTGATCGCGGATCAGTTTTCATTACTTTTAAGTCAATTTACAAATATGGTGCATAATTAAACTTGTGAAAAAGTTATAAAGCAATAGTGATTTACAGCAACGGTGATTTAACTGATTTTCCTTTAAAAATTCTTGATTCTCAGTTCCCTTGTATACTGCTATGTAAAGTCCGATTTGCGCAACCAATTCACGTTTATTCGACACTAGCAAACAGTTGCCAAATACGATGTACTACCAAATCTATTGTAACAACTCGATAGGCAAAATCGTTATAATCACGTTATGAATGTATAGTTAAGCATATTCGTTGTTAAAAACTCACAGTTTGGTGCAACATACAACTCGTTTTATGGTTTTGAGTGTCATTTTCGTGTACGAGTCGCATGAGTACGACTCTGTTTATACATTTCTTTACAAACCAATCATTCAATTACAATCATTTCTTCGTTGTCTTTTCTATTCGTTTTATTTGTATACTCTTTGTTTAAGGTCCAAGTTTTAGTTCCGCCATTTTAAAAAATTGCCAATTTACTTTATGTTTACGTCAGTTAATCCCACGTTCTGTATTGACTTTAAGCATCTTTCGATATTGTAAATTATGGTCATATGCTCTAATAGTCGTCATTTCCGGTTTTTAGAAGCCAATAAGGAATAAGATGGGGCAGAAAAACTCTGTATTTTGTCAAAATGCTTTTGGGTATCTCATGTACAACATATATGATGTGCTAGGTGCTGTTGTGTCTAATTTGCATAAATCGAAAGAAAAACGTTAATGTAATTTTGAGAAAATAGAGCAGCCTGGCCCTTAATTCTTTTATTTGTAGAGGCTTAGAATATCATACTTCTTTGTACCAAGTTTCAAGTGTCTGTCATATCTGTAGACAAAATGGCTGCTAATCAAACTCAGTAATTAAATCAATTAGAAATTCATTATATATAAATAATTAAAAGCATTAATTAACTCAAAATGACTTTGTAGATTTTGGCCAGAGAAATATGAAGGCGCAATTTTCAAATCAATATCTTGTTTTTTTTTTCTCGAGTTCTTACGAAAACACCGGCAAAATTTGCCGGCTTCGATAATCTATTTTTCGGTTAAACATGGATAACTCTATAACGGTACATGCTATTTAAAAAGATAACGTCATTCGATTAAGACAGACATTTTGCATCAGGAAATTTTGTTTACTACATATGGCTACTTACCCTTCGTTACCCTAGCTCTAGTTTCAGACAGCCCCGTGTACTAGGTGTTGAAAAAGAAACCTAACTTTAAATTTTATATTTTTTTTTTTGGCCCTTGATAACAAAAAAAATGTACTTTGGCACCGATGTAAAAAAAATGTACTTTGGCGCCGATGTAAAAATGTACTTTCGCGCCGATGTTAAAAATGTACGTTGGCGCCGATGTAAAAAATGTACTTTGGCGCCAATGTTAAAAATGTACTTTGGCGCCGATGAAAAAATGTATTTTGGTGCTGATGAAAAAATGTACTTTGGCGCCGATGTTAAAAATGTACTTTGGCGCCGATGTTAAAAATGTACTTTGGCGCCGATGTCAAAAATGTACTTTGGCGCTGATGTTAAAAATGTACTTTGGTGCTCATGAAAAAATGTACTTTGGCCCCGCTGTAAAAATGTACTTTCGCGCCGATGTTAAAAATGTACTTTGGTACCGTCGGTCTCGTGGACCTTCGGTCTCGTGGGACTTCGGTCTCGCGGGCCTTCGGTCTCGCGGGAAACCGGCAATACTATAAGTCGTTTGAAGACGTTGCTGTTCCTCCAAGCCTCTAGAGTTTTTCGGAATCTTCTATTCCTTTGAAAGAAAATAGTAGTAATCAAAGTGTGGCATATAATCAGATGTGATATTTCAAAAAGTGGAAGCAACATGTATGCTCCATACACCGAAAGTAAGTTGAGAGGACCCTCTTCTCGTCCCACGTTCCCCACAGTGTGGACGCCAATAGCAATGGCTAGTGGGACAACAAGTGATTGTACTAATCGGTACTCCAGTCGATGCGCATAAGAATCTGGAAAGGCCGTCGCGGATATGAAACCTAAGAACATTCCATAAAATAACTGTGCAACAAATCTGCTTGTCGAAAATGGAGGCTTTTCATTCGTCATCATGTGTTGTTGCAGTTTTTGCATGAAGGATGGTTCTTCGTTGGTTGAATCAACGTAATCCTGAAGCTTCCACATGTCCCTGAGCAGACCGATTCCAAACATTCCGCCTGTGCTCCACCATATAAAAGCCTGTCTATCACGACCAAGATAGAAGTGATGGAGTCCGAGAGACCCACCAATAAACCACAAAATGTAGGTAAAATCTTTGCTTTTGGCCATAGTTAGTCAAGAGAGCTTGTGTTGAAATGTTGCAATATTTAGCAATAAGCCTAGTCAATGTGACTACTGTGTAATGTACAGTGCAGTGGGAAGTCACTGTACCTCAGTGTTGTAATTTGTAAATCCACATGTTATGGAAGCGTTAAGGTGCCATCAAATTACAAACTTAGTCACTACATTCCCTTCACATTTTGAAACAAAATAATGAAATAGTCACAATTTGCATCAATTTGCACCAAAATGACAAATTAGGAACTCGTGAAAAGTTTTAATTTCTACGTTTTAAAAGTGTATGCGCTTTAATTGTAACCAATTAATTTAACACGTTTAACTGACGAAGATTGCTGTATTACTGTGTTAACGACAATCTGGGGTTGTGAGGTTTCACTTGCAGGCAGAGGGGTCGTGTCCACTGGGACCGGGCCCCCAAATTTCTCAAAGATGTTTAAAAATTTTGCCTGAAAATGCATTTTAAAACCCTTAAATATGTAGAGGTATATGCGAAGTCAATTATTTAAAAAACAACACAATGCTCAATGGAAGTATGTAAACCTTACTACCATTGTTTACTTTCTTGAAATGGCTGTTCTCAGGACTGCCAATGTCCACATATTCAGCTTGAGAGTCGAATATTTCAGCGTAATGGCAAGCTTCGACGATGAATGTTTCCATCTAGTGAAAACGCCCACTTATAACGCAAACGTTTTGTCATGCAGGCTAGGATTTTCTTGCTGACGAAAAGTTTTTCCTGATATATCACACACTATCATTTCTTTTACATGGGTTTCAACACCAGTCTGATAAAACTCACACGAATGCATTTAATATTCACACAGTACAATCAGCTACCTGCTGCCAAACCTGGTTTCCTATGGACCGCATGTTTGGTCTAACGGTGAGAGCACCCGCTTCTCACGCGGAAGGCCCGGGTTCTATTCCCCGGCTGAATCATACCAAAGACTCTAAAAAAGGAACCTACTGCGGTACTGCCATTGTGCGTGATGCTCCGCAAAAGTAATGGGGGAGGGAAAACAAGCCAGTGAGCTACAAACTTTTAAAAAAGGGGGTGACCAGCTCGACTGGAACCGATAGGTTGGAAACCTGGCCGTAAAACCCCATCGCACTAACTGACTGACTGACTGCTGACTGACTGACCGACTGACCAACTGACCGACTAACTAAATAACTAAACGACTAAATAACTAAATGACTAAATAACTAACTATAAATAACTAACACACACATGGTTGGTTGAAGATTTCAACCAGAATGCAAAAATGCATTTGAGGTTTTGATGCTACATAAACGTTCCATATCAAATAAAGCCACCATGTGCTATATCTTCTCACTCAAACGTTATACTAGAATGTCTAAAAATAGTTTTGATGACCCTTTACCTCAGTCCATCAGAAAATAGGGACCAAGCTTACCATAATGTGTATGCACAAACCACATGTGAAATCTATTTAAGGTTCCCACCTTCAGATGTGTTACCGCTTATCAAAGTTTTCATCCAGTAACCCCAGATGACCTTTGAACTTGACAGATCTGGCATTCATGACTTCAGATGACCTACGTTTGGACTGATGGATGGGATGGGGTGGATAGATAGACTCCAGGTCACTTGGCCTCCACCAGAAGCAATAGGTACCATCTTCTGGCCACAAAGCATCCAAATACCGACTATAACATCGATCCAAGTTTCCTATCTTGCGATATCGCGTTAACGAGATTTTCAGACTTTGACCACTGGTGACTCAAGATGACCTTTGACCCTGGCCAAAACAATAGGGACACTCTTCTGACCATAACACATCCACATACCAAATGTAAAATCTACCCAAGTTACCTATTCTGAGATATCAAGTTAAGGCGATTTTCAGGCTTTGACCCCTGGTGAGCCCAGATAACCTCTGACCTTCACCAAACAATGGGAACCATTTCTAACCTCCCCAATACCCAAATACAAAGACAAACACAAGGTTCCTTTCTTGAGATATTGCGCTTTAAGTAGACTTCCAGACTTTGACCCATAGGGACTCAAGATGACCTTTTACCTCCACCAAAAATAATAGGGACTATCTTCTGACCATAATGCATCCACTAACCGTAATTGTATCAAAATTTTAGCCCAGTACCGGCCGACCAGAAGCGTTGATAGCGCTACTAGCACCAATAACAGTACTGAATCAGTACTGATATTGCTGCTGGTAGGGCTATCAATGCTTCTGTGTGGCCGGTTCAAGTTTACAGGCTTATTCGACCACTGGTCATATGAGTTAATATGACTCGAAAAGTTATGATTTCAATTTATTTCCAACGGTGTGCAGCTCCTTGAAACAAAAAAGTCCAGAACAAATTAATGTTTGATATTATGAAGAGGAACATGTTCTAGGCATAGCCTACTGGGAAAATTTTTACTCATTTCCCATGTTTGGTTCTCGAGATATTAGAATTGAAGTTGACATATTTTCTGCAAAGAGTGAACTTGCAACAGGTAGACGTGATGTCATGTATTCACATTGATGGAAATGTTTAGTTGTGTTCTTCTAAAATATAACACCATGTTTATACAATTTAACTGTGATATGTTGTACCCATAAGTGCATCCCGAACAATGGAAGTTTAAAAACTTTATTTGCCCTAAGGGCAAGATAGCATCCCTAATCAATTCAAGGTCAAACAGCAGGATCAAAAATAAATGAAAAACAAAACAAAACATTGACAATTAATATGAATACATGACATAGCACCTGCTTGGTTCAAGTTAACATTTTATCTGGTAATTTTCTGATCATTTTGCAATTTGATTTTCTTTTTGTAAAAATGAAGATTTATTGCAAAGGAAAGCTCAAAATGGCGACTGCTTAAATTCTACTTACAAGCATGGCAAATGCAATTTCCGGCAATCTGAGAGGTCGCGAGTTTTTAAAATTTTCTGTAAGCTCCGCGCCAACCGGTGGCGCTCCGCTTACATAGTCTTTCGGGCAGTCAGTCGCCACTTCTGTTGCCCCCCCCCAAAAAAAAATACTTTTGCACGACATCCCCTGATACTATTTGAGACGGCTTGGTCTCAAGTTGAGTTTGCCCCCAAACAAAATTCCTTATATCCGCCCGTGGTTGTGAGCCATAACAGGCTTAACAAAAGGAACTGTCAGTCGGCCAGTAAATGCCAATATTGTAGTGCGGCGCACTACAACAATAATGCAACATTTGCTAGTCTTTTTTAAGTACGCCCTCTTCTACCTTCAGAAATCCTAGCTCTGTCATTACTGGATTAAATCTCTCTGCAATATAGTCAAGTTTAAAACCCGCCCTCTATTTGAATTTTGGTGAGAAATACCGTGTAAATAACGTCTTAAAGGGCCAAACCTCTCACCCCAAACTACAATTTTGGTACGGGGTGCCAAAATTCTCAATCGGCTCAGCTCTTTGATTGACAGCAAATTCAAACACTGCAGAGAACCAAAGCTTATATCACACACCGAATGAACATTACTGAGAGTGTTTTGATTATATAAATCGAGTTTATCTTTACTCACCTTGAGGCAATAAACTGAGATTGTATTTGGGTGAGCATGAATTTTAGACAATTGTGGGAGGGGCTTAAGTAAGAAGGTAAGGAGAATTGGTTCTGTTTGCCGGGGTGAGAGAACTAGGCCTTCAAGCAAGACTAATCTTAGCCAAATACTACCTACGTAAGTTCAGTTAACGGCATGGTCCTTTCAGTCGCTAACCAGATAGACGAATCCGATTAGCGCTTGTTTTAATGACTGCAGACAGTCATTCGTGGGGTCCATCAGCAATCGTCTTCATTGATTGTCTACGTAAATTTCAAATCCTCATATTCAGTGAAGTTGAGAAAATGAAGATGCACTTCAGTGTACAACCATTCATGGAACAGGTAAGGAAGGAAATTTAAAGATTAAAGGTGATAAACCCCAGTAATGGCCGACAAAAATTAGACCATCGCATTTCGTCTGGGTTCGTCTATATTATCACTTTTGCTGATTGTTCAGCATTTTAAACTCTATTCCGCTACTAGTATTTTTGTAATCCTTTCAGAATATTTTTAGTTGCTGGAGTTAGAAGAATATTCTCTTTGATAACCTATACATTATTGTAAGGAGCAAAGGCAGGAAATTCCAATTAATTCTTTCATTGCATATTAAAAGCTCATTATTTTTTGAAAATATACAATTAGCTGGAAAACGTAGTTTACCTTATTTGCATATTTTAACATTTGTTTACAAGTTAGTATTACTCTGTATTTTGTGATGTTGAGATTGTTTGTGAACGTTTTCTCTCTCGGTTGAAACAATGTTTTTGGAAATCGTGTGTAAGGTAACAAAGTTTTTGCCATTTGAAATTAATTTTTGGTTTCCCGAAAGGGAATAAATAGGCTTACCAATCGAGTCGTGCAGACGTAACCTTTGAAAAACTAGTTTAGGATCGTGCATTTTAGTGCTGGCGTTTGTTGACTTCCTTGACGTTAGCATTGGGACCCAGGTATCCCGGCCTAATTGTTCAGTCTCTGAAGCCAATTCAGTGTTTCGTTGAATTTTTTTATGACTCTCGCCAGGCGAGATCATTTTTAACGCGGTCAACTGTGCCTTCTACTTCTAAAAAACATAAAGTTAGGAGTTAGTTGAATGTTTCACGCCTCAATTTCTAACCAATTGGTTTTAGCTGGGCCACGACCCTTGTCCAGTCGTGGCTCACTGGCTTGTTTTTCCTACTCCATTGCTTATACTGGTCACCAAGTTTGAAATCAATCCAAGTTTCTTACCTTGAGATATCGTGTAAAAAAGGATTTCGGGGTTTGACAAAATGTGACCCCAAATGAACTTTGACCTTTACCAAAACAGATAGGGTTCTTCCTTACCTCATACGCATCAACATATCAGGTTTGAAATGAATCCAGGTTTCCTGCCATGAGATATTGTGTAAACAAGGATTTTGGGGTTTGACCTCATGTGACCCCAAATGACCTCTGACCGCCAACAAAATTAATAGGGTTCTTCCTTTCATCATAACGCATCAACATATCAAGTTTGAAATTAATCCAAGTTTCCCACCACGAGATATTGTGCAAACAAGGATTTCGGCGTTTGACCCTATGTGATCCCAAATGGCCTCTGGCCGCCAACAAAATTGATAGGGTTCTTCCTCACATCATAACACATCAACGTGTCAAGTTTGAAATCAATCCAAGTTTCCTATCTTGAGATATTGTGTGACCCCATGTGTCCCCAGATGATCTCTGACCTCCACCAAAATAGAGAGGGTTCTTCCGCACCTCATAACGCATCAACATATCAAGTTTGAAATGAATCCAAGTTTCCTGCCATGAAATATTGTGTAAACAAGGATTTCGGGGTTTTATCCCATGTGACCCCAGATGACCTCTGACCACCAACACAATTAATAGGCTTCTTCCTTACATCATAACACATCAACGTGTCAAGTTTGAAATCAATCCAAGTTTCCTATCTTGAGATATTGTGTGACCCCATGTGTCCCCAAATGATCTCTGACCTCCACCAAAATAGATAGGGTTCTTTCTCACCTCATAACGCATCAACATATCAAGTTTGAAATGAATCCAAGTTTCCTGCCATGAGATATTGTGTAAACAAGGATTTCGGGATTTGACCCCAGATGACCTCTGACCGCCAACACAATTAAAATAGGGTTCTTTCTTTCATCATAACGGATCAAAATATCAACTTTGAAATGAATCCAAGTTTCCCACCATGAGATATTGCGTAAACAAGGATTCGGGGACTTTGACCCCATGTGACCCCAAATGACCTTTGACCGCCAACAGAATTAATAGGGTTCTTCCTTGCATCATAACACATCAACGTGTCAAGTTTGAAATTAATCCAAGTTTCCTATCTTGAGTTATTGTGTAAACAAGGTTTGGGGGTTTGACCCCACGTGACCCCAAATGACCTTTGACCTCCACTAAAATCAAAAAGGGGTTCTTTCTTACATCATAAAGCATCAACATATCCAGTTTGAAATTCATCCAACTTTCCTACCTTGAGATGTCGTGTTAACATTGATTTCGGGGTTTGACCCCCTGTGACCCCAGTTGACCTTTGACCTCCACCAAAATAAATAGGGTTCTTCCTGTTGGTATGGGGTATCTGTTTACCAAGTTTGAGAATTCTCAGATCTTCCCTTCTCAAGATATCCTGTAAACAAGCAAAGTGTCACAAACACACACACACACACACACACATACATATGCACATACATACACACGCACATTATCATGAATGCATAGGTTTCTCTTTTCATCGAAACCAATGATAGTCTAAAAAATATTTTGTTTCTTTTGGAACTCAACATTTCTGTTTCTAAAACATTTCAGGAACCATATTTTAAAAATATTTTTGTGTTTGCAGATTTATTAGTGAGAATTTAGCCATTGATTCATACTGTATATGAAGAATGTCTGCCATTCTTAATTTAAAATATAAAATTTACAAGGTTTTTCATGTTTTGGTTCCTAGTGACCTCAACTGAGCTTTGACCCAACAACAAATACTAGGTTTCTTCTTCCCAACATGACAAATCTATATACCAAATATGAAAAGTGAAGTCGTTTCCATCTTGGGATATCGTGTTTGCGAAGTTTTTGGTGTTTGGTGACTTCACCTATGGTGACTTCAAATGACCTCCACCAAAAGAAGTAGGATTCTTCTTCTTTCAACACATGACACATTTATGTACCAAATATGAAAATTATTGGTTGCTTCTGTCTTGAGATGTCGCGTTTGTAAGGTTTTCCGGTTTTGACCCCTGGTGACCTCAAATGACCTTTGACATCTGCCAAAAGCAGCGGGGTTCTCTTTCCCAACGTGATGAATCCATATACTAAATGCTAAAAATTGTCGGTCCCTCCTTACTTGAGATATCATGTTTACAAGGTTTTCTGAATATGACCCCTGACGACCTCAAGTGACCTTTGGCCTCTAAGAAAAGCAGCGGGGTTCTTCTTCTCAACATTTTAGATCTATATACAAAATATGAAAAGTGTCTGTCATTCCTATCTAGAGGTATCATGTTTATTTGCAAGCCGTTTTGAGTTTTTCGCAGGTTTTCCTCTGGTGACCTTAAATGGCCTCTGATCTCCACCCAAAATCATTGCAATCTTCTCCTTAGCATGGCATATCTATATACCAAATATGAAAAGTGTCGGTCATTCCTAACTTGAAATATCCTATTTACGAGCATTTTCGGGTTCTGACCCCAAATAAGTGACTTCAAATGACCTTTGAACTCCATCAATATCAATAGAATTCTTTTTAACATTACAGATCTTTATACCAAATATGAAAAGTGTCGGTCATTCCTGTTTTGTGATGTCGTGTTTACAAACCTTTTTGACCTTTTCGCAAATTTACCACCTGTGACCTCAAATGACCCCTGACCTCCACAAAAAACAACAGGGTTCTGTTTCTCAACAGAACCCTGCAAGTTAAGGTAGCAAGGTAAGGTATTAATCCCATTTCCATGCGAAAAATACATATTCATCACCTTTAACTAAAATGTCATTTACTTGAGTTTGGGGCAGTATAAGAGTGTAGTTGCTTGCCTTTTTGGTACATTGCAACAGTTCAAATCTAGACCTTACAAAGAAAGCACAAAGGTCAAATGCAGTCAAAGAAGGTCAAAATGTTCATTTTACATGAACCTCTGCCCATTCTGTGACCTCCCTTATATCACTCAGTTATCACACCATATGCCTCGCATTCCAATGAATGTAACAAGCACATGTGCACACACCACTAATTTTTCACTGAAATATTAATAACTCAAGTTAGGGACATCATAGGAGGCAAGGACGTGGCAAACTCAACTTGCGACCAAGACAACTCACATAATATCAGGGGATCTTGCAAAAAATATTTGGGGGGGGGGGGGGGCGGGGGACATGAGAATAGGACTATCTAAGCGGAGCGCCACCATCGGTTGGCGCGGAACGTACAGAAAATTTTGAAAAATCGCGACCTCTCAGATAGTCGGACTCGGAAATTGCCATTGCCAGGCTTGTAAGAAGATTTAAGCAGTCGTTACTTTGAGCATTCCTTTGCAATAAAATCTTCATTTTGATAACAAGAAAATCATCAAATTGCAAAATGATCAGAAAATTACCAGATAAAATGTACTGGCTCCTTTACAGGACGATGTGATATTTTATCATTTTCTTTGTCGCAAAGTAGAATCTCCATTTAAAAGAAAAGACCTGAACCAAATTTTTGTTTAATATGTTAAAGACGAACATATTCTAGTTCTCTGGTGAAGTTTTCATTCATTTCCCATGTTCTGTTCTCGAGTTATTAGCAATTGAAGCTGACACATTTTTTACAAAAAGTTAATTTGAACCAAGCAGGTGCTATGTCATGTATTCATATTGATGGTCAATGTTTTTTTTTTATTATTTATTTTTGACCCTGCTGTTTGACCTTGAATTGATTAAGGATGCTATCTTGTCCCTAAGGCAAATTAAGTTTTTAAACTTCCATTTCTCAGTATGCACTTATGGTAACAACATATCACAGTTAAATTGTATAGATATGGTGTTTAATTTTAGAGAAAAACAACTAAACGTTCCCATCAATGTGAATACATGACATCACGTCTACTTGTTGCAAGTTCACTCTTTGTAGAAAATATTTCAACTTTAGTTCTAACATCCTAAGGACTAAACATGGGAAATGAGTAAAAATTTAACCAGTGAGCTATGCCTGAAATATGTCCCCCTTCAAAATGTCAAACAAATTTGGTTCAGGACTTTTTTTTTGTTTCAAGGAGCTGCACGTCCGCCATAAAATAAACTGAAATTATGACTTTTCAAATCATATTAATTTATATGACCAGTGGTCGAATGACCTGCAAACCTAGCTGAACCGGCCATAAAGAAGCATTGATAGCGCTACCAGCACCAATAACAGTACTGATTCAGTACTGCTATTGGTGCTGGTGGCGCTCTTAACGCGTCTGTGAGGCCGGTACTGGACTACAATCATGGACGCCAATCGGGGGGGGGGGGGGGGTGCAAGGGGGGCCTTCGCCCCCTCAAGTGAAAAAGTGGGGGGCCAAATCGTAATTCCCCCCCCCCCCTCCAAATTTGAGTAGACCTAAAAATATGGTCACCTTTTTTCGTTTTTTTTTCATTCGAAAACAATTTTTCTGAAGCTTTGGAAACGCCAGAACACAAGAGCTTCCGGGGGCTTCTCCCCCTAGAACCCCACAGGGGCTTTGCCCCTGGATCCCACCAGGAGTCCTTTGGGGCTTCGCGCTCACGGTGCCCGCCAAGCGTGCACAGTTTAGTACTCATGGGCACATCATAAGCATTTTCGCCCCCCCCCCCCCACTCTCAAACAGAGATTTGCGCCCCTGGCTACAATTTTCATACAATTAAGAACTATATCCTTGACAGTTACGCATTATACTTTATAAATAATATATGACATTTGTATGAGATAGATGGCTGGGATGGTTGGCCCAGATTAAAAAAAAGGCTACTTTTTATTCATGGCATATCGAATAAGGTTTCTTTTTTAAATTGAAGACCATGCTTTGGAAACGTTTGGGGGGGGGGGGGGCAAGTGCCTCCGTGCCTCTATGTCGAGCCGCTAATGATAGGATGGTAGTGTAATTACCTTTTTGTTCGTCTCAGCAAAACGAATCCAGGCTTCTCAAAAAAGTCACAAAGGTCAAAAGGGCAAGTGAGGTCAACGTAGGTGAACACGTGCACTTTACTTAATTGAAGAACACAACTTTCCAATGTGTCATCTTTCTATGTTAATTGGTTATTGAGATATGGCACCGCATGCCTTGAATTTCAATGCATATGACCTACACGCTAACTAACCTGTCACTTCAATCCATAACTCGCGTTAGGATCATTGTAGGAGGGTAGTGTATTGGCTTTTTTTTAGACGAATCCAGGCCTCATGAAAAAGTCACAAAGGTCAAAAGGTCAAATGAGGTAAAGGTGGGTCATCACATTCACTTCACTTAGATGAACAAAAATCTCCATTACACCACCCCTCTAAAATGTTTTTAGTGACGAGATACTTATAAAACCTTATATTCTGCCCTTTTGACCCTTTCCAATTATTTGTTTAATGTATGAACATTTTCACCTCCGACCAATCTCTAAAACTATGCCGCTGTTTGAAGAACGGAAGTGATTTTACAGCTACAAACTTAAATTCACTTTTTGGCCTCTGGTGATTGTCAGTGACCATTGATCGCCACCGAAAACAATAGGGCACATCTACTTCACAACATCCAAATACATACCAAGTTTGGGAAAATTGATCACTTAATTGGTCCAATTCGCATTCCAGTCTCTCACATACACACACACAAAAAAATATATATATATGTATGTATATATATATATATATATAAATATATATATATATATATGTATGTATATATATATATATATATAAATATATATATATATATCAAATTGGTAAAGCTGGAAAATCTGGCTGAGGTGAAAAAACGATGTTGACTCCACCGGGATTCCAACTCGGGACCTCCCGCTTTCTAGTGCGGACGCTCTAACCACTGAGCCATGAAGCCAAGTTGGTTTGGCCTTTGTTCAAATAACAGATGAAGCAACTCGCAATTCACCTCCTGAGCAGGCGCCTAATTTTTTGGAACAGCACTAGTTCTCGTTTGACGCAAGCCCAACCAGAGATCAAAGTTGATGCTATCCAGCTGAACACAATTGTGTTCAGCTATATATATATATATATATATATATATATATATATATATATATATATATATATATATATATATATAAATCAAATTGGTCAAGCTGGAAAATCTGGCTGAGGTGAAAAAACGATGTTGACTCCACTGGGATTCCAACTCGGGACCTCCCGCTTTCTAGTGCGGACACTCTAACCACTGAGCTATGAAGCCTATACATATATATAAATATATATATATATATATATATATATATATATATATATATATATATATATATATATATATATATATATATATATATATATATATAAGCCAAGGTGACTGCATCGGTTCCTTTGTTACACAAGGAACCAAAAATGACCAGGGAGATGTGGTGCGGGGGGGGGGGGGGCATGTTTTTTGGTGACTGGCAAGTTGGTAATGATAATGAGGTTGTTTACACACCAATAGGAAAGCAGGAGTGCCAAACTGTGGTATCTCTCACTTTATTTATTTCACTTTCCCCTAACCCTATCACTGAAAACAACCCTAAATAATGAGCAGTTTAAAGAGGAACATCATTCAAGAACCCTGAAAGTAGGAAGAAGTTTCCACTCTTTACCACTGTACCATACATGGGGGACCCAAAAGCTGGTGTCCTAAATTAACTATCCATATGTAAATCACTCAGTCAACTTCCATCAACCATATCTTACCGTTATAACATAGACCAGTAATTACTGTACAAGCTATAGCTCATGCTAAGAAACTATAGCACTAACTACTGTAAAATGAGGGACACTGTACCCATTTCAAGTATTTCTGTACAAGCCAGGAGGATTGTGTGCCTCATATCCAAAAAATAGCTGTCCTTGGAGGAAAATATACTTCTACATTTTTCTATACAAATTTAAACAAGTTGGATTTGTTCCAACAAGTAATGGGCTCATCAACAGACTTCTAGGAAAATTCAACCCGAATAGAAAATCATGTTTCCTCAGTTGCTACTGAAAGACAGAATGGCAAATTGTACTGTTCTTACCCTGCCTTCATTTCTTAAAGGGCCAATCCTCTCACCCCAAACTACACTTCTTGTAGGGGGGTACAGAAACTCTCCATTGGCCCAGCTTTTTGATTGACTGTTAATTCAAACAATGCAGATTACCAAAGCTTATATTACACAGCATGAACTGTACTGAGAGTGTTTTGGTTAAACACATAAGGCTTTTCTATACTCACACTGAAGCAATAAACTGAGATTGTGACTGGATAATGGTGAATTTCAGACAATTGTGGGAGGGGCTTAAGTAAGAAGGTTAGGAGAACTGGTCCTATTTGGGGTGAGAGAACTGGGCCTTTAAACTCTTCATGACTTGGTAATGGCAAATTGATGGCACAAGGACTACATACAAAAATATCAGCATAAGTCTTACTTGCTTGGCTTATCCTGACCTTTCCCTCATCTCAAATTAAATTAAATTATGCACTAAAAGGTCACTTATGTGTAGATATCCAAGTTATTCTCCTCCAACATAGTGACAAATAAATTTTACAAAATGGTACTTGCTACTTGTATGCACCCAAATAATATTTACAAAACAGGTGGAGAGTGAAGGCGAGAGAGATTCACTTTTTTGTGACCTTCCACTGTACAACATTATTAATGTAATAAGCACACAGTTCGATCTCTTCACCACAGGCCCACATCCATTACTGGATATTAGCCATTAAGGAGATCCGTCATGGCTACCACAGTTTTTAGGGAAAAACTGCGGTTCCCAATTATAGCACCCGACCCCTGGTTCATTTCTCCAATTAGCTGCTTCAATGAGCAGCAGATTTGATCACTATTCTGGTACAATAGAAGTACAACAACTTTGGGGTTCAAATAACAACTTACAACAAATCTTGAAATAAGTGCAGGCAAAAAGGGAATCAAATTACTTTTTGTTCACTGAAGGGCTACATCCCCTTTCAGTTTACTCTGAGATCATAACTGCTATCAAATGTCAACCTTCATGGTCATTTTCAAATGCTTAAATGGGCATATAATTAGAAATGAGAACAGTTCCTGACAAGATGGTGCTAAGGGTATTTCTTCCGACATGTCCTGAAAATGTGGGAAATGATACTGCCTCCTAAGAATTACACACATTAAAAAGTAAGTTATTTTAAAGGCAAGAGCAGTCACCCCAACTTGAAGTAGTTTAGTAGACTGTCCTGTGTCATTAAGGAGCTTTAGATTTCACGACGCGGACCTCATCTAAAACGAAGTGATGTCATCCGTGTCTATGCCGTCTCCGAACGCAACGCGAAATAACGCTACGCCAAGTTGTGAAATGGCAGGGGCAACGCAATAGGTGACGTCATTGCGTTGTAGCTGACGTCCGCGTCGTGCAATCTAAAGCTCACTACTATTGGCTGTTGAGAGTCATGTGATAACCTTTTTCTCCCCCAGTGGGTAATCAAGGAGGTTCTTAAGCTCACTGGTGTAATGTACTAGATGTAACTGCTTCCTTTACCTCGCATATGCAATATTGAAGTCATAAAATTAAGAAGAAAATTGTCTTTTTTAGCTGTTAATCCAAAATAACCTCTGGGAACTGCTCTTGACCTGTTAATAATTGCAAACTGCCCTTTTTTTAAACCAAATAGAAGGGTTTTTACCTGTAGAAGGGTTTTTACCTGTAGAAGGGTATAGAAGGGTTTGTACCTGTCTTATATCTTGGACAATACTAACACTTTCTTTTGGTCTGAAAGTTGTCTGATCACCTGTCAGAAATAAATTTTCCACATTATAGGCATAGTGGGGTCCATCAGCTATAAATCTTCTTCATTTATTGTCTACATGAATTTCAAACCCTCATATTCAGTGAAATCGAGGGAATCAAGATACAATTCAGTGTACAACCATCCATGGTACAGGTAAGCAAGGAAATCGAAAGATTTAAAGTTGGTAGCCAGAACCCAGTTCGGCCGACTAAAATCAAATTATCACTTGCTGTCTGAATTCGTCTGAAGGCTGAGTATAGTTTCTTTACTTTACTCCCTAGCAACCTGCAGTTCTTTAAGAACTGCTGTATGTGAAATGGCCCTAAGTAAAATTGCTTACCTCTACACAGTCTAAAACCCGACTGTTAGGCAGTTACGTCGGGTTTTTACTTGATGTTTGCACCTACAGTTTATAGCTACCCCAACCTTAAAATCAGTAAAAATATGATAAAACCCAGAAAGCATTGGTTTGGCCATAAACTGTGGGTGTTAACAATCACTTAAAAACCCGACTTATCGGACTTACCACCCAAAAGTTGGGTTATAGGCTTTTTAGTGGCAGGCAGTTTCAGTAAGGGTTATTTCACCTAATGAGTATTATTATTGCAAAAAGGCATATTCTGAAGCTTTGACACAACAAACTAAACCATTGTAATTACTTATCTACTGTATTCCTTCAAAATTGCTGCAGCATTTTAACCTGTGACCAAAACATCATTTTGAAACATCAGCTACTGTAAATCTATAAAATTTCATATCCTTAAAAAATAAAAATTTCGAATTACTACCATGGTACTCTAGAAAATAAGTGACGCAAATTCATGATAGACCATATTAACAATTAAAGTCATAATTTAACATAAATACTGCTTATTCATGATAGATCAAAACCATTAAGGTTACCGTACTAAAAACGTAATATATGACGTTATAAACTCGTAACAAAACTAAAGAAACTGTAAGAACAAAATTTCAAGGCACACAGAATTTGGTAACATGACCTGAGCCTGAAAATTAACAAAGATTGGTGCACGTTGGTTCCAATTATTGGCATAGTAAATGGGGAAGGAAGGGGGCAAAGAGGAAATGGCCTTTCAATAGAATAATGAACCAGAATGCAAAAATGCATTGAGGTTTCGATGGTACATAAATGTTGCGTTTTAAAGAGTACCATCATGCACCATTATCTTCTCATTCAAATGTTATACTAGCATGTTCAAAAAATAATTTTGTCATTCCAGATGACCTTTTGACCTCAATAAAAGCCATACATAGCTAGACAGGCAAACAACAGACAGACAGATGGACAAAAAACTATCTTGAAAGATCATACTTAAAAAGGTTCCTAGACTTTGACCCCTGGAGACCCCAGATGACCTTTCATTTCTGCCAAAAACAATGGAGATAAATCGAGGGTGGAAAATCGCAATTATTCCGCCTAAATTGGGATACTTGGCATCTCTGCCTTTGACCTATACCAAAAACAACATAGACCATTTACTGACCATAACCCATCCACATGCCAAATATGAAATCTATCCAAGTTTCCTAACTTGGGATATTGCTTTAACAAGGTTTTTAGACTTTGACACCTGGTGACCCCAGATGACCTTTGACCTCCGCCAAAAACAATAGGGACTATCTACTGACTATAACGCATCCACATACCAAATATGAAATCTATCCAAGTTTCCCACCTTGAAATATCTCATTAACAAGGTTTTCAGACTTTGACCCCTGGTGACCCCAGATGACCTTTGACCTCCGCCAAAAACAATAGCGACTATCTACTGACTATAACGCATCCACATACCATATATGAAATCTATCGAAGTTTCCTACCTTGAGATATTGCTTTAACAAGGTTTTTAGACTTCGACCCCCGGTGACCCCAGATGACCTTTGACCCCACCAAAAACAATAGGGTTCTTCCTCTTAATATGGCGCATCTATGTACCAAGTTTGAAAACTGTCAGACATTCCTATCTTGAGATATCGTGTTAACAAGCAAAGTGTCACAAACACACATACACACATACACACACACACACGCACACACACATACATACACACACACGCCATCATGAATGCATTGGTTTCTCTTATCATCGAAACCAAAAACAATTGTTTATGGAACAAATATTTAATAATTTCTACCAAGGCCCGAGATCAGGCCTTGCAGCTGGTTACCCCAAAACAAAAATCCTACCAGTGTTTCAAGTTCAAAACTGGGTGATATTTTAGAGGCCTATAAATCCTCCCACCCCAAATAAGAATGTTGTAGTAGTACACGGAAATGCTCAATTGGCACAGCTTCTTGATTGATTTAAAAAAATCAGCTTCAAAAAAATTGCAGTGTACCAACACTCGTATTACAAAGCAAGTAACATAATCAGAGCATTTAGACTACACACTGGGGTCTTGTATACTTTAATACTACCCTGACATTCAAAAAGCAATAAACCGAGACTGTGTCTAGGTAAGGGTGAATTTCAGACAGTTTTGGGAGGGGCTTAGAAGTACTGCAGGTAACGAGAATTGGAGCTGCTTGGGGTGAGAGGATTATAACTTTAACTATTCTGGTTACTTTGTCTTTGCCTACTTCTTGCAGCTCTTTTAGATTTTATTTCAGACAAAAGTTCATAGGCCTCCTGAACTTGGATGAACATTTCTTCTGCTTTTTCTTTCTCAGGCCCTTTGTTTTTGTCAGGGTGATACTGACGTGCGAGTTTACGGTAACTCTTCTTTATTTCTTCTTCAGATGCTCCCTGCTTCAACCCCAAGACCTGAAAGATATTCAAAGAAAAATATACATTTTAAGTATAGTTATTACCTCTGCTTAGAATACTTTCAACATTGACAGTGACTGAGTGATGAAAAATTTAACTAATACAGTATAAAAGCAGACTATTTGCAGTCTTTTTCTTTATCACTACTGTACCTGCAGGCTGCACCACTTCTGCTGTAGATGAATCTGGACAGCATGTGATTGTCTGATTTTACACGGACACAATTACTGGGGTCTGTAACCTTTAGTCTTTCAATTTCCTTGCTTACCTGTATCATGGATGGTTGAACGCTGAATTGTATTGTGATTCCCTCAATTCTACTGAATATAAGGGTTTGAAATTCATGTAGACAAGTGAAGATTTATGGCTGATGGACCCCACTAATGGCTGCTTACATTCACTAAATACAAGGGCGCATCGGATTCGTCTATACTTTATGGGTTACTTACAGTGGTTATCTATATTCCAATTTATATTTTTATACAAAGGATAGATTTGAATCAACAGTCTTATGTTTGCAAAATGAACTTGGCTATTAGCTGTGGGACAGCAGCAACCCCTCCTGTCCACAGTGTCTCATAAATTATGAAAAGTTCATTGGCTCAGCCTGTCTCTCAAAAGGTAAGTGCAACCACAAAACTGCAGCATTGATTCCATTCCTATGCTGATTACATTTTAATCTGGCAATATGAGGGAGGTGCAGCTTTACAGGGGAGTCAAGTTACATGTAGGCCTGCTTTTCATGTGCCCTTGGCTGCCCAAGGTTCTATTCCTGACCATGATGTATTTGACATGATGAGACAATCCTTCTTACTTTTTGTTACGCTTCCCTTCTCTGCCTGATTACCTCTTATCGCCTCAGGGACGAAATGAAGCTAACCACACCCACACTTGATATAGTCACATTTTACGTCTGATTAATCGATTGACAGTAACAGATATATTAAAATACACAAAAAATTACGCAAAATTTGAGGTAAGCTAACAGATCAATCAAGCATGTGTTAATAGTTTTCACACAGTGTGAATACAATGAAAGCTAGCTCATTTTAGGGCACAGATCATGTGACAAACTCAGATGTCAGTTACACCCCACACCGCCTCTGATGTACTGGGGTGTCTTTGTTGCTTTCTCAAGAAGAGATGTCACGGCATGACTATTTGCATTTGGTCTTACTGTACCTTGTATGCATTGATCTCGCCCTGGGGGTCAAGAGATTCCATAATTTCAAACCAGAGTTGTCTCCAACCTTTCTCTCTTCCCTTCTGATACAGCTGCTTCATGGTGGCTACAAATTCTCTCCAAAGCGGTGAGTTAAAGAAATGATTTATTGCATCCTTGACCTTGATGGTCTCTCCCTCAGCTGTGGTGATGGATGCATTAAAATAAAATGCAGACATCCAAAGACCTGTCATTAGGGAACCTGCCAAAGCAAAAAACACTCAAATTAACTTAACGGTGTGAGGAGATCAAAATCAAGTATGACTGAGGTATTTACAGACGCAGAGCCTGGGCAGGCAGTGGGGTGGAACAGAGGGGTAAGCTGCCCTCTTTTGAGCATTTTTATGTTTTGTTTTTCAAGATTTTGCTAATATTTCTCTTATTTAAATGCAGTAAACTTTCATGCCATAAAATTTCTCATATACAAGTACAAGTTGGAGAAATATACCTACAGATATAGTCTTTTTCGGTGACTAATTTGACACTTGCTAGGAAGGAAATCCTACCTCACAATACTGTCCCACATAATAAATATTTAACAGCTCTTTGATTGGCATCACCTTCAAACAATGCATCATAGCTAAATTACACAGCATGGGCACTGAGTCTTGATTACTAGTGTTTGCACGGGTACTAAAAATTAGGACTCGGGTACCCGATCTCCATACCCGTCGGGTACCCGGGTTACCCGGTGTTACATACGGTGACTAAAAGATATGAGCATTTTGTAAGGCATACTCCATAAGACATGCATGGTAACATTAACATCTGTATTGGATAGGTATAGCGATCACAGTTCCCAAGTTCAAAAACATTTGATTTGTTAGAAGGTTTAATCGTCTCGTTTTGTTATAGATCAAAATGACAAGTAAAAAAAAAACGTAACAGAAAACAGTCAAATAAGAAAATAATACTTCTCAAGGCCTATATCAATTTGATATTGAATTTTGGGACGCTTTCCTACTCGAAAAGCCAGCATAGTAAGAGCTCGAAGCTTCTCCTTTTAAACCACTGATTTAAAAATATAAACTAATCAGAGCCTTGTATTATGGTATTCTCTTGCACGTCAAAAATTACTGATTGTAAACAAACGACGTCATGTTTGTGAACTTCCCTCATACTACTTTGCAATGTGCGTTGGAATTATCGCTAATGGGGTACGTACGTTCTTACGTAGCTAGCCTGGTGTCGACATCCAGGCACGGTAACATAACTTTCACACATAAACTTCGTAGTCTGCTCGAGCGCCATTTTGGGGCAAAATAACTTAATATAAACTGGCCTATTTTAAAAAAAAAAAAAATTGTGAATGTTTATGGTGTTATTACATTGATGTCGTTTTACTTTGCAGATAGCGGCAAAGTGTTGATTTGCGTAAAACTGACACCTTTAACCATTAAGAAATATTCGAGGATTATACTCGAGGTGGCATACTGTGTTGATAATAAGATCGTATATACATGCAAGGCTCAGTTTACCTAGCATGCTGAACGTTACAGGCACTGTCTTTGCGAGCTGGAAGGGGGTGATACAGTATGTCTTGCTGTGTCTGCGTGAAACAGTACAATGTGATTTTGAATCGGCCGTCAGATAGCTTCCTTGCGAGTAAGTTTATAAGCGATATACATGTGATGTGTGAGAAGTAACCCACTACGTGACGATAGCGCGATCGGGCCGCACGCTGATAGAAATTTCAACTTCAGAAACGAAGTACAGACAACTATCAAACTTACACATAATTTCTAGGGGCTCTCTTCATTCTCAGTCTCGGAGAATGTTTACCAAATTGGCAAAATATTTTAGTCCATTACCGTGGGCAATGGCGTAAATGGGATGATCCTTTTGCATGCATTTTTTTTTTTTTAAGATTCGGGTAGTAGATTTGGAACCGGGTAATACGATGGCGGGCGGGTACCCGGGCACCCGGGTTACCCGTGCAAACACTATTGATTACACATTATGGACTTGTATGGCCACTGGGACAAGCCATGAAGCAATAAACTAGGATTGTGTCTGGATAAAGATGAGTTTTAGATAAATGTGGGAGGGGCTAGAAGTAAGTAGGTTGGGAGAATTGGATCTGTCTGGGATGATGAAAATATGCCTTTAAGTTCTTCGTTACCTGCTAAACCTAATACTACAACTCGTTTGCAAACACTGCTATCCCTCGAAGCCTCTCTTCTTCGAAATCTTCTATGTCTTTGAAACAAAACAGTACTTAACAAAGTTTGGTATGTAATCCCTTCTGATATTGCAAAAAGTGGGAACAACATGTATGATCCATACAAGGCAGGTTTGATAGGACCCTCTTCTCGTCCCACGTTCCCCACAGTATGGACGCCAATGGCAATGGCTAGTGGGACAACTAATGCTCGTATTAATGGGTACTCCTGAACAAAATCTTCGGGTAAGACCGACATGGCCAAGAAACCTAAAAACATTCCATAAAATAACTGAGCACAAAATCGTCCAGTCGAAAATGGCGGTTTTTCACTCGTTGTCATGCGTTGTCGCAATTTTTGCATGAAAGATGGTTCTGCGTTGGCCGAATCAACATACTCCGGAATCCTCCACAAGTCTCTGAACACACCGATACCAAGCAGTCCGCCTGTGCTCCACCATACAAAAGCTTGTCTATCACGACCAAGATAGAAATGATGTAGTCCGAGAGACCCACCAATAAGCCACAAAAAGTAGGTAAAACATTTGCTCTTTGCCATGGTTAGGTAAAAGAGCTTGAAATGATGTGTAGGTTACGGATTTCCAACCATGTTTTTAAAGTTACGAGTTTTGACAAGAAAGCCCAGTTGCTGTACTCAGTGAATGTGACTCTGCTACGATTAGTAGGCCTAGATGGTCTTGTGCAGTGCATTGATAATACCATACTTACGTATGTGTAAGGTCACTGTACCTCCGGCTCCGTTGTAAATCCACATGTTCTAAGAGGTCACAACCCTAGACTATACCATAAATATTAGAGAAATTTAAGTTATCAATGTAAGTATAGAATGCTCAAAATAAAGGAATATTAAACAGACAACAGATATATATACTAAATATATGTTAACTTTTAAAAAAATGGAATATAAAGTAGTTACTGAGATCTTTCAAAGAAATTGGTAATATGATGGTATTCCTTTATCCATTTTAAAATAGACTCGTCCTAGAGACGTTGTCAACAACAGTTACGTAATACCGCAGCATTTCAGCTGTCCCAGGCCAACTCCCAATACTCAAGCCTTCAGTGACCGACACAGCTGCTGACAGTGACAGGAATATTTCGTTTGAAAACTAGGTCTCTGCATGATGAAAGAAGAAATTCAATAACTCATGAAAAGAAGGGAGAGGTGACGCGTAAGCCTGGTGGTTTATAGAATGTTTTGTGAAAAGTGTTTTACTATTACTGTAAGGCTAGGCCTAACGTTATAAATTGTATGCCCTGGCATCTAGTCTAGGCTAGGCTAGCCCTTGAACAGGACCCAGCATTATGTTCCTATGCTATACACTTCATTTCTGGGCCCTTGCCCGGTATACACAAAAACACAGCTCACTTGCCTACTCACGCATGAGTAGGCATCCCTCACGTCCCCAAAAAGATACCTTTTCTCACCAAACTTTCCACAGATGATCTTTGTCATCACCTTCACCTTCCACACAAGTCTTTTAACGAAGTAAGACCTTTAAGAGGGAAATTTTGGATGGATAATTCTGAGAGTAATGTTAAGCCTGTGCAGATTATTTTTTCAGTTGAAGAAGTCAGTGTTTGTCATGTGATCTCAAAACGGAGAAACCTACGCATTGACTGTACAATTTCGTAATGTACAGAGAACTTACTATATGAAGTACAAGTATTGACTAGCCGCGCGTACTAATTGGTCTTCGACAGCTTGTCTTGCGGAAGTCCTTCCCATCATGCAATACAGTAGCACTGTAGCAGACGATCAAGATGTCGATGTTACTGCGAAGGATGGCACCACATTTTTCCTGCCTTTTGCTATGAATTTACTGGTATTAAACATTCCAGAAGGTATAAGTGGTATCTAAGAATGCTCAAAATCATTATATTAACTCAAATCTGTTCTATAAACCATTCCATCCAAATTAGAGCTCGGTTTGTTGTTTTGGCTTAAAACATTGTTACCTTTGTACATGTAGGCCAGTGACCGTAGTAAGGAGGGACTACAAGGAGCGGATTATACGGTCACGTTCAGTGACTAGGCTAGGCCTACTTAGTTACGTTAGGCCAAACGTTAGTAATAGTACTAGCAGGCCTGTTAATAATTAGCCTAGCCCTGCATGTGCCCACAGGTGTTCGAGCCTTCTCTTCATATACAGTCAAGCCTCGCTGTAAGCGTTAATGAGGCTTGTGACGTCATCCTCTAAAATGGAAACTCCGCCCACAAGAGAAAATCATGAGTTTCGCAGAATAGGTACCTAACATGCTGGGGGAACTTCAAGCTTCTGAATAATGCATAAAAAGGCGTTCCTTGTTGCTGTATCCTTGGTCATTTGAAATCTTAAAGTCTTTTCTTTACTAAAAATATCGTGAGGTATTGTTTCTTTCGCAATTTCACAGAGAAATTTTCCTTCAAAAACAGGTCAACTTTTGGTGGGGTTTTTTGACTGGCCTCAAATTTTGCGAATACCTGACCGTATTCAGGATCATTGGGGTGTAAAACTTCCAAAATCGAGTGTTTGAGACATAAAGCTAACTACTGATACCTATTACACTACGAGCAAAACAACAAAATAGTCGCAATGAACGTTTTTGCAAGTTGGAATTTTGCACTTTTTGGCCACGTAGAGCATCGCACAAGGAGGTAACGTTATGGTTAACATATGGTAACATATGGTAAGCTATTGTCATTGTCTTTTGATTCTAGGCTGCTAACTAGGATACTATTTAAGTCATTATGTTAAGGGCAATTCCATGCAAAAGTGGACATGACCATCAAATTTTAAAACTTCTCCAATTTTAGTAAATTTGGTATCAAATTGAAGCTAAAAAGTTGAATTTTCCAATAAAATAAATGGTTCATAAAAAAAAACGGAATTAAGTCATTTTGCATGCATAATTAATTAGCAGCAAACAAAGTGTCAATATTTTCACAAAATATGGAACAATAAAATGCTTTCTAGCAACAACTGAATTGAGGTTTTCCTATGAATTCATACTCTATCATGGAGTTATTTTCATACATTTACAACATTTGAAGTCAAATTATGACTTCAGCAATGTCTTCCACACTAACGAGCAACAAATTAAAGTTGTCTTATTATGTCACGGCGTTACCCTAAATATTGTAATTTTTTAATATTATGTAAGATGCACAAATTGGAGTGGCATATTTTTTCTAATGCAAATCACACCCACCCTGGCCTACAACTTCCATGCACTAAAGTCATGATTTCTCTCATAGTTAATTAATTAAACCAATTAGAAATATGTCACGGCGTTACTTTTTTGGTAACACCGTGACAGTAACGCCGTGACAGGCACTTATTTACTGTATAGGGACTTACAATTATAGTCACTGTGGTTGCTGGTACTGAAGTAACAGCACCTACTGTTTGATAAAGATTTGTTTGACAACTTTTTTTACACTGTGATAGTACAAAGAGGAAAAGCACAACTGTAACCTTTCTTTTGATATGGCAGTCCCCCTGTTATGCTCAGAAGCTATAGTGGTCTGCTAGATTGAGTAGTGGCTAGCACCTGTTTATAGCATCCAGTCAATCCATGGGGCACTCCCTGTTTACCATTGAGCATAACAACCATTATTTTATAAAGATTTGGATAACAGAAAATCTGCAACAAGCATAGGCTTAGCAGCAGGAAAAACAATCACACAGACAATGCAGTAAAGTACAGTAGACACCACCATTACTGTATATTACAATCCAAAATGGTGAAGCAGTCTAATGCAGAGAACTCTATCACTTTACAGAACCTTCCAATTCGGGAGGCAAGATAATGGCACACTGACTGAGAGCATGACTATTTTCCTCTTTCTGTTCTAAGATTGTTTTACTAAAACAATGTAAAAACAGTCTTTTATCATCTACAAAGTGTCCTGCAGTAGTACACTTAAAGCTCTGTACAGTACACTTCCAAATATTTTGTGGAGATTGGAGAAGGCAACTAGAGGGTCAATTTGTCAAAGTTAAGGACACAAACCTAAGTTAATTTAAAAATGTTATTGATATTAGACCAACATGTTTGGCCAATACTGTTCTATTTTGGAGATTTAAGACTCACTGCAAGCCTAAGTAAAGCAATTTATATGGTTGCACCAATGCAACAAACTGGTATACATTTAGATTTTTAAAGGTTACACTAAATTTACAATATTAAACTTGAGATTCAAGTCATTCAATACCCTTTATGAAGGGGATATTTGCTCTTCCAATGAGGTGGAACTGCATTTATACTGTATTACTATATGGAGCTTTCACAGTTAATGTCATTTCTAATGCAGTAGGCTTAGCTATAGCGCTCTTCTTGATTTCATTTTGACCGGAGTTGTGTGTAGATTATATAGCTCTTCATTTTTCACCTTATGTCCGAAGTGAAAATTTCCACTTTCTTTCACAAATTCAAAGCAAATATTCCTAAAACATCGAAATTACTGATTTCTAAATGCATTAGAAATATTCTGACTATCAATATCACCATTTCCTGTCAGTTTACTAACTTATTTTTTTAACATGCGTTTCCCATATAGTCAGGCTTTGGTCACGGCGTTACCGTCACGGCGTTACCCCATTTTTTTTTTATATCTTATCATATCTACCAAAATCATAATTTGTTATTTTATATTTCACCAAACTGTTATAGATAACAGTCTATAAAGTGTATTTAATATGAAGGAACTGCAAAAAGTCCTTAAGCTTCACAGGGTTTTAACAATTTGTGAGTGGTCCAAAAATGCATGTCCTTTTCAGCGTCACGGCGTTACCACAGTCATTAATATTCATATTTTCATATTTAGGGCACTTTTTGAAGAAAAGACATTTTCTAAATTAACTTTGTGATAGTAGGAGTAGAATTGAAATAAAAGTTTGTTCCCAACATTAAAGCTCTTCCAGTCATTTGCACTTGAAATGTGAATTTTGCTTCCAAAGCGTCACGGCGTTACCGTGGAATTGCCCTTAAGTAATAAAGTGAATTTTAATACGACTGACAGGCCCTTTTAAGGTTTTAAACCACTAACAAATAACATTAAAATTTTACAGACAGGCCTATAGTCTATACTAGGCCTTGGCCTATGCATGCTAAAACTGCACACTATGGTACATAGTGAATGTATGAATGTGTACTGATGATCTGTGATCATCATACAGATACTACTTTACTAGTCCTTGCTTGCTGTGTGAGTGAGTTTTCATTTTAGAAAAAAGCTTGTAAAAAATTTTAAGAGGCCTGTAGCACAAAATTATTGTGTCATATGCACCTTGTGAGTTGAATCGGGAGCAATGTACAGTACCAACGATGAAGATGAAGAACCAAAATAAGCAAATTAGTGTTACACTTGCAGGCTACATCATGAAACAATTGATATAGGCCCTATAGACATTTATTTACACATACACTTTACCAGCCTGTCGGTTCTTTCATATGGTTTTACCAGACAAAGTCAAGAATTTTCAAATGGGAAATGACTTGAGGAATATACTTAGAGTATATGGAATGCGCACCTATAAGAGCTCCATCAGTTTCAGGATTTTTTTTGTTTATTATTTTGCCTGGGCCATTGTTCTCAGTTTTCTTACTTACCGTATTTTTGTACTGTTGTGCTGAATCATATTTCTACACAAAGGAATTAATTGTGCCTTAGTTCTCAGCCTGTTCCTGTTGAAATGTAATTGCTAGTTATAGCATACACCTACTATAGTGCTCTAGGCCCATTTGGGGGTTAAGGTCAAGATTAGAGCTTGCATTGCTATATACCCTTTTCTTGTATAATGGCACAAATGGGATTGTAAGTCAGTGTATCCTAGAGGACACTTTATCTCTACACAAGCAAAATGCCAATTTACTGACTTAAGAATTTTGGTTGTGCATGCACTTGTGTCCTGTATCATCAGCTGTTAATTCTGATGGATGAAATCTCATATGTTCTTCTGAGACTGCCTTCTCATTTGAAGTATAAACTGTTGTCATTTTACACCACTAACTGAGCAGAGGAGAGATGAATAATGTAGCAATTGCCCCATCATATAGTAATGGCATATTACAGTCAATGTTTTTGTCACTAACTTGAATTAACTTGATGGCCTGTTGTTACCTTGGACTCTCAGTTGATATGTCTCCAGTTGTGCATGGGGGGTGGGGGTTGTGTACTGAGTACCCAGTTCCCTAAAAAAACTTAAGACCCACCCAGTTCCACATGCTGTTCACAACTTATATTACTAAACAAAGTGTTTCTGATCCGAGGCTTCATTTCTTTTACCTCACCACCTAACGATAAGGACTGACTGTATAGCGTTAATTACCCCAGAGTTCCCTAACAAGCCTTACAAGAGAACTATACATTCCAATATCCCTCCATTTTACCTCTTTATTGTCTAGTTTAATGCCACAATTTTTCTGTCATGTTATTGTTTGCAATAATTTATGAGTCTAGTACAATAACTGTGATTTACTGATTGTATAATGTGGTAAGGTGCAAAGTGTATGGCCATGTATGTCAAAAGGTTACCATGAGTCGGTCAATTAATAGGTGTTGTACATCGTGCCGTACGTTGTATAACACTGTGGTGATCGACTCAAGGTACTGACATACTTAAGATACAATCACTATAACCCTTGCATCGGTAGCCACTTAATCATTACAAGGTTTTCAAAAATTGACTCTCAATGTAATTTTCCTGCTATATATATGTAAATCAAACGTAAAGGAAGACTCGACGAGGTTAACATGATTAATACTTATGTGGAGGATATTTTCTCGCTCGGTGTAGTTCCATTTTCGCGCAACTAATGCAAACACCTAAGTACGGGAAATTGGGCTTTTTACATACGGTGCAAGGCAGTGTCAATACCTGCTCTAAACTTTGCGAATACCTGACCGTATTCAGAAATATTCAATGGTGATGTTAGATTTTTTAGGTGTATAAGGAAATTTCTGATGTACCCTCTTCCTGGCATACCGAGAAAAAACCAAATTTTCCGAACAGAATGAAAACTGTTTATACGAGTTCAAAAAATCGTCTCAAATTCATTGCTTTATGTATAAAATACTTCAAAAATGTTGCAAAACTATCGGAAAATGTGTTCTCTATTAATTTTAATGATGATTTTGTAAGATAATGTGTTTTTCATGTCAAAATTTGGATTTGAAAACAGTTAGTTTTTGCTAATTATATATGCAAAGGCTGTGACGTCATGCATACTCAAATTAGAAAAGAAGCGACTTTTGGTGGCTGTGCAGACTGGCTGTATACTATACACCAAATATAGAGGCTTTGCAATTATGTCACGGAACTGCCATGCTGGAGGACATTCATGCCAAATACACATGGCATTGTGCCAAACGCACTGAATAGAGTGCATTGTGGCATGCACTGTGTGCACACATTCAACAAGCAAGCGCACCTAGTGTGGTTTACAATGTAGTTAAATGTACTCCAACATGGCTGCCAGAGAGTATTATGACATCATGTGAAAAGCCTCTATAGTATAGGCCTACTCTCCAAATGGACCCTGCAAATTAATAGATCTGACACCATTCAGATGTTGAATTCCACCTACACCTCATTCCCCTCACTTAAATCAAGACCCCATAAGCTGTCTTTAGCTTGTTAAATATTATATTAAGTTTGTTTCATAGAATGTAACAACAGTGATATAAGAAAAGATGCCCTATATATATACTCCGGAAATAGGCCCTGCATTTTAATAGTTATCTGACACTATATGTTGTGTTTTATTCTGTAAATATGCCTTAATCTGACGTTAAATGCCACCTACCCCTTGTTCCCCTTGCTGAAATCAGGACCCCGCAAGTCTTCTTTAGGTTGTTATTTTATTTACTTGGTTAATTGGAAAGGACGACATATATATACTCTTGAAATAGGCAATGCGCACAGATGTGTTGCATTTTATTCTGTAAATAAAGATTGCGTAAGCACATCTTTTCCTTGTCAGAAGGCCTGTTGTCATTTTAAAGTATATGATTTAATTCTGTTCAGACGAAGACTTTTTTAAGAATGGATTAATGGATACCGTGATGAAAGAAGCCCTGTGTGTTTTCAATATTTCATAGCAGGGCCTATTTCAAGATAAGACATATACACTCACAGGCATTTGAAGCATTATATGACACTTAATTTATACTCAGTATACTGTCGAATGAGCACCTAAGAGCCCTGTCATTTCAAGATTTTTACACGTTATGTTAATGCAGGTGTGCACTCCACGGGCCCGCACATTAGACAGTCACCCCATCATCATATATATTTACATTTAGTTTACAGTATAAGGAAGTATTCATAGGCGTACGAGGCGGGGGGCAGGGGGGGGCAGACTGCTCCCCCAAATTTTCTCAAGACCTAAAATTCGGGCAGGGATCTGGCAAAATTCGGGCATCCGTTTGAGTCTTAAAACCTGGTTTGTTTCTACATACACAGAAAACTCCTAGGCGCGCCCGAATTCCTTCAAACACTTGGCCGAAAAAAGAATAAAAAAGGCATCATAGTCTTGGTACTATTTTCATGAAAACTCTAAAAGATACCAAAATTCGCGACACATTCAGGCAGCTTATGAAAAAACAATTTTTCGTCAGCCGCACTTCATATTCTTGCGCAAACCTATGCCCGAAATGACACAATATTCGGGCAAAAGTTGCAAAAAAGTTCTGGCATATTTTTAATTGCCAGATTACAAGGGGAGAGGGGATGTATACAGTCCCCAAAATTTTGCCCAGACAAATCAATCAAAAGCTATCTTGTGACGCACCATATTACTAAATGACAATTACCAATAGTCACCAGAAGGCTGAAACGTACTTCGTCGAGAGGTATTTGGGCAGCATATGAATGAGATGATGATTTTGCACTTTTCAAAATGATCTTCTTAAAATTTTTAGAAACTTTTTGACCTGCAGTGCTGTGGAACCGAAATTCAGGCAATGGTAAACAAATCAGCATAGCTTGTTTTCTTACTCATATGAATTTAGTGTGAACAAATCTGCAAGTAAGTCTGCCCACAAATTCATGTAAAAACATCTAGCAACGTGACAAGCCGGGTTTTTCTCAAACGGCGTTAGTAGAAAAATCATTCATATATAGTCGGGAGTTCGGCCCGAGTCATATGGACAGTTGTATGAATTCAGTGGAACTGGAATTCAGGCAAGAGTCGCAACCATGGTTGTCCGGAAGGGGGGGCAAGGGGGCACTTGCCCCCCCCCCCCCCAGAATATCAAACTTGTGAAAAAATTAATTAAAAATTGAAATAACAAAAATTAAAAGTAAATCATCAAAATATCTTCACTCACAGCGTCACTTTCTACTCCTGAAATATGCGGACATTTGACCAGGAATAATAGCAAAAGAGAAGATGGTATGCTGAATAGTGAAATCGCAATTTCGGGACCATCATTTGTGATATCTATTGGAAATTTGTAATTGTAAAAACTATGCCACAATTGTACTAGTTGGCAGGTTTGTAGTGTGCATATGGCATCCGACTATTGATGAATATGTTGGTCTTGGTTTGGTCCCGTGCTGATCTCAAGTGGCGACGCGCGGATGTTACTGGGATATACAAGGTGAATTTTGGGGGGGGTATGATTCATAATTGGGTAACGGATATAGGCATATATAGGCTGTTTGACAGTTGTAAGTTTTATGGTGCATAGGCGTGCGAGGACATGACCGAGAGGCAGATTTCCCTTCAACAATATTTTACATTGAAAATTCTAAAAATCTAAAAATTACAGACATGAAATTCCTGTTTCAGGGCTGGGTACATGCAGCTTATAACACTCGCCAAGTGTCGTTTTCGGCCATCTGGAGGGTTTGCAAGGCCCAAAATTTTCTTGTACGCTCCGCGCCAACCGATGGTGGCGCTCCGCTTAGATAGTGTACACAATTGAATCATCCATGAATGACCTTGCCCCCTACCCCCTTGTAAAAATTTCTGCGGACACCAATGACTGCAACAGAGTCACAGACATACGGTACTCATGTGTTTAATTCCATTCTACAGTTTTCCCCGGAAAGATACAAGACCAGGTAATGTTTTATACATTCCTAGGTGCGGTATATCAATATATTATGTTTTTCACATCTCAAATGTTTTTACGGACGAACCTCAGTTAGCGATTGCTGGATCGGGGAAGAATATATGAACAGTGCCTTGTCAACGCCCTTTTGTTTATTTAATGGGTACGGTTTGTGGGGATCAAGTGTGCCAAAACCTTTGACATTGACTTAGGTCTTTTGCTCACTAGGAAATAATTTCCCCCTTGTTTGTAATGCATATAAACAGGCTGCTACCTTGCTTGGGAATCGTGCGAAAATTGAGTTAATCCGTTTTTAAGGGCCAATTCGTTGCATGGCATCCCCACTCAGGTAAATCGGGCCTCTGAATCTGAGCTAAACAGGCTCCTAAAACACACGGGATCCTGGTAAAGTTCAATGAATAAGCAGCCGGAATGCGATGCAAGCCATCCTCCCTTGAAGTTGAGAAGCCTTGAGATTTTCGAGGGTTTCTGAAGTTTTTCAATTTTCAAAATTATATTGATGATAATCTCATGCTGCATGACGTAAAATAGTTTGTAGAAGCAAACAAACTAATTTTCCAATGATTATAGCTTAATGAAGTCATCCAATGGTAGTGCCAAGTGGTACATTTCATCTGGGAGTTTTCTGACCTTTTTGTAGGTTTGCTCATTTTTGGTGAAAACTTTATTGCAAAGGAAAGTTCAAAATATCGACGGCTTTGATTCTGCTTGTAAGCCTGGGAAAGGCCATTTCCAGCTGTCTGAGGGTTGCGATTTTTCAGAATTTCCTGTACGCTCCACGCCAACCGATGGTGGCGCTCTGCTTAGATAGTCTATCGGGCAGAATAACATTTTTCAGGCAGAGAATCCTCTGCCCCCCCAAACTGAAATGCCCCCGTACGCCTATGGAAGTATTGGTGTGACATTGCGACTTTCTGACATAGAAAATTATGCCACTGAGTGTTTCTGCTACTTATCATCTTCTTTCAGTGTCTAGTGTATAGTGCATGTACACTTGTATAAAAAGCTTGCGCTTGGAATGCCTGTGCATATGCCTAGCCTTTGCTTCGTTTGGTTTAGTGTATAGGTCTACCTATAATGAGTATGTTACAGCAGCTGTGTCACGATATTACAGGGTAACTAAAAAACATGACTGTCCCTATTAAGCAATCAGGGTCATGCAATCACTGCATAATCCTTAAACAGGACTGCATACTACACTTAACAGTTGGACCTACTCCGTACACAGTCCTTGCCCATATACCTCCTGAAATCAAGATGTTTGCGTGCTGATCTCGGCGTGCAACTATACAACTGCCTCACAGCTTCAAAAATGCACCTACAATTACCATACTTGCCATGAAGGATCTTTAACACGGCAATTCTGCAAATATGACAGATGTCGTGGAAAAGTCATGAAATTTAGCCTAGAGTAGTCTGTCTGGTAATTGAAAAAAAATAAATAAATACTCATTTATTTGTCATGATCATAGCTCCATTGAAGTTGATGGTAGGTATTTTTGCAATTTTGACATGAGGAAATAAACAGTCATTTAAAAGTCCTAAAATTTTATTTCCCTGAAGGTGCAAGAACCTCGATTTCTATGAGTATGTGTGATTTTTTTCTGGGTTAAAAGTTTGCCGTCATTTTGGCCACATATTGATAAAGTTTTACAGGGCAAGAGCCACCTCCCCTAACTTGAAAAAGTGTAATACAGGTACACTATCCAGTTTAGTGATATGGCCCTTCAGAGCCATGTGACAGTATTTTTCTCCATTAATGTGAAACTTTGATTCACTGCTCGGTTTGCCTTCAAAACGCAAAACTGAAGGCCTAAAATATTATAAAAGATGTTTTGAATAGAAGCGAGAGGAAAATAGCTTCGTAATAAGTTTGGAACAACTTCCTTGACCTTTATTAAATTCATCACAAAGTATTTCCAGTTATATACTATCCATATAATGTAAATACTGGAACCACCAGTTTTGTTTATCCCATCCCACAGTTTCATGGGACATATAAATTGCTAAACTTGATTTATATTCTTCTTTATGTTTACCTAAGATTTTTTTTTTAATATTTTTTCAGGATGATGGATAGAGAGGTTGGTCACCTTCCATTCTCTGTTGAAGATGAAGTAGCAGCATTGAAGTGGGTGAAAATAGTGACTGTTGGCAATCCCGGAGTAGGGAAAACTTGTATCATCAAACATTTCTGCGAAGACAGGGTAAGATTTTATACCAATACCAAGTTGTTATTTGTTTTTAGGGAATAGGTTTGCACTGGGAGGATTGGATACATGAAATCCTCACATTTTGATGTGTAAGGTGTCAAATTCATGTCTTGAGACATGTGTGTCATGCCTGACATCATTAGGCCTTGAATTGTGAGGCGTGCAAGTGGGATGGCATGCCGTCACTGGACTCAAATCACCGACTGTGAGGACTGTGATTTTTGCAAACCTAGATAAAGAATGTGACCTCAGATAAATGTATTAAATTTTGATAAAATAACACACCTACCCAACTTCTTCATTTCCTGAGGAGTGTGATTTGTAGCACACATGGGAAATCTAAAGCCCAAGGCCTGCATCATGTCACAAGGTTGAGTTAGTGTTAGAGAGATGAGGTTAGGTTAGAGTCAAAATGTCTTAAGACTCATTATTTATGTGATATAGTGTGAGCTTTGGGTGAGATTTGCAGGTATGTGTTCCATATTCATAATCTTACAGTAGCATTACTTACATTAAACTGAATAAAATTTCAGTCTTATTTTGCTTATTTGGAAGTCCCCCCGAGCTAGTTATCTAAAGGAAATATTGTAATAGTCATTCATAAAGACCAGTTATAAATTATTTAGTTAGATGAGATTTAAGGACACACCAACAAAATCATGTTGTATAAAGGCAACTAGATAAAAGTTTAAAAATGTTTTCAAATACAGCCTGAGTACAAATCCTTCTCTTGGTTGCTCCAGGTTGGAAATACAGTGACCATATTCTACAACCCCTAGCACAAAGAGTGCTTCAAAAGATGAAAGAACCTCCCTGAAAAATGTAACATATGTGTTTCAGGAGTGTAAAATGCCTTTTCACAAATCACAATCATTCTTGAACAGAATACCAACTTTGAAGGCCTAGTCTCCTCACCTCAAACAATTTCAATTCTCCTAAAGGTTCTTACGTACTTAAACCTCTCCCACAACTTTCTAAAATTCATCCTCTACCAGGCACGAATTTGTTGCTTCAGGGTAATCACGAGCATACAAGACTCTAATGTGGAATCAGAATGCTCTCAGTTCAGTACGTAATGTGTAATATGGGCTTCAGTAGTCTACCTTTTTTTTTAACTACCTGTCAGACTAAGAACTGAACCAATTAAGAATATCTGTGGACTACTACAAAAATTGTAGTCAGGAGTGAGAGGTTACGTCCTTTAAAGTCAGTAACTTGCTGATGCTTTCAGATGAGAAAGTATATGACAGGTTCATGACAGAAATCATTATTATACCCAAGAAGTTGCATAAACCTAGAAAAAGTGAAATACCATATCCATTTAAAGCAGACAAGTGGAACATATTCATCTTATCATGTCCCAGCATAAACAAGCAATGGAGAAGGGAGAACAAGCTAGCCAGTGAGTCTTAACTGGGAGAAGTTCATGGCTGGCCTGACTTAACCAATTGATAAGAAACTGAGCTTGGACCTCACTTAACTACTGTACCTTGTCAAGTTTGATTCTTTTCTGATGTAGAAAAATTGGGAATTGCACCAAATGTAAATCTGCTAAACTGAAAACAAAATCCCTCATTTGTCTGAATTATTTTTTGATTACATGGCAATTAAACCTGTGTAGCCCATTGAAGAATTGTTCTAAAATTCAATGGGGCATAATAATTTTGCACTTGATTCAGTAGTAGAAGTCCTAACAACCAAGAGTACTGCTAGTTGTATGGGTTTACCCTTGAGTGCACATAAATAATTAACTCAGCCACCATGTAAGTAGTAGTTCCAATATGCTAGCACTGACTAGTTATCTACCTACCTTACATTAGTTGTAATCTTCCTATTTATCCAGTAAAGAGGATCCACAGTTATTTAATAACCAAAAGGGGGCATTTGCCTTCCTGCTGATTTTGTCCAAAAAAAACTTTTAGCCAAAAAAAAATATATAACATACTTCTCCAGAGACTTAATTTTTCATCCAGAGATATGCTAAAACCTCAAAGCTTCCTGACCTATTGCTTCTGGACCCCCACCCCCAGGAATGGGTACTATGGACTCAGTTTGGCTGTGGGCCTGAAAATTTTTGTCCCCAACATTGTCCTTTGCCCATAGTCTTCCACCCATTTTTGATTCCTTGCCGAAGGCAGGCAAGGAGTCTATGCGATGGTGATGTCGTGTGTATGTGTGTGTGTGTGTGTGTGTGTGTGTATGTATAGGTGTGTGTGTGTGTATGTGACACTTTGGCTTGTAAACACGATATCTCAAGAAGGGTAAGTGTGACTAACCTCGTATGTAGTGTGTAGGTTGGTCATATTGAGTAGATGATCCCTATTGTTTTTGGTGGAGATCAAAGGTCATTTGGGGTCACGAGAGGTTAAAAGGTCAAAACTTTGTAAACACGATATCTCTAGCGGTACATGTGAATATGCTCATATTTAGTGTGTGGGTTGGTCATATTGAGTAGATGATCCCTATCGATTTTCGTGGAGGTCAAAGGTCATTTGGGGTCACGAGAGGTCAATAGGTAAATTCCTTAGAAATTGCTTGTAAACACGGTATCTCAAGAAGGGTAATTGTGACTAATCTCATACTGTATTTGGTGTGTGCATTGGCCATATTGAGTAGATGATCCCTATCGATTTTCGTGGAGATCAAAGTTCATTTGGGGTCACGAGAGGTCAAAAGGTCAAAACTTCGTAAACATGGTATCTCGAGAACGGTACATGTGACTATGCTTATATGTGGTGTGTGGGTTGTTCATATTGAGTAGATGATCCTATTGTTTTTGGTGGAGATCAAAGGTCATTTGGGGTCACGAGAGGTCAAAAGGTCAAAACTGCGTAAACACGATAACTCTAGAATGGTACATGTGACTGTGCTCATATTTAGTGTGTGGGTTGGTCATATTGAGTAGATGATCCCTATCGATTTTCGTGGAGGTCAAAGGTCATTTGGGGTCACGAGAGGTCAATAGGTAAATTCCTTAGAAATTGCTTGTAAACACGGTATCTCAAGAAGGGTAATTGTGACTAATCTCATATTTGGTGTGTGTATTGGCCATATTGAGTAGATGATCCCTATCGATTTTCGTGGAGATCAAAGTTCATTTGGGGTCACGAGAGGTCAAAAGGTCAAAACTTCGTAAACACGATATCTCAAGAACGGTACATGTGACTGTGCTCATATTTCGTGAGTGTGTTAGCCATATTGAGTAAATGTTCCCTATTGTTTTTGGTGGAGGTCAAAGGTCATTTGGGGTCACGAGAGGTCAAAAGGTTAAAACTGCGTAAACACGGTATCTCAAGAACGGTACATGTGACTGTGCTCACATTTAGTGTGTGGATTGGTCATATTTAGTAGATGATCCCAATTGATTTTCCCAAAGGTCAAAGTTCATTTGGAGTCAGCATGTTCAAAGCCTGACAAGCTTTCCTGCACAGTCTTTCAAGAAAGGTCACTTGTAGGGTCCTGTAACTTGTCATGTAGATGGCACATAGTGAATACATGGTCCCAGAAGTTTTTGGTGGAGGTCAAATGTCATTTGGGTTCACGACGGGCAAGGGGGATCTCAATGTAGGAAGATTGGATGCCTTGCATGTGTACTCTGTGGGCACATTATGGAGCCCTGTTAATTGAAAAACATTGCAAAGCAATGTCAATGTGAAAGAAGGCCTTACATTTCAGCAGCAAGGAATCACTAAGCCTTTTGGCTTTCTGGTTTTCCTTCTGGCACTGCCAGTGGGGGTTAATAAGTCCCTTTGAAGGTACAAGGAATAGCAATTGAAGTTTCTGAGATCTAGCATTTGTTTTGAAATAAGTCAAGGGCGACTGGGTAATTTTCCCCTTAAAATGGCCAGTCCTCTCACCCCAAACTTCTTGTAGGGGTTAACCAAAATTCTCAATTGGCTGATCTCTTTGATTGACAGCTAATACAAGCAATGCAGAGTACCAAAGCTTAAATTGCACAACTTGAACTTTACTAAGGGTGTTTTGATTATACACGTTTAGCTTTTCCATACTGAGATTGTGTCTGGATGAGGATGAATTTCAGGCAACTGTGGGAGGGATTTAAGTAAGAAGGTTAATTGGTAGGCCTTCTGTTTGGGATGAGATACTTGGAGATGAGATAATGGAGAGCAATCATTGCTGTATTGAGATGACTGGATGCACTTATTCAAATTGGAAGGAATACATTTTTTTTCAACTTTAACCTCCTATTGGCTTCGATCTATCTTTATTTTTAGTTTACTCCATCATACCAGGCTACAGTTGGGGTTGACTATGGTTTCAAGATCCAGACTGTTGGAGAAGTAGAAGGTAACTGAACATACATTACAGTATTGCACCCTTATGCATATGATGTCACAGAGTGGAAAGTACGCCGTCCTTTGGGGACAAAACAAACCAACACAGACAAATTACAGACAGCTGATTTGTCAACCAGTCGAATACATGCATAGTCTGCGACATGTGCAGGGGGAATTCTTGTGCGTGGGGCTACATGTTCCATTGCTCTTCTCAAAGGATGACGTCAGTGTTATAATGCACAAGGTCTATTGCACCTGTGGAGACATTGTATGGGAATATGATCTTTATAATTCTCAATAAAGATTTTCAATAATGAAACCTCTTAACTTAATTTTTGTATAATTACTACCCAGTATTTGTCTCAAATTGTTTAAAGTAACAGAGGTGCCAACTGTCCCTGATTCTCAGGGAGGCTCCCTGAAAATTCAAGGATTTTTGTCCGTTCCAGGTAGCAAATATGACAACCTTCCTGATTCAAGAAAGTTTTTCCCTCATTAAGGTGCATGTAATTTTAAAAACGCTTCCTGATTCCTGTGTGAAACCCCCTGATTTCTGGATGCGAATGTTGGCAACTCTGTAGTAAAAACGTTAATTATAGTTTGCATAGAAGATTAATACTGTTTGGAAACCTGGAAATGTGTAAAATAAAAAACCAAGAGACATGTCAAAGAAATTTCCTTTACAGAAAGGTGTGGTTACCTTAGTTAGATTTTATGGAAAACCTTTGGCTCCCAATTTAAGCATTCCATTGGTTCATTACTCCAATCACTTAGCTTTAATGAGGCTAAGCTTTGATGACCTTTTCAGTACAATACAGAAGCCCTTTAGCCTAGCAAAAGAAGGGGTTGCAAGTTTAATCACAACTTAAGTACAAATTCTGAAATAAGTACTGGCGGCGCAAAGGGGATCATACTACTCATGGTGCATTGAAGGGGTGTTTTCCATTTCAGTTTAATTTGAGACCGACTGCTATCTAATGTCAACCTGCATGCTATTTTCAAATGCTTGAATGACCATCTAATTAGTATGGAATACAGTTTTATTGACAATGTTAGGCATAGGATAATATATATATATTTTTTTTTTAAAATGAAGACATGCTGAATTCAAGAGTTTCATGGCAAAACAACAGTGTTTTATCAAACAAGTCTTAATGGAGCTTCATGTGACAATATCACTGTACAGAATTTTGAGAAGGTGGGGGAATTAGATAAGGGTAAAAATTAAAACAAGACACTTTTAAAATGGTCCTTGTTGGTATCTAGTGACCAAAGTCACTATGAATATGTTCTTTGAAGTGCAACTTTGTTACTATCTTAAAAATGGGCCATAAAGGGTAGAGGAAGCCAGAAAATGTAGAGAGCCACCGTGTAGTGTATATGCTGTTCGGAAATCTCAGGGACCAGGGGCTTCCACTACCCCTTGTAGGTTATTGATAGTTCTCACATGACATCATAGGAGCCTTTTATGTGGCGTATCTCAGCCATGTTTGAGCGCAACCCTTATATGTACGCACTGGCTTGCCCTTTGACGTGTAAGTTGCTAATGCCTAGTTGTACCGTCACTGAGAACTATCTATAGCTATGGTACGTGTGGTTGTACGATGTGAGAGAAAATTTACGTGGAAAGTTGCTTGAATTGGTAGGTTCATGGCAGCTGAGCCCTTTCCCCTATTTTGTAGACTGTGATTAACAGCAAGGGAACACTAAGAATATTTTAGCTTATGATTTTCTCTTAGGTACAGATCAAAGTAACAGATCAAATTACTATCAACTGTACAACATGTCATCATTAGAAATTAACGACATTCTTTTTTCCACTCCTCAGCCAGGGTCCACTTGTGGGATATGTCTGGTCACAATGACTATGCTGAAGTTCGCAGTGAGTTGTATGCTGACAGTCAGGCTTGTTTCATTGTCTATGATGTTACAAACAAAGCCTCGTTTGACAATCTGGATTATTGGTTGAAAGAAGTCACCCATTTCTCTCAAGATCCCATTGATATTGTTATTGTGGCTAACAAGGTAAGCTTCAAGATCAAAAACTTGGACTGATCTCTAAAAGCATTACAGGTTTGGCTGCTTTGCAAATGTTCAGTATGTCTGTGGGATCGCAAGCATGATGAAATCCAGCCCAATGTTCTCCATTTGGCACCTTCACGGTTGCTTAAGTGAAGTGTAAATAATGCTCTCAGCTCCCACTGACCACTCTGCTCACTGACTGACTACACTGAGATAACAGCACAAAGCTTCTTTATGAAATCACACTATGTCTTTATGAAGAAGAGTCTTCAGGCACCCTATCTGCAATGCCATGGTTCACTGGGGCAGGGAGTCTCTATCATAATGCGCAATTAATGAAGTGGGGAAAACCCTGAAAAAGGCCTCAGAATCCGGGTTTTTTGAGCATCAGAGGAGTTAGCCTAATGGCAGGGGTGGGAAGGGAAGTGGGATTATCTGGCATATCATGGACAACATCAGTGCAAGGGTGTGCAGCATGAGCAGCAGTCAAAGCACAAGCCTGTAGTGGAATCATATGACCCATGCATGATTGCACTTGACAGTGCTGACTCATCTTAGCTTGCAGGCAAACAGTCCCATTCTCTGTTTGACCTTTGATTACCCTAAGTCCCTTGGGTAATTCGAAGCCATCCTGTAGTCAGTTTGTTTACTTTATCTGAGAATGGCAACAGTTTTAGTATAGGCATGGATGGAACTAATCCAAGATTAAAAACATTACGATTATCTATGCCCATAAAGAACACAACCTGTTTTTGGCCAAAAACGGGAGATTAAATATCTTGCTGCTGGAGTTGGTGAAAATACAGTAGCTCCATTGAATGCTGTACTGCTTAAATTGGTTCTTTCATAACTTCAAATTGATTTTCAGGAGTAATTAGTGACCCATGTAACAAGAATTAAAATGCCTTCAGATAGGAACAACTAGTTAATCAGTATCAGAGCAAGTGAGTTCAATTCCTACCGTACTTAGGTCAATTAATTTTGTGCACTCAAGCGTAAGTCCTGCTACTGGCAAAACTTTTCGATAATTAGTTGCTATCAAGACTGTGTCAAATTATCATACCTCCAGTGAATTTTAGAGCCAATATGCAATGGTCTAGACTGGTGGTTGTGTAAGAGCTTGCACCCTTACCCTTCCCCTTTTTGCCACCCAACTGATATTGCCAATCTGGTGGTAAGACAGATATTCATTCATGGCATCGGTCTGCCACCCACTGATTTCTCTGGTCAAAAAAGTTGAGTTGACAGAATCGTACTTTCTGAAGCATATCTAGGCTATAATCTACGTATGTGACTATTCATGAACAAGATAATGAAGTGAAAGTAAACAAATGCATGTAATTGTATATACACCAGTGAGCTATGGGGCAGAGGAATTATTTTGGGATGGGGTAAGAGAAAACTCCTCCTATTCATGGTGGTACCGTTTTAATGCTCTTACAGCTGTCACGTGGTACCAGTCTGGGAATATCATGATGACAGACTACAATGCTGGCTGCCCAAGAATCAGGACTAATGTCTTGCCAGTCTTGATTTTGCTGTCTTATTTAAATGGCAATGATGTCTAGCTATGTTGCAAAGGTGATATATATGTTGTAAAGATTATGTTGCATAGATGATGTCTATGTTGTAAAATGATATATACAAAGATATCTAAATTGCAAAGAGGATATGCTGTAAAGATGTCTACAGCATGTTGCAAAGATGATATCTATGTTGTAAATAGTGTTTGCACGGGTACTAAAAATTAGGACCCGGGTACCCGATCGCCATACCCGTCGGGTACCCGGGTTACCCGGTGTTACATACGGTGACTAAAAGATATGAGCATTTTGTAAGGCATACTCCATAAGACATGCATGGTAACATTAACATCTGTATTGGATAGGTATAGCGATCACAGTTCCCAAGTTCAAAAACAGTTGATTTGTTAGAAGGTTTAATCGTCTCGTTTTGTTTTAGATCAAAATGACAAGTAAAAAAAAAACGTAACAGAAAACAGTCAAATAAGAAAATTATACTTCCCAAGGCCTATATCGATTTGATATTGAATTTTGGGACGCTTTCCTACTCGAAAAGCCAGCATAGTAAGAGCTCGAAGCTTCTCCTTTTAAACCACTGATTTAAAAATATCAACTAATCAGAGCCCTGTATTATGGTATTCTCTTGCACGTCAAAAATTACTGATTGTAAACAAACGACGTCATGTTTGTGAACTTCCCTCATACTACTTTGCAATGTGCGTTGGAATTATCGCTAATGGGGTATGTACGTTCTTACGTAGCTAGGCCTCGTGTCGACATCCAGGCACGGTAACATAACTTTCACACATAAACTTCGTAGTCTGCTCGAGCGCCATTTTGGGGCACAATAACGTAATATATACTGGCCTATTTAAAAAAAAATTGTGAATGTTTACGGTGTTATTACATTGATGTCGTTTTACTTTGCAGATAGCGGCAAAGTGTTGATTTGCGTAAAACTGACACCTTTAACCATTAAGAAATATTCGAGGCTTATACTCGCGGTGGCATACCATATTGATAATAAGATCGTATATATATACATGCAAGGCTCAGTTTACCTAGCATGCTGAACGTTACGGGCACTGTCTTTGCGAGCTGGGCGGGGGTGATACGGTATGTCTTGCTATGTCTGCGTGAAACAGTACGATGTGATTTTGAATCGGCCGTTAGATAGCTTGCTTGCGAGTAAGTTTATAAGCGATATACATGTGATGAGTGAGAAGTAACCCACTACGTGACGATAGCGCGATCGGGCCGCACACTGATAAAAATTTCAACTTCAGAAACGAAGTACAGACAACTATCAAACTTTCACATAATTTCTAGGGGCTCTCTTCATTCTCAGTCTCGGAGAATGTTTACCCAAATTGGCAAAATATTTTAGTCCATTACCATGGGCAATGGCGTAAATGGGATGATCCTTTTCCATGCATTTTTTTTTTAAGATTCGGGTAGTAGATTTGGAACCGGGTAATACGATGGCGGGCAGGTACCCGGGTACCCGGGTTACCCGTGCAAACACTAGTTGTAAAGATGATATATACAAAGTTGTCTAAATTGCAAAGAGGATATTTGTTGAAAATATGTCTATATGTTGCAAAGATGATATGTTGCAAAGATAATATGTAGCAAAGATGATATCTGTATTGTAAAGATGATATCTATGTAGTAGCAAAGATGATATCTGTGTTGTAAAGATAATATCTAAGTAGTAGCAAAGATGATATCTGTGTTGTAGAGATGATACCTATGATGCAATGATGTCTATGTTGTCTGGACTAGCTAGTGTAATCCACTAGGATGCCAACATTGTCATCTCAGAAATGCAAATGGAACATGTGGCAGATGGTCCTTTAATTTGTTGCTTGCATTCTGCTTGATTGTATGTAATTCTTTTTTTGTAATTTGCAGGTGGATGTGAAGACGAAGAAAGCCGTCCCCAAAGAGGAAGGTGTAAAGTGGGCCCAGTCAAGAAATCTCAAGTAACTCATTTATTCTCTTGCAATACAAACATTTCATTAGAACATTTTGGTATAATTCTCATAGATCCCATAGAACACACTGTTCATTGACTGGTAAATAGACAACAGCAGACAAGCAGCACAATGCTTCTGTGTGGAGTCACAGTATTTATAGCTTCCAAGGGTTTCCCTTTAGATGCTAGAGTAGGGTTGTCACATTCATTTTCCGGCAAGTAGTTCTTCGTGGAAAGGGGAGAGATCTTGGATCGAGAGGGACTGAAAACTTTATCTGCTCAAGGATGTCTAACTGTAAAATGGTACAATGTTTGAGTTCCTCCAACTATCATGACTTATGTTTTGGTTTTGAAAGCCCATTACTAAACAAGTTTTGGAAAAAAGGATCAGATAGTTTGAAAAACATGGTGAGCAATTTTGCAAATCTGCTGCAGGTAGGACATATCCAGGTAAAGAGATATCTCATGTCTTTGTTTGCATCCTTCAAAGAACTGTAACTTCAAGTCCTGCATGATAGATTGTTTACAAGGGATAATCCTCTCAAAAGTGTTTGTAGTAGGCCACAGAAATTCTCCATTGGTTTATCTCTTTGATTAACAGCTACTTCAAAAAGTGCAGAGTACTGGAGCTCATAATATGCAGCATTCACTGTACTGAAAGTGTTTTGTTTCTCACTGGTGTCTTGTATGCCCTCCCTGAAGCAATAAAGCAGATCAGGTTGTGTCTGGATGAGGATGAATTTTAGACAGTTGTGGGAGGGTCTTAAAGGCAGTCATTCATCACCCTAAACTACAGTTTCAGTATACATATATCAAAACTCTCAATTGGTACAGCTCTTTGATTGGCATCACATTCAAAAAATGCATCATAGCTAAATTACACAGCATGCGCACTGAGAGTGTCTTGATTACACATTACGGACTTGTATGGCCACTGGGACAAGCCATGAAGCAATAAACAAGGATTGTGTCTGGATAAAGATGAGTTTTAGATAAATGTGGGAAGGGCTAGAAGTAAGTAGGTTGGGAGGATTGGAACTGTTTGGGATGATGAAAATATGCCTTTAAGTATAGGTAAGGAGAATTGGAACTGTTTGGAGTGAGGTGATCAGGCCTTTAAGTAGGCCTAGAGTGTTGACCATCTTTATGAAATTACCTCTTGCCAAACTGATCAGTGTGGCCTCTCAGGCTTTCCATATTGAGAAGGAACTCGATAACATAAATTCAAGTTGGCAAAATTTTATCCAGTGTTAAACCCTGCTGAGTGTGTGTATGCATGAAATTGTGTGTTTTTGACTTCATATGTACTTTTTTGAGCAGGTGCGGGCAAATTCTAATGGTTACATAGACATTCCTACGATTTAAACATGCACTGTCCCAGGAACATCAGGATTTGCTCAGCACATTATTGAAATGTATAAGACCTTGAAATTCAAGAAAACGCAATGCTTTAAAGCTGCTTCCACCTATTGTCTACATAGATTGTTTATTTTATATAAGTCTTACAAGACAAAACAAACCCCATGACTCGAATCCATTTTCTCTTTATTCTGATATGATTAAAAAAGGTTCTTTGAAACGTCCTCTTTGAGTGGACATGGCATACAGAGTTTATTTCAAGAAGTTCTGAAAACTGTGTTGCAAAGATATCATTTGCAAGGTGTGAGGTAGGCTGGATTTTTTTTGTCCTCTTTAAAGTTGTTTTAATGTTAGGCATGATTACATTAGTACAACTTGTAAACATTAGTTAGGAACCTCTGCTTAAAAATTAAGAACTATTTTTTGTAACCATATTTAACCTGTTTTATCTTTTACCTAACCCAATTTTACTTGATCTTGAACATCCTGTGGTTACCACTCATTAAAAAATTTAATGTGCAATCGCAGAAATTGACAAGTTTATCTGTTGTGTATTATAAACTAACCAGATAAGAAGGATCTTACCAGTGGCGTAGACTGGTGGGGGGGGGGGGAGGTGGTTAGAACCCATGACCCAACCTTGCAATGCAAAAAACACCTAAAATAGTGGATTTTTCTCTCTACCCTTAGACTTTTCCCTCATGTCATGCCCCACCCCGCCCCCCCCCCCATGACACAGTTTTGGCTACGTACCTGTGCTCAACCTCCCCTTTGTGTGGTCGGGTAAAAGTGTGTTCAGATTTTGAAGAAGGGGATCGCCTAATGAAAACATATACTGTTCAATAGAACAAAGGAACAAAATGGTTGCACGGGAGAACCATACATTGATATTGACACCAGAGGTAGAGCAAAGCGAGGCCACACCCTCCCCTTGGGTAGCCAGTTGTATATTGAAAGAACAGAAATAGTTGCCCCAAACTTTCTGTGGAGTAACAATTAAATCTCACAGTTGTCTTTGATTTCCCTTCAAAGTATCTTCAAAATTTGTATTAGTGATATTTTTTACATATATACACGAATCCGGACAGCAAGTGATGGTCTGATTTCGGTCGGCCATAACTGGGGTCCGTCATCTTTAAATCTTTCCATTTCCTTGCTTACCACTATCATGGATGGTTGTACACAAATTTGTATCTTGAATTATCCAGTTTCACTAAATATGAGGGTTTGAAATTCATGTAAACAATAAATAAAGACAATTTTAGGCTGATGGACCCCACTAATGGCGGCTTACAGTCACTAAAAATAAGCGCTAATCAGATTTTTATATAGTTGGGGGTGAACGCATTTCCCCTTTTACATCAAAAACAGTTATTGGTCCCCTGGCAAACAAACCCCTTGATTTTGCTCTCAGGAAGGGCAGGCTCTATCTGTAAAATGCCAAATTTATATCATGGTTCTCAATACACCTTCCAATTTTTTACACATTGGTCTAGTGTATAATTGTTCCAAATTTTTAGAATGTCTCAGGAGATTTAGGCCTATACCTATACTTTTACATGTCATAGGGTAAATTTACATATGCAGCATGCTCTGTCCATGTATATGAGAAACCTGGTGTTCTAGCATTGATCAAATTTTCGTTACATTCTTTATTTTAGATGAGATTGTCGACAGGTAGGTGAAATAAAAGGATAAAGTGCCCAACATCCTTAGAAGGATAGTGCTTCCAGTCAGACTGTGAAAGAATACAATTGATGACTTGAGGAAATGTTTCCACAGGCAAAGAATACATCTTGGGAATTGGTCAAGGATAAATTGTACCTGCATCTTATTGACGGTCATCCCAATTGGAACATATTCAGTTCTTCCGTCATTTACAATACAGTGAAGTGAAATGCAGGAATGATGCTTTTTCACATAGCAACCACAAAGGATTGTGGGATAGATTTTTAGCAAGATTTATTTTTCACAACAGCAAAATGATGCTGACCATAATGACACTAAAGCCTGGAGCGCACTATACTACTTTGTACACCGCAACTCAACTAAACAGTAGTGACCTAATTTTGAATCGTCATCTTGATTTTAGTCGCACGACAGGGCCCACACTTTACGACTGGTTATCGCACATTGTCAGTCAAACGGGTACACTTGCACACTACTGCTATTCATATTACTGTACAACAGCACAGAAAAGCATACAGTTTGAAACAGTACTTTACTTTCTGTGTGGAGCTGTGGTACAAGGCCTATGCAAGTTTACACCTCACCAGTGATGTCAACTGCCTCGGTAATCTCTTCAACGGTTTTTTGAAGTATTTCTTTAGGAATAGCTTTTGCTTCCACAGTTATAAAGTACAGCTTGCTGCTCTCACATTTCTACGAGTTTGTCTTATCTCTTCTCGCCGTACTCGGTCCATGTATCCATCTTTTCAACTGAATATTTACACAAAGTTATGTCAAAAGTTGTCACACTGAGCATAAGACAACTTTCACTGTATTGATATCACGTTCACGTGCAGTCATTTTTATTGGTCAAATTTTTCAGTCACTTGTGACTGTCGCCGCACAGAGTCGGGAAGAACCAACATGCTCGTTCTTCCTGACTAAAGGCGATGTGACTTAAAACTGGTCCTAAAACTGCCAGTGGCAGTTGTATGTAAACTCACGCACACTACACGACTCTTGGAGATCCAATGATCGAGTTGAGTTGCAACGCGCAAAGTCGTATAGTGTGTGGCTAGCTTAACTAAATCTGTATCTCATAATTCTTTGTAATTGATTTTGGAAGAAGGCCAAATGTTTGTGGACCTACCCTTCACAGAAGGGACAAGTGTCCTTAATTGAACTGTGCACGTGTGAAATTGTTGTCAGAGTACACTTATGACCCAGCTAGAAGAAAATTTCCCAACTGGTCTATTAATACAGTTGGAAGGATAACAAATATTTTAAAGTGGATGGCTAGTAAGGAAATGATATCAACAATTTGAACTGCTTTTCTTAGTTTTCTTTTGTACGATTGTGAGAGAAAGAAGAGTAATTCAAAATATTGGAAATTTGTTAAAAAATTATGTTTAGGGTTAGAAATAAGGTTAGGGATCAGAAAATAAAAAGGGTTAGAAAAGTGGGTTTTTTTTCTTTCAATTTAGAATGTGGCCAATGTTCAAGAAACTGATTGGTCCATTTGAATGAAAGTCCCCATGCTATCCTACAAAAAAAATAGTTGCAACAAGTAAATGTTGGTCTTGATTTATGTTGCACCATTAATGTATGATAATTACACATAAATACATCCAGTGTTCTGGGGACCACTTTAAATGAAATATATTAGTCTGATGAACAAAAATGAAGGAGAAAGGTCAGAGAGAGGTGGACTCTGCTTTCATTCTTCCCATTTATTGCTCTCTAGCCATAAAAAGAAATGACAAATAGACATTCTGTATCCGTTAAAATGGAGATTTCCATATAATTCATGAGCCAGCTTCAAGGTTATAAGTCTTATTCAATGTAAATATCATCATTTCATCATTAAAATGTACAATATTTTTACTTTCCATTAAACTGAAATGTAGAAATCTTTGTTACTCTGGTACTTAATTTTGCATTGTCTTCCATTACACAACGGTATAAAATTATGATAAAACAGATGATACATGAAGAAATATTATTTGTAACAGGAGCAGGATATTTCAGCATTTGCTTTTGTTACAACGAAAAAAGTAGCAAGTTTCTTGTCAACGAATTTTAAAATGGGGCAACCAAGATGTCAAAAGCCTTCAGAGGAATTCCAGTCATTATACTTTCATGTCACAATAAATTGCTAGCCTCTTCATTCTTCTGTGAACCACGATCTTAATATATTACAGTAGCAATCATCCCAGGAGAAAATTCCTATTGAGACCTCTTGAAATTCCAACAGGTATGGACAGGCAATGTTCCAATTACCCATTAGAGTGATGAAAGTCAACAGGTGTCCACAGGTAACCCTGAAAAAGCTGACAGGTTCATCTTGGAACCTGTAAAAACCTGTTGATTTTGTCTCCAATTACCTGATGTACCTGTTAAAACCTGTTCAACAGGTTTCAACTGGAATTTCCTCTTGGGATACATTGCTGTAAAAAAATTTTCACTACTTTGATGCTTCACCACAATTGTTGATTGTCTTAAAGCTAACAAAATATGACTTGTAAAGACAGTCTAACATCCTGATTGGTTACAGTGTAGTGGAGACTGTCTAATCTCATATATATGTGCAAAATATTTGGATTCTTCGTAAACTTGGAGATTTAAGTTTACAGTCATGGTCAGAACGGGAAAGGGGATCAGAGGGCAACTACTTGTCCCCCTGAGATTTCCAAATAACAAATAGGTCATATGCTATTTTAATGGGCTTGCCCTGTGAAAGGTAGTGTTTGAAGTTACACCATCCAAAGAATTTTGCAGAAGCTACGACATTGCAAATTGAACTGGAGTTACATCAAAGACGTGACCTCTTGACTGGCTCAGATTTCTTTACAAACTCTTCTGGATAAGAACATGATTTCCATATTTGTAGACTTTACAATAACCTTTATTGTATACGTATTTGCTAAGAATGTATAAAACTTAAAGACATTACTTAAGGATGTTTCCTCCACATTTGTTCAAAACAAATTCTGTCAATGTAAAATATCTTGTACTTTATAGCTGTGAAAGTATTATTTATTGGACCAAAATAAACTGAATTGTCATAAAGACATAGCAAGTGATAGTTATTAGTCTTTCTTGTATACTCTTATCTGAGTGAGTATAGCCATACTCACACCATTAATACATTCACTGCATTGGTATCATGAGAATGGACTTGTTCAAGTTACCAAGCTCACAGATTTCTTGAAAATTGAAGAAGCACCGGTTGTTATTTGACCTTGGGGTGCCTTGAAGCAAGTACATTGTTACAACCACACTTGTGCACATCTACCTGAAGATAGCATGTGGTGTTCTTAGGAAAGTAGGGGTTTGATTCTAATGCCAGGTTATAGACCAGGCTTCCTCCATTAAAGTTTCTGAAGCACCACATTGCTAAATGTTACTGATATAACGCACCATGGATTGCCGTCCTGGGGGATGGTTATAAGGGGAGGGGGGTTACCCCCATCCCCTTTCGAAAATTTTTGCATTTTAGAAGGGGCTTACATGCAAAATGGTGCAAAATTTTTCACAAACTTTAAAATTTTTGCCAATTCACCAGTAACAGTGGATCAACGAAGCCGTGACTCTAATCCATGTAACAGACTGATTTTACTTTCATGTGAGAACAAATAGGACATTTTATATCCTTGTCCGTATGTGATGTCAGTCTATGGGAAGTATTACATTTATTTACAGTTCCTGTTTTTGAGACAGACCACTATTTGAGGAAGCCTGTTATAGACATCCAGACAGTCCCAATGATGGTCTGTTTTTAGTTGGAATAACTGGAGTCCACTACCTTTAGTCTTTCTTTCAATTTCCTTGCTACCCAGCATCATGGATGCTTGTTACACTAAATTATATTTTGATTACCTCAATGTCACTGAATATGAGTGTTTCACATTCATGAAGACAAGAAATGAAGAAAAATTAAGCCTGATGGACCCCACTAACATTGCCTATACAGTTACTAAACACAAGCTCTTATCAGATTCGTTCATACCAAAGACTTTAACCAGAAAGCCAAAAGGCTTAGTGATTCCTTGCTGCTGAAATGTAAGGCCTTTTTTCACATTGACATTGCTTTGCAATGTTTTTCAATTAACAGGGCTCCATAATGTGCCCACAAAGTACACATGCAAGGCATCCAATCTTGAGATCCCCCTTGCCCGTCGTGAACCCAAATGACATTTGACCTCCACCAAAAACTTCTGGGACCATGTATTCACTATGTGCCATCTACATGACAAGTTACAGGACCCTACAAGTGACCTTTCTTGAAAGACTGTGCAGGAAAGCTTGTCAGGCTTTGAACATGCTGACTCCAAATGAACTTTGACCTTTGGGAAAATCAATAGGGATCATCTACTATATATGAATAAATATGACCAATCCACACACTAAATATGAGCACAGTCACATGTACCGTTCTTGAGATACCGTGTTTACGAAGTTTTGACCTCTCATGACCCCAAATGACCTTTGACCTCCACCAAAAACAATAGGGAACATCTACTCAATATGGCCAACACACTCGCCAAATATGAGCACAGTCACATGTACCGTTCTTGAGATATCGTGTTTACGAAGTTTTGACCTTTTGACCTCTTGTGACCCCAAATGACCTTTGACCTCCACCAAAAACAATAGGGATCATCTACTCAATATGGCCAATGCACACACCAAATATGAAATTAGTCACACTTACTCTTCTTGAGAATCCGTGTTTACAAGCAATTTCTAAGGAATTTACCTATTGACCTCTGGTGACCCCAAATGACCTTTGAACTCCACGAAAATCGATAGGGATCATCTACTCAATATGACCAACCCACAAATTAAATATGAGCATAGTCACATGTACCGTTCTTGAGATATCCTGTTTACGAAGTTTTGACCTTTTGACTTCTGGTGACCCTAAATGACCTTTGATCTCCACGAAAATCAATAGGGATCATCTACTCAATATGGCCAATGCACACACCAAATAGGAGATTAGTCACACTTACCGTTCTTGAGATACCGTGTTTACAAGCAATTTCTAGGGAATTTACCTATTGACCTCTCGTGACCCCAAATGACCTTTGACCTCCACTTAAAATCGATAGGGATCATCTACTCAATATGACCAACCTACACACTAAATATGAGCATAGTCACATGTACCGTTCTTGAGATATCGTGTTTACGAAGTTTTGACCTTTTGACCTCTCGTGACCCCAAATGACGTTTGATCTCCATGAAAATCAATAGGGATCATCTACTCAATATGGCCAATACACACACCAAATATGAGATTAGTCACACTTTCCCTTTGTTGAGATACCGTGTTTACAAGCAATTTCTAAGGAATTTACCTATTGACCTCTCGTGACCCCAAATGACCTTTGACCTCCACGAAAATCGATAGGGATCATCTACTCAATATGACCAACCCACACACCAAAAATGAGCATAGTCACTTGTACCGTTCTTGAGTTATCGTGTTTACGAAGTTTTGACCTTTTGACCTCTCGTGACCCCAAATGACCTTTAATCTCCACCAAAAACAATAGGGATCATCTACTCAATATGGCCAATGCACACACTAAATATGAGATTAGTCACACTTTCCCTTCTTGAGATACCGTGTTTACAAGCAATTTCTAAGGAATTTACCTATTGACCTCTCGTGACCCCAAATGACCTTTGACCTCCACAAAAATCGATAGGGATCATCTACTCAATATGAACAATCTACACACTAAATATGAGCATAGTCACATGTACCGTTCTTGAGATATCGTGTTTACGGAGTTTTGACCTTTTGACCTCTGGTGACCCCAAATGACCTTTGATCTCCATGAAAATCGATAGGGATCATCTACTCAATATGACCAACCCACACACCAAAAATGAGCATAGTCACTTGTACCGTTCTTGAGTTATCGTGTTTACGAAGTTTTGACCTTTTGACCTCTCGTGACCCCAAATGACCTTTAATCTCCACCAAAAACAATAGGGATCATCTACTCAATATTGCCAATGCACACACTAAATATGAGATTAGTCACACTTTCCCTTCTTGAGATACCGTGTTTACAAGCAATTTCTAAGGAATTTACCTATTGACCTCTCATGACCCCAAATGACCTTTGACCTCCACAAAAATCGATAGGGATCATCTACTCAATATGACCAATCCACACACTAAATATGAGCATAGTCACATGTACCGTTCTTGAGTTATCGTGTTTACGGAGTTTTGACCTTTTGACCTCTCGTGACCCCAAATGACCTCTGATCTCCACCAAAAACAATAGGGATCATCTACTCAATATGGCCAATGCACACACGAAATATGAGATTAGTCACACTTTCCCTTCTTGAGATACCGTGTTTACAAGCAATTTCTAAGGAATTTACCTATTGACCTCTCGTGACCCCAAATGACCTTTGACCTCCACGAAAATCAATAGGGATCATCTACTCAATATGACCAATCCACACACCAAATATGAGCATAGTCACATGTACCGTTCTCGAGATATCGTGTTTACAAGGTTTTGACCTTTTGACCTCTCGTGACCCCAAATGACCTCTGATCTCCACCAAAAACAATAGGGATCATCTACTCAATATGACCAACCTACACACCAAATACGAGGTTAGTCACACTTACCCTTCTTGAGATATCGTGTTTACAAGCCAAAGCGTCACATACACACACACACACACACACACACACGCACACATACACACAACATCACCATCGCATAGATTCCTTGCCTGCCTTCGGCAAGGAATCAAAAATGAAACCTATGGTGATATTTCATGATGCTCCACATAAGCAAAGAGTACGGATAACAATTCTGTGCTCCAGGAAAAATGACTAAAGGCAATGCTGGATTAAACCCACAAGTACTCAAGAGAATGTTTACATAGGCAATTTGTACTTGCGCTCATGTTAACAGATTTTTACAATTTACAGACTGATGATAAAACAATTTTTACTCATACAGAGAATAAAACAGCATCTGATCCTTCCTGTTCTTATGGCTTACATGTTCTGCTACTGTAGTCACTGTACAGGCATTACATATTTGATAAGCAAGACAGTTTTTACTGATTAGAGAGAATGCTTACAGACACAGTATTTTATTTCCCATGATATCTGAGAGCATTGTGTTGCTGACCATCCAATTAATTTCACATTCTACGTTTTCTAACTGTTAAATATTATTTAGCCATTCAAGCAAACTGATTGAGATGAAAGGCTCAGGGAAACACCCCTATGTAAACTGGAACATTCTGCATAGTATCCATAGAGAGCTACATTCAATTTTGCTCAGTTGTAGCCAGTCAGGTATTGTGAAATATATGAGCATTATGAAATAATTAAATGGCCACTTACGATACAAAGTCATGATCAGGTACAGTGACATAATCTTTAGTTGTAAGTTCAGTGCCCCCTTTCCCCTGTATACACGAATCCGGACAGCAAGTGATGGTCTGATTTCAGTCGGCCATAACTGAGGTCCGTCACCTTTAAATCCTTCGATTTCCTTGCTAACCTCTCTCATGGATGGTTGTACACTAATTTGTATCTTAAACTCTCCAATTTTACTAAATATTAGGGTTTGAAATTCATGTAAACAATAAATACAGACAATTTAAGGCTGATGGACCCCACGAATGGCGACCTACAGTCACTAAAAACAAGCGCTGATTGCATTCATCTATTACTAGGGCTGTGAACTTGCAGTGAAAACACTAAAATCTAATTGACTGGCGGATCAGGGTTATGTCACTTGTTGGCACTGGTAGGAATAGAATGCACAGTAAAATATGCATGCATGTTAGGATTTGAGCATGCAGCAATCTCAGGATTGCACACAGATTGTAGATCAATTAGAATCTATATTTCATTGTGACGAAAATGTAAAGCAACCACATCAGCTCTGTTGTGAATCAGCATTGGTGCCATTTGTAAATGTGAACGATTCTATTGCAAAAATATGCTATCTTTTAACAATATATTGCAATTACCATGCATGTTAAAATTACTCTAAACAAGAACAGTAACAAACAGATGTGGATCGGGGGGGGGGGGGGCTTTTATGGCTTCATCCCCCCCCCCTTTTGTCTTTTGTGCCACATCAATAATAAAACATACAGGAAATTAGCAGTGCAATTCCCTCACACCTCTGCTTTCTCCAAGGTCAGCCTCCCCTTTTTGGAATGTCTGGATCCAGATCCATGCCTGACAACCACATGTATTGGATGCATGTCAAGGTTGTCTCTGACTGCATGGAAAAAATGTTTATTCTTTCATACTGACAGGCTGTAGTGCATCTTACTGTTACATATTCATTATAGTGACTATCCATTCAGGCATCATGAAGAAATTTATGTTTGGATATTCATAAGACAAAAATGATGGATATCTTCAGTGATATTTATGTATCAGGGAACAGGGCAGCAGGGATGGTTGGCTAGCTTTAGAGAAGGAGGAAGGGGTGGTGTTAGCGACAACAGCTGTGATAAATTTCAAGTAGCTTTTCACTACATGATCAGGCTAGTGGTTGTATTGTCCTACACTGATGCCCAATCAGCCATGCCCAAGTTTACTTATCAAAAGGTCAAAGGATCAAGTTTGGTTTGACCCAAAGAGGTTGGCTCTCAGAATCTAACCCTGTTTTTCACCTTACATCATCCCAACCTCTTCTTATGGCAAACTTTTCTTTAATAACATTTTAAGTGTAAAGTGACTTGTGAAATCAAATCACAGCCCTGTTGCACAAAAAGTAAAGCTGTTACTTAAATTTTGATTGACCATGCAGTAGTCCTATGTAAATCAAGATTAAATGGAACTGCAGCCATTTCTAAAATAGAGCTAATACCTTATCTAGGCATGACAATTTTTCTGTGTGGCAGCATGGAAAAGTAAACAGCTTTCTTCAAAGTTGTAAGAGCTGGACTATTTTGGGTAACCATTTGCTCATTTTTTATGGCTCTAATTTTTTTCATGAATTCCTCCATTTCATAGTTCACTCTGGTTAATATCCTTAAAAGGTCAAGCTCTTCATAATGTTCCTCCAAACAGTGAGCAAGTACTTCTACAAAGATGGTGCCCTTATCTCTACGTCTTGCACTGGAGTATCCTGGTATTGTACTTAAGACAACACAGAAGTCTGCTTCGTTTGGAACCAGTTTCATGTTTGAGGCAACTCCCGGGGTGTATCCGTCTGCAGATATTGTACCATCTCTGTCCACCTCCACAAATGCCTCAAACAGTTCACCTTCTCTACGGCATGAGTTGATGAAAAATATTTTGGGCTTGCCTGCCAAACTTTTGCACTTCCCAGCTTTGAAAGGTGCTTTAAGAGAAATATGAAAAAATTACAAAAGAAACACAATTGTAAAATAATCAGATATGAATCTACACAACCATTTTTTAAATGATATTTAGATGATTAAATATATTTCAAAAGATTGCGTCCCTTCACAAAAGTTCACTGGGCAACGATGCAATTTTTTAGGGGTGGGGACGTACAAGCTTATTGTAATACTAAGAATCTGTTTCTTCAGTTCTTTAAAAAGGATGGAAACCACCCTAAAATTCAAAACATTTCACACTAACACGCAGTGTCATAGCCAGAGGTGGGTCAAGGGGCCACCATGCCACTTCCTTCAATTTGCATTCTGAAAAAAATTTTTGTGATGACAAAACAACAAAAATAACTTCAAAAGCCACCTAAAATTGCAAAAGATTGCATCTGAGGGAGCTTATTTGTTTGAAAATTTCTCAGGGGGACCTTTTTTTTTTTTTCTCCATTTATTCATTTTCAATTTCAAGTTCTCCAAAAGCAAATGTTGTGTTACAAAATGATGTTCAAATAAAATTGCAAACTTAATAATCTTGTGATAACCCTATCATATTCGAAATATATTTACATAAACATCAATGCTGGAAAACGCTCCCTTCAATATATTAATCAAACAAACTAGGACAGGAGGCAAACGCCTCTCTGATATTATCAATATTTACATTTTTCTTTTTCCTAACCTTTTTATACTCTTCCACTTTGACCACAAATTTAAACTTTTGAAAAAATTCATTTGCCTCAGGTATACTTTTCATTCTTTTACAATGAAAAATATAGTTTTTCATATGAAGAGCTAAAAATTTGTAGGGATGACTGGTCTTTTCAAATAAAAAAAGAAACTTTTTCTTGTTTATTAAATAACAAAAGTTCCACCACTTTAATAAATTGTGAGGTATAGCTACAATTCCAAAAAATGTGATCTATTGTTTCATCTTCAGTATTGCAAAAAGTACAAGAAGGGGATTCAGCATTACCCATTAAGCAAAGCAATCTATTTGTTGGGAGGACTCTATGAATTAACCTAAACTGAAAATACTGTAGCTTGGCTTCTGTGGTAGAGAGCCAAGGAGTACAGTAAATATTGGACCAATCCTGGTCAGTCAAGTTTTTAAAGCTGACTGCCCATTTCAACAAAAAATCTTGCCTGCACCTGTGTTTAACATCAAAGTACTTACACAGTACTCTCCAAAATGAGCATATGGTCTAAAAGATGAAAATGGACTGGTGTAACACTCCTGCTTTGCATGCTGCTTACTTGAATGACAGATAGATACTATGGCTGTAAAACAAAAATTTAGTCTAATTGTGTCACTTACTGAGTAAGTCTTCTTGAATATCCAGTACATCACTGAACTTCTTTGTGATGTCCTTGGGATCTTCAGAGTTCATTATCTCAGTCACTCTGGTGTCTTTGGTAAATACAGAATTCTCATTGCCATGGGAACAGATGATAAGTACAAAGCAGTCATACTTTGAATGATCTTCTTTTGCAATTCGTCTTATTACACGCTTTGTCTCTTTATAACTTAAGTCCAGGTGTTCCTCAACATCAAACAGGAGTTTGTCCTCGAACAAAGGTATTAATGCCTCTGAAAATTGGGAACAAAAAGACATGAATTATATCACTACCAACATTAAACTTTACCAGAAATTCTCCTAAAAGAAATGCAGTCTCCTTATCAGTATTTTGGCTTAGATCATGTGTAGTATAGAGAGGCTCATGACTCACAAATGATGTAAATAGTCTGAACAGGATGCGCCCAGCTCCCTTGTCTGAAGGCCTTGATGTCTGTCGTTAAGCTTTGTCTTTTTGAGGACATAGCTTCCATTGAAGTTAATTTTTTTCCAATTCCCATAAGTTTTTTACAATTCCAAGTGCCTGAAGGAGACTACATAGTGTCCAAATTTGCTACAAATTCATTAAGTTTCCAAATTGTGCAAGTGTGAAAGGGAAGGGGGGATCAAGGAGGAAAATATTTATCATATTTTTGATGTATCTTTACTGAAATATCAATAATATTACATCATACACATGAACTTTTTCATCCTTACCAAATGCAAGATACAGCTAAGAATTTTCTGGCTTTATAAATTGCAAGTCTTCCTTTTCTGAACATTAATTTCACACAAATTCCATGCAATGCAGTGCCAAAGACAGGCATTGACAAAGATTGGCTAGTGTGTTCACTATGATGCATCCACATACCAAATATGGAAACTATCCAAGTTTCCTATATTGAGATATTGTGCTACTAAACAACTTTTACTAGCATTGACCCCTGGTGACCCCAGATGAGCTTTGATCTCCATCAAAAACAATAGGCACCATCTCTAACTTTAACACATTCCCATACCAAATATGAAATTAAGTTTCCTAACTGGATGTATCGTGTTATCAAAGTGTTGGGACTATGACCAACCCTACACGCCCATCCAACTCCACCAAATAACACAACAGACTATTTTCTCACCATAGTGCAACTACATACCAAATATGAAATCTATTGAAGCTTCTCCCCTTGAGATATCATGTTAACAAGGTTTTCATAGATTGATCAATGGTGATCGACCCCAGATGACCTTTGCAGGCTTTCTACCGGCCCTATAATTCCTATATTTCCCTATATTTTGTTTTTCTCCCTATAAAATCCTATTTTTTGCTAAATTTGCCCTATAAGCCCTATATTTTGGTTTCCTATTTTCTATTTTCCGGTATTTCCATGCGAGCTTGCCAGTCCGAGAATGCTGTGATCCCTGTTGTTGGCATACAAGTTAAACTGTACAGTCATTTGATGAGGACAAGTTCCTTCTTATGGTCATCCGTGTCAGTGGGGCATCATGAGCTTTAGGTGAGTAATATAAGCCAGGATATGTGAGTCTTTGAGTCCCGATGATGTCAGCTGAGGGGCCTTTGTTGTGCTCATCTCATCAAATATGACTTTTGGTGACAGATTTGTAGCACATTCTTCAGAGTGAATCATGTACACTTTTGTAACTGGCTGTACAGGACATGACCTGGTTACCATAGCAGAAGCTGCTTGGGCTATGAAGGTAGCTTCCAGCAACTTCTCCTTCAATAGCTGTGACAATTTGCCAGAACTTTTTAAGTTCATGTTTCCTGGGCCTATTACAAATGACTCTACAATGAGTAAAAGTAAGATATCTTATGTAATATCAGATGGATTTGGCCCATTCTTCAACCAGCAGCTTTCAAAGATGGTTCATGAGTCTTTGAATCCATACAAAATCCAATTTGATGAAACCGGGACGGTACAAGACAAGAAACAGTGTGATGTCCTTGTTTGTTTCTGGCAAAATGACAAAGGAGAAGTACTTACACATTTTTTGAAATCATTGTTTTTTGGTCATGCCAAGGGCAAAGATGTTGCCCAGGTTCTCTTGAAGACAGTTGAAGAGTATGGGTTTAACAAGTTTCTGTTTTTAAACATTGGGTCTGATGGACCCAAAGTAAACAAGACAGTATGGAATGAAATAAATCAACAGCTGAAGGAAAGTGGCCATCCTGGACTACTTGACTTTAACCCTTGCAACTTGCACACTGTCCACAACGGTTTCAGGAATGGCATCCAGGTATATGGGCAGCAAGCTGAACAGCTGGCCTTAGATTTATTTTATTGGTTCAAGAAAAGCCCATGCAGGAAGGGAGACTACTTTGAAACACAATTGGGTCTTGGTTTAGATGAAGAGGTTTTCATTCCCCATGTTCAATCAAGATGGCTTACCCTGCTGCCTGCACTGAACAGAATCCTGAAGAACATGGAAGCAGTTTCCAAGTACTTCTTGAAAGACCAACCAGCAATGGCTAGGGAAGAGGGAACAGAAAGAAGCCTGAATGGCAATGATGTGTACCGAAGGATTTGCAAGAGCCTGAAAGAGAATGGTGTTCAGTTGCAACTCCACTTCCTTGTAAATATAAAACCAGTTTTTGATAAGATATTGGGAGTATTCCAGAGGCAAGAGCCATTGGTCCACATCCTGCATGATGAGTGCACACAGCTGGTGAAAACTCTGATGAATCGATTTTTGAAGAAGGATGTCCTTGAAGGGAAGAGGCTGCGAGACCTACTTCAGCTGGACTTGAACAAGCCCAATGTACAGTGCCTTGATCAAGACTTGGAGGTAGGAGAGTCAGCCAGGAAAGCTCTTGCAAAACTCACAGTTGATCAACGGAAGATTCCACTGCATGGCATGAGATCCTTTCTGCAGGTGACAACCAAATACCTGATGAACAAATTACCGTTAGATGATGTTTTCCTGAAAGACCTAAACATTCTGCACCCAGAAATGCCGGATGTGGAGTCTGGCCATCCCTGCATCCGGCATCTGGCTCAGAAATTACCCCAAATCTTCAAATCAGATGAGATAGCAGTACTCCTGGATGAGTTCAAAGTTTATCAGCAAAAGAACATTCCTGATGGGGGATCCCATACTGAAGAAGGGGACACCATTACCTACCATAGAATTGATCATTACTGGGCCAAGGTCTTGAACATAAGAAACCAATCAGGTGATAAGATATTTCCTGTATTAGCAAAGTTGGTCAAGGCAACACTTTGCCTCTCGCATGGAAATGCTGATGTGGAACATAGCCTGTCAGTTGCAAAGAAGGTATTGGGTACAGAACGGACGCTTTTAACAGCAGAATCCATCAACGGCCTAAGACTGGTTCATGATGCTGTTAAGTCAGAAGGAGAAAACATTTCAAGAATGACATACTCAAAAGAGATGTTGAAGAGTGTCAGAGATGCCCATCGGGAGTACCACAGTCGTTTGGAAAAGATGAAAACAGGCAGATGAGGCAAGAAAGAAAGAAGAGCAGACCAAAGAAGAAGAAAAGGCAAGGAAAAGAAAAGGAGTATGAACAAAAGAAGAGGAAACATAAAGAAACAGAAAAAAAGTTGCAGACTGAACACAAGCAGCTTCAGGAAGACCTGGAGATAGCTGAAAAACTATTTCAAGAAACAAATACAAGACTTTCTCGTGCTGTGAAGGATAAAGACTTCCAACAGATCTCATTACTTCAAGCCCTACTAGAGACTGCTGTTGGGAAAATGACATCTGCCAGAAAACAGCTTGATAAATGGCAACATGAGAGGGAGGGCTTGGACAAAAAGAGGATGAAGATGCTAGATGATTCCAAACATAAATAAATTAGAGCAAACAAAAAGTCCATCTTATTTATCCATTTCAGTTCAGTGATTATTGTTTTTAGTAACTTGTGCTTTAGCCGTTTCTATTAAATCCAAGTAAGGAATAGATTTTTTTGGGGGGGAGGGGGGGGGGATCGATACTTGGTGACACCATTTGTTGGATTCTAATGTAACATGATGTCCAAAGCTGCATAAAAATTGTTGTTTCATGAAACTGATAGACTGTGAAACCAAACCACTTTTCTCTTGAAAAGCATTGAGTTCCCCAGATGCCTTTGGGTTATTAACCCTTGAGCCACAAAGGTTGCACATGTAACATGGACCCATAAGTTATAACCAAATGGGCTTGTATATTATAATATAAAATGCTGGTGTTTCTTTAAGAGTATTAAATAACAACAGCTTGAAATTTTGCAAACCACAATATTGAAGAGCATAGACTAATTAAATATAGGCCATGTTTTGATTGTAACATGGACATTTGGTGTCTTTGCTACATCAAACACTCGTTGTCTCTGTTTCCTGAGGATATAAATGCATGAAAGATGTATGTTTGTAACATGATCAGGAGAGAAGAATCCCAACAAATTCTGCCTAATAACTTCAGGAAATTTGTCAAGTGGTGGCCCCTTTCCATGTTAAAAGGGAGTCATCAGTTTTTACATTTTATTTTCTGAGAGAAATGTGAAAAGTATTCACTTTATCACTGAATGTGAAAGAAAACTTTCTTTTGTTTGTTTTAAAATGTTCGATAACTTTATAATAAAGTTTCCTGTTCTTACTTTTAGGGACATGCCAGGTTGCTGCTGATGATGTTGCTATAAAGTCAAGTAGTGGACATGTGGATGATGTCCAAGAAGTGGGCACCTCATGGAAATGACTGTACAGTGTATTTAGGGTGAGAGTATACCAGCTTTAGGGACCAGCATATTGTGAGTATGTATATAGCTTTTGTGTCTACAGTCAAATCTACAGTTGTGAGTTCTGTAGATAAGGCCTTATAGCCCATACAGGCCTGGTTGTCCCATGATTTACGGTACCAATCCTGTTAAATATTGGGAAAGATCTACAGTTGTGAGTTCTGTAGACATGGCCCTATAGCCCATGAAGGCCTAGTTGTCACATGATTTACTATGCAAATCATGTCAAATATTGGGACAAAAGCCCTTTAAAACCCTATATTTGCCCTGCAAAACATCCCTTTAAACCCCTATTTTTTTAATAAAAATCCCTATATTTTCCCCTATAATAAGCTTGCAGAGCAGTAGAAAGCCTGCCTTTGACCTCCACCAAAAACAAAAGTCTCGAGTTCTTCCTCTAAAGAGAAGTGTCACAGACACACATACATAAATACACACACACATCACACACACATACACCCATACACTCCACATGAGCAATGGAATAAGGAAAACAAGCCAGTGAGCCACAGCTGGAAAAGTGGCCAGCTCGACTTGAACCAATAGGTTGGAAACTGGGCGGTACAACTCCATTTAACTAACTACACACATATGCACATATGCTTAATACACACACCCACCATCATGACTGAAATGGTTTCTCGTATCATCGAAGGCAACACATGATTTGCCTTTATATTGCAATTCACACAAACAATAAGTCTCAAAGCACTTTACAAATTATTACCCCTGCTCAACAATAGCCTGCTCAGAGACAAGGCCTCCAGCTTGGGCAACATGTATACATCAAGCACCGTGACAAGGTACCCGTAGACCTTCCCATTTTATCCCTAGGAGGGATGGAATAGAAGCAACTGAAATAAAGCATCTCTTCCAAGGTGGACACAATGTAATTGACCCATAAGGATTCAAGGCCATGTACCCTTGTATCACTAGGTCCAATGTCTTAGCCATGGTTGCTCCACCAAGCTCTTGACACAAACAAGCTTGTTATTGAACACACACATCACATATATGAAAATACACGCCATCTATTGACCTGAAAATGGACATCAAATTTTGAAAAATGATTGCTGTAAGCTTGCCCAAAATTACTGCTGATCTCCAAAGACAGGAGAACTATAGGCACATATGTACTTCTTACCATAAAATTGGATTAAAGAATGTAAAATTTAAATGATCATAAACAGAATGTGACAATTATATAAATGAAATGACCAAAGAAAATCTCTAATTACCAACATCTTTTTCATTCCCATGTCTTTCTTTTATGTGCTCTGTATCATCAAACGTCTTATATGTCAAGAGAAGACACTTTCCTCTTGGGTTCCTTGTCATTTCGTATGCTTCCCAGGATGGAGGGTGATGAACTGAGGGCAGTGTGTTGCAGGTACTGTCTAAAAGAATAATGTTACACCAAAGAAATTAAAACATGTAGTGGATGATACGAAGTTTTCATTAGAAGTTGAAATTCACACTGAGAAAAAAAATACTGATCTTGTCATGGTTAGTTTTGCTTTGGTTTGTTGCAGGTTTATGTGTCTCAACTTCTTTACGAGACTGTGTGTTTGGTCTAACGGTAAGAGCAGCCGGCCGCCTCTCATGCAGAAGGCCCGGGTTCTATTCCCAAGTCGAGTCATACCAAAGACTCTAAAACTAGAACCTACTACAGTTGTGCCTGATGCTCCACATAAGCAATGGAGTAGGGAAAACAAGCCAGTGAGCCATAACTGGAAAAAAGGCCATGGATGGCTCGGCCTGACTCAATAGGTTGGAAACTGGGCCGCAAAACTCCATATAACTAACTTAACTTCTTTACATCAGGTCTAAATGTGTTTTTATCTAGTTGAAACTATGTAATGCATTCCTGTTGGTGTATAGTTTATTCTCATCTCAACTAATCCAGAATCTATCAGAGAACTTACTATTCAGGTATCTTGAGAGCAGTAAAGTAAACGCCATTTGCCCTCTTCAAAGACTATTTGTTCAAATGAGCAACAATGTTGTTTTAAATGGGGTTAACTGACGCAACTGCAGAGACAAGCCTCACCTGAGAAAATGCCTTTTACTCAGGTAACACTGGCTAAAATGCTCTATTTAATTCTAGCAGCAAGACTAACTAACCTTAGACAAAACACCTAGTCATAATCTTATCACAATAACATATTTATACATCCAAACCATATAAGGTATTGATCTGTTCTGCTGTCTGCTGATCGAGTATGTTTTTATACTAGGTCAGAAATCTGGCTATTGACAAATTGGAGATATAGCACTATGTGCACATGCTGTTGACATCCCACATAGGCATATTTAGTCAGAAGAAATATACAATGCTGACCAGTACAAAACTAAATTATCGTGACATGTACTAGGCCCAGTATGCAAGTCTACACTACACATACGACTGAGTGCAAGACTCAGGTTCAAGAATTAGTCCCCACAGCAACTGATTGCACTCATCTAACCTTTATTTCCCAGGAATATTATATGACAAACTTGACTGACAATGAAGATCATAGGGTTAGTTCTGGGAACCAAATGTATGCGGGTACAGGGCAATTTCAATGGTCTCAGGGTTCACTGTTCCTAAGGTTGAATGTTCCTGAATCTTGGGCACATCTGCACTTCTGTGTAAAAGGAACCCTCGAAATAACAAACCTTGTAATTATCGCAAAATTATTGAGATATACGAAAAACAGGGAACATTGAACCTTTGCAACATTGAACACCGAGATCATTGGGTTGACTCTTAAAGAACTAGGTTAGCACGGGTCCTGGTGCATCTTGTCTAATACTCTGATCTTCCTCAAGATAAAGATTAAAGGGCAAGGGCAGTGGCTCCAAACTTGATTTGAAGCAACATCTGAATCTCACAATTCCCCTCTTATTTCTCTTTAGAGTATCTTTTATAATATTTTAGAACTTCAATATTACATGTTCAAGGTAAACGAAGCATTTACTCCTCATAAATTTCACAAATGAGGAGAAAAAGTATTGTCACCTGACTCCCAACAGCCAATCATGAAACAGGATAGTCTACTACACTTCTTCAAGTTGGGGGACTGCTCTTGCCCTTTAATCACATTTGAAACACTCCCAAAGGGTTATAACTGGTCTGATTGTGCAAAAGCACATGAACACATTCTCTAAACAGTGAGGATACTATACAACTGTACCGACAATAAGCGTTCCAAATCTCAACTTCTAAAACATTTTCAAGATCAACTGGAAAGCAATACCTTTCAAATTTTAATATCTTTTCTTATTCTACCAAACAAGTGAAAATGGACACAGGAAAACTTTGATACCAGCTTCATGTATCTGTACAGAAGAAAGTCACCTAGAAAAATTGTTCTCAAGAGAATTATAAGAATATTTTGAAAAGCAATTTAAGTTCTTAAATATACATCTCTCATTTAAAACTTACCTCTGCTGTTCCTATCAGCTGTAGCACTACCAGAAACTGTTTCTTTCAGTTTCTTCAATTCTGTTTCTTCTGCCTCTGTTCGTGCTGTAAGATTGACTTTTGCTGGATCTGGAGAAGACACTAGACCTTTAATGCTCATATAGTGCACAATGTAAGAAAATGTCAAGCTCCAGCTCCCTCAGCCAAGCTGTGACAGCTGCAGTCATGTTTGCTAATATACAGGTCACAGTATCAGACCTATTAATCCTGCTATAGAGTGCTTACAATGACGTCACAAGTCCCATGAACCCCTTTGCCAGGCAAAAACTACTATAGTGTGGCAGCTAGTGTAGCTGGCTAGTGAGGCTAACTGAGAGGCACCTGACAACCACCATGATGTGCTATGAATGACAGTCAATTTTTTTGCCTGAGGTAGGTACATGGGATTTTATGGCCCAGTTTCCAACCTATTGGTTCAAGTTGAGCCAGCCGCAGCCTTTTTTCCAGTTAAGGCTCACTAGCTTGTTTACCCTACTCCATTGCTCATGCAGAGCATCACACAAAACAGTAGTAGGTTCCATTTTTAGAGTCTTTGGTATGACTCAATCTGGGAAGCGAACCCGACCCTTTGGTGTGAGAGGCCGATGCTCCACCATTAGACCAAACAAGGGGTCTCTTTTTGCCTGGGAGTGGGCAAACAAGTGGTACAACTTAATACAGCTTTGACATGATGCCTCAAACTGATCAAAAATGTCCTATTCCAATTAACAATTACAAGGCATTGTGGGATACAGTTTTGGTTTTTTGTCAATGGCTTTTTCAGCACATAGCAATTATTATGCACACAAAAACTGTCTCCCACAATCCTTTAACATGCTCTTTGAAAAGCGTCTAGGTATCCCTGTGGCTGGATGTGAAGAGATTACACTCTAAATCAGTACAAGAAATTATCAGTTACCCTTCACATTTGTTGTTTAAGACAGCTCAAAGAAAAAGGTGTCAAACATCAACAAAAAGCATCTTCACAGAAGCAAAAATATCGGGCTAATTCAAACGTAAAGAGAAACAAAACATTACAATAAAGTAAAACTTGCTTTAAAAGTTTATCAATGTCACATTTTGTTTTTCATATAGAGCCACAATTTTTCACTCACCCTTAGGTAACAACCCCATAAAGTCATACTACATTTATTACCAAAACTGTAACATGTGACATACCCATTGTCTGTAAGAGCTCTCTTGAAGGAAAGGCACTTTCGGAGGAAGCACCATTTTCATCAGTTTTAGAAACCAGTGGATTGCTTTGTCCACCTTATGAAAAAGAAAACAAAAGCTATTACATAAATATTTCATCCTTGCACAAAATTCATTACACCCGTAACACTTAATTGTACAATGGGCAACAATACATAGCAGCCTCCTGCATTTAAAGTACATTTTAAATCACCTGACCCTACTAGTATTGGTGGGTAGTTAGTGGGTTGCCAGGTTCAGAATTTTTCTCCAGGAAAAAAAAATCACAATTTCATTCCCTCACAATACATGGTATACTTGTAGCAATCAAATTATACGATGGGAAACACCACATAGCTGCCTACTTCATGTACAGTACATAGAATTATGATCAGCCAGCTCTATCAGTATGTTAGTAGGTCCCAAGGTTCCAAGAGAGAAATATACCATGCAAATAAACAAACTGAGAAACACAGTATGGTACTGAGTACATCTAGTGCAGAGACCTAAAGTACAATAAATTCCCCTTTTCTGGGCCCACCCAATTTACTCAAGTGGGTTACCCCTTCCCCCAACCTTGCTCACTTTCATGTCCCCAGACTCGCAATTTGTAATTTGTTGTGCCTCCGAGACTTAACCAATTGCTTAGAAACTCAGCCATAAAATCTTATCTAACAAATTAACTCCTGAGACCTTTGATAGTAAAAAATACCAGAATACATGTCTAGCTGACATGATCTTTTTAAGTTTATCAGAGCACTATAGGCATTATCTTACAAGATACATATTCACGACAACTCTCTGCATTTATATAATTTAACATCTCTTTTCATTAGGGCATTAGTATAGACAAATCCAAACAGTCAAATGATGGTCTTATTTAGTAGGACATGACTGGGTTCATCACCTATAATTTTTCAAATTCTTTTCTTACCTGTATCATGGACAGTTGTATTCCACATTTAAAGGCCTCTTGATTTCCCCAATTTTATTGAATATGAAGGTTCAGAATTCCTTGTAGACAATAAAATTAAGACAATTTGAGGCTGAAGAACCCCACTAATGGCCAGACTTCACTAGATGCTTGGATTCATCTATAGTACAATGCTATTCAAGAGCATGTTGGCACCCTGTTGTTGAAATAGTAACGAAGTACAACACTCCTCTTTGGGTTGCTTTCTCAAGCATTTAAAGTGAAGATAATAACCCTAGAAACAGGTTGAGATAGCTGCAATGGTGACAAAAATTGGCTGATGGCCATTTGAGCAATTTGTTGGCCACATCTCCAATACAGGTGGACAGTCTATTAAAATGCTGTGAGTAAAGTGCAGTCGTCACTTGCCACTCCCCCCACCTCCCTGTCTTTATTTCCAACTTAATACACTTCCGAATCATTTAAAACTAGGCTTCTTTTAAAAGCAAGCATATGCCACAAGTGCAACTTGAATACTGCCTATGCACATTTGAAGGAGAAAATGTTCAAGCTTACCAGTGGCGCCCTCGAAGTATCTTTCTGAGTCATCCCCTTTCTCATCTGATGATGTAGAAGGAAACTCTAGACCTTTGAATTAAATAAACATTTAAATTTGTGATTAATTTTTCCTTTTCATTATAATTTGGGGCAATTATTAACTTCTATTACATTTTGTTTCTAAGTAGCGAGGGAAAATGGGAGCGGTAGTAAATAGTATACGAGCAACGCATTACAATACAAAGTTTCATAGACTTTACACTTCACATCCAGCCATGCATGATTAGACTGTCCAAATGATAAGCATCAGAGTGCTTTCTTTACTATGATATGATATGGCTTGTTACCTGACAAGGTCACAAAAAGCATTTAAAACTCAAACCTTCTGTTTCCTATTAAAAACATCGCTGCGAAATTGCAAAGCTATTCTTTGCTGGGTAATATCCTCCAAAGTTACACAGGAATTTTAGCGCAAACTCCAGAGCTTAACCTATCATCATGGTCAAATTTATCACAAGTATATTCGTCTGCAAACACGTCACTGAGTTTTTGGCAAGTCTGCCATCTTTTCATTAGGGCTCAAAACCAAAGGATCCTGGGGCATGACATCTCTTTCAAGAGTCTGATGTTGTAGATTTAGATAAGGATATATAGCTCAGTTTCTAACCAATTGGTTCAAAGTCGGCCACAGCTTTTTTTCCCTACACCATTGCTTATGTTGAGCACCACGCACAATGGCAGGAGGTTCCATTTTTAATGTCTTCGGTAATGACATTCTAAACTAATGGGAAAATACCTTTCTCATTATCTGGCTTCTGAAATCTAACTTTTCAAAAAGTGGCATTTAACATACATGACACAAAATACCACTAAAATAATACTAGTTCATGCTTGGATATTAAATGACACTTACCTTTCATGAGGCTAAAATTAGAAGAAAATATGCTTTCATCCTTATCTTTCTCGCATCCCTCTGTATGAGGTTTTGTGTCCTTATGATGTTGCCCTGACAACAGATATACATGAAAGACAAAATTCAGTATCAGAGTCGTGATTTTTAGGTTGCTAAATACTATTAATATACAAAGTACCGAACACTAAAACGCCCCACCCACACACACTGATTGCTTTATTTTGCTTTCAAAATTTTTCTAGTTTTTCACATGATATCATTTCTTTTTCAGCATGATTGAATAAAATAATTCCATCATATCAAGTTCATGACACACTTTCTAGCTTTTCCCTGAATGATCCATACCAGAGAGATGTTCATGTTGAATATTAAAAGCCAAATCTTTTCATCTCAGTTACAATTCTACTAATTGACTTACTTAAGCCCCGCCCACAACTGTCTATAACTCATCATCATCCAGACAAAATCTCAGTTTTTTGCTTCTGTAGGGGTGCAATTAGAACACTCTCAGTATAGCACATGCTGTGCAATGATCATGAGCTACATTACTCTAATTCTTTCAAATATACTGTCAATCAAAGAGTTATTTCTATGTAGACTTCTACAAAACTTGTAGTTAGGGTAAGGATTGACTGCCTCTAATGTGAAGTGATGTACAATGTGAAAGGAATAGTGACAGTTTTGCATGATCTGCAGAACTTACGTATTACTTGGATACTTCGGGAAGAATTACTGCAATATTCTAATGAATGTATTATTTTCCAGCAGAATGTTGTTTTCTTCATTTATATGCAATAAGACTTGAATATCAGGATTTTCACAGGATTTCTTCAATACAGAAAATTTCTTGGCACTACATTTATAGCTCAAGGTATGACTTGTATTACACCTGATGTGACCACATGTCAGGCAATCGATTAGGAAAAACTTCTTCAAATGAAAAACAACTCTGAGCTTCTGGCAAATTTGCAATTGCGCACAAAGCAATAAACATAAAATCTAAAAATTTTCTTCGTTCCAGTAAAAAGTAACCAGGGTGTTGGTAATTAACTTGACATACCTGTCTAAAAGATAAATTGATAATAAAATTATGTACAATACATCATGGACAAGGTCAAAGGGGAAATGTTCCACTTGCCTTCGGGGCAAGCTGTGGAAAATAGTCTTTGATGTAATACAATGTGGTACAGGGAGTATAAATGCCTGCTGAGTAGGCAAGCATACCCAAATGGCCCCATATACAGGAGAAACATACAGGCACTGAAATATTTGGGGTGATTAAAATAGACCATATTTTAGCAGTCACTTCTGCATTCATTTGGAAAAAATACCCCTTTATCAATCTTGTCAAGAACTGTCCTCAGTTCCAATTAAATTCCCATTTAAGCATTTGAAAATGTCCATGAAGGTGGACATTTGATAGCAGTTTATCTCATAATAAACTGAAAGGGCCCTTCAATGCACTATAAGTAATTTGATCTCCTTTTTGCCATCACTTATTTCAGAATTTGTTGTAATTTGTTATTTGAACACAAAAGTTGACGAGCTTCTGTTGTACCAGAATGGTAATCAAAACTGCTACTCATTGAAGCAGCTAGCTGGGGTCAAGTAGTATAAATGGCAACTGCATCATTAGGCTAACTCCTCCGATGCTCCAAAAACCCGGATTTTGAGGCCTTTTTCAGGGTATTTCCACTTCATTAATTGCGCATTAAGATAAAGACTCCCTGGCCCAGTAGACCATGAAATTGCGGATAGGATGCCAGAAGACTCTTCTCCATGAAGACATTGTGTGACTACATAGGGAAGCTTTGTGCTTATCTCAGTGTAGTCAGACGTCAATGAGCAGAGTGGTCAGTGGGAGTTGAGAGAATTATTTACACTTCACCTAAGCAACCGTGAAGGTGCTATATGGAGAGCATCGGGCTGGATATTATCATGTTTTTCCCTAAAAACTACGGTAGCCATGATGGATCTCCTTGAAGGCTAACACCCTAATGTTTATGGACAAAAAAGAGAAGGTAGCATGGTTCATATCAGATCCCTTACCTCCACTTTGCTCATCCTCATATGCACACTATAAATGCATTCATTATTACTAACCTGGGGAAAAAACATCAAGATTTTCACTCTGTTGATTTTCGTCAGGGTCTGAAGTGACTGTCACAGTACCTTAAAGGGGGCAATGAAAGATGAGTTAAAATAACCGTATGGTAATCTAAATCATATGAAATTTATCATAAGTTGATAAAGTTTGTGATGTATTTAGTTTAAGATGAGGTTTTACAGCTCAGTTCTCACCAACTGGTTTAACTTGGGTCAGCAACAGCCTTTTTCCAGTTGTGACTCACTGGCATAATTGTGTTCCCTACTCCATTTACTTAAGATGAGCACCCAGCACAATGGTAGCACGTGCCATTTTTAAAGTCTTTGGTATGACCTGGCTAGGAGTCAAACTCCAGAGCCTCCTGACTGCAAGTAGGATAACACTTCCCTGTCTCCACAGCCTTGCATGTTAACTTCAGGTTAGCATACTTTATTTTTTAGAACAGAGGTTTGGAAATTTACCATGTAAGAAAAAATACCCTTAGAACAATCTCGTCAGGAACTGTTCTCAGTACTAATTATATGCCCATTTAAGCATTTGAAAATGACCATCAAGGTTGACATCCGATAGCACTCTATCTCAGAATTTGACTCCCTTTTTGCCAGCACTTATTTCAGGATTTGCTATAAGTTGTTATTTGAACCCCAAAGTTGTTGGGCTTCTATTGTACCAGAATGGTAATCAAATCTGCTGCTCATTGAAGCAGCTAATTGGAGTAATGAACCAGTGGTCGGGTACTATAATTGGGAACCACAGTTTTTCCCTAAAAACTGCGGTAGCCATGACGGATCTCCTTAAAGGCTAATATCCCGTAATGGCAGTTCCATTGAGAATATTATGGGGAAAGTAAGAACTGTTAACGATGTATAATTCATTGACAGATATAGAAATATAATCACCTTTTATGCTGCAATTAGCCAAGAGGGACTTGCGTGTCTTACCAGGTTAGCTGTAATTAAAGGTCTATATTGTGCATCACAAAAGTCTTTGTTTATTGCACAATTTGACAGTTCCCTAAAGCACAATTTGACAGTCAGGCTTTATCTATACTTGTGGCCCTACTGTCCCTAGAAAACTATTAATTCGTCTCCTGTGCATAAGTTATGCCAATTTATTGTTCTGAATGTCAACAATGCCCAACACATTTGTTTATAATTTAATGGTTCTTTTGTTTGTTTTTTTTCGTTGAAACAAAATTTTACAGATTTCACTTTTACCAAATAAGAACCATGATTTGCATAAAAATTTGGAAAAATTCCTCTTTATGCCTAGCCTTGTCAAGAACTATCATCAATACCAATTAGCTGGTCATTCAAGCTTTTAACCATAGCCCTGATAGCTGACATTTGATAGCATTGAAAGGAGATCTAACTCTTCAATGCACCATGACTAATCTGATCCTCTATTTACCAGCACTTACTTCAGAATTTGTTCTTAGTTGTTACTCAAACTCCCAAGTTGCTGGATGTCAATTTTACCAGAACGTTAACCAAAACTGCTACCCATTGAAGCAGCTAACTGGAATAATAAACCAGTGGTCAGGTACTTAAATTGCGAATCATGGTTTTCCCTAAAACTGTGGTAGTCGTGCCAGATTTCCCTAAAGGCAAATATTTGCTCATGCTTACTCTTTTCCAAAGTAAAAAAAAAAGTTTAACTATGACAATTCAACAATTTGGATCAGTTTTTATTTAAACTGTTCGGTTTTATTCTTTTACTTTGGTCTGGATCTGGACTATCTTTCTGTTACCTTTTTCCATTTAAATATTACGAATCTATACTATAAAAGGGTGTTTTTACAGTATCTCAGACTAATCTTGTTCAGTAGTTCTTCAACTTGGAATTTCATAGGGAGGGAGTGTCCAGCCAGAAAATTTGCAAAGCTTCTCAATTTTTTTTTTTTTTTTTTATGGGCAGGGGAGTGTATTCTCAGATTTGAATCATGAGTAGGTAAGCACACAGCCTCACATTTATACCCCCCCCTCAAAAAAAATTAATCCTGTGAGCTGAGTATCGAGTAACTTAAGCTACTGTTAAAAAAATTTGTACAAAACTTCAGACATGTTCTCACCATTTGGCCTGCTAGATCCTTGTTCTTCTCCAATACTTGGTATATGAATTCCCTTCAACTTGTCCTCTATTTCAGCTACATACAAAGGTAAAATATGAAAGTTTTTACAATCAGAAAGACTACGTATATGCACTGTTATAGACAAATCCGATTCGCCCTTGTGTTTAGTGACTGTAGGCGGCCATTAGCAAGGTCCATCAGCCTTAATTCATCTTCATTTATTGTCTACATGAATTCCAAACCCTCATATTTAGTGAAATTGAAGAACTGAAACTACAAATTAGTGTACAACCATCCATGAAACAGGTAACCAAAGAAATTGAAAGGTTAAAAGGTGATAGACCCCAGTTATGGCCGAATGAAATCAGACCATCACTTGCTGTCTGGATTCGTGTATACAAAATAATGCTTTTACCACCCACAAGAATATTGAAATAATTTCCTGTTTTAATTTAGAAATCATATCATGTAGTGATTTAAGGAGCATTACTGGACAAAATCAGACATGTGAAAATATACTGTACCCTGGTTAGACCTGTCAGCTGTCCTGGTTTTACCAGGAGACTCAAGGTTTTTATCCAGATATCATAGCCTTCCGGCTTAATGTGCTATTCTCCCGGTTTTTTGTGCATTTTTCATGCTGCTAGCCTGTTAATTCCAAGTAGGCCAGGGCTTTTATGAGAACTTTTGCAATTGACCATAAATGAACACATTTTGATTGTTTACAAGTATACAACTGATGCACTGTACTAGATTTCACTCTCTTCAGAACATCATTTAGGTCAGCTTCATTATTTTGCATGCACCTTAAAGTACATGAAAATACACAAACTTGAGCAACTTGTACTGTGCATTGGGATTGTCTCTCGCAATATATTGCTCAGCCTCAAATCTAAGTAGGCTTAAGCCTTAACTCCAGTATTTGCATTGTTTTCATTGAGAATTCCCAACCTCCCAGAGTTTCTATTATTTTCCCTATTTTGTGGCTTTAAAAAAAGTGAAAAATCTCCCTATTGGGAAGTCAGACAGGTTGAACTTGACAGGTCTGCTCAGTGTCGACCACATTATTTGGTGAAATAGATTATTCAGTTTCACTATGCATCTATATGAACCTGATGTCACAGAGCAAAAAGTACGCTATACTTTAGTGGATCACATACATGTGTTATATTCAAGTTTAACCAACCCATGCAGAAAACAAGCGTTGTCAAACAATTAGATACATGTTAAGTCTGTTACATCCATAGGGTGAATCTTACTACTGCATACTGTCACATGCTTTTTAATATGGGTATTAACGTAAGTGGCATGTGAGATGGTTTCCATAGGGCTGAAGCATTTTCCAGAGAATTAAGAGAAAGTATTAAGTTAATGGTACCTTAAAATGTTATAGGGGCAAAATTTTCAGGAGTGGTTGAAACAGAGTTTGACCAATACCTATTGCCTATGGGCTTGAAGTGAGGTCAGTAAAGATGAATCCCTACAGTCAAGTCATGGTCTGATTTAAGTTGGACACAACTGGGGACTATTACCTTTAGTCTTTCAATTTCCTAGCTTAGCTGTATCATGGATGGTTGTATACTAATTTGTATTTTGATCTCCTACATTTCACTGAATATGAGGGTTTGAAATTCACATAGACAATAAATGAAGAGGATTTAAGGCTGATGGACCCCACTAATGGCTGCCTACAGCAAGTGCAGATCGCATTTCTATGATAGCAATGCACCAAGATCTTATCTTTTAGAAACTAAATGAACCTGTGAGACCTTTTCCCTTTCCGCTTTCACAACCAAATGTAACCAAGTCATCTGTAAAAAACTGCGGACAGAAATTTTGATTGGGAGCTGAGTACAGACCACATGCAACGTAGCACGGCAGATAGGGTACCGTGTTGGCCAATGTACAATTACAGCCATTTTTATCGAATTTACTATTATATATTTCATTGAAATTTGATCATCTTGAGCAACTGTATCAATTACTTCAAAACGTCATGTCCCTATGATTTTGATAACAAAACAAACCATTCACAGAGCTCTCCAGCAGTGTCAAAAACTTAATATGGCCCAAAGCCCACATTATATCTGATCTCCCATGGTGAGTCACATATTTCATTATGACTAGTCCTAAAAAGGTCTATTGAATTTGACTCCCATTTGCCAGTTAATGCTAGCAAACTTGCCTGCTATTGGTGAATGAAATTCAACCTCTTACCAGTTTTGGCAGTGGTGCTGTTGAGCTGTCCCTTTCCTCCAATAGCTAATGGTTCCGCTGGTTGAACAGCAGAAAACAAACTGCTTTTCTCTGAACTTAATTCATCTGTATGATTGTGAGAACAAAGCATTAAATTATGATGGTAACCAAACTGTATGATTCTCATCCTAAATTTGACAACCATTTTCATGCATATCATTATTATATGGATAGAGCTCCACAGATGTTAACACATCACCGACACAATCATGTATTGACAAAAGAGACCATGGCATTCTTCAAGCAATGAGAGGGGGGGTTCCTTGTGAAAGCCGTTATGATGTTATTCAACAGATTGCATGATCCCAGGGCACAAAAAAGTTCATGCATGAAATATGCTATAGATCTAATCATTTGAGTTAATTTGATTTGATTTGATTTAATTTGGTTTCTTTGTTAGAATAAATGGTCACAACCATTCTGATATACGTCATCATCATGAAAGGTACTTTGAAGAGAAATAAGAAAATTGTGAGATTAACCTGTTTGGAGGGATATTCATTTGAAAAGAAGGACTATGAAGAGTGGGAGTCATATATATTTCCATTGCCTAATGCAAAGCAACACTAAGACAATCAATCAGAATTTTAAAAAGCAGGTCCCCATGACCTCAAATTTGACAATTACATTTGGAATCTGAATTTACTTCACAAAACGTCTCACAACACAAAATAACATGTAATAAAAACGATCCAGACTTTTAAAAAAATTTCATGATATTTCTGGTACGTACTTCCCGTAAATAAGTCCGAGGGACGGAGCAAAGAAGTGCCTGCCACCCTTTCATCCATGTAACAGGTACCTAGTAAAGTAAAACATAAAAAATAATTCCAAATTTCTTTAATTATGATCTTTTTACTAGTTTTTCTTCCAAACTTAATCCTCAATGATACACTTCATAAACAAAAGGTTCTGAATAAAGGTAAATACACAAATACTATAAAAAAAAAAACATCTTCCCAAACCTTGGTGTCATTGTCTGACACCAAACCAAGTTCATTAAATCTCATCTCACTAACATTTAAACCAACCTGATTTTTTCAGGTTTCCCATTATTTTTTCTTTACATGCAGTGTGAGGGCCTCATTGTGTTTTCCATTGTTTTTTCTTCCTTTATCCCTAATCTTAACATGAAACTCCTCTGTTGTTCAAGAAGGCTCAAGAAATCTACTGTGTTCTTAAGAGGACCTGAAATGCATTGTCTGACACCAAACCAAGTTCATTAAATCTCATCTCACTAACATTTAAACCAATGTTTTATAAATTTACTGCTTTACTCCCTGATACATATGACAAATATCCAATCATGATATGGATTAAAACAATCATGATATGGATTAAATCAATCATGATATGGATTAAATCACTCAAGATACTCTGATCATAGTCCTGAGTATTCTCAATAAAAAGGATTCTTGCAAATTTAGCAACCTAAACGAATGACGTTTTAAGATTAGACCTTCATTATTCCTTCTACAGGCTGTAGCAAATTTTTTTCAGGGAGAGGGGGACTTTTTAGGGTATCCAGTTAGCAAAATTTTTTCAAGGAGAGGGGCACTTTTTGGGGGAACCAAATGCACAAACATATATTAAGATGATGAAAAACTCCAAACTCTCAGAGGTAGCAAAAAAAAAAAAAAAAAAATAGGATGGGTTTTCCTTTTCTCCCCTGTGCCCTATGCTACTACAGGCCTGTTATTCTCAAAGTCAAACATGCATGATACATATTTCTTGTCTAAACCATTTCAGACTATCTAAATCTGGCCCATTTATGACAACCTTATTATAAATCCTTGCAGGATGGTCACTTCCAGGCCAAATGAATGCCCTCATAATGGCATGCAGCCAGAACATTATCTCAAACTCAACTCCAAGAGCAGTTCTTCTAGGGCTACTAAGGAGAACCTTCCCTGCCAACAAATGTCCTGGTTTCTCCCCCCCCCCAAATTTTGCATTTCTAGTATTACTAAATGCAACATACAGAAACAGGGAAATGCAAAATTCAGAAAATACTCTTTATTTATTTTTAGTCCCCTCCCAGCCTACCCCTATAAATTATGCCCTCTTAACCATGCCTGTTACTCTCCCCCACACAAGGATGCATTTTCGTTCAACTTACCAGTACTACTGAGTCTGCTATAAGGTGGCAAATGACCCGAGCCACCAGCTGAGAATTGCCGAGGGAGAGATGGGATTGGATGGGCTATATTAGAGCTTACTTCTGACAGCTGGTTATTTCTTTCAGGCTGTTGTTCTGATTCTCTGGATGATAATGTTTCTGAAGTATAAAAGCAAAATAGCCTGTAACAAAATGCTAATTAGCTACAGTAAAATCTTGAATGGAAAATATTGGGAAGCTGGGAGGCTCCTTCCTGAATGATTGGGGTATTTTGCGAGAAATTTCTGCTACTTGAGGGACATTTTCACTTTGTACAAAAAGTGGTTGATGAAAAAAGTTACCTCCCTACCTGGGAAATAAACATTTTTTCTAACCCCGTCTACAATGGTCATAAGAGATAGGAGGGAATGTAGGAGGATGGAGGGGTTTGGAGGTAGGGAAAGGGTTAGTTAGCTTGAGTTTCACAGCCCATTTTCCAACCGATTGGTTGAATTGGAGCCAGCCACGGTCTTTTCTTCAGTTGTGGCTCACTGGTTTGTTTTCCCTACTCCATTGCTTTATATGCTGAGCACCAAGCACAATGACAGTAGGTTCCGTTTTTAAAATCTTCAGTATGACCCAGCCAAGACTTGAACTCCCAACCTCCCAACTACAAAATGGATGCTCCAACCACTTGACCATGCAGTCTGTATGAGATAAGGGAAGGGAAAGAAGGATGTAGGGAAGCATACAAGTTGGTCTTTGTTTGATTGAGGTTTGTTGGGTTAGGGTTTTCCTTAGCCAGTTACAGTAGGAAATTTCTAGTTAAACAGTGCGCATCGCCCCATTTTCTGGTCATTGACAACCAGTGTTCCCACAAGCCAGGGCTAAAAATACATGTACATGATGGAAAGTTATCCCTTTCATATTTTTGGGGAGGAGGGGGAAGCAGTAAATTCCACATACAACACAGGCAACAGTGCATGAATTTCCTGCAGACAAATGTTTTCTTTGCAGGACTTGTGAATTGAGTTAAGGAATCACATACTAACATTGGTAACAATACCTGCAATTAGCAAAATGTTATATGTACCTCATAATTGTGGCATACATGGATCTAACGGACATTACATGAACATACTGTATACTATCCAATACACCTCTTTCCTCAATTGCAAGGGATTGTGGGATAGGGTTTTGGTATGTGTGTTTTTCAGGCATTTTATTAGACAAAAAGCAGCAAACAACCAACATTCTATCCCACAATCCTTTGAAATAATAGAATTAGGTCTAGATACTGTACAAATATATTATTTTATTTGTTACAATTTGGAACTGCCTAGACCTTGTCCTTGATGTTGGTTTGGTGAGATAAAACATTTTAATAATCCTTTAAAACGCCAATTATCACTTTCCAACTGAAAACTCACGGACACTTACAGATGTTATGAAACCTCCTGTCATAGAGCTTGGTGCTCAGCATTTGCAATGGAGTAGGGAAAACAAGCCAATGAGCCACAACTGGAGAAAGGCTGTGACAGGCCTGACTGGAAATTATTTAAAAATTTCATTTAACACACAAACAACATCATTTTAGAGCCAAAAAATGAAGCTCAGTGCAAGCAACATGTGGATTTACAGTAGTACACACATGCGGTAGATGGTAGACCTAAACTTGTATCAAGCTAAGTACACCATTAAGTCTGCATTAGCAAACAGCTTGTCCACCCTACCTGAAACTGTATTTCACACTGCGTATGTGTGCTGTTAGAACTTGGTGCACCAATCTAGCTTATAAACATTGTTTCAGATGGCAATCAAGCAATCTGTTTGCAAATTGAGCACTCAAATGAATTTGCATCAGGGAGTAATTTAGCATTCAAATTTTGCGTAGCAGATTTGAAGGTTTTTGAGGTCTTTCACGCTTTGTTTGTGAAAATGCATGGGTTATGCACATAAAAAATTGCTACACAATTTTTCATTTGTGTAGCAACTTGGCCTGTTTGTGTAGCAAATTGCAATGCGATAAAGGATAAATTATTCCCTGATTTGCATGTGTGCAGACCAGTGACAAATTTGTAAAGGGGTCATCTGGTGTTGATACACGTAGCAATAATATCTGCTTGCCTCCATTAGAGGGCATGCTTTCTACTCTGTGATGTCGCTTCTACATAGGGTCTAGCTTGTACAAACCTTTATAACCTGTGACCATCTGCAACATGCGTTTGCTACCAAGCGTTCCTACAGCATCCCACAAGAAGTTAACATCTTCAGTAGAAATAACTGCATTATCAATCAACACTGTAAACAATTCAAGGGCGTTGGTAACTCTTTCTAATTCAGATCTTGGAAGCTCTGCATCAAGCCGTAAGGAACAGTACTGAGTCATTTTCTCAAAATCTTCCCTTCCACTGCTTTGGTACAGTCGAAAAAGCATGTATCTGAAGGCAATGAAAACACATTTAAAGAAACCATAATTTCAAAGTCTGTAAAAACTTTTTAACAACCAAAACTGGCACACTTCACCACAAATGTAGCCACAAGGGACATCCCCCCCCCCCCAAGAGAAAAAAAAAAGAACTCCAACAAGAAGGTCTAAAAGGACAAAAACATGAATATTACCCCAAAAACCACTAAAACTAAATCCACCAAAACTAAAAATTCAAGATTAATCTTGTAAGTTGAAAATCTCCAGCAAAAAGAAACTTTTTTGTTGATGTTCCCCTCCCCCAACCTCACCCTCAAATTGGTCACTCTGCCTATGGGCCTGTTCTATATATCAAACTTTGTCAAGCTTGACATTTCTTGACAAAATGATAAGTATACACTTTACAGTATTTGTAGCCAAAAACCTGCATATGAATCCTAGCCATTACCTATCAAAGCCCCACATATCGAAAAAAGTCCATTAGTCAAGTGCAGCACCATCTGTGGCTCTCTCCACCTATCTCCAGGGTCATTATTTCTGCTAAATCTATTGAGCAAACAAGCTCACAATTAGTCCCCTTTGACCACAACTTCCCTATCAACAAGATACTAGACCTACTTGCTGCTAACTGTTTAATAAATCTATTGAGTGAGATTATGCACCACTGTTCAGTTTCAGGGTTACTGTAGTACAAGATGGAGAGGAGTGATGACTCATGCTCTAATAAATAATGTCTAAAATCCCGTAAAGACAGCCACTCAACGGGATTTTCAGTTTTTAGAAGGTGCAGCATTGCAGTAATGGGCTCTCTGACGAAATATGAAAGCAATATAATGGCAGTAAAGCATCTCCACAATGTCATGGAATGACCTGTTCCAACTCCATACACTTTTTTGAAGGCTGCATAACCTCCTAGAAACATACCCTACATAGTGAGCACCATATTTTTCAGCAGTGAAACATTTCAAGTTTCTTCGACTAAATCAAATAGTAGTGGTTGATTTACTCTTCCTTTTGCAAACAACTTGAATATTGTTTCATTGCCGTGCAATCTGTATCTGATCTTATCTCATCTTACCAAAACATGCAAGCCTCATGTAGCATCTGTTTTGGTCCTGTTGTAAATATTGGTCCCCCATTCCATCAACTGGTCCTCCAATTAGCTTGAGTTTTCTTAAAATTCCCAGGTCAATATTCCCTCTTTCTTTGTTTTGTCTCACTACTGTTATCATGCATTTAGTTCCCCTCTTGTGTTATTGGTTTGGTTTTTTGTTAGAGTTTAGAGCAGATAAAGTCAAGTTGTAAGGTTGGACAGGGTGAGGTCCAAATAGACAAGGGATTAATGAGACCATCAAAATAAAAGGGGGACAAATGGGTCGAGGGGGACAATAAGACAGGAGAAATAGACATAGCCATACAGGAGTTGGGGTTGGTGACATTTTGCCTGACTCCAGAACCCCCATCAGGGCGTATTAAATCTCTGCCCCACGAGGCAGCAAAGTCTGCCCAATTCAGCAAGGTTTTGGAAAATTGAGGGTGGCTGCAGTCTCCTCCCCCCCTCCCCGGCGTTCTTGTCCTCTACAGCCATGGATATAGAGATCCCTTAGTCTATCTTGTTACATGCCCTTATTTAGACAATGTCCCACATACTCATGCATACAGAGTAATTTCTCACGCATTCAGTTAAGCCACGGTCACACGACAACTAATTGGGATCAGATTCTGATCTGATTTTTCTGGTTTTTGTTGAAATTTTCTCAATATCTGGTTGCAAAGAGCCAAATATTTGCCATCCTGCGTAAATATATAAGTGGTGCAACAAGACTAAAAAAACTAAATCTATGTTAATTATTGTGTGATGTAACATCGACACACAGACTTTATAGTACTATGCTGTCCCATAAAAAATGTTTGTCTGAGTGACGTCACGAAAAAGTCAGTTGGCATCTTATTTCATAGACATCAGATGCTCATCATACTGTATATTGATACTGTTTGACAAATTTTTGGCTGCCCCCGACCAGAAAAGGAAAAGATTTTAACTAAAATACCAAAATATGAAAAAATCAGATCAGAATCCAACCCAAATTTATTGCAGTGTGACCGCAGCTTAAGTCTAGACAAATAACCAAACGCTTACCTGAACTCACTCAATGAGGTCTCTATACCTTCTTCCCATATAATTTTATGCGGAAGAAGAATGTCACGTTGAAGATTTTTCTTTCCCAATAAAAGCATCAATTGTGAGAGAAGTGTGAGGTTTTCATTTGAAATTGTCCCGTTCCTTTTCAACTGTGAAAATATATCATACGCAGTGACATCTTCCTTGGCAAGAAATTTCTTGTCATCAAAAAAGTCTGCACAAAGAAATTTTAGCAGCTTCAAATCCTTCTTAATCAAATTGTTGTCAAGACTTCGAATAAGAAAACTGTATTCTTTATTTGTGAGTTCTTTGTATTGTCCACTTTTTGCAAGGACTGAGTCAGGGGAGAGTTCTGAAGCTGCCATGATATTCTCCAATGCAAGTAGTCTCCTTAATTCTACAGGTAGCTGAAAACAAGAAAATTGGTTGAAAAGTAATTCAACAATGTTCTATGCAAGATATAGCACAGTTTGTATTATGAAGAGGAGTAAGGGTGGAGGGGGTGGCGGCTAAAATAAAATCTTCGTGAGGTGATCTAGCCATTACATGGACAGTCACAGAGGGGCAGGTTCAATGGGTATTTGAACCCAGGGTTATCTGGACTGGTAACATGTACAGTACTTATTATTATACAAATAAAAGATGTTTATGAGAGCAATGCTGGTATGAACAATTCCTCAGGGAAAAATTGAAATATTCTATTCAACAGTGCATTGTTTAAGTTGAATGATCAATCATTCACAGTACAAATAACATTATTCAAACTATTCATACCATTGCACAAATGAAGACATTTGTTTTATCAAACAACTTTCAACTTTTTAATAGTACTTGGTCAATACTTGACGAAGGAGTAGGGTGCAATAATTGTAAATGATTTATAGCAATGTGGCATGGCTTGTTCATAGCCAAATGCAATGATGTCTGACTTGTTGCCATGGGTAATACTATACTAAACCAGGGCTCGAAATAACCAATCCCACCGATTGCCATGGCTATCGTGCCCTTCCTGATGGTGGGAGTGCCCCTCAAAAATGTCCGATTGAAATACAGTAACATAGACCAGTAGCCACATTGCTCAATTTGGCTATGCCCATTTTGAATCTTTATTTCGAGCCCCGATAAACCCAAGTCGACAGTTCAGGGTTACCATCTGTACCAATTAATGTCAGATTGAAATACAGTAACATAGACCAGTATAGCCACATTGCTCAATTTGGCTATGCCCCTTTTGAGTCTTCATTTCAAGCCCCAATAAACCCAAGTCAACAGTTCAGGGTTACCATCTGTACCAATTAATACTGATTGTCCCTTTTTGAAAAAAAAAGTAGATGTGATCATGTCCTAGCTGGCTGGTAAGGCAAATCACCCCAATTTTCTCAAAGGCAAATGCAGACTGGGAATTAAAAGCAGCAGGAAAACCATAGTATTTTCAACTACTGTATACTATACTGCAGGCTAACTAACGCATAATTAAATGTTGTTGTCAATTTGCATAAATAGGACTATGTTATCAAACATCAAACCAGGCCACAGTTTAAACAGTCTGTTACAAGACCACAATTTGAACGGTGTAGTAACACTTACCTGAATGGGACAGTGCCCAAGACTGGACATACGGGTGTTCGCTGTAAACTTTGAGTAACTGTCACTACACTGTATTGTTGCAGGGTTAATATCCCTCTACCTACTGTATTATTTAACGGAGTATTAATTTTGTGGTTCTGGTCTGTGCACTGAATGTGATGCAAACCCACCCATTAAGCATTATAAAGTCCCTGAATTTGCCCCCATTTAGGCCTATTGGGCAAAACATTAACTGGGAACAAGAGGACATTTCTTTCAAATAATGCACCACTTGGCTTCTGGGGATGTAAAAAATCCAAATTTTTGGTAAAGAAGAGGGGTCGAGTCACTAACCTTAGACCCATACTTAAGTCCAATAGATATGTCCCACTTTCAGCTACAGTAAAAGAAATATCAGTGGTAACCTAACACTGATGAGTTGTTTTTTACTAACTTACTATACCATCCAGTACCACTCTGATCAACAGAACTCATTCAACAATTAGCATGTGACCACCAATCATTCAAAAAGATGAACAGGAAAGTTAAAATACAAAATTCCTACTGTTCTATACTGTACCAACAGTACCTAGCATATATGGTCTTTAAATTGTATACTTTTTTGTGGAATTTTAAGCTGGTTGTTCCACAAATTGCCTTCACCCCAAACATTGAGGTTTGCAATTCATAAACTAGTATTTTGGTAGTTCATGCTGCTAGAATTCAATAGGACATTTTAGCCAATATTACCCGAGAAAAAGGCTTTTTCCCGGGTGAAGCTTATCTCTATAATTGCATCAGTTAATACCTTTTACAACCAAACTTGCTCCATTGACCAATCAGTCTTTAAAAAGGTTCAAACCCCTTTAATTTTATTGATCTCAAGACACCTGAACAGGAAGTTCTCTGATAGATTCTGGATTAAGAGTGGTCAACTAGAGATGGCTAAAACTTGCTATTCATTTCTAGCGTCATGTCTGTGATGCAATTTATATATTTACATAGGTTGGCAAAATTTGGGTGCTTTGTGACAAGAGATGCAACAGATTATAACCAAAACTAACAAAATCTGCAAGGCATTAAATCCAATCTGATGGCTGTACTTGTGTGACCCACTACAAAGCTTCTTCACCTTTTGGCTTCGATCATGTGGGTGATTCCACGCGTGTTGTACGGGACATTTAGAGGGTATTTTGAGGATATTATGCCTGTTTTACTATAATTAAACATTGCAAAACTGGCTGTTTTGGCTAAGATCATGTGTATACTGAATCTGTTCTTTCCATTACATGAGGAATTTCTTACCCTATTAGATATTTCACCCGAGTCCCCACCAAAAGGGAGGTTTGGTGGGGTAATCAAATTTTACCCGACTTCCTGCTTAACTCATTCAAGCAAGCTCCAAGAAACCACAAGCTTGATAAGAGGCAGCTAGAGGAAGATGTGAACAAAGGCTGAATAATACCAACCAGATGTGCCACTGTTTGCAAGGTGTGAAAGGCAAGCAATAGGGCAATTTCTTATCTGGTTTTTGTTGACCTTTGTTCACTGAAGCAAAAAGGTGTGAACAGGGTTTTTATAGGCAGGGCAATGGAACATGAAGTCTAGAATGGAGTTAGGTAGAGTTCTACAGTCCAATTTGCAATCTATAGGTTCAAGTCAAGCCAGCCACAACCTTTTTTTCCAGTTGTGGCTCACTGGCTTGTTTTCCCTAATGCTGAGCACCACACACAATGTCTTTGATATGACTCCACCTGAGAATGGAACGTGGGCCTTCCGCATGAGAGGCAGATGCTCTTACCATTAGACCAAACATGCCTTCCAGTCTAGAATGGAGCCATACATGATGATGCAAATGGTCTGAGGGCTGTAACGGTTGGTCAGTTACTGTAAGTGCTGTCCTTTTATAGTGGATGTAGTTTCCTTGAGAAGCAGTTTCACAGTTTTTTTTTTTTTTCAATTTTTTGCAGAATGGCTCTTTGCCAGAAAGTCAGGAGGACTTTCGGAAAAGGCTAAAGTGTGAGCCAATATTTTATATGATCAATTTTGGTCTCCGTTAAGTGAGTATTTCCCAGATTGGAAAATTTGCCCTGTGCGGGGAATTACCCCCGTGCAAAAATATAAGTCTCGAAGTGTCTAGCTGCACAATATTAAAACTGACAACTGCAGCCCCACACCGAAAGTTTGATAACAGGTTTGCAATTTTACAGCAAAAAAGTTACTGTACCTCAACCCAAAATCTTGAAACCATATCTCAGAAAAGTCTTTAACTGGGTACATTCTGGATCCCCTGCAGATTGCATTGCATTGCGGTTCCACTGTTTGTGAAACTCACATTGACAGTAGTTGTTTTTACTGTTTCTTATTGTAGCCACTTACAGTAGAAGGCATGAATGTAGTCAATCCAAGTACTGTATGTAAATACATCAGTAGTTGCCTTCCTCGTGGAGCTGACTTGGCTCTGGCCGCACATATGATGCCTTCTCCAACCAAAGGCTGTTGCTTATCAAGCTGTTGCCCTGCCTTGGTGCCAAGCTTTCCATGTACGTAAGTACATAAATGCATACTACGTACTGTGTACAAAAGTACAGACATTTATTTTATCACTGGCTGTTTTAACTTTTACGGATGTACATACCAAAGCTGATTGCCAGATAGTACAAATGTACAGTACAAAGGTTCTGGCATATATATCCCATGCATCATCAGAAGGGCCAAACCTCTCACCCCAAACTACAATTTTGGTACCCCGGTACCGAAATTATCAATTGGCTCAGCTCTTTGATTGACAGCTAATTCAAACAATGCAGAGTACCAGAGCTTATATTACACAGCATGAATGGTACTGAGAGTGTTTTGATTATATAAATTGAGTTTTTCTATACTCACCCTGAAGCAATAAACTGAGAATCTTGTGTCTGGATTAGGATGAATTTCAGACAATTGTGGGAGGGGCTTCTGTAAGAAGGTTAGGAGAATTGGTACTGTTTGGGGTGAGAGAACTGGGTCTTTAAAAACTTGCAAATTTGGAGGGTGGAAATGTAAGCACAATGCCTGGAAAAGGCGACTTCCAGTGATCTAGGAGGGTAGTTTTGGCCAAAATTTGCTAAGAACGCTCCGCTCCAACTGATGGTGGCTCTCCACTAAGAATGATAGTACTGGCCGCGCAATTCTCTTGACGTTTATTAAAATCCACTGCACATATTGCAGACTTTCCAATCTGGAGTGTTTCCATGCACGTCCTGAAATTCAGTACCACTTGACTTGGGCAACTGACAATTTCCTATGTAGGCCTAGGGCAGCTAGGGCCTACCATAGTTAAGACTAGCCTAGGCCTTGTACTGATTGTTTCGTGACAAATTTTTTCACTAGGCCCTAAGGTACAACTATAGAATACCCCGCCAATAAAAAAGTCCACGGTGTAGCCGGCTACAGCATCGCACTCGGGCGGTACACCACGATGTTGCCAGCGGAGCCGGTGTAGCCACTCGAGATAAATGTCTTGGACTTAGAACATTTTTTGGGCATAAATGACTATGGTAAAGGGTGTACAAGCCACGATGTTGCTGGCGGAGCCGGTGTAGCCACTCGAGATAAATGTCTTGGACTTAGAACATTTTTGGGGGGCATAAATGACCATGGTAAAGGGTGTTCAAACCACGATGTTGCCGGCGGAGCCAATACAGCCACTCGAGATAAATGTCTTGGACTTAGAACATTTTTGCAATCATTCCCAACATTATTACACCGTACAAGTCAATGGGGGCAATGATGAGTCGTTCTCAAAATAACTTAGAAGTCGCCTCCTCGACAACTTGACAGCTCCATGTAGCCACGCAGTTAAAGGGGTATTTTTGCGTGGCGGGGTATTCTATAATTTCTCCGGCCCTAATGTCAATGGAAGGTAATAACTTGTTCAAGAGATCTCATTGGATTGAAACTTTTCCTAGTTAGGCCTCCCCTTCTTTGATCAAACTGTATCCGTTCATATGAGACCTAATGTTAGGCCTAGCCTAGGCCCTAACGTTAGGCTAGGCTAGTCACTGAACGTGACCGTATAATCCGCTCCTTCTAGTTACTCCTTACTACGGTCACTGGCCTACATGTACAAAGGTAACAATGTTTTAAGCCAAAACAACAAACTGAGCTCTAATTACGATGGTATGGCACATAGAACAGATTTGAGTTAAAATAATGATTTTGAGCAATCTTAAATACCACTTATACCTTCTGGAATGTTTAATCCCAGCGAATTCATAGCAAACGGCAGGAAAAATGTGGTGCCATCCTTCGCAGTAACATCGACATGTTGATCGTCTGCTACTGTGTTGCATGATGGGAAGGACTTCCGCTCGACAAGCTATCGGAGACCAATTAGTACTGTAAGTGCGGCTAGTCATACTTGAACTTCATATAGTAAGCTCTCTGTACATTACGAAATTGTACGGTCACTGCGTAGGCTTCCTTATTTTATATGAGATCATATGACAAACACCGACTTCTTCGACTGAAAAATTACTCTGCACAGACTTAACGTTACCCACAGAATTATCCAGCCAAAATTTCCCTTTTAAAGGTCTTATTTCGTTAACAGACTTGTGTGGACGGTGAATGTGATGACAAAGATCATCTGTGGAAAGTTTGGTGGGAAAAGGTATCTTTTTGGGGACGTGAGGGATGCCCACTCACGCGTGGGTAGGCAAATAAGCTGTGTTTTTGTGTATACCGGGCAAGGGCCCAGAAATGAAGCGTATAGCATAGGAACGTAATGCTGGGTCCTGTTCAAGGGCTAGGCTAATGCTGGGTCCTGTTCAAGGGCTAGCCTAGCCTAGCCCTTGAACAGGACCCAGCATTACGTTCCTATGCTATACACTTCATTTCTGGTAGTAATTAAGGAGTGACTACAAGGAAGGGATTATACGGTCACGTTCAGTGACTAGGCTAGGCTGGACTTTATAGGCCTAAAAAGTCTTTGTGACAAAGGCAGTTCCTTCATAATGAACATCCACAATAAGAGGCTTGAGCTCAACATTAGGTTATTGCATAATTTAACTTCCTTTTCCAAGCCATGCAAATGTATCCAACGTTACACTTAACAGAATAGACAACCTCTGTAACAATTTGAGTTAGGCTAGGCCTAGCCCAAATAGGCTAGCTATGCGTCATTCCTCTGAAGCCTAACTTAGTGTTATCAAAATCTTAATGCGATGCCAATAGAAAAGGTGAAAACACTAATGAAAAGGTGTGTTCTCACCCAGTCACGGTAGCCTAGTTTTCATCAGATGTTATTCTTTCTTCCCACAGCATCACTCTCGTTAGAAAAGCCATATATTCCACTTCTGGCAGAGAGACATAACGTAACCACCATTTACTGTCTATGGTACTGACGAGTTATATAGTAACTAATGTTAGACAGTATGTTTTTTATGTACTGTGTTAAGTTTACACTGTACATAGTTGGATGGCGGGTATGTTGCTCTTCGTTATTACGTAATATGGGATTTCCCCCAACATCAACTTGGCACATGCGCATTAACAACACTGTATAATACGGTGGCCGAGATGGGACAAGCAAAAAAAAAAAGGGATTCTTTTTTTTTTTTTTTGATTTGCACCTTTTAAGTATCTCAGAATTCTGACTTAGTATCTCGGAATTCTGACTTAGTAACTCGGAATTCTGACTTAGTAACTCAGAATTCTGACTTCAGTGAAATCATACCTTGCATACAAACACACAGTCTTAACGGTCAATTGAACGGAGGTGAAGAGTAAAATGGAAGTTGATCGTATTGTGAGGTTTTACTTTCGTCTTGGTCTGCGCTATAGGGAGATAGTAGCCGTACTGGCTAGTACTCATGGAATAAGATTTAGCGAAAGGAGCTTGAAGGGAAAATTACGCCCACTCGGGCTCTCGAGACAAAAGGACTTTAGTAATGTAGAAGAGGTGATAGTATCATTGAGGGTGAACTTCGTGGTCATGGGCAAATGCACGGTTATCGATAGATGTATAGAAGATGCATAGAAGATGCATACAAGCTCACATTACTGTTAGAAGAGACATGGTAAGTGATATTTTAGCTGCCATTGGTCCAGAAGGAGTTCGTCCCAGACGAAGAAGAAGACTAGTTAGACGAAGGAACATTTCACCAGGTCCAAATTTTGTATGGCACGTAGATTCATACGACAAGTTAAAGCGGTATGGCATTGCTATTAATGGGTGCATCGATGGGTTTTCCAGGACAATTTTGTGGCTGAAAGCCAACTCTACTAACAATAATCCTAGAATAATATCAGGATATATTATAAGAAAAGTGGATTCTATTGGCGGATGCCCCTCTCTTATCTGGGCTGATAGAGGGTCAGAAAACGGTGGGATTGAGATTATTCAAATATTTCTTCGAAGAATCGGAGATGACCAGTGTGCGGCAGATAGGAGTTTTCGTCATGGCGCAAGTCATCATAATCAGAGGATAGAGAGCTGGTGGGCGTTCCTTCGAAAACATTGGACACAGTTTTGGATGGAACACTTTGCCAAACTATATCAAGACGGCTACTTCGATGGAATTCAGCTCGACAAAAGCATGGTCCAGTTCTGTTTCACCAGGCTAATTCAGGTGAGAGTCTACTTTCAGTCAGTGTTTAAGTAACTTTCTACCTTATAATTACATAAATATAGTCTGAAGCTGTTACAAGTTAGCACAAACAGAACGCGTAAGGTAGCTCTGGCTCAACATATTTCAAGAAGGGCGTGATATAAGTCATATAAAGATGAAAGCAACATATATTTCAAACGTTGTCACCAAGAGCGAAGAAATGCATCATTCAATTAAGTCATCCCCACCCTTTTACAACGAGTTTTTATGCACGTGACGTAAGCGAGGCTGATACAACCTAATTAATATGCATAACGTCACTCTAACGTCATGTTTGGAGAAAAACATTGAAACGTGGCCACAAACTAACAGATACAGATAGCTGACATGTCAACCGATCGAATAAGCGTGTTGTCTGATACACACTTACGGCGTATGCTCACACGTTTCATTGTTTCTCTCTCAAACATGACGTCAGTGTGACGTTAATGCGTAAGGTCTATGGCAAATCAGTGGCTGATATAGTTAGATGGAGTTACGGCCCAGTTTCCACCTTGGCATTGGGTTCAAGTCGAGCCGGCCACGCCCTCTTTTCTTCCAGTTGTGGTTCACTGGCTTGTTTTCCTACTAAACTATTGATGAGCTTCAAACACATTAGCAGTAGGTTCCGCTTCAAAAGTCTTCGGTATGACCCGGCCAGGACTCAAACTCTCAACCTCCCGACTGATACAGAGTTAAATATGACATACATTCAGTCTAATTTTAAATACCGATTAAGAGGGTGTACTAGATGAATTTATGCACGACCTACCGCGGGCGGATATTTTGTACGAATGCAAGCATGCACTTGATGACCTCGGATTTTCTTGCACATTACCTTTTTTTGTTGTTGTTGTTGTTGTGTTTTCTTCTTTTTTTTTTTTTTTTTTTTTTTGCAGCTGCCGAATTTATAAATGTTTACTTTTTACATTTACGTCTACAGAACGAGTTAGACCGAATTACAGAGGAGTGGAATGCTCATCCTATACGGTCATCTCGAAACGCCAATGGTCCTTTTGGTCGTCCGCTTGTTATGTATAATGTTCCTGATCTTTATGGAACAAGAGATTTTATTCACCCCATTCCACAAAACGAGGTTCTTTTTTGCAAGGAAGAGGAAACTGATCAAAACTTCTACCCTTGTGACCAGACACTTTTTGAAATATGTTGCATAGTAATGGAGGAAAACAACGTTGCTGCTCAGGAGGATCTATATCAGGCAACCGACCTGTAGATCAATTTACGCAATGAAGTAAGAAATTTACTGGAACTGTAATTTTACCATGGAGTTATTTCTGATCGGATACAAAGTCAGCTGGGTTGTAAGATAATGCTTGTGTACAAAAATGAAAATGCAACGATCGATCCCTAGTTAAATTGAATAGCTCATGCTCACCAGTATATGTTCTTCTGACAGCATTTGGCCTGGCAAAATTAAGATTTATGAAAATTTTTAATTAATTTTCAGATTAATCACTGCATGTCTTGTACTTGTGAGATACTGTAATACACGGAAACCTTTGTTTCATATAGTTTTATCTTTTCGCTTCTTTAAACTAGTTGTAATTTCAAGGGTGAAAATTGCGTTTTGTTGTTTTAACTGGCAAAATATATTTATCGCCATACCAAAGTATTGAACCATGCCAATTAGCTTTACTTTTTAAAATATTACCCATTAAAGGAGCTATTACGGTTGCATTATTAAAAACTTTGGAAGTTTGGCCCAACAAATCACACGCCGGGTAGTAGAAAATAGTTAACCTCTTCCTGTAACAGCTTTACCTCTCGCCGGCACAATTACTTTGAGCTCTCTATCAAATGGTAGGCTATGATCACAATGACCGTACCAGACTCTCTCTTTCAGCAGCATGGTGATTTTCTGCCCGAATCCAGACCAGTCGTGGCACGAGGATTTCGGGGGGGGGGTCAAATAAGAGCAAAAGAAAAGGTCTGGGCCTCCTCCGCCCCGGGAAGTCCTGAGGTTTTAGCGTATAACTGGTTACATTTTGAAATTAGTAGATGGTTCAAGGGCCGGCAAAGGGCCCTTAGTGGATTCCATGGGACCAAGCCCTAGTGGGTGTCAAGGGGGCTAATCCCTGGAAGCTGCATAGTTTAAGCATATCTTTAGGTGAAGTGAATTCCCATGGTAGGTTAACTTTGATTCAGTGGATGGGTTACAGGGGCCGACAAAGTGCGCCTAGTGGGTTCCTTAGGACAAAGCTCTGTTTGGGGTTCAGGGGGCAAAGTCTCCGAAGCCATGAGGTTTAAGGATCCCTCTTGGTGGGAAAATCAAGTCTCAGGACAGGTATATTTTGCTTCAGAGGATGCCTCCATTGTGCCGCCACTGCTTCAGACCTGCCCAATTTATTTTGCACTCGACTGAAACAAGATAACTGCTCAGGTTTGTCACGTTTCTGACTTTTGGGAAGACTTCAGTCTCCCGGCCCCTCGTCCCCACGGCGGCAATGATGCGCATTACTAAAGAATCAGATTTTTAAGAAATTGAACATTCTGGGTCCGAGGCCCATAAGCGTAATATTTCTATTTCAAGCTAGAGATTACCGTAATTTGGAGGTTTTGGGAAATAACTGTCCGTTCACTCAACTTACATGACTGAGATGCGACGACTACCTGCACCCATCAACAAAATACATTTATAGCCACGGCCAAACAAGACCAGTATGCATGTATGCACAGATTTGACGATCTTTCATCACTCACCAGCGTTACCGTGCAGTCCTACCACCGTCTTACGAAAATAAGACTTATCCAAGTCCGACTTATATGTTGCCTCATAGTAGGCTAAGTTCAATATACCCCGGGGAGCGGACTCGATTTGTTCACTCCCCCTTTAAAGGAAAAGAGCAGTCTCCCCAACTTGAAGTAGTGTAGTAGACTATCCTGTTTCATAATTGGCTCTTGAGAGTCATGTGACAATATTTTTTGTTCTCAAATGTGAAATTTACTAGGAGTTACTGCTTGGTTTACATTGAATGTGCAATATTGAAGTCCTAAAATATTATAAAGATACTTGGAAGAGGAATAAGAAGGAAATTGTGATATTTAGCTGTTGCTTCAAAGTAAGTTTGGGGCGACTGCTCTTGCCCTTTAAGGCTTGGGGATATGACTGAACAAGAAATACGCCCTACAGTCTGCTACGCAGGAAACGTTCCATACAGATACAACGAAATAAATAGAGAGGGCCATAAAAAGCCGTTTGTATACAATGAAGGTTGTTGTATGCAGGGGTATTTTTTCTTTTGATCTCATCAAATAGTCTGACTTTCAAACTGATTTAACGATGCATGTGCAGGTTTTTCTTGCAGATTTTCTTCTTGGCTTACTATCAAAATCCACCCTTTTTTGAATAACTGTACGATATTTGTAGGAAGACGAGGATTTAGAATATGACTGAGGGAGTTGGGCTTACTATCTTTACGCCAATGAGCTTTATGTGGGGTCTGTGTGAAACAGACGTTTGTGCCCCATTCTGCAGTCGAATGCTACTCAACGGTCAACTGAATGATTGACTAATGAAGTTTAAATAATAAAAAAAACCTACAGTAAGTTTCGAGATTTAACTTACAATCAAGATTTTTAGTTGATTAGATTCATTGTAATAAAAACATTTGTTTCTTAATTTCCACGCGGAATGACCTGTAAAGGCCTGCGCGTTTTCTAAGCTCACCAATTTCGTATCCTACTCATAAGCTTATTACTGTATCACATTCAAGTCAGTATTAATTTGTTCTTTCTTACTTCCTTTCTTAAGGAGAAATGATATGCATTGCCTCATCAATTTTTCAGGTTTGCAACTTACAAGACAAACAATGTTACAAAAAGTCTGCCATTTTTTATTTCCATCAATAATATCAGACTACAGAAAACTAAAGAAATTGTGATGCTGGTCGATTTGGCTTTTCTATATTTTTCTCGTTCTTTAACTAAGTAAAATTGTAGACTTGTCGAATCTATACACCCCATCCAAAGATTTCAACCCCGCTCGACATAATAACTTGAAGCTGCAAGCATAGAGAGAACTTAATCATCCAATCGAAAGTTTTGTCTGGTTCCGTAGAATTTCTTTACTCATAGGTACCACACTATCGAAGCTCTGAAATAAGTCAACATAGTAATGTTCCACATTAAATGCACCAAGCTCATTGGTTACAAAGTCCCACGTAAAGGGAGCCGCAATTAAAAGGTTTTTCGTGCCTTGCATGAGGCTATATCGATGCCTCACTTAGAAAGCTCTTCTGAATAGGAAGACTGTGGAGGAATAATCTTGTTATCTCTCGATCCCTGTTGGACAAATTGAGTAAAAACCTTTTTTTCAAAGCCCTTGCTACACCTCTCACTCTTCACTTGCCGAACAAACTACCACCATTCTCAGGAAATTAACAAGGGCAACCTAAGTCTTAAGTTTGCAATAGCCTTAAAAAAAATTACACGCTTTTTAGACTGTACGGGGGGCAAGAATGGCCTTAGAAGCCGTCCTCTTCCCGATTTTTTTTTTTTTTGGGGGGGGGGGGGAATTAACAAAAATAGTAATATAAAAATAGACAGGATAGACGGCCATTCTGTCCAATTTTTTGAGAAAAATCTTGCCCCCACAAAGATTTTACTTCAAAAGATAGCATATGTGGCGCCAGATTGCATGTAAGGAAATCCAATTTCTCCAAAATTTTCAAAGGGGAAGGATTGTCTCTGAAAGGCGCCTCAGTGATGTCGAATTCTGTCAAATTCCAAATTTTACTTAGAAAGGTAGCCTCTGTATCTCCCTGGTAGTACCGATCGCCTCTAAGGACAACTACTTTTTAAGAATTTTCAAAAGGGAGGGGCCCACGCCTTAGACTCCTTCCCCGGACTGCATAGACGTAGGAGACGGGGACTAAGGGAACCGGAGTGTGTTCAGGTTCAGTGCGAGAAGTACTGTAGTTGGCCATTTATCACGCAAGAGAGATGTTAGGGGTAAAAGCATTACCAGACTGGATTTCGAGTAGTCACATACAATTTCATCAATTCGATGTATCTTTAATTTAACCATGAGTCACAATAGAGAAGCATTAGCATAATTTAAATTCCGTTGTATAGTTTCCCCGAAAAGAATAGAGACCATTCAATATAGGCCTAATTGTGGTGAACATTTTACGTGGTGATTTTCTGATCACTGAGCATGTTCCATACTTGGAGGATGAGATATTGTAGTCACTTTGCCTATTGGGCTATATATGGCAATGGTTGCCATGGTAACGGTAAATTTTCCCAGGTTACTAGTCTCGAGGTCTAACCCATGGTGAGGTACCCCGGGTCGACTGAAGGTCCAGGGCTGAGAGAGGGGTCAAAACCTGTCCGTGTGTGTGTGTGTGTGTCCAATTTTGTTCTCTTAATATCTTGTAAACGGCTGGGCCGATTTTCTTGAAACTTGGTAGGATGGTACCTCAGGTGGAACAATTGCATTTTGATACACAACCGGAAGTGAAGGTCAAAGGTTACAGGTCAAAGGTCAAATTCGGTGAAAATCACATTTTCTGCTATATTTCAAAAACGAAACGTTCTCCTGACACGAAACTCTACACATATGATGATTGCATCTAGACCTACCAAAATACGTGGTTGCCATAGCAACAGATGTCAAAGGTCACGTGGTAGAATGGACCAACAAATTTTCAAGTGATAATTTGTTCGTAAAACAACGTTTTTGTCCCTCAAACTCCTCCTAGTGGGCTGGACCGATTCTTTTCAAAATTGGTAGGTGGGTACTCCAGGGTGGGAACTTGTGTCTCCCAGACCCTCGGAAGAAAAGGTCAAAGGTCAGAGGTCAAAGGTCACATTTTGCAAGAAAACACTTTTTTTCCCTATTTTGTACTAAAACTTCAAAAGAAAACCTTCATTTTACATGAAAATTCACAAGTATAATAGGGTAGACTAGTTCTACCAAAATATGTAGTTTCCATGGCAACCAATGTCAAAGGTCACGTGACAGGGGGTCACATACTTTTTATTGTATTCACTTTAACTCTTAACGGACGCATCCCACAAATCTGAAAGTTTAAGTGTAATAGCCTAGGCATGATACTGTAAGTTGTACCGATATGTGAGGTTGTCATGGCAACCAAGGACATGGTTCACGTTACAGATTGTCAACGGTTAAAGTGGGCATGACACAGCCATAAAAAATTTTTTGTATTGCAAGATTAGATACAGTATTTTACAAATATCATCTCACACCCCATTAAAAAACCCGTACAATTCGGCATAAATGATATTCGAAGGGAAACTGCGTTCAAAATACAATTTCGAAAAATGCCGCAACACCTAGCCTGACTTTTATGACGCAACTGGCGGCACAAACCCCGCCCTACGGCGCGCATCTAGATGTGGAACTAATGTAACGCTGGGTAAAGTTATCTTATCTTAGCAACCTCATGAAAACGATTGCATCACAATACAGAGTCCAACATACAGAGTGGAAGGCGCAGACCATGGTGGGGATTCGGAGCAAATCATCGGCCAATATGTTCGTGTGTTTATGCGCGCGGGTAAAAATAGTTCTGTTTTATTGCAAGAAAGACGCGGTTCGGTCGTTATAAAGAACAGCAATGAATATGTGTGGGCAGACCAAAACGAGCGCGTCTTTACCGTATGAGCTGCTTGATGAAGATGCTATTGCGAATACTAAGCAGTCACCGCGCAATGCACAATTCACAATGTAGTCAGTGGCCACGATCACTGCTATTGTAGCACCGGTGTTTGCAATTATGTATGCGCTAACACGCGTTACCATGCACATGATTCGATGATTGTGAGCTCCCTGGTACCCATTTTTGAGACGCGTTCACATACGTTTTTTCGCATTAGTTCGAATTTCAAATGGGCTGAGCCTGGCCTGTTATTGGGAATTCAAAACGTCGTATGTCGGTATTTATGGACATAAGTTAGTAGGGAAATCATTCACTTTATGTCAAGGTGTACCCAAAGAACAGTTACCGAGGAACTTACTTTAGAAGATTTTCGGCCGACGCATTAATCTTTTCTGCGTACTGGCCTGTGGCGAATCCAACCCGAGGCAAGGAATAACCCAAGATATGAAACTGTGGGTGACTAACATTAGGTTAGGCATAGGGCCTACCTATCTTACATATTAGTGCCCTGAAAACTTGGCGGTTTTGAAGCATCGCCAAAAAAGGTACGTGACAATTTCCTTGCCACGGGCTAGGATTCGCCACAGACCAGTGCGCAGAAAAGGTTTGTGCGTCGGCCGGAAATCTTCTAACGCCACGCGTTCAACATGGCGCACACACCCAGTTTTTTAATTGAGACGCACATGATGCGCATATCAGCGATCCGGGGCACACGTGAAGTTTGCCGTCGCGTCAAATGGAGAATACGCTCATACAGCTAGTGCCTGAATAATAACAACTACGCACTTGTCTGAAGCGTCCGCGAAAGCGTCTTAGGTTTAAATCGTTGCTTCATATCCGTATCAGTTAAGTGGAACAGTCAAGCTAGTTTTCTTTAGAGTGTTGCAAGGGGATACCAACATTTTAAAAATAAATTTGTTTCAAAATCTTAGATAAACCTACTGGATTAAAAGGGCAACCGTTACAAAGATTGGGTAGCCCTTCTCCAGTTCTTTCATAATCCGGTGTCAGAATTTAAATATCCAAATGATGTTTTTTGTTTTTGAATAAGGGGTGCGCCTATACTTCCAAGAACTTGATTGGTCTGTGCCATATTCTTTCCCCTCGCTATCTTACGAAAAAAAAAACTTTTGTCCCTTGGAACGAAAAAAAAAATTGATTCCCAAATGGACTTCAAATAGGAATTTCAAAGGCTTGTGGCATGCAGCTTTAGTATGGTATTTTTCGTCAATGAAATTCTACTGTAGCATAAAAACAGCACAGATAAAACTTCTAGCACATAAATAGTTCAAGTTCTGAACCAACTTGCGCACATGTTAGCGATGAGATATGCAACTCCGTGGATTGCCCTCTTGTTTTCATTGCAAACAAAAGCTAAACATAAAGACTACATGTTAAGATTCTCTTTACCAGCATAAACGCATTTTTCGGCAGTGGTCTAATTTTTCCAAATTTTCTCTACGCTCCGCGCCAACCAATGGTGGCTCTTGGCTCAGTCTTTTGGGAAAAAATACATTTTTGGGGTCAAAGTAGCTCTCAATACTCTCTGATCACTTTGCAAACATATTTTGAAGTGATCATTTTATTGCAAACGACACAAGAAGATAGCAACTCGTAAAATTCGTCGTATAAGTCTCAATAATTCTATTTCCGGTTACCTGATTGGTCTGATTTTTCGAAATTTTCGCTTCACTCCGCGCCAACCAATGTAGGCGCTCCGCTTAGATAATCTTTAAGGCAGAATAATGTTTTGCGGCCATGAAAAACCGCAAATTAAAATGCTCCCGCTCGCCTGTACTGATCGATTTATTTTGACTCCCAAAAGTATGCAAATTTAATGACAAGTTTTACTTCGAAAGGTAGCGTAAGTGGCACAGGATTGCACGTGAAGACACATAAGTTTCAATTTTATTCTCGATGTTGAACCACCACAATTCAACTTTTAACTCTGTTCCTGTCAAAGTCCACAATCTTGCACCATTTTGCATCTTGATCCCTTGAAAAAGCCAAAAATTGTCAAAGGTAAAGGGGGATCCCCCTCCTCGTCCCCTTAGATCCCTCCCTCAGGCAGGCGATCACTCAACGTATTGCATCCCCCCTTAAGAGAAATACTGAGTCGGTACGCCACTAACAAGTACATATCGAAGCTCGTCACCCTTGAATTGTGGGATCGGTCTTTGTTGAAGACTCTGATATGGCTGGTTTGATTGAGCCAGTCGGGTTTGTACAAATAAGTTTTGATATGGTAGAGGGGTACTTTCCGTACTTAATTATTCCAAGCATCTTGAAATGTAAAATGTGCATTGAAACCTGATGTGTGCCAGATACGAGGTAGTAATCAATAGTCCCATCTCGAGTCCCCTTGTCTCATTGGAGCCCATCTCATTGGTCCGACCCTAGGTCTTCACGGGACTGTGCCCCTTACCCTAACTCAAATAATTGACCCTATTCAATAACATAATTAACAGCCCTTATCCTAACCCCAAGCAGACCCATGTGATTGCACAAGAGGCAAGCGTACAGTATAAAATGAAGAGGTCTTCATTACCATTAGGTGCTGTGAAGCAGTAGTCGTTGGCCGGGGCATATGGGCCGCATGCCCTCATGCACTTCTTGATGTGGGCCTAGACGGGGAAAATCAGCAAGTCGGCGAAATCCCTTGGAAGTCAGTAGAAGTCTGACCGAGCAGTAGGAGCTAAAATCCACAACTGATAATCCGTTAAGCGTGTTTCCATATGCTTCCACATGTTTTCAAAAAGCACCATTTGTCATCTAATCCACCTACAAATCAAACATTTTCCAAAGGGGCCTCATTCAGAATAGCAACTAAGCCAAAACATTGCCAACATTCTGTTAGTAACTTCAATCTTTTTTTAAATGAAAGTCTAACTACAAACAACCAGCCAATGACTTCCTGACATACCCCTTACTCACTCAGTAACATCACGGAAGTAGTACTTCCATGATTACATCATCTTGTACCTTCCCATTGGTGGCATTACGAGATATAATTTTGAGTTAGTCAGTTTGATGGGGAAAATTGTTGGTATCCCGGTGCTGGCTCCTGGCAATTTCAATTGGTTGACTCACCGTCCCATTTGCCCCCCCCCCCCCAGATCACATGAATTTTGTCGTGCGTGATAGTCTACTGGGGGTGAAGATGCCGCAGAATGTTAGGATCAATAACCCTTATCCCTAATTTGACCCTTATAACGACGTACCCAAATGATAGTAACCCCAACCCCAACACCGATCCCCAATTTCTAATAAAACACAACAGTAAAAGGGGGAAAGTTACCGGTCCCGAGAAATTTCAGACCAAATTTTTTATCATCATCGATCGGTGTTAATTCAGAAATTTTCTAAATATAATTAAAGATGCCAGTTTTAAGGCACGAAAAGTACAATTTTGGTACGGTGACAATGATCAAGTGCTAAGCAAAGGGGAGTGTGACAGCAGCCCTCTCCTCGAGGACAATTTTCCATTGCTCATAGAACGGAGAAAACAACTTTTAGTTCTAACGTTATTGCCGAATTCGAGTCTGACACAGGCTTCACTTTTCACGAACCACAACTTTACTGTAATCTGTCATCTGTACTCAAGCTGCATGCTCGCGCACGTACGCGTTGTCTAGCGTATCTCAGAATTCTGAGATACTTAGTCAGAATTCCGAGATAATATCTCGGAATTTCGAGATAGTAAGTCAGAATTCCGAGATACTATCTCGGAATTCTGAGTTACTAAGTCAGAATTCTGAGTAACTAAGTCAGAATTCTGAGATACTATCTCAGAATTCCGAGTTACTAAGTCAAAATTCCGAGATAATTTAAATGCGAATAAAAAAAAATCCACACTTTTTTTTTGCTTGGCCCCTCTCGGCCACCGTAATATACAGAGCATGTAACGTGTATGTCCTGTCCGTACATGTTCGCCAACGACTGGGACAAAAAAGCATATCGAAAAGTTTCGATCATATACGCATTACAGTGTGTGGGCGCATGGGGTATTTTGGGGTTTTTCACTTTATGTAGTGCTCGAGGTTGTGATTCAAGGTTTGGCTAAACTGAATTTGTGATGATCATACTATTACCCACTCAGGGAATACTTTTTTGATTGGATACACCCCTTACTTTCATCGTAAATCATTAATTTATCGGATTTGATGTTAATGGGAAGAAAGGTTTTTTCATCCAAAGTTTACATAATTTAGGGGATTTATACTTGTAGATACAAATACATTAACACGGCTAAACGCGTTTCTGAGAGCTACATGGCATAGGAAGCAGGAAGAGAAGAATTGGTTTTATTTGGAGCTATAGTTTTGTCGTAAACGGAGTGAGTGTGGCAAGAAATGGTGCATTATTTTAGGGAAATTCCCCAAATTATGACGTCGAAAAATTTTGAAATCGTCAAAATTCATGTATTTTGAATGCAAATCGGCATTTCATGAGTTGCTTTCATCTAAACACATCATTTCGAAGTATAACCGATTTAAGTTTACTTGAATAAGAACAATTCAGAAATTTTGGTATGAAATGAGCAAATGATCGTTTTGTGTACAAACTTTTCGATATGGCGCACCAAGATGGCCGCCGTGAGACTATAAATCGTCTGAATTGACGAAGACTGTAATATTTTAAACAAAAGTTAAACTTGAATGGGAAACAACATCATATTCCTGCAAATACGTGAAAGCTCGTAAGAAAAATCTGGCGGTCCGCCGGTGGCCATCATGGCCGACATTCAGCCGTCAGAGACCCGCTGGCTTGACATAGAAGTGCATGATGGGAAGGCAGTTTGGAACCAATCAGGGTCATGCCCATTAGAGGATCGTCAGCGAGCCACCGGACATTTCTCCGACGGACCGACAAAGTGGCCGACAGCGGGACAGAGGACCGACCAAAATTTGCTATCAGGGAGTGATTTTGATTTTAATAATAATAATGACTGGTACTTAGGCTATATAGCGCTAAATCAAGGGCATCAAAGCGCTTAACAGTAAACTAGTAGATATAGCTAGTAAAAAGGTAAGTTTTAAGTAATCTTTGGAAAATCAGCAAAGATGGAGAATCCCTAATATGAGCTGGGATATCGTTCCATAGACCTGGACCAGCAACAGAGAAAGTTTGTCCACCAAATTTCCTCCGAGATACCTGCTTCACTAACTTAGCAATTTGCAGATCTCACGACCAGGCTTGTAAAGTCGTATCAAGTTTTCCAGATAAATCAGAGCAAGATGGTGAAGACACTAAATACATATAAGTGAGAATTGCGAAATTGCATTCTCTGTGTAAAAGGTAGCCAGTGCAGCTTTGCCAAAACAGGAGTTATATGGTCGTTTGCTGGTCATCGAGAAATAATTCGCACAGCTTTATTGCTCTGCATGATCTGTAATCGCTTGGTCTGACTCTAAGTGAGGTATTCCGAAATAAAATAGTGCTACAATAGTCAATCTTTGAAATTACCAGGCTCTGTATGACTATTTTACAGGCCTCGTTGGAGAGGATTAACTTTACCAATATTCCGTAGATGGTACGAACGACTCTGGACTATGTTTGAAACCTGACTCGAGCAATCATAAACAGGTTTTCTTCATAACATAACAGGTTGCCAGGGCAAAGGAGGACCAAGGTCCCATAAGATGCCCTGAAGTCCAAGCCCTTATCAAAAGTCAAACCACCAAAGCTTGACAACAGCCCCAAACAATCAGATTCTACCACAGTCATGGAAAAACTTGTTAATGTTAACCTTAAAGCAGTGAACTTACGGCAGGGGTGGCGCCAGCGGGGGGCCGGGGGCCATGCCCCCACCCCCGTCGGGGAAGGTCGCCGTTTTCGTCGGGGAGGCCTAAAAATAAAAAAATAAAAAAATATGAAAAAATCCTACATGGGCTGAAGTTACTAGATGGACGATCTTGAACATATTTTTTTGTTTTGTTATGCTATTTCAATACATATCAGAATCGATTTGTAGCTCTGTTGTACCTAATTCCATGTACCTTGCCCTATCTCCTCCTGTCGGGGAAGGACTGCATTTTTTCGGGAAGGTCTAAAATTGAAAAACGTAAAGGACTGAAGTTACTGAATGGACGATCATGAACTGTTTTTTTTTTCTTCTTTATGAACTTTTTTCTTGTGTAACGCTATTTAAATGCGTGTCTGAATCGGTATTAATCACTTCTTACTAGTTCTGCTCTGAAGAAGTGATTAACACCGCCTCATCCCATCTTCAATCCTTGTGAGCAAGGTCATGCCCCAGTCGGCGAAAGCAGCCGCTCTCCCCAGTTAATGAGGAAATCCAGTTTCATCGAGGAAAAAGAAGATAAAAGATGGGGGCCTGATAAACTTAGTCACCAGGACGGTCTTCTTTATTTTGCTTAGAAGACCGGGTTCTTTAAGGAAACTCTCAATTCTGAATTTTCCTTACAAAATCGGACGAGAGGTTGTTCATGTGCATGCAGTGCCCAATGACCTGCCTCGGCAGCCAATTTCTAGCAACGATAATAGAAATCGGCCATGTTTTCAGCTACACATAATGATAAAAAGTAGTTTGGGAATGTCTCTCCACAAATATGTCTGATAATTCATATGAAGCCACCTTGTAACGTGACATATTTTCAATACGTTGGAATAAAATAATTGTCCGAAGTTGGGCAGTCTCGTGGAAAGTTTCATCTACTCGGTGGACCTTGCAATTGAGTAAAACGAATTACATTCTTAATATATGAGTCAAAAACATTAGTATGTTTTCAATTCCGTTGCATAGTTCCCCCGAAAAGAGGCAAGACCAACATCTAATTGTAGCAGTACCTTTTATCTGGTAATTTTCTGATCACTCAGCAAGTTAGGTTTTTTTCTAATGAAGTGAAACTTTCATTTCAAAGGAAAGCTCAAAATAACGACTGCTTCATTTCTAGTTACAAGTCTGGTAAATGCCATTTCCGGCTGTCTGAGGGGTCAGATATTTTAACAATTTTCTGTACGCTCCGCCCTAACGGTCGCGTCGCTCGGCTTAGAAGTGTTTTGGTCAAACAGATTATTGAACAGAAAAGTGCATGCCTGCACAATTATTCTTCGTTTTGGGGCAGTATTATGAAGTGAAAATTTTCTTGAAAAAGAAAGCTCAAAATAATGACTGCTTTGTTTCTAGTTACGAGCCCGGGAAATATCATTTCCTGCTGTCTCGGAGTTCTCAATTTTCAAAAATATATGTGCGCTTCACTTAAATAGACTTTCGAGCAGGATTGCACTTTTCGGACAAAAAAGACAATTCTGCCCCCTCCCAAACTGAAACGCTCCCGTACGCCTATGTCAATATATAAAATATATAACATCTAACGTATGGGAAGCCAGACTTTTGCTGCGGGAAAATTTTCCAATATGGTTCGAGGGTCTTAATCTGAATGATGATATTCAGTAAACCCCCAAAACTACATATCACCCCGACTTGATTTTTCTCATAAGAATGGTAAGATTCTATCATGAAACCCCAAAATCTGTCATAAAAGTGCAATTTTCTCCAGTATGGCTTCAGATTCTTAAAGGTGGCAAAATTTTCCAATTTCGATGGATAGTCCGTACAACAAATAACCCAAGCCAACTTTGTTAATCACCCCAACATTCTACCTAATTTTGCTCTTGAAAGGGCATATTACTTAATAAAAAAAAAATTCTTTCATTAAAAAAATTCAATGAAATAAGCTCTTAATTTTCAAACCTTCGTTCAAGAAAGGGAAAAACTTTCCGAGCTAACTAATAGTCTCGCCTTGAAGCCTTTGTACGTAGGCCTAGTATGATTAAATATGTAACCCAAAACGAATTTGAGCTGTCACCTATGTGCACTTTTTTATTTTCCATATGAAGGACAGATTCCTCAATAAACACCCCATTTTTTTAATGGTCTTTACAAAAGCCAATATCTTTCAAAAAATTTTAAACGTTTTCTCCAAATAAACTCCAGATTTTTAAGATTTTATTTATTAAAAAGAGAGCCAAAATTTCGGCGCGTTACGCGCGCCTCAAATTCTGCCAAGTCACGTACCACCGGGACAAACTCATCTCTTTTGTCGGGGCTTTGGAAAGCTGGCCCCCATGTCGAGGAGCTTGGCCCCCGTGTCGGGCAAATCCTGGCGCCACCCCTGACTGACGGGGAGTTAACTACCCAATCTGGCAGACAATTCCACTCATTGACAACTATATGGGAGAAACTAAACTTCCTAATGTCAAGCCGGGCAAAAGGCTTTTCCAGCTTTTTACAATGCCCACACACCTGAGAATTTCTTTGAACCCTTATAATTACAAGTCAAAAGGGGATTCCTTTCACAAAGAAACTTGTAAACCTGGAGCATGTCCCCCCTAATCCTTCTCAGCTCCAAAGTGGAAGCCCAAGATGTTTAAGCCTAGCATGATAAGGTAAATTTCCTTACCTCAGGTATAAGGCGAGTGGCTCTCCTCTGAACTTGCTCTGAAAGAAACTTGTCTTTTTCATAGAAGGGGCTCCAAGCCTGAGCTGCATTGTCAAGATGGGGTCTTACCAACTGCTTATACAAATTAAGTACAATTAATATCCTCACTAAAATTGATGAAATTCCTCTTGATCAATCCAAGCACTCTATTAGCCTTTGCAGCAGTGGCTGCACACTGCCTTGTGGACTTAAAATCCCCAGTAATTACAACACCCAGATCTTTCTCGAAGGTGACATTACTTAAAACACTACCATTCATGTTATAATCATAGCTTAAACTTTAAGGGACAAAATGAAAGACTTATCCGCATTAAAAGACATTTGCCAGGTCTGAGACCAAGAAAATAACCTATCCAGATCCAGATCTTTCTGCAGCAGTAAGGTATCATCCAAAATGGTAATCTTCCTATAAAGATTAGTATCATCTGCAAACTTTTTTTTTTTTTTTTTGAAGGAACGCTTTATTTCAACCTTCAAATACAAATAAGCAAACAAGTATGTACAGATTTTTAAGAAATAAATATAATATCATCTGCAAACTAACTTACACGAGATGCAAGAGAACTATCAATATCATTGATGAAAATTAAGAAGTGGGCCAAGGACAGAACCCTGTGGTACTCCACTTGTGACTTCTTTCCAAGAATAGAAGTTACCATTGACAGCAACTCTCTGAGATCTACCATGAAGACACGAATTATCCAATCAGCACAATTGCCCTGAACCCCTAATCTATGCAGTTTAACCATTAGCCTACTGTTATGAAGTATGGTGCACTCTCCATGACCTTCAGCAGGCGCCATCTTGTTGTTTACGAGCAACTCGCCCTTCCTTTGTTCAAGATTCCCAGGGCCCTTCTTGTTTCCCGTCACGTGTTACCAGTGGACGTGACATATCACTTTGCCGTAGTTTCACGTGCATGCTGTGACCCATATTTTCGAGGTGTGGCCAATTTCCCCCTTTGCAGCCTCCTCATTGGTCATTTATATCATAATACTTATTTACATGGGAGCGTCATAACTTTTGACCAATCAGGGGACTGCAGGTGTTCGGAGCTCGCACGATTCACAAGACCGAGCCCGCTAGCTGGAGACTCGTGCATAAGACTTCAGACGAGGAGCACTTGAGTGAGCTGTAGATATTGATTAATATTAGGCCGGCCGAATAAATTAAATCTTGATCATCTTTTTGGGAACCAGATCATCAAATATAATCATGTAAAATCAACTGGAAACTCTCTCTTTTTCTGTCTGGAACTACAACTCAAGATCCCGTACCACTCATCATCTAACATGGCGGAGTCGCGGGGCTTCATTCCTTGCTTAAATATCTAACACTACCTAATAGAACTTTATCAAAAGCCTTTGAAAAGTCAAGGTAAATGACATCAACGCCATACCCAGAATCAAGAGATGAAAAGACATCTTCAAGAAAACTCAGTAAGTTAGTAACACAAGATCTGCTTGGCAGGAAACCATACTGAGACAGATTAATTAACTCGTTATCTAAAAGATACTTAAGGAAATTATCTTAATTAAGGATTCCATAACTTTGCACACAACACTGGTTAAACTGACAGCCTGTAATTCCAAGGTATACTTCGAACCTCCTTCATAAAAATTGGAGCAGTTGCCACCCGCCAGTCAGTAGGAACAAAACTCGAATCCAGACACTTCTGAAAAATGATGGATAGAGGAACTGACAAAATATCAGAGCATTCATGTAAAATGGCTGGGTGGACCCCATCTGGCTCAGGGGCCTTACTAGCCCTCAAACTCTTTAACTTTTCACAACCTGTTCCTCCGAAAAAATGACATACCTAATTGAAGAAAAGACATCAGAACCCCTACAAGTCCCCAACAAGGATGCTTCCTCAGTAAACACAGATACAAAATAGTCATTTAACAATTAAGCCATATCCTGATGGTCACTAACCAAAGTATTATCATCACCTTTGAGAGGCCACACACCCTCATTAAGTTTCTGCTTGGACCTCACATAGTCATGAAAAACATTGGGGTTTATCTTAACCTCCTTGGTCAACTGCTTTTCAAGCCTAGTTTTAGTTCCATTTACCAAATTTTTAACTTAGAGTTCCTGCTTCTTGTAAGCTGCTAAGTTACCTGGGCTTCTACTGGCCCTATAGCGACGCCAACACTTAGGCCTACGTTTCTTCCTAGTTGCTCTAAGAACTTCTCTAGAAATCCAAATAAGCCTATTTTTAACCACAGCTTTCTTAAGTGGGATACATAACACTTTGTTGTGTCAGAAACAACATCTCGGAAAACACTCCACGCCTCAGCAGGGCCTAAGTGAGACAAACGGGCCGCCCAATCTATGGTTAAAACCTCCTTAGCACGAGTAAAGTTAGCCTTGCTAAAATCTAGAATTGTTTTGTCACTACCATTATGATTGCTGAAACAATGTAACTCAAAACAAATAAGGTCATGGTCACTGGACCCTATCTTAGCACTTTTAGTTACATTTCTAACCATTTTCTCATCAGTACTTAACACCAAATCAAGGCAATTATCCCCACGAGTGGGAAACAGAACATACTGGGTAAAGAAACCATCAGTCACAACTTCTAGAAAATCCCTCCCATGTAGCCCACTAGTACAGAAATGCCAATCAATATCAGGAAAGTTAAAGTACCCAAACACAACAGCCCTTTTGGTAGAAATTTTCCTAAAAATTTGAAACAAACTCTGATTATTCTCAGCGCAAGACATTGGTGTACGGTAGACAATACCGACAAGTAAGGGGATGCCATACTCATTGCTAAAGCTAAGTTCACACCGCAAGCAGTTAGAGAACCCACAAGGAAAACTTGCTGGTGACTTCATTACAATTTATACTATCCTCGAAAAACAGTAAAACCCCTCCACCCCTACCACTGACAGTATCAATCCCATCTTGCCTGAAAATTTTGTGCCCAGGAACCTGAATTTCAGAGTTGCTTACCTCATATGGAGCCATGTTTCGGCAACTCCAACTATGTCTGGACTGTCAATGGAAATCTGTGCAAGAAACTCATCGAATTTCTTAAGAATGCTCCGTACATTTGCAAACATAACTTTCATCCCAGAAACTGCCCTGTCAGTTGGGATATGATTAAAACCTCTGTGAGCTTGGAGAGGACCCTCAACACAACTGACATCAGAGATACTCCTAGCACCATAATCTCTCGCCCCTGAAACTAGTTTGACAACTGGGATTCCACAGCCCTAGTAACCAGCCTTCCCCATTCATCGACAAGACCCCAAGATTCTTGACAACATGCGATGGGGTAATACACCATCCAAAACAACGGAAAAATTTCCACGAACATAATGATTATACGGTGACATTATGTAAATTAAGTCAGTTTTAGATATTTAGTTTCAAGTAATTTGGGGACATCCATTCCTTGATATCGTGTATGCAGTTTTGTAAGCTATTTACAGCAGATGTTACGCTGTCAGGATTTTTAGGATTATAAGAAACATACAATTGAATGTCATCAGCATATATGTGATAGCTGAGAAGATACTTTTGTACTATATGGGCATCGTATAGATTGAGAACAAGACAGGACCGAGCACTGACCCCTGCGGTACTCCTTTATTAACAACTCTGGAGGATGAGTGAACACCATTGACACTAACAACTTGGTTACGATCCGATTTTACCTTGCCATATTTCAAAAATATTTCAACTTTCTTGCAAAATATGGTGGTATACTTTGGCAAGTCCAAACTTTGACAACAAACCATAGCAGACGGCCATCTTGGTGGGTTTTTCCTCACACGTACGGTTGCAACAATATACCGTGTATGCCCTGTCCATGTACAGGAAGTCCGTGGGCGATGCGCTCTGTTTAAGAAGAAAGTACCTAACTGGCTAACGATAGTTCTAATCCCTAACCTATTCCCTAACCCTAACAAAGGATACAATCAAAAGACACCTTTTAAAACAGTGTTAAAAATTCGAGGCTCATAGTCATGATTAGCCTGCGTAGCGCCTCTCTAGCTACAACCCCCTTTAGGCTGCTGCTTTTCGTATAGGAGCTCCGCGGGCTATGTAGTGATTGACTCTCGAGGATATTGACAGACAAAAATTTCCAAAACAAACAGGCGGCCTCGAGAAAAAAAAAATTCGAATGGAAGAACATGACCTGCTGCTTAAATTTAATAGAAATGACCTTTGACTTAAGTTGACTCGAAAAAATATGATTACGAAATTAAATTAAAATAAATATTACTAAACTATTAGGGGAAAATATACACTGTTAAAAATTTCTGTAAATTTACAGACTTTTTTTAACTTAAACTTTTTGTATTTTACTTTTAATAGAGATTTTCTGTATCTTTACAGACACTTTGTATTGCTACAATAAAAAAAGGTTGTTTAACATGTATTTTCTGTTTATTTGAAAAACCATTTCTGTCTGCTTTTTTAACCAAATTTTACTTCTTTGTAAAACTTTTTCTGTAAATTTACAGAAATTTTAACAGTATTTTGTATTTTTCTGATTTCACATAAATATACTGTCATTTAACAAACATTCATTTTGTTTTTAAGCTGAAAAAGAAACAAAAATAAGCCCAAACAAACAAACAAATAAGAAATAGCCAGAAAATTTTCAATATATAACATGCATCGTTCTGCGAAGTTTCAGTTAAAAAAGAAAACATTTTTGGCAAATTTATGGCCCTATTTGAAAATTAACTTACATTTATTATAAAAGCATACTTAGTTATTACGTTCTTAGTTATAAATATCATACAACTGGTGTTTTGTCACACATTTTTAAGTAAAAAGAAATTGTAAGGCCCTAATTTCAGAGCACTGACAATTGGTATACACTGATGTCAACTCATCGCCACAGGCGCTCATGCACTTGATCGAATTAAAAACGTTTCACAAATTAACTTGAAAGAGTCTGTAAATTTACCACTTTTAGACGTAGATCTCATTTTGCATAAATGGGTGGAGCTTATTTTGTAGGCATTTTCCTAACAAAAGGATTGCTGTTGCTTTGAATAATATCTTTTTTGGCGTTTTTTAATCAGGAAGTGATAAACTTATTGTTTACCTTGTCTGGAAATGTTTGCAACCAATGTATTTGCATTCTTTGTCATATTTATTTTAAAAACAATTATTATATTGTACAAAAAATGTGACTTTCCAATTACAAAGTTCCTAGAGATAGCAGTCTACTTGACAACAATATGACAACAAAGCATCCTCATTGTGTTTTGATTGAAAACAACTTCGTAACGACACATTACGTTGATAAGCAAATACCTGACTGCCTGATCTACGTAATGGTGAAGTGTATGTTACGTAATAACATATGAAAGGAAAAAAAGCGATATTATAATAAATATTAAAACGCCGAGAATGAAAACAGTAGGCTGTAAATTCACATAAAATTAAGGTAAAAAAAAAACAGAACAATTCTGTAATTCGATTTTACAGTAGACATTTGTAAACTAATTTACATGCAAAAACTGTAAAGAAAAAACAAACACTTAATGTTTTTTCATGATTACAGTCTGGCTGTAAAAAAAACATTATTTGGTTGGAAAAAAATTTGCCATAAAAATTATGTAAATTTACAGAGAAATTTTTAACAGTGTAGCGTTTTACTCACCTCTCCCCCAACAATCCAGTCAGATAAAATAGACAAAAGGAATAATAAATTACACAAGACAATAGATTGTGAATGAGTATTTCTTTGTGTGTGTATGAGCCCCATGGAAGTCCGAGGTAGTACTTCCATGGTATGAGTGCGGTCGTTTGTGTGGGTCGATTACTTATAGACGAGTGCTGTATGGGCACTGTCCACGGTTCCTGCTGTTGAAAAAAAATGCCCCAAATGCATACCAGATCTGCTGCTCTTCGGGCATTTAGGTGTGGAAAAACGTCTGAAAAGGAAATGTCACTCATCATGAGATAAACTCGTCGCTTAAAATTTTAACCTCGTTTCTCAAAGAAAGAACGAAAGGTGGGACACCGTACATAGGTATGGAAAGGTAAATTCCATGATGTGTGGAAAGCTGCATAAAAATGGGTACACTCTATGATAAAGTTGGGTAAAATAATCACCAACACTGTTCACGTGTGTGACAATACTGAAATTGGGTAAAACTTGTCCAAAATTGTTAAATTTACGGGTGAATTATGTCGTAAGATATCACTTCCTTGGGTGACCCACCACTTGGCTGTCCATTATTGGAAAATATTACCCAATTTCAGTGTGGTAACGTGTGTGACCAGCGTTTGGTGAACAGTTTACCCAATTGTTAGTATAGGGATGAAATATCCTTTGAGAAACACGGATAAAAAGACAGTTCTCCAGAAAAGAGAGTGGATTATGGTTGTTGAAAGCAAGAGGCTATAGGGACCAGAGGGTAAGCAGGTCGGAAATTGGTAGTGCACTTCAAGCATGGGGAATTTAATTTACATAGCTTCCCCTTTGCTGGGAATTAACAGCAACTGGTTTAGAATGAACCATCACGGGGGATGAGAAGGGAGATTTAGCAGTTAAAAACCGTGGTCTACTTCCAAAATGCATCACTCCTGCAAGTTTATCCGTAATTGTCAATAGACTCATTCAAAGTTTACAAACAAATGCCGTCACAGCTGGCCGTTGAAAGTTGGTAAGGCAAGTATACACCAAGGAGGTTCTACATGACAATGAAAGGTCGATTCCAAAACGTCTAATTGCTGTGTGCAGTCGCGCAAGCGTTAACACGCGCAACACCGAATATACACGATTGCGTTCTTGCGCTTGCTCTACGCCGACCAGTGTCGCCTAGTGACGTAAGTGTGAACATCCTTTTAGGAAGCTGCCACTTACTGGTGGACAGTTCGGACAAGTATACCCGGTAGACCAGCCAAGCACTCAAGCGGCAGCTGACTGTGACGGTCAAGCGACGACTTGTATTACCGGTATCTCAGTCATTAACCGTTTTGTTAATTATGACCAGAGCAGACGCAGAGACTCTTCCCCAAGGTCTACATCGGGTTTTTTTTTTCATCCACGTCTACAGTGACACATAGTATGAACAGGGAAGTGTCTAATAACACCTCCCTGGTATGAAAGACATACGCTTGTTCACGAAGCTAGGTTCAAATGAAAGCAGATTTCGTGGCGAATCTTGAACACTAACTCAATTTTGGAAGAATTAGTCCGTTTGGATGCCTCAAGAGTTAATTCATAAAATAATAATAGGCTATTGAGACAATCATATTTCAACTTCCCTGGGCTATGAATGGAAAGGAAGGCAGACAAGTTGTTCTATCCGTGTCGACTTCATGACCAGGCTCCACGAGGGGGATTAAGGTTCCTGCAGGCGCTGGTCCAAGGAAGGGGGACTATGCCGGGCCAGCCCCCCCCCCCCCTTAACACTACATCAACAATAAGAAGTAAGCGAAAAGTAGCATAACACGGTACCGTAGAAAAACATTCAAGGGGTATTTTGAATTCACCCTTCGCGGTCAATTTCGACTCGCCTCCGTAAAAGGGGCATTTCTCCAAAGTAGTGTGGCCCAGGACCAAGACTCATTTCCTAAACTTACAACACAGGCAGTAAGTACACTCTGAAAACGTTTTTTAGTATTAAACACCTAACGTTTAGCAATTAAACTTGTTTACGAATGGGAGAAAAAATGTTTAGAAAAACGTTTAATTCCTAAACGTGTTTTCAGTTGTGGTGAATATCTATACTGGCCGTTGCCCCTTGCCTTCGCCACAATAGCATTTATTTGATTTGTGAATAGATCTGTTCCTTTGTCAGGCGCGGACCCAAACATTCCTAAAAGGGGGGGGGGGGGCTGACCTAAGGGAAAACAGGGGTGTGAGGGTTTTGCACTGCTAATTTCCCGTATGTTTTGTTGTTGATGTGGCGAAAAAAGGGAGGTCTGAGGCGGTGAAAGCCCCCCGTTAAATCCACGCCTGTTTGTCATGAGCGTTGCTGAACTCAGTTCGCACGGCTGCAAGTACATGAAAAAGGTATGCGAACGGTCGGTGCGCATGAAGTCTGTTGTCCAGACTCGGCCACCGATGTTGAAAAGATTGCCACGGAATAGTGCGTGCAGAGGGGTGTGCAAACATTTAGAACACCTGATCAAATTAGGTTGTCGTTCCATCTGTAGGTTGGATATGGAAGAGGGAACAGAGGGGTATATACGAGGGTGGCGCCTCATCTTACCCGTTGAACCATCCTTCCCCAGTTTAATTAACAAATGTGCCAGTATCATTGACAGACTGTGGTTTTCACACTACTGGTACAGAGAGACAGCATGATTCGAAAATCATGACGAGAAAACGGAAAAGTGACACTCATCTAACAATTTTCAAACTTTTATTCACAATTTTTAGACGCATAGCGTCCTTCTTGAAGCAACATACTATAATTTGCTTAAATGCATTTTAAAATTAAAATTAGCCTTTTAAACAGTCACAAAAAAGAAAGATTTTTCGTGATGAAATAAGTCCTCCAGCTAAATCTAAAGCTCAAAATGAAGACAAAACAAACAAAATTTAGGATTAAAGAAGGGCTAAGTGATAAAAAACCTAGATAACAAAATATTAAAATACCAAACCGCTAGCGATAAGCAATGGCGTTGCCAGACTTTTTTTCAGTCTAGAGGTACTGGGGGCATAACAATTTCGCAGGGGTCTGATAGACACCACTTTTGGTGCTTAAGGCGCCATTCAGGCTCGAAGTGCGAGACCCGAACGGGTGGAATCCAGAGGACAGCTTTAGGGTTTGCATTAGGTCCAGGGGCAAAGTTCCGTTGGCAGTGGCGGGTGGACAGTCGCCCCCTGACGGACTCAAATGGAATACCGGGGCCCTTTTCAGCTTTTAAAGTTTATTAAAACGCCGTAGAAGCCTAAACGTAGTAATTTACTCATCTGTCAACGAAAAACCTGATACGCAAAATGAGACTCTTCTACATATCTTTCGAAGCAAAGACTCAAAACAAAAACAAGAGCTTTTCTCAATGTTCCTTTTAGGAGTGTCACCTGAATTTTCGAGTTAAGGAGTTAATAATGGATAAAAATTAATTATTTTACTCTGTAACTCACAACGGGAATCTCTGAAACTGAGGTAACCTACCTAGGAAGTTTCAATCGAGCGGCCTCAGTGATACTAAAGTATATACCCGAGTGCTCTCACTCAAACCTTTCAATACGGCATACTTCGATCGTTACTCGTGCATACCCACATGCTACATTTTAAAGACTTTATAAAAAGGAATTTGCGTAAATACGCTAGATTATATGCAGCAAAGAAATTGATTTCCTGCAGAAAAAGGGAATTTCTTTACATTTTGAGAACGGCTCACATTCCTCCAGAAGAGTGGAATTAAAAGCTATTGTTTAAAGGCCCAATTCCCTCACACCAAACGGTACCAATTCTCCCAACCTTCTTACTTATGACCCTCCCGTAATTGTATGAAATTCATCCTCATCCAGACACAATCTCAGTTTACTGCTTAGAGGGCAAGAGCAGTCTTCCCAAATTGAAGTAGTGTAGTAGACAGTCCAGTTTCATGATTGGCTGTTGGGAGTCATGTGACAACATTTTTTCTCTTCAAATGTGAAATTGAACAAAAGTAACTGCTTGGTTTACCTTGAATATGCAATAGAAGAGTCACAAAATGTAATGAAAGCGGATATTTTGAAGAGAAATAAGACAGAGATTGTGTTATTTAGCTTTCTGTTTAAATAAAGTTTTGGAGGATTGTTCCTTACCTTTCAGGGTGTGTATAGAAAAGCTCCACGTGTATAATCGAAACACTCTCACCACAGTTCATGCTGTGTAATGTAAGCTTTGGTACTTTGCATTGTTCGAATTAGCAGTCAATTAAAGAGATGAGCCAATGGAGAGTTTCTGTTACCCTATACAAGAAGTGTTGTTTGGGGTGAGAGGATTGACCCTTAAAATCATGTATATTTACATGATGGGAGTTATTCCCGAAAAATAACGCATCCCACTGACTAGGTAACGTCAGATAGTGAACCGCCTTCCCCCACTTCACTGACATTGAAGGTAAGACATGTACTGTATTGAGTGAAGTAGTATCTAAACAGACTTGGGCTTGGCTAGACCTTTTTGCACATACCAGCGCCCCCAACCTGTTGATCGAAATACAACAGGGAAGAACCGTCGGCGCAATGTGATACTATAATGCATCTGTGGAATGCTATAGGCCTAATCCAAACGAACCGGAAACTGAGAAATTTAAAGATCCTTGACATGGAATTCTTCACCTGGAATTAAGCCTGTGATCTTATGCAGAGACCGCTATAACTCACATGCAACACATTGCAAAACACCTAAAACTGAGGTGGGTACCCTGAACTGCAGCTGTGAATCACTAAATTTCAACTTATTCGATTCTTTGGTGCAACTTTGTAAGCTCTGTAGTGGGAGACATTTTGGACCATCTAGGAAGTTGGCTTATATGTTGGCCTATAGCTTGAAGACTCACTGGGTATCTATCTAGTTCAGACATGCCAAATTCCAAAATAGCAAACCTTGAGATTTTCGTAACAAAACCTGCATGGAGATTCGTACCTCAAACCTGGAGATTCGAAATTTGTCCTGTACTATACCATGACTAGTTTTTCATCGCTGTGAAGCAGTGGTGTAGCCAGGACGGAATTTTTTGGGGGGCCTAGGGAATAAGTGGGGGGGGGGGCTAGTACCTTCGAGGGTCAGGCGCGGCAAGATTATCTAAGCGGAGCGCCACCATCATTTGGCGCGTAGTGTGCAAGAAAATTTTGGGTTTTGCAAACCCTCCCGATGGCTAGAAACGGCACTTCCTTAGTGTTTAAAGCTGGATGTACCCAACCTTGAAATATGAATCTCATGTCTGCTACTTCTCAAACTGATAATGCATACACTTTTTAGGGACCAAAATCTGGGCATTTCTGATCTGTGCCATGGCCTGGGGGATGAGATTAAAGGGAACCAGCATCTCCCTTTCTCTTGGAAAAAATGTGAAGTTCAGGAGAACGTAGGTCGCAAATGCCGCAATATTTGAATAGATTCCATGTCTAAAAGGAAAACCCAAATTGGTTGTGTACCTCTCTGAGAAACTGTCTTTGCGTTAGATTTGCTAGATGCAAAATGGTGCTATGTTTGTAAAATTTAAAATGATTATAGGCCTACGTTTTAGGATTTTCCTATTTGGGGAGCATGAACAGTTTCAAAATATTCATTTTTAGTCTTTGTATAGACAAGTGACATACATACTACCAAAGAAACGATGTTTTCCGGTTTTCAGTGGTGTTTAGATGTAAAATGGTGGATTATTTGTTTAGTCATTGGTACATTAAGTAGTCAAAATTAAAATACTACGAGTAAATCTCTCAAAATATTTAAACCGCAAAGCAGAAGTATGGATCATGCGGGAAACACATGAAATACGGACCTTGTGAACATTTTACAAATCCGCCCGGACGCCAGTGCCAACTAGTAAAAAGAGGACATTGATAAAATGTTCTTCGAGTTACTAAAGAAGCCATCCACTCACAGATTATTCAACTGACAGGGTTGAAAGGTAACTGGTGAAATTATTTGAGAGCACTTTCGGTAGGCAAATGACTCCCTGCCTAAAGTCTTGCCCGAGAGACTATTTCAGCGGAGCCCCAACCTCAGCTTGAGCGGAGCACAGAGAAAATTTTGAAAAATCGGACCCCTCGGACAGTCGAAAATGGCATTTCTCAGGCTTGTAAGTATAGCTGGCTAAGCAGCAGGGAGGTAAAAAGACTTCTTCGGGGGATATGGGCAAGCACCCCAATTTACTGAGTTTTCTTTGAAGTGTAAAAACCACTGTATTAGGGACGCAGTTTGCCCTTTTGAGACAAATATTTGTGGATATGGAGCTTGTATTGAAGACATTTCCGTGACGGTATTCTGGGTTTCTTGATGCATGGAAATTTGAAAAGTTGGGTGATTACTGATTGAAGAATCTGCACTTCCTACGTACATTGGCAAATCTGAGAATGGTTGCACGGTGATCTACTGAATATCGTTGTTGCTACACAATGTTTTTATGAAGGTATACGAACCAAAGCTCTCCAATAAAATTTAAAAGTTGCCGAAGTTTTGTTGTTTATTTTAGACTAACTATTTCAAAGTCAATAGCTTAAACTGGAGAAAATTTGGAATTGTTTCCATATCCACCGTGGCACTCGTAAGAATTGCAAACACGGTGATTACGCGCCTTACTTTTTTATTGCAGGACAAGATAAGAAAACATGGATTTGAACTATCGAGGCTTTTCACATGACGTCATAATACTCTCCGGCGACCATGTTGGAGTACATGTAACTACGTAGTAAACCATACGGGACGCACTTGCTCGTTGAATTTTTACACACCGTGCATATCACAGTGCACACTGTGCAGTTCGGCACAAAACCACGTGTATTTGGCATAAATGTCCTCCAGCAGGCGGTTCCGTGACGTTATTGCAAAGCCTCGAATAGATCTATTCGCATGCAGAAAAAAATCGCAGTACGCTTCGCTCAATGAAGCGCCGTTTTTATTAGTCTATACAAAGTTGTATGCGCTTTATGTATGACTCCTATGTGTAGCAGCCGGCCTACGCCAATATCGCTGTACGATGAGATCGCGATCCCGTTTTACGGGAAAGTGGGAAAGAAAAGCTGCTTATTTCCTATGTGGTTTTAGTGTAAGTATTTCTTTGAATAACTTAATGCTATTTCACCGTTAGATTTGAAAATATTTGACCGTGGGATGATGCCCCAAACCGTAAGACTCACGTGTGAAACCGTGAGAGTTGGCAAGTATGCTAGTTTCATAAAGGAGCGCCCCTAAAAGCCTTTTTGCCCGGCTCTGACCGAAATCGCTAGCTCCGCCACTGTCCGTTGGAGCTGGTATTTGTGAGGAAATAAACTTCAACTCGTCATTTAAGGGTATCATTGTATAAACTTAAAACTGGTGTAAAAATTATTCCCAGGTTACTGGTAACAAAACTAGGCCCATGATGAAATATAGTTAAATACTTAATTATACCAAGCTATAGCTAGCGGATCTGAAAAAAAATTGACTACTCAGCTGCGTCGTGATATATTGTCTGGAAAGTGCCTAGAATGGATATCGTGACTTGTCTGTACCATCTACTCCCGGAACAGAAGTCTAGCTACGCTACTTGGACTCGATTAACCAACAGGACCCCCACCTCCAACTCTCCAGCCTGAGTACTGCTTCCCAAAGAAGCTATACGTCCACTGAAGGATAATAACTGACCAACCTCACGACTTTCGGACCAATTTACATCAAATCGGTCTGTCATGTATGGTTCTATTCCTGGCTGGCTGAAAAGAACAGATTCTACATATAATTTCAGCCAAAAGACCGAGAAGGCTCCAGTTTTTAACTTGTTCAGTTAAACGAGACTTCTCAAACTTTTGATTTTTTTAGAAAATGTCACAGCTGTGATAATCAGCTGCTGTCAGTCATTGAAGACATGGGCTTCATCCCTGGATCTTAACAAACACACTGACGTCTTCATTCGACGTCTTAAGTTGTTCTCGATTTTGGCAAAGCCATTGATAGCGTTCCTCGTGAGCTACGAAGCTCTTCAGTCTAGGTGTTTCCGTCGAAACAGATCCTCCAGTTGGTTGATGATTTCCATACTGGCTGCTGTAGTAAATTGTACCATGTCTTTTTCGATGTGTTTGTGTTTTTTTTGGGGGGGGGGGAGACTTGGCCAAGTCTCTCGTGAGTGTTCCCCGGGGAGCTGACAACACTAACTCTACACAAATCCAGTGCTTCAGCATAGTACAGCATACCGTATTTGCCTTTTTTCTAATACGCCCTCTATCGGTCTATAAAGGCATCGCTCCTCAAAGTTGAGAAACGATAGAAATTAGAATTAATAGACTTGTAGAGGGCGTATTAGATAAAAGGAAAATACGATATTCTGTACTATGCTGCAGTAGGGAGATTTTGGGGAGAACTTGGGTGCAAAGGTTCTGACTGGGGAAAACCCCTTCCCTGCCCCTCCCTACCCCCCCCCCCCCCTTGGTGCCGCCACTGCTCACAGAACACACTGTACTATGCATAACCTGCATTTTTCCACCTCTTGACTAGGACAAAATGTTACAAATTTAGTTTTCTTCCAAAAACACCTAAGGATTGGAACATCCTCACCCTGTCCCATCTTTTAGTTGATTCTCAAAGACGAGCCCCTCCTCAGTAAGGCTATGAAGATGTCGCAGATTGGGGCTTTGAGGCCTCTCGATGCATGCGTGGTGAAATAACGTCTGTGGATGTGTCACCATTTTCTGGAAAACATCCGTCTTAATACTCCGTTGCGTTGGGTCACCTCAAAATATCCGCGATGATGATGATGATGTTTAATTTTTTATTTTTCTTTTGCGTTATATTGGTTTGTAGAGATTTCCAGACAGTAGAATCATTTTGGTCCTGCGTAAAAGACTATAGACTTCATCATTTTCACTTCTCCTCACCGTTTAGTAAGGGACATAGAGTTCGCTTGGCAGGCTCATCTGCATGATTTTGCAAGAAGCCATGCATTGCCATTTTTTAGTACACATCATTCTTCGCCGAAACACTATCGACGTAGCTAGGCGCCCTATACACGACTTACGTAGGTGATTACGTACATTCATTTCAACGGAGAAGCGTGAAAGAAAAGCTTTGTTCGACGCGATTGCGTTCTCTATCTGGATTTTATTTCATACGTCTTGAAAGAAATTACAAGTTAAAAGTGCTTAAAGAGAGGGGAAAATGGCTGATAAATCTGCGTAAGTGCTGTTTTAGCCGGCGAATTTCTTACGTAAAATTGAAAAAATACTTGCCGATTTCCTTTTCCAAGGTTAGGCTGTACCAGCCTATTGCATTGTTTGTACACATAAATATTTAGCCTAAGCATGACTAATGGAAATTGAAGATCAAGTGTGCTGTTCCCATTACTGCAAATGCAAGTTTGATCCTAGGCTTTCCAACTTTTGGGGAAATTTAGGCTTGTGACTATCCAAGCGAGGGATTCCATCGTTTGGATCGGAGCGTACAAGAAAATTTTTGATTTTACAACCCCCCCAAATGGTCAGAATGCACTTTCTGAGTGTTCGAAGCCCACACCAGAAAGTACATTTGCCATAGGCTACGCCAAAGAGTCACGCCAAGGTGGAGGTGTTTGAAATTATACGACACCCCAATTATTGCAATTGTATGCCAACTGTTGAAATTTTCCCTGTAGCAGCGGGGTACTCCTTACGCCAAATTTGTTGGCTTACAATTCCGTACACCAAAGATCTTTCTGTGAAAGGCCCTACTTTCCAGTATGGTTCTAAGCTGTACCTAGCCATGAAAAAGGGGTTTTGTGTCAACAATTTCTCAGTTATTGATAAAAACTCAATGTATGAAAAATGGTAATGCATATTAGATGGGTTTTGAAGTAAACAAAAGTCAAAAGTGGCTGACTCTCCAAAAAACTCTGTCTCAGCAGGCAAAGAATAGTGAAGCAACTTTCAGTGGTGTTTTTAATAAAATGCACAAAGGTTTGAGTTTAGGCCTAGCCTAAATGTTTTTTTTTTTTTGTGACCTTGTCAGATAACAAGCCATATTGCTATCTATAGACATGTTTCCCCTGGAAAGGTTATTTTCGGGACTCATCGATAGCATAATTATGTAGTACATAGGCAATGGTGCTAGAGTGTCACATAAACTGGTGGGATTATATATTAGTACAATAAGTGAACAATTGTAACTCTCAGTAAGCCTGTGTGTCAGGTGAGGGTGTTTTATTTGGCTGGCTGGACAGAGTTACAATGTGATAGCACTTTCCAATATAACCTTATCCCGATATTATTCGTAGAACTGACCAGTGTGTCGGAGGTTCCTATTAAAAGAGTTTATCATTGGTAATGTGGTAATCAAGAATAAAAGCAGGATATGTCATGTTCTGATAATCAAAGAAATAGCCAAACGCTCGGTAAAGGTAATGCCCATGTTGTGTTGAAAGGCGTTCGCACTATTTGGATAAGCGAGGTGGTTGAGTCAGAGTCTCTTGTACTCCGTTGTGGAAGTGAAAGAAAATACACAGATATAAGCAATCTGATTGGTTTACACATACAATAGATTAATTTACGCGATATACATGGCCGGCAATTGGCCAATATGGCAACCCGGGCTGCGAGGTGGGAGACAATGGGAAAGAGCAGTGCCGAGTATTTCCACTAGTTGCAAAATTGGATGAGCAAACATCTCATGTTCTTCTTGTCATGCACAGGAATCCGTGTGATCAGTACTGCTTTGTGTGTGAGTGTGTGAAGGATCTGGAATGTGTGTGTCACACACAAGATGCGTTTGACTTGGAAAGTCCGCTCATAATACCTAGCACCAAATCCATGTTGGCCTAAATGGTTGAGTACCTTCACTTTTGTGCCAATAGCAGATAATTTAGGATGGTGTATGCCTATAAGTATCAATTCATAGTACTTTGTAACCTATTCCCAGTGCAGTATAACATAGCATTAACATAACAGGCTGAAGGGCAAAGGAGGGCTAAGGCCCCATAAGATGCCCTGAAGTCTAAACCCTGATCAAAAGTCAAACCACCAGGCCAAAACAAGCAGCCCCAAACAATCAGATTTACCTCAGTCATGGAAGAACTTATCAGTGTTAAAGAAGATGAAGTGATGGAGAGTTAACTTCCCATTCTGGTAGACCAGGGTTGTCCAACCTACGGCCCGCGGGCCACGGTCCGGCCTGCAAAAAGGTTGTGTCCGGCCCATCAGAAATAATCTACATTGCAAAATTACCTGATAAGCGGATTAATTGATGACAACTTTAGGCTTCGCCTTCCGCTTTGGCATGCTTACCTTTGAATGAAATAATTCATTTCAAATGTCTGCTACATGTAGCTACATTGGAGTGTTGTCCATAGGGGCAGGTTGAGAATGATTCAGGAGGAATATGAAAAAAAACTTTGTCTGAATATTCTGCCCAACACCATCAATTTTGGCTAAAATTTATTTATTTGTTCAATCAAAAACGAAAATGAATCAGTGTTCCTTACACACAATGATTGCATTTGGTAATTCCCTTGGGCTTCGGGAAAAATTGAAAAAAAAAAACAAATTTAGAATGCAGCCCCTCGTCCATCATAACCATTACATGGGGCCCACTGCTGCAAAAGGTTGGACAACCCTGTTGTAGACAATTCCACTCATTGACAACTCTATGGAAGAAACTATATAAGTTTCCTTATGTCGAGCCTTGCAAAAGGCTTTTTCAGCTTTTTACAATGCCCATGAACCTGAAAATTACTTTGAACCCTTAAATAACTACAAGACAAAGGGGATTCCTTTCTGAAAGAAACTTTTAAACCTGGAGCATGTCCCCCTAATCATTCTCAGCGCCAATGTGGTACCGTAAGCCCAAGATGATTAAGCCTAGCATGGTAATGTAAATTTATCACCTCAGGTATACGGCAAGTGTTTCTCCTCCGAACTTGCTATGAAAGAAACTTGTCCTTTTCATAGAAGGGGCTCCAAGCCTGAGTGGCATGGGGTCTTACTAACTGCTTATACAAATTTAGTACAATATCCTTACTAAAACTGATAAAATTCCTCTTTACAATCCAAGCACTCTATTAGCCTTTGCAGCAGTGGCTGCACACTGCCTTGATGACTTAAAATCTCCAGTAATTACAAAACCCAGATCTTTCTCGAAAGTGATGTTACTTAAAACCAATTCATGTAATCATAGCTTAAACTTTTAGGACCAAAATGAAGGACTTTACATGTTTCTGCATTAAAAGACATTTGTGAAGTCTGAGACCAAGAAAATAACCTATCCAGGTCTTTTTGCAGCAGTAAGGCATCATCCAAATTGCTAATGAATCTTCCTATAAAGCTAAGTATCATCTGCAAACTTACTTGTACAAGATGTAAGAGAGCTTTTAATATCATCGATGCAGATTAAGAAAATAAGTGCATCAAGAAACCTTTGATATTCCACTTGTGATTCTTTCCAAGAATAGAAGTTACCATTGACCGAAATGCTTGTTTACACGATATCTCAACGTAGGAAACTTGGATTGATTTCAAACTTGATGCATTATGATGTAAGGAAGAACACTATTCATTTTGGTAGAGGTCAAAGGCCATTTGGGGTCACATGGGGTCAAGCTCAGGAAACCTTGTTAAATGATATCTCAAGTTAGGAAGCTTGGATTGTTTTCAAACTTGGTTTGTTGATGAATAATGATGGGAGGGTGGACCCTTTTTATTATGGTAGAGGTCAGAGTTCCCGTGGGATTATCCAAGATCAAAATTTGAAAACAAATTTTACTTTGTATTTCAAGGTAGAAAACTGGGATAGAGGATAGATTTGGGGCCACCAAAGGTCAATGAAAACCTTGTCAAAGGGATATCTCAAGGTAGGAAACTTCGATGGATTTCATAATTAGTATTTGGATGTGTTATGGTGAGTTGAAAGTACTGTACCTGTTGTTTTTGGTTGAACTCAATGGTCATCTGGTATCACCTCGCATTAGACTCTGAAGACCTTGTTTGCAGAACATGTTAAGGCACAGTATGAAATTTGGCTTTTTGAATATAGAAGCGTATCTGTTAAAAGAAAAACCAGTTACTTACTGGTAGGGTCAAAAGTCACTTTGGGTCACCAGGTGTTACAAGAAATGTGGCATTTTATTGAAAAGAACATGTATGTATCATTGAAACCTCAATGCATTTTTGCATTCTGGTTTAAAATTGGAGTAACATTTGCTACCGGCCAGTCAGTAGGAACAAAACTTGAATGCAGACACTTCTGAAAAACGATGGAAAGATTGTTTGTGTTGTTGATGAGAATATGAACTTGTTTTGCAGCCAACCACATGAAAGGGGGGGGGAGGGGGAGGAGGTTGGCCACTGTTGTTAATGGTTGCATCCTACACATAGGTACAAACAATTGAGTCACAGCTACTAAGACTTGAATTGGACTTGCCAAAAATGACCTGTGACTTGAATATGGATCTCAGCAGGTGACTCATTACCAGAGTGAGTCAGGTATTACAAAATGATCAATAATCCAACTGAAATGTGATGGACTTGACTAAGCTGAATTGGTTGAAGTCAATGGTCATCTGGTATCACCTCGCATTAAACTCTGAAGACCTTGTTTGCAGAATATGTTAAGGCACAGTATGAAATTTGGCTTTTTGAATATAGAAGCGTTTCCATTAAAAGAAAAACCAGTTACTTACTGGTAGGGTCAAAAGTCACTTTGGGTCACCAGGTGTTACAAGAAATGTGGCATTTTATTGAAAAGAACATGTATGTATCATGGAAACCTCAATGCATTTTTGCATTCTGGTTTAAAATTGGAGTAACATTTGCTACCAGCCAGTCAGTAGGGACAAAACTTGAATGCAGACACTTCTGAAAAACGATGGAAAGAGAAGCTGACAAAATATTAGGATTTTGGATTTTCTTTAACTTGGGCCTAGCCTTACATTAAATACAGAGAATCTCATACAATTCAGTATTAACCACACTTTACGTTTATTCCGCACAGGTAGGTGAGAAATCCTGTTTAACTCTTGTCTAGGCTAAAGTTAGAGCTAGCCTAGGCCCTATTGCTGTTTTTTTTATGATTTAATGATTGGGTTTTTCTCCTTACTTTGTCTTGCACTTGCAGAGATGACATTGCAACTGCAATTCTCAGAACAAAATCCAAGCCATACAGGCTTGTTGTTGAAGACTGCATCGATGAAGACAACTCAGTGGTGTCACTGTCACAGGTATCCTTTAATGTTATTCAATTTTTTTCATTGAACCATGTTGTTGCTTGGATAATTTTTGTCTTAAAATTGTTAAACTCATATCCTGTACTTCTTGAACATTTTAAAAGAGCTGAAACGTAGTAGATAATAGCATCTTAAGTAGGGTTGTCTGATTTAATTCACTTTGATAAAAATCAGGATTAAAGTCATGATTATGATTGAAAAAATCACAATTTCAATCCAAAAAACCTGATCTAAATTTATTTATTTGATTGATAAGTTTAAAGTCTGAGGCTTTCACTATTTTTAAAGGTAATTGAGAAATTGCTCAAACCTGTTAAGACCTTCTCAAACCTATTTGAATTTCAACACCTGTCAGTAGGTATGTATTTTCCCCTGGGTGAATAGTCATAATTGAAAAAATCATCAATACTAATAGTCCCTTTCACATTTCCCTCTGATAACTGTAATCAGGCTAAAATGGATGAGTTGCAGCTTTTCCGTGGAGACACTGTACTTTTGAAGGGTAAGAAGCGACGGGATACCGTATGCATTGTACTCTCTGATCCCACAACACCAGATGACAAAATCCGCATCAACCGAGTGGTTCGTAACAACCTGAGGGTGAGACTGGGAGATATTGTCAGGTAAATAAATCAAATGATGTAGCATAAATTTTCATCTAAATGTAGGCATTGTACAGTACTGTATCTATTGTTTGGATTTGTTTGTGTTGTTGATGAGAATATGAACTTGTTTTGCAGCCAACCACATGAAAGGGGGGGGGAGGGGGAGGAGGTTGGCCACTGTTGTTAATGGTTGCATCCTACACATAGGTACAAACAATTGAGTCACAGCTACTAAGACTTGAATTGGACTTGCCAAAAATGACCTGTGACTTGAATATGAATCTCAGCAGGTGACTCATTACCAGAGTGAGTCAGGTATTACAAAATGATCAATAATCCAACTGAAATGTGATGGACTTGACTGAGCTGAATCTACTCACAAAAACTTATAACAAAATATTGAATCTTGTCCAGTATTTTCTCACCAAAGGACAGCAGTATCATTGATGTACAGAATTTGAAAATAGAAAATCGATGTATGGTTTGATATGGTAGCCCTATGATCATATATATCACGGTATTACTCCCCTTTAATTGGGTTTGACAATGACTGGTCAGTGATGGTTGTCCATCAGGTAGAGTTAAACCCTTAGGCTAATTTTGGTTTTAGATTATCTACAAAGATACCATCATGTCATGAAGTAGAAATGATCATTTCTTGTGTAGAGAGGACTATACCAAGTATGAAGGCCTATTTCAAACCTACAGTCTACTGGTACATGCCTCTACTTGTAAAGGTACACTTGTGCAGGTATCTTAAATTTTGATGGAACTGTCCGGCAAGGTGGAACCCCCTTCATCAATGGTTCATGTAGCCCTCTTTAATTTATGTATGCAATTTTCTTCCTTTCAGTGTGCAGGCATGTCCAGATGTAAAATATGGCAAACGTATCCATGTTCTCCCAATAGATGATACTGTGGAGGGAATCACAGGGTAAGTTAATTTGTACAGCAGTCAATTCATTGTGGACCACTCTTAGTTCCCAAAGTTCATCAGCTTTTTCCATAGCAGTTTTCCTTCTATCGTTCGTATAAAACTTACTGAGCATGCGAAGGTAGCAATGGAGTCTTGCCCGGCAAGTTTGATGCAACATGGAATTTATGAGCCACTGCAGTCGACATTTTGGAAAAAATTAATGTGCTTGAAAATATAGCACAATGGGCTTATTTTCGGAATTTGTTTACCGGGATGTTTAGTTTTAAACATTTGACACACAGTGTTAGGTGTGTTTTTTGTAAAAGGCTTATTTTCGCTTCAAAATTGTTTCTCCAATATTTTTGTCAAGACTGCATGCTCTGAAATAAGGAACAGTAATTCAAATGCACTATTAGGCTATGACTGCTTGATGCACATTCCATATTATACCTGGAAGAAACAGTGTGCTAGTAATTACAGTAAGAGATAATGTAGGATTAGCAAAAGAAATGTCAACACTGTGCAACACTCCACATCATCATTTTTTTTAACAGGTTGCTTAAGAAACATTCAAACTTTAGAGAGGTATATCTTGAATGGTTTTCCCTAGGAAAGGTTTCCCTTTTAACTGCCAAGTAAAGTCAGGGCCTTTTTGTTGACATGTCACACTACCTTTAAAAGATAAGATTACCTATGATTTTCAGGGCTGCTTGTTTGAAAAATGCCAAGAACATTTCACGGCTTGGCTATCATTGAACCCCAACGTGCTGAAGTATGGGTTTGGCACTCTTTCATTTATGCCAGGCACATTCTTAACTCAATACAGCACAGAGGGTCGATCCATACCCCCAAAAATATTACCATTTTGTAGAATTCATAAAACAACCCCTGTACATCCTACAGCCTTCCCCTTGATATCAAATGATTGGGAACAAAAGGATCTGTCTAATAATAATAATTTTCTTGGGTGGTGTCCCCGAAGAATTTTTGGGAAAATCCTGCCGATTGTATGAATCTCCTAAAAGCAAGTGCGAAAAAGTGGAAAAGTATGTAAAATTTACAAAAATTCGTGCAGGCACAAAAAAAATGAAAACCCTTTGACTATACTTTATGTTAATTGTTTACAGATCAAAGATACTAAAAATTGAAAAGATTTTTGCATGGCTGGGTTTGTTTTTTTTAATTTTGGAAAAATCCTTCAAAAGTCTGTCGAAAATCATCAAATACTGCCCAAAAAACAGCCCTCAGACAAAAATCTTACGTCCGTCATTTTACGGTCAGTTTTTAAAATCTTTGCACCATTCAACTCAGCACAGGCTTGGGATCTCTGCCAGCCTAAGCAAAATACGATTAGCGCCATCTATATGTAGGGGAGAGCTAAAAGTAAAGTACCCCCGCGAATTCTGAAAAAAATTTGCGGAACTGGTTCCACACATATGTATGACAATCATATGCAACAGCGTGGTGACAAGATCATCTTCATGAGATGAGACAAATGGGGTAAAAAACCATTCCAAACGGGGTTTGTGAACGTGTTTAGAACAAAACATGGCCAGGTAGTACTTCTGGGATGTTCTGGGTGAGTTTTTTCAGATTATTTTGTCGAAATTTTTCGCTAATTTTGACAATTTGGTAACGTTTGGTGGTAACCTTAAGTGACATTAGGCACATACAGTACAGAAAAAAGGTTCCCATAGACTTAGTGTGGAGTGTGAAGTGAGTGTGCTGTAAAGACTTTAAATGTTTCTTTCATCAGTCATAAAACTAGCCACACACCAGTGTTGTAATTAAGTCACTAGGGTAGTGACTTGAGTCACTAGTTGTCAAACTTTTAAGTGACATGAGTTGAGTCATTGACTGGAGTCACTGTACTATTTCAGTGGGGAAATTACTCCTGATTTCTATGGAATCACTATCGCTAGAGGAAGTGACTCGAGTCTTGACTTGTTACAACACTGCCTCACACTACAAGACTTTGCATGCTGCAACTCAGCTCTATCATCGTTACAATTGTGATTGGCAATGTTAAGACCAGTTTTATGTCACGCCGACTTCCCTACTGAAGTCCGTGTGACTTAAAACTGGTCTTTCAACTGCCAGTCGCAGTCATAAACTCACACACATTACACCACTGTTGGAGATTTGACGATCGAGTTGAGTTGCAGTTCGCGAAGTTGTGTAAGTGTGCGGCTGGCTTGACATGGTCTCAAAATGAGCATGTTGCGTCAGATCTTTGCTCCCCATGGATTGTTTTAACTGTTTTACATTCCACAGCAATATATTTGAAGTTTACTTGCGCCCATACTTTCAAGAAGCGTATCGTCCTGTGAGGAAGGGAGACATTTTCCTTGTCCGTGGCGGAATGAGGGCAGTAGAGTTTAAAGTTATTGAAGTAGATCCCGGTAACTACTGCATTGTTGCACCAGATACAATGATACACTGTGAAGGAGAACCAATCAAAAGAGAGGTAAGAAGCTGGCTTTAGTGAATTGGGTTTTATAACAGGTGCTTTAAGTGCGGCAGTCAACCCTCACCCCAAACTGCAGTTTTTTGTAGCAGTCTACAGAAATTTTCAATTGGCACATCTCTTTGATTGGCAGCGAGTTCTAAAAATGCAGAGTACTGTTGCTGATATTACATAGCATTTACTTTGCTGAGAGTGTTCTGATTACAAATTGGGCAATGTATAACTGTCATCTTGAAGCAATGAATAGATTGTGTCTGGATCAGGATGAGTTTTAGACAGTTGTGGGAGGGGCTTACAAAAGTAGATTAGGAGAATTGGAACTGGTTGGGTTGAGAAAATTTTCCAAATGTACAATCATTAGGCAGTATTGTATTGAAAGAATAGTCCCGAGCCATATCTATCCTAAGCAGTGTGGTGGAACTTTCATTCATTTTCCATGTTTGGTTCTCAAAATACTGTTAAATGAAGTTGACACACTTTCTATAAGAAGTGCATTTGAAGCAAGCAAGTGTTATGTCATGGATTCAGGTTGTTGGCCAGTGTTTGTGTTTTTTTTTAAAATTTACTACCAATTTTATGTAGCTAAAGTTAAAGTTTGATAAAACATAAGTGCACCCTGAGCAATTGCATTTTAAAAAATTTATATGCCTTAGTGGCAAGATAGCACCCTGAATTAATTTAAGGTCAAACTGATAGGCTGAAACAAAGAAAAAGAAAGCATTGGCCAACATTTTGAATCCATGACATCACACCTGCTTGCTCCAAGTTCACTTATAAAAATGTGTCAATGTCAATTGCCAAATTCTTGAGAATCAAACGTGGGAAATAATGAAACTTTCACCAGACTGCTCAGGATATGTTTCTCTTAAACATGTCAAAAATAAATTTGGCTCTGAACTGTTCTTTAATCAGCACCTTAGACCTCTGTTTCCAAAACTGATTTTTTTTCCCCCTAGGTAATTGTAGAATATTCTTCATGAGGAGTCTGCAAATTTTTTTATGGGTCAGAAATTGCACCTTTTTGAGAAGATTAAAAAACATTTCTATAAAGTTCCCTTTATAGAAATGTTTCTTAATCTTCTCAAAAAAATATTTGATTTGTTTTGCAAGAACAATTCATCCTTTTCAAACGAATATTTATTGCCAGAGAGTGATAGATTATCAAAAATAAGGCAGTGTGGTAGCCTTCTTTTCAAGAAATAAGTTTCCCACAGATAGAATAATTAGAAGAATAATTCCTTCACCCAAGCTTTCAACTTTTCAAATGATGCAATGTCCATGGCTCTTATTGCACAAAGAATTTTGAAGAGATGTAGCTATTGCTGGGGTTTATGATTTAGACTCAGTTGTTGGAAAGTGCCTGAGCCATTTCTTTGTACTCTTTTTTTGGAGCATTTTAAACACAATACTTCCCTTTTGGGAAATATTGCATTTAAAATGCAGTAACACATCCAATAAGAATAATAGCTGAAATGTTTATTAAGATGTTCCCTTTAACAAGTGAACACAAGCTGTAGCTTAAGTTATTCAAAATGTTATGTCCAAGAAGCTTTGTGGCAGTTACATCATTGAATTCTCGAAAGTTGTGGGTGAACAAATTATTCTTAAGCAACAAATAACTGAATGTCTGACTGTGAGAAAGTTATGCCTGGAAACAAAGTGCTATTGTGATGCCTTATTAGCTCAACCCACAAAGTTTGGGTGGAGCTTATGTTATACTGTAGAGGGCTCAAATTTCTGTCTCACTGAAAAATCCGTCTCACTTTTCAAGAGGTTTCAGCCTTTGTAACTGCCAGTGGATTTTCCTAAAATTTGCTGCACAGGTGACATATTAGGATGGCATCACATTGTCTTCCTAGCATCATGATAAACCAAAGAAAAGTGCCATTTTGATCATTTTTTGCCTCAAGGCAAAAGTTTGCATCAAACAAAATCTCAGTGTAAGCATTGATAGCATATAGGCCTATTCTTGTAACTGCCTGTGTCCACTGTGTACACACCATGAGTCCCAGTCAGCTAATTACTTATCCTTAATTCTAGTATCTATTACCAGGGAGCTGCCATTACACAGATCTCTTCTTGCTGTGTCAGGACACTTGCAGACTGTGGGGTCACTGGTCATTCATGGAAGTACCATTTGGATTATCACCAAAAGTTTGTTTCCCTCGTCAAGCTGGAATGGTGGTGGTTTTATGATCTTTGCTCACACATGACATGTTAGAAATTGGAACATTGACAATTTGAATGTACACCAAATCAGCATTTCCTGTCAGCCTTAAAACTTTAACATGGATGGTGTATTGAAGTTTCTTTCAGTGCCTCATTTTTTGCTCACAATGTTCACAGAGGAGTGAGCTGGGGATGGAGATAGGAGAGAAAAGAGATGGAGATTATTAGAAGGGAGATAGGTAGGGAGGAGGAAAGATTTTTGGTATCTTCTTTTCCTATTGCTTATAAATGCATTGTCCTACATAAACTGGCCATAGGTACCAAACACTATGAATTAAGTTTCTGATTTCTGCCCTCGTAGGCAGCATTATATAACTTAAGGGGATGAACTAGCTATAGAAATTTATCTCAGGCTATCAGGCTATGTCTATAAATAGTGGTTTTAAAAAATATGAATGCAATATTTCCCTTGTAAGACTCAGTGTATCAACTTCTGAACATGTCATATTGATTATCAATATCAAAAACAGGAGGAAGAAGAAAATTTGAACGAGGTTGGGTATGATGACATTGGAGGTTGCCGGAAACAGCTTGCACAGATAAAGGAAATGGTTGAACTCCCTCTTCGACATCCATCGTTGTTTAAAGCAATAGGAGTGAAGGTAAGTGTTGGAGATTGCTTTGTTGTTGAAGAGGTAGGGGATGTTGGTAGCCATAAAAGAATGCATGGTTTTAAAAATCACCTTTACTGTGCATTTATGTAGGATTTCCTCTATTTCTTTATGTCATAAAATATTGTCTAACAGGTATTACAGCACATTATATATGCAACCTTCATGAAATTTGTAGGTTAGTTTGAACTTAAGGTAAGTGATATGTCAGTCATATGTCAAAGTCTGTCCACAGTCCAGTCTCAGATCCTTAGAACATTATTTTAGTCATCTCATAGTTACCTCAAGTTTCACAGCAGAGATTTTCTTCACAAGCTTCCTGTGAAAAATGTTTTTAAATTTTTTTTTCATTTTAATTTTTTAGCCACCAAGAGGTATTCTCTTATATGGACCACCTGGTGTGGGAAAGACTTTGATTGCCAGGGCTGTGGCTAATGAAACTGGAGCTTTCTTCTTCCTCATAAATGGTAAGAATTAAAAAATCAGTATAAAAAAAAAAACATTTACCCATCTTAAAGGTATGGTGACTTACTAGTAAGGACCCCAGACTTAACTTGACACTTTAGTGTAAGACCATGTGTTTGGTCTAACAGGTTCGATTCCCAGGTTGAGTCATACCAAAGACTCTAAAAATGGAACCTACTGCTGTTGTGATGCTAAGCATAAGCAATGGAGTAGGGAAAACAAGCCAGTGAATCACAACTGGAAAAAAAGGTCGAGGCCGGCTCGACTTGAACCAGTATGTTGGAATCTGGGCTGTAAGACTCTATCTAACAAACTAACTCAGTGTATGATTTCCAAATTAACATTCTGTTGAAATTTTTTTTCATGACATACCCCTTCAAAGTTTGGATGTTTGTGGAGTGAAAGTCCTTGAAATGAAGGTTGCAAAAACAAAGGATAACATGAGCCATATATTGCCCATTCCTCTCTCAATGTGACAAGATTTGCATATTTAGATCATATTCATGCTTGATTTAGTTCATTTGATGTTGATGTAAATTGTGGCTCTTTTCTAGATCTTCGGTGCTTGTAACCTCAATATGCCAACTTTCTTATTGTCATATCACCAGACCTTTAACAATATTCTTTTCTTCGTTGTGGCCAGTCAAAAGCTCGGAAGGTTTAGAAATATCTTTGAAGGAAAGATGGTTGGGTTTTGTGTAATTGTGGAACAAAGCATTTCAATTTTTGTCTTTTGAATGACTTTTCAAAGTTGTCAGACTAGAGGTTGAATGGAAGTGTCCGTAAAACTTCTCAAAAAAACTTTTGTCCCAATTTTTAAATAGTGCCTTTGCCAATTCCTTTCATTTTTAGGGCCTGAGATTATGAGCAAACTTGCCGGTGATTCAGAGTCCAACCTGAGGAAAGCCTTTGAAGAGGCTGAGAAGAATTCGCCGGCAATCATCTTCATCGATGAATTGGACTCCATTGCACCAAAGAGAGAAAAGGTAGGGCCTAACTTTTGACAGAAACGTAAGAACCATGATTGCGGTCAAAGTTTTCTAGCTCATAACAATGAAAGGAAACTCTGACAGGAATGTAAATGTCTTTCCTACCATGGTCTTATCCAGTAAACCAGTGTCTCTCTTATCTTTTGTATCACAAGGCAAAGTTGTGTTTGTTGAAACTTGACAAAAGAAGTACCTCTCGTCATTAATTAAAAATTTAGGTGCCATTAATATTTGGTAGAAGGGTATACCACTTGAATATCCTTTGTGTTTTCAAATGATGTAATTCTTATTACTCCCCCCCCCCCCAAAAAAAAAAACAAATTTTTTTTCTTCCCATGTGGCCCTGCAGTCCTCCATATCTTCATCAACATTCTACCAGTTGAGAAAACTGTGACCTTGATAATTTACATAATTATCAATTTTCACTTTTATGGAACCTACTGCTATTGTGCTTGTTGTTCAGCATTAGCAATGCAGTAGGGAAAGCAAGGCAGCGAGTGAACTACAACTGAAAAGAAAGGCTGTAGCCAGCCAGACTCAAATCAGTTGGTTAGAAACTGAGCCAGTTGTATAACTTCATCTAACTATGAATTCTTGACTTAAATCCCTCTACTATTGCTGTATAGCAGCAAGTCCAGTTAATCTATATAACTCTACAATGAAATGTAAATACTGCTTATTTTCTATAGATTAAACCCAGGAAAGGATTTTTTATCTTTGCATCTTCTGTAAATTTGAGGCTTAGCTGATCGTTTCAATAATTATTCAAAACAGGATATTGAGTTGTTTCATTGAGTGAACCATATGTTTTCAGTCCTGTTTCTTGAAATCATGTCAATGACAGATGGTCAAACCTCTATGCGGCATACAAACTATTGCTTTATAAATGAGAATTTACCGATTCAATTGGGTTTTCAAAAATTTGTAACCAGACTATTTTGCAAAGTATGCACAATCATTATTACAAGCTAGGGTCCAAAAAATAATAATTACAAAACAATCAAGATTTTAACATTTTGCATAGCAGTTGGGTTTGAAACATGACTACCATTTAACACTCTGGTTGAGATATTGATAGCAACTCAATTTGCACCTATAAGTCTAGCCTCAATCTTCGGGAAAAATATATGGCACAAACCCTGCTCCTGACATGAGTGTTGAAGTGTCAGGATGCCTTGGGCAGCTGCAACCTTGAATGGGGGAGTAGAAGTGACCGATTCATTGATTATTTTGCTTGGTGTGTCCCATCAATTTGTCAGTGATTGTAGTTTTATTGATGAAGTGCAAACTTATCTCGCTTAGGTATTTCTTTTGTCTTTAGACACATGGAGAAGTTGAGAGAAGGATCGTGTCTCAGTTATTGACCCTTATGGATGGCCTTAAGCAGCGTGCACAGGTCATAGTAATGGCTGCTACCAACAGACCCAACAGCATTGATGGAGCTCTTCGTCGTTTTGGTATGTAGTAAGCTTTTTCTTTTGCGATGTTGAGGGGTCAGCTTTAGCAAATATTTTAGCAGCATGTTTGTTAGTTAGATGGGTGGGATTTGACAATACACAAACATGTAATGTGTTGTACAGTTTAATTACTGCAAAGTTCAGTTAGTAATTAAATTAGCAAATAAATTTTAAATTAGAGTGTAATATATGTACTTTTACAAGTATAATACATATAAATTGTAATTCATGAATTACATGCTATTCGCTACACATTGTGAAAGCTTATTTATCCACTTGGAGATACTCATGCAGTCAAACACACACATGCGTTCATCCGGCCTCTGTAACTTGTGTATGGAAGAGAAAACCGTAATCTTACTCTGTACAAACAAACTCAACAAAAGATCTGAACTTATCTCCACTTGCCATCACGGTCCAAAAGGAAATTTTAAGTAGTAGTATAGTTTGCCTGAGGATCGCTGTGCAATCTGCACGTGCATGAAACACTGTGAAGCAAATAGCATGTAATTCGTGCATTACAATTTATATGTAGTACGCAGCCCTGTTTTTTGCATTGAGCACTTTACTCAGACAGTTTACCATTATTTCAATACTTTTAAAAGTGTTATATTTTGTGATTTTACAGGACGATTTGACCGTGAAATTGACATTGGAATCCCTGATGCCACTGGTAGATTAGAGATACTCAGAATTCACACAAAGAACATGAAACTTGGAGATGATGTTGATTTGGAACAGGTCAGTGTTAGCTTAGGTTAGATGGGGCTTTACATTTCAAATTATTGGGTTTCATTCAAAATAGAGGCATTCATGGTCTGTTTTCAAGTGGTGGAGGTCCTGAATGTTATCCCTACTCCATTGCTTATGCTTATGGGGAGCATCGGGCCCAAGGTAGTAGATGCTTTTTTGATGCCTTTGGTATGAAACCACCTGGGAACCAAACCATGGACCTTTCCGAGTGAGAGTGGGGTGCTGTACCAACTAGACCACATACCAGGTCTGTATTTGTTTATTAGAAACATATATGCTGTCTAGTTGACGTCATCAGTTACTATAAATGGTGTCTGGTCTGGTGTTAGAATATCTGCCTTTTCACTTGAGGCTTGGATTTGATCCCCATGTTGGGTCCAACAAAAGACTTACAAAATTGAACTTATTTCTGTTGTTTGTTATCCATGACATAATCAATAGAGAAGGGAAACACACCAGTGACCCACTACTGGACAATAGGCAGTGGGGACTACTATTTTAAATGAGAAGGTAAGAAGTTGAAGTGTATTACTGCAACAAATCAAGCTAAACCATTTATAAGCAGTTTGGTGTTCAAGAAGCAGTCTGGATTTCAAAACTTACAAGATTGTTAAAGGGGGAGGGGTTAAGTTAGATGGAGTTTCATGGTCCAGTTTCCAACTGCCCTTTTTCCAGCTGTAGCTCAATGGCTTGCTTTCCCTTCACCATTGCTTATGTTAAGCACCTAGCTATGACCAGCTAGCACTTGAACTCCCGACCTCCAGTGTCTTCAAGTCTGATGCTCTAGTCACATGACCATGTAGTAGATCAAGATTGCTAAAAGGGCATAATGAGTTCATATTGATAACTTGATGGGGCCATTGGAGGGTTCTGCCACATGGCCATGCTTATGATTAGCACAATGGGTCCAGTTTCACTTTGCATATTTCTGCAAAAAGTTAGTTTCAACCCTCTTTTGTGTTCTTGAGAGAGTGTATGGTCACAAGCTTTTTAATCACAAAAATTAATTTTTAAGTACTCACTCATGAACATTTATTTGTATGTAGGATGTAGAGATTGTCAAAGTTTGACCATTTGTTTGTGAAGAAAGCTCTGCAAGTTTGGAAAAACATCACAGACCAACTCAATGCACCTGTTGAGGAAGTTGAAATTGTGCAGTCTTACAGCTTGTGGCAAACAGTGGAAGTCTCCTTTTTCATTGCTCAATATTGATAAAAGCTGGGATCATATTTTAGGAAAGGTTTCTAGGAAAGGTAAGACAGAATTCATGGAAGTTCCTGATGCAGCAGTGCACTCATTTTGATTTGTTTACCCTTTCACGGTAGGTGGCTAATGAAACTCATGGACATGTTGGATCTGATCTGGCTGCTCTTTGCTCAGAAGCTGCCCTCCAACAGATTAGGAAGAAGATGGATGTAATTGACTTGGAGGATGACACTATTGATGCAGAAGTAATGGACTCTTTGGCTGTCACTATGGATGACTTCAGGGTATGTTAAATGTATGCTAAAGATGTAATAAAATTTACAATGTTTCAAATAGAAAAATATAATATATTTTCCAACTTCTGTCTTATGATTTTGTGGGAAGAACTGCATCTCAAAGCAGTGAAAAAATAGAAGGTCTAAGAATGTCTTATTGTGTAAGTTGCATATAGCCTAAACAGGGATGCAGATATATTGAGAAAAATTGGGGGTTAGGGATTTTATTACAACTCTGCTTACCAAAGGGCTAGTGAATTTCTAAATTGGTCCTTTATAATGTAGAGGGAAAGCATTACTTCATGTATACTACAGCCTTGATTGTGTTGATCAGCAAAGCCGTTGTCGTTGTGGAGGACATTTTAGAATAGACCCCAAGGGTTGACAAAGGGGGAGGGAATCAATAAGCAATGACAGTAAGTATGGTGTGTTGAAGGACTACATCATTTTGGAGTTAGACACAGAGACAATTTTGTAATTATGGACTTTGTTTGTAATTGTTTAGGGCCTTACTTGTGATTCATATGTTGTAAGGGCTGGACAGCAAAATGGTAGCAAGATTTCCTTTTGGGACTGGGGAGACCTAAATAACATAAATTTTTATTTTTTAGTTTTTTTTGAAGTAATCGTGATAAAATAGGGGAGGGAGGGTATATAGTATTTTCTCTAAAGTGCTTATGGAGAGGGTAACTACAACAACTCACATCTTTTGGTTTTTTCCATAGTACGCTCTTGGAAAGAGCAGTCCTAGTGCTCTTCGTGAGACAGTCGTTGAAGTACCAACAGTTACTTGGGATGACATTGGTGGTCTGGAGAGTGTCAAACGAGAGTTGCAAGAGCTGGTGCAGTACCCAGTGGAACACCCAGACAAGTATCTCAAGTTTGGAATGACCCCCAGCAAAGGAGTGCTCTTCTACGGCCCGCCTGGGTGTGGTAAGACTCTTCTCGCCAAAGCTATTGCAAATGAATGCCAAGCCAACTTCATCAGTATCAAAGGACCTGAATTGCTGACTATGTGGTTTGGTGAATCTGAGGCCAATGTCAGAGACGTGTTTGATAAGGTGAGTTAAAGAATTTTCACTGGCGGGATATCATCTTGAGAAAGTGTTAATGAGTGTTATGACCGAGGAGCAGGGTCATTAGACTTAAAAGTTGGGTTAACTTCAAATCAAAGGGTACTTCTTCCAAGCATTGTGGTGAAATTTGCATTAAAATGCAATGTGTGGTTCTCAAGATATGATCAGATAAAGTTTTCACATTTTCACCAAAAAGTAAACTTGAAGCAAGCACATAGGACATCAAATCCTCACATTGATGAACATTGTTTTTTTTCCCCTAAACTTTGCCGCTAATGTTCTTCTCAACAATGCCATGTACTAGACCACAAACAGTGAAACAATAAGAGGACCAAGAATTTCTTACTTTGGAGGTTGCACAAAGCCAAAAGAGGGATGCAGTTATGGGGAAAAGGGTGGGAAGGGGTTTTTTATACACCTCTGCTTACCAAAGGACTGATAAATTCCTGAATTAGTTCTTTATAATGTAGAGGGAAAGCATTGCTTCATGTATACTACAGCCTTGATTGTCTTGATCAACAAAGCTGTTGTCGTCATGGAGGACATTTTGAAATGTAACCAGGGGGTAAGTGAGGGGGTAAGCAACTATTTTAAGGGTGGTGAACAAGGAGAAGTGTCACTGGAATTAAAAGAAAAAGTTCCAAGATCAAATCAGGCTTTGAAAGGTTAGAGGGGTACTTATTCTTAGCATTCTGGTGAAATTTGCATTGAAATCATTCTTATGTGTCATTCTCGAAATATGGTCAAGTAAAGTTTTCACATTTTCAACAAAAAGTGAAAGCAAGCACATACAACATCATATCATCACATTTATGAACAGCTTTTTTCTGCCTTCCTTTCTGCCCGAAATATCACTTCCTTTTCTTAAGTAAAGAAAACATTTTAAAACCCACCTGTGCAAGCAAGCAAACACCAGAGGTGACTGCCTCTCTTCGCACTGTAGTGCAAACTTTTGCTTTTGGTGCTTAATAAATTCTGTTGATTTATTGGTTTCGATGATAAGAGGAACCAATGCGTTCATAATGGCGTGTGTGTGTATGTATGTGTGTGAGTTTGCGGCACTTTGCTTGTTAACACGATATCTCAAGATTGGAATGTCTTACAGTTTCCAAACTTGGTACATACATTGTTTTTTGTGGAGATCAAAGGTCATCTGATGTCACCAGGGGTCAAAGTCTGAAAATCTTGTTAACACGATATCTCAAGTTTAGAAACTTTGACAGATTTCATATTTGTTGTGTGGATGCTTTATAGTCAGAAGATGTTCCCATTGTTTTTGGCGGAGTTCAAAGGTCATATGGGGTCATCGGGGATCAAAGTCTGAAAATCTCGTTAACACAGTATCTCAAGAAAGGAAGCTTGGATAGATTTTTTATTTAGTATGTGGATGTGTTATGGTCAGGAGATGGTCTCTATTGTTTTTGGTGGAGGTCAAATGTCATCTGGGGTCACCAGGGGTCAAAGTCTGAAAACCTTGGTAACAAACATCTCAAGGTAGGAAACTTGGATAGATTTCATTTTTGGTATGTGGTTGCGTTAAATTAAGTAGATGGTCCCTATTGTTTTTGGCGGAGGTCAAAGGTCATCTGGGGTCACCAGGAATCAAAGTCTGAAAACCTCGTTAACATGATATCTCAAGGTAGGAAGCTTGGATAGATTTCATATTTGGGTATGTGGATGCATTATGGTCAGAGGTTGGTCACCATTGTTTTTGGCAGATATGAAAGATCATCTGGGGTCTCCAGGGGTCAAAGCCCGGAAACCTTTTTAAATATGATCTTTCAAGATAGCTGTTTGTCCATTTGTCTATTTGTCTGTCTGTTGTCTGTATGTCTAGCTATGTATGGCTTTTATGAAGGTCAAAAGGTCATCTGGAATGACAAAATTATATTTTGAACATGCTAGTATAACATTTGAGTGAGAAGATAATGGTGCATGATGGCACTCTTTGAAACGGAACATTTATGTATCATCGAAACCTCAATGCATTTTTGCATTCTGGTTAATTGACATAATGACACGTGAATTAACTTCAGCTCACATGGCCTCACTTTGTTTTCAAGTGGTGGTCCATTTGCCATTTGAGGACCTCAACAAAGCCTGGGTAAGCATGGTATGAAAGTATGTACAGGTATGACTCTGCAGACAAACACACACACATGCTGATCTGAAAAATCCAAGTGGTATGGCACCTTGCCCCTCCTTAGATCTTTGAAACCTATATTTTATTTGCTGGGAATGAGATCCCTTCTTATTTTGCTTTCAATTGAGACTGCTTTAGGAGTGCTCGAATAATTTACACAAGCTGTAGCTGATAGTGAAATGTGTGCAAACTGGCATTAATATTTTTTTTTTTCAACATTTAAGGCAAGGCAAGCCGCACCCTGTGTCCTCTTCTTTGATGAGTTGGATTCCATTGCCAAATCTCGTGGTGGAAACATTGGTGATGCTGGAGGCGCATCCGACAGGGTAATCAATCAAGTCTTGACAGAAATGGATGGCATGGGTTCGAAAAAGAATGTCTTCATCATTGGTGCAACAAACAGGTAATTGGAACTGTAGATGTTATATAATTATAATCTGGTCTGAAGGGCAGTTGCTCTTTGATGCTAATCAGCCATGAATGTGGGGCAAGTATGTAGATTGTGAATTGCTTCTTCACGCCAGGTTGTTATCCATCTTGACAATTTAGATCAATTTTGGGTATTCTGGGAGAGGCCAGTTCATTTAGGAAAACAGTAGATTGCTCTTGGAAAAACTGACCTTATTTTGACACACTTCAGAACCCTAGACCTCACAGTTGCTTTAAATGCCACCACCTTTATTTATTCTGCAACAGCACAAAGCCATATGCATCGGGTTTAGGTGGTTGGAGGTATAATACTGATACGTAAAGAGAAGTTTGTACAAGGTGTTGCTTGTAGAAGCATGCACAGTAAAAAAGTTGTTGGGATCAATTGGTTGTTAGCATGAAAGCAGGGAATATCAATATTGGAGATGTAAAAGGATTACGGGATGGCTCCTTGGACAAGCAAAAGAAAAGCGATGATAAAAAAGCTGTCATAGTAAAAGTAATAAAGCTCTCAGTTTAGCATCAGTTCAATTTCCTCTGCCCTCTCTCTGCCCTTTTGTTTGTGCTGCAAAGTACATTGCCTGGAGGCATTAATGTTTGCTGGTCACGGCCAAGGCATTCCCTGGACCCCACCCCTTTGGACTTGGCACTCTTTCATGCACCTGATGTTCTCATAAGTAGTAATTTAGACTTCCAGAATCAAATTACTTGTTAAAGGCCTTATCCATGTGCATCTGGTGGAGTGTCGTATAGAGCCTGAGGGAGTGAGTCACAGCTGGGAAGTGTCTGTAGCCAGTCTTACTTAAAGTAGTTGGTCAGAAACTGATCCAAGAATTAGACCGTTGTCAACCAGTGAATTAATTGGATGGTTCAGCTCATTCAAATTTGTCATAACAAAGACAGCTTTGTGACCTCTTTAAAGCATAGTGGTCAGGTCCTTGTTAATGTGCATGTGACTCTTTCCTCAGACCTGACATCGTTGACCCAGCCATCTTGAGACCGGGCCGTTTGGATCAGCTGATCTACATCCCACTACCTGATGAACCGTCACGTGTCTCCATATTAAATGCCAATCTTAGGAAATCACCTGTTGCCAAGGTAATTATTTCATTTCCAAGCTCTGAAAATTTCTTTTTATCACTCCCCTGTCAGGCGTACCATCAAAGCAGATGTTGAATCTGCACTTCTTTTGAAGTACGTACTCACATCTGCAAACAGTGACACAAATCGATCAGTTTCCCTATGTTCTATATTCTATACATATAATTTGTTTGTAGTGAACTCTTTGTAAGAATTATTGCCTGGTAGTCAATAGTGTTAAGCAGTGTTCCCACTAAGTTATAAAAAGTTTTAAGGAAATTACTGCTTACCTTCTCCCACCCCATTTCATATTTTGGGTGTTTTGCTATATCAAGGGGGGGATTTCCAATTTCAATTCGGTGCATGAAGGGCACTTAGCATGGTTCTGTTTTTACTGCATCATGTTTGTTCACGCAATGTTGTACCTTCTTTTGCATTGAAATGAGGAGATGAACAAGAGCTGTGATATAATTGGATGAATTTTTGGCTCTGTCCTTTAGAGGACTTATCACATCGATTAACACTTTGAAGAGTTAGTATTATCCATCTATCAGGAGATGATTTTGTGAATTTAGAGGTTTAGATTGGAAAATGAGGAGTAATTTAATATGAGAAATCACCAGGACTCAGTTGTAACTATACTTGTCCCTTCTTACTTCAATACAGGATGTCGACCTAAATTACCTGGCTAAGGTCACAAATGGTTTCAGTGGTGCCGATCTGACAGAGATTTGCCAGAGAGCCTGCAAGTTAGCCATCAGACAGAGCATTGAAATGGAGATTAGGAGACAAAGGGAGCAGGCTGACAACCCTGACTTAGATATGGTGAGTAAGTTAGTTAAATGGAGTGTTATGCCCTATTTTCCAACCAATTGGTTCAAGTCGAGCCAGCCACATCCTTTTCCCCAGTTGTGGCTCACTGGCTTGTTTTTCCTGCTCCATTGCTAAGATGGTGAGTGTCAGTTAGTTAGATGAGATTTAATGACACACCTTAAATGTTATATAGTATCAAGCTGAAATGAAGTGTTAAATATATTTGAAGTTCACATTCAGTTTCAAATACAGTTTAATCATGGTGGAGATCCTTCCATTTACTCACCTCTTAGGTCAGGCAGGAAGTAAGTGTGGAATGTAAGCTTGTTTCAAAAGGAATTTCTTATGTGCATTTAAAACGTGTACTCCATTTTAATTTTAGACTGTGCTTGAAGATTATTGTGTATTACATGAAACACCTATCTATTGTTATGCCTGAATTGAAATGTAAACTTTCTTCGGAGTAACCCTTGTTGTTCATTTCCTTTGTCCAGTGAGATGGCAAGTAGGGAGAGCAGGGATGTCAGCAATACTGCCTAACATACCAATTATTATTCTGGGTGAGGAGTCAGAATGGGGAAGGGTCAGAAGGGGGGGAGGGGTCAACTCTTCTGATGTCAAAATTCTAACCTTGAGTGTGGAAGTTGTGGAGATGGGGCTTTTTCAGATTTGAGCATAGTGTTTGAGGATATATTTGATTTAGTGGTGGGAGGAATTTTCAGCCACCTGGCATGCCCTGTGTCGGAGAGATAAACTGTGTCTTCCCCTTTCCCATTTGTGTCCCCTATTGCTACATAAGTTTTTGTCATAATTGCCATTAGTATATTTCCTTTGGATATAAACCAACCGTCATTTCATCTTTAAAGTGATAATGGGTAACCCAAACTTGAACTAGTCGAGAAGACTATCCTGTTACATGATTGGCCCTTGAGAATCATGTGACGATATATATCCTCCTCAATTGTGAAATTTACGAGTAGTGACTGCTTTCTTCAAATTGAAAATGTAATATTTGGGTCAGGACTGAAATACATGAAATATAGTTGGAAGAGAAATAAGAAGGAAAATGTGAAATTTTGCTGAACATGTTTAAGATGACTACTATTTGCCCTTTAAACATTTATTTTGAAACTTTTCATTTGTGTTTGGTCATCAGGAAACCGAGGAAGAGGAAGATCCAGTCCCACAGATCACTCGGGAACACTTTGTTGAAGCAATGAAGTTTGCCAGACGCTCTGTCAGTGATAATGACATTAGGAAGTATGAGATGTTTGCACAGACACTTCAACAGAGCAGAGGCTTCGGAACAAACTTCAGGTGACTATTTCCACTCATGTACTATTCAAAGTGTTTTTATTTTAAAGCTTTGCTGGCAGGGTTCAGAGATGCCAAGTATTCAGTTAAAGATGAACTTAGTTCAATCTTTAGAGTGAAATTTATAGTTTAACTTAAGTTTGGTTACTTTGTTCGAGAGGATCAGAAGTCACAGGTTTGTGTCTGGACAGGGGTAGGGAGAAGGAGGAGGGGAGGGGGGATGACTAGATTTTATAGAAAAGAAACCATTAAGACAGACGAATTTGCTTTTGGAAAATGGAACATGGCCATTAAGATTGCAGATAGACCACAATGGAATCTTTTGTAAAATTGAGTAATGCTCTATTTTATGTAAATTCTTGTTTAATCTACGTCGTAGTAATATTCATCTTGACGAAATCATGGCTACACTGATGTTTTGAAGTAATTTCCTTTCATACAGTCTCATAAGATCTTTTAAGGGAAAGTTAAAGCAAAAATTTAATTTCCTTCTGTGTCCTATGTGAGAGAGGAACTAAATCTGCATTATTTTGTGAAACTTCCTTCAAATGAGACTTTTGAGATATTAGCCAATAAATTAACTAGATTTTTGTTCCAAAGTGAGCTTTAGAGCAGCAGGCATTATAGCACTTTCTCATATTGACAAGGAATGCTTTCTTTCTTTTCGTTTCTACAGTCTGTGTGTTTACCTTGTAGTTAATGGGGCATAAGATGTTGGCACAGGGAATACAAAATACAAAACAATTCTCTTGTCATTTATGCAATCCCATTCTCATAACATGGAGTTGCTCACAATAAAAAAAATTGGCGGTAAAGTTTTTTGGAAAAACTTTACCAAAAACTTTGAAAAGAGGCTACTTACTCATGTGAGGATATGATGTCATGTGTACTTACTTCAAGTTCACCTTTTGTGGAAAATGTTAAACTTTAGCTGCTCGTATCCAAAGAACCAAACATCATCAACTTTCAATACAAATCTCACCAGAATACTCAGAATAAGGTCTTCTAACATATCAAAAATTGTTTTTGACCCTAGAACCTCCTTCTAAACTATGGTAAAAACCCAATTTTGTTTTTCATTTCTTGTCAGATTCCCTGATTCTGGTACCCAGGGTGGACAACCTCCTCAGTCAGGATCTGGAGCCCCAGCCAACTTTAACAATGACGATGGTGACGAAGACTTATACAGCTAGAATGGAAAGTAAATTATTTGTCAGTTTTTAGAAGTTTTCATTCCTACAGATACGAAATAGTACACGTAAACTAAACAAAAAAATAAGAAACGAAAAGATTATTAAAAGTATGTGATTAAAATAAAATCTCTTTGTATTATCTACTGTCGGGAGTTGATGTTTAATGTGTGGTTGACGGAAGGCAATGTGAAATTTTCACATATTTTTCAAGAAGAGCATGGTTGGTGGGGAGGTGCATTTTGGGTAGATTGTGTTTAAGGAGCAAAAACTCACATCAGAAAATTTAACAGATGGAAGGTACATAATTGTTTTATTTTGTAATTGATAAATTATTTGGTGGCATTGTGGTTTCAAACATTGACATTCTTCTTCACAAAAATGGTAACAATGTGAAGGACAGTTTTCAGAATATGAAAGGCTTAAAATAATGAATGGGTAATATATTGAATGTGTCACACAAAGTGGTAAAACTGTCAAAGGTTATGCTTATACAGGAAGTGGCAATCTTGGAATACTTTGGGTTGTTCTGATGATGTGAATGGCAGTATGCTGGTACTTCATAAGAATGACCCAGAGAGTGCTTTAACTGACGTCTGGAGGCCCCCCCCCCCTTTTTCTGACTGCTCTGCAGACACTGTAGAAAGGTGTAGTTTCATGTAGCTAGCTGGGTTGCAGCTGACCTGACAACAGTTGATTTTTGCCAGGCAGTGGGAATGGCTAACCGAACCATGAAATAATGTGAAAAGACTCATGTCATCTTTTTAATATTTCTTCGTAACGGATCTAGAAGGTAAATTAACGATTCTTTTTAGATGGTATGGTACTAATTTCGAGATAAAAAGCTGTCATCTTGTTTTCATTTTTGTACATTCTGTGTCTACTGCCACGGTTCATCACAATGTAGTCATAGTCCGCAGAATCTCTTTGACTTTTGTTGCTCACTTGAATTGTAATGTACAGTACATTTAAGCTGATAAATTGAAAAGTTTGTCACTGTTAGCACCTGTATAGATATTATGGAGGAATTGGTGAGACTTGCTCATTAAGAGGGCAACAAATATCAATTCTAAAAGAAAATTCCCACTAACGTCAGTACTTCTCCTGAAAATGTAAGTATTCTGCTTTGTGGGGTAAAGAGAGACCCTTCAGGTGCAGAATTTTGAGTTGTACGAATGTGATCGCAACTCTCACCTGATACCATTGTGATTGGATGGATTTTTTTGCACTCCTGTGTAAAAATTGGAAGCTCATATAAATCAATTCAAGTTCAGCCAAACATCACACCTACCACACACAGTGAAATTTGCAGTACACCTAAAAAATCTAAATCTCAAACCTTTCTCTTGGTGCCGATGGAATGTACAATGTGTCACATTAATGAGGAGAATAAACAAATGCACTTCCTCTGATCTCTGAAGCAAAGCACTTCAGTGTTTGTGGCTTCCTGGATAGAAGGTTAATGTACAACAGATCACTTGACATCAGCCTTTTTTTAGAACACACTGACAATTGCACAGGTCTATTTACTGGTACATTGAAATCAAGTATATTTACAGTAGCTACTCTGTTGGGAATAAAGGAGGTCAAATTTTTAATTTGCTTGAACTCAAAAAGAAAACAAAACTGCTCACTTTTCTGCTTTTCATTTTTTTGAAGAGTTGATGGAGGATGGAACATTAAATGTAAAGAAAGATTTTATGCAGTGTCAGGGAAGGATATACTTGAGCAAAAGAGTGTCTTTTATGTGTTTCTTCTGGACTGGGGGTAGTAATTGTGTGGGGCAGTGTTTATCTATACCTCTTTTTAATCAATGTTAAAACTCAGATCCCTTGAAGTCAAGAAGAATGGCAAGAACATGCTGTAATCAGTCAAAATTATTTTCTGACACTTTAAAAAAGTTGATTGGAAATTGTATGGTTGCAGGATTGACAATGTTCATGCCTCAAAACCATAGTATAATAGTAAGTGAGCATCATATCTTGTGGGCAATCATGCCATTTTGATTTCACAATTTTCTTATCGCTTGCTGAAGGCATCCAAAATATTTTTTGGAGGTTGGGAAAAGGCTTGACTTAGACTCAGTCTGCCCTGTGTTGTAGGATTTGGACAGCAATTTCGAATATGTCATTTCATGTGGCAGAAAAGAGTGGGTGCCTTTATTGAATCAGTTGTTTTCCTTTTTTTGCCCTTCCTCTCACTCTCACAATGTCCCATGGTATTTACTCTTATAGCTAATGCTCCATAGCTGCGTCCCAGTTGTTAGTATTTCCAATGAGTAATGCTTTGTCATAAGCGTGGGCCTTTTTTTTTCTCAAATTTTTTAAAAGTAGACAGAAAAAGGGAAACAGAAAAAAAATGAAAAAGAAAAAAAAAAACAGTAAAATTAATGAAAGAAAATAAGACAGAAAAAAAATAAGGATGAAGTAATTAAAATAACTATTTCATATGGTAATTTATTGATCTTTGGTGTTCAGACATTAAATAAATATGATCAATATGCAGAGAACATAGTATCAGTCGGTGGTTCTCATTCATTTTTGTTTCATTGTACCCTATGTCATTTAAGATAATACACTCACTCTCTCACTACTTGAATTTTCCACTCTGAATCAACCTCCTATGGGAATCTAGTAAGAAAATCACTGGTTTAATTCTTAATCGACCATACCTAAGTTAATCTACCCAGTTGTAAAATTTTCTTTATTATCTGCTTTATTTTTCTGAAAATTTAAAATAAATGTGAAACAACTTGTAATTTCTGGGTAGGGTTCTATTTTTTGTGTATTGAGAAGCCCCTTTTACCCTTTTGCCCAACTCTTACCCATACCTGAGTAATGCTACCCCTTTCACACACACACCATAATCTGCTAACCCCCCCACACACACACATGCAGCATAACCTCCTCCCCCCCCCCCCCCAACACACACAACACACACACTCACACAATAACCACCATAATAAGCTGTGAGTTTCATTAGTCTAGGAAGGCATTGTAAATGGTTTTACTGCCCCCTCTCCCTAAAATTGGATCTCTCACTCCTCTCCCCTTAATCCCAGAATGAGGTGTTCACCAAAGTGAAAATTCATTGAATGCCTGGGCTCTTGTGGTTAGTTGTTGAGCTGAGAAAATGAGATTAAGGACAATATTGCTTCTTTTGTTAATCCTTCAAATTTATTTGAAAAAAATGAAATTACACATACCTCCTTCAGTCGACTAGGATAACCCAGGAGCTGCTATTTGAAGAATATATGGTGTATTAAATTTGACACCCAATTTAAGTATATACTTCCGAACTATGGGTTGCATGATATGACAGAGATTCTTTTAGAACCGCATTCGTGTTTACCAGGGCCCCAACAAAAGGTATTATACAACAATGGAGGGATTATGCAGACATAAAATAAAAAAGATTATTTTTTGGGTTATCAAAGGATTATAATAAGATTCTTTTCGATCGGCCTCCATCTAATATCTCTTCCCTGCTACGACGAGGATATTAAATCATTACCAGAGTCGTATATATGGCTTTGATCATTACCAGTGACGCCCGCCTTATTAATGACGTCACTTTAAATATGCATCAATTTGTGTCAGATATAGCAATTTTTTGCACATCAGCCTTCTTAAACGAGCAAAAATTTCCCAATGGCAGGGGGCACCCCTCTTAGATCAATGATTAATCAAATTGTGTCCTTCAATGGGAACTTGAGAGTGAACCTTAAGTCGAAAGATTCAAAAATATTCATTAGCATGAAAAATGAATTCTAACAGTCCAACTCCCATCTGCATAAGACATTCTTGAGCCGAGATATAGAATGTTGAAATTTATTCACTGAAAATAAATCAATCCATTGCGCAGTAATTTGTGACTTGTGTGTACAACTCACATTTCCTGCTTTGTTTCCCTTTAAAATTAGAAATGTTATTATGACTTTGAACACTTCCTGTTTGCTTGCATAGCATGTTGAACAGAGAGGGCTTAATTAAATACATCACCCCATAAGAGAAAGAGTGCTATCACACCTTGGTATAAGGTGCCGTAACCTTCAGAAAAACAAAGAAACATAAAGATTGTCATTTGAGTGGTACAACAATGTCATCACAAATTGTTGCACAATGTATCAATTTAATTTGAGTGAATAAACTTCAACATGTTATTTCCGGCTTTAGGAATGTCCTATGAAGATGGGAGATAGACTGTTAGAATTCATTTACTTGCTGTTAAATACATATTTTTGAATTTTTTGACTTGATTTGAGGTACACTTTAATTCCTACATGGATACGCCCCTTAATACAAGAATACGCAATATTGTATGAGAAAGTCAATTGCTAATTGCAACATTTCATTGTCTAAAAGAAGTCAATTTGAGAGTTTCTTTTTGAAATTAAAAAAGGACATATTAACAATTTTAATCGTCTGAGCCGAGGAAACTTGGAATAAAAGTAAATTGAAAAGTTGAAGAACATATGTTAGTGACGAATCTTTTGAGGAATTTTCTTTAACTTGAAACAAACTTGGAAAATATTTCAGTAAAGAGTGTAAACAATTCTCTAAAGCACAATGAAAGAGAAACGTCTTATTTCCAAGATGAGCTTAAGGGTGATTGTGTTTTTCCTTACATCACAAGTACTTTTGCAAATTAAATCATAGCCTTCATGAAACCAGTTTATATTTTTCACGTTTACCTGGAACGGTATTTGTAATAAATTCATCATGTACAAGCGCATGGCCAGGGTTTGGGAAGGACTTTGTGGAAACCTTCACGGATGCCAAGTGGTGCAAAACTTAAGCTTCAAACCTAGTCAAGTTTGCAGTGACCATATTTTTTCAAACTTAAGGCCCCCACACACGATCAAAATTTTTCGTCAATTATTTGATGTCAAATAATTGATATCAATTAATTGACGACAAAATTGATCGTGAATGGGGGACATTGACGGCGAATTATTTGAATCAATTATTTGAAGCAAATATTTGACGGATCAAAGCTCCGTTGATATTTTTTGACGGCTCATCAATGAAAGTGACCGTGTGGGGGCGAAGCGTCAATATATTGATCAATGATTCATTATCCGTCTGAGTGTCGAAGCGACAACATGGGGGACAAAAAGAGAGACATCGAGCATAAATTCTTGCTGGAAGTCATAGCAACTTACGAATCTCTACCAGCATTATGGAAAATCAAATCCGATGATTATATGAATCGAGACAAAAAAGCTGATGCATACAATGTGTTGCTTCAGAAATACAAGGAACATTTTCCGGAAGCGACTCTTGAAGAACTGAAAAAAAAAGTTAAATAGCCTGCGCACAAATTTCCGATCTGAACTGCGCAAAGTGGAGCGTAGTGCTAAATCAGGAACATTTCGAAGATTTTGATCAGAATGAAAATTGACAGAAAGTTGAAGACAACATTGATCGTGTGTGGGGAACATCTCAATTATTTGAATCAATTATTTGACGTCAAATAATTGACGAAAAATTTGATCGTGTATGGGGCCTTTAGGTCAAAGGCGAGAGGGGTTTTCCCCCAAATCCCAATTGGCTAGGCGCTCGTCCATGCTCAGTTAAACTATTTGACTTAAATTCTGACTTAAATCATAAAACAATTCCTCCCAATATATCTCGAAATCCTTCGGAAAAAAGTCATATTGAGTAATACCATTTCTACCTACTCACGTAGGTAAGGTTTTTTTATTGGGAGTTTCCAACTGCAGGACTTGTTTCAAGTTCGCTGGCCCGTGATTTGAGGTCTAAGGATTTCGAAAAATTTAGAATATTCAAGTATCTTAGATGCAATCTGGCGCGTAATTTTGCATCATTTAAAAATGTGTTTTGTATTCCATTCCAAAAAAAAAATCAGAAGGATTTCGTGCAGGGCAAGCCTGCTGGTCTCCCTCTGGTTACTCTAATGTGTCTACCAATTTGTCCATGGAAACGTTTGACCCACGGTCTTTTCAAATTCTCTATTAAATGGTCTAAAAAAATCACGCAATTTTTGCTTAATAGTCTCATTTATGTACGGCTTTGGCAGTGCATATCCCCATCTTGGCGAACAGTGTTCCATGTTATCATGAACGAGACAAGTTCGCCTATAGTGTGTAAACATTGTAGGCTTGAAGAAAGGTTTTATTTCTAAAAACGATTCGACTTCGCTCAATACTTTAGCCAAGTTCCAACGAAACTTTTCTTCGCGAACTATTAGAATTTCATTTTTTGGAAAGAATTTTAACCAGTTTTTCATGTGAGCTGAATACAAGCTTGTTGTTATGAATTCATTATTGCTTCTCAAGCGTCCATTGTCATCGAATAGCAACCGAACGAAGCGGTCACCCTCTGATTGTGGTGTTCGGATTTTCATTTCTCGCATTTTTAAGGACAGGAAGGACGTGTGATGAAAATCCGAAATGGTGCGATTGACGGGATTGCGAATGCAAAGAATCAGCTTAACTCCAGATCCCAAAGTTTCAGCGATCCGTTGCGGTGCTAGTTCGCTTGTGAAGTATTTTGAAGATTTCTCCACATTTAATTGACTGGAGTTTACAAAGTCAAACTTTGATCGATAAAACTCAAGCCCTGCTTCAAACTTTTGAGTTTTACGAAAAAAGTCTAACTCCTTTCGGACTGTTTTCAACTGCGGATGACAGTTTAAGAAAAATCTTAAGGCAGTAGTTCCTCCCTTTTTGGCACCTATGATAATGGCTCCCGGGGGTTTCAATTCGTAGTCCATTTTACGCAAAATATAAAGTGATAACTTATATCGAAACTTTGGAGGGAAATCTTCCACGTTGACATTATTTAGTTCCTCGAATTCCCGGATTAAGTTACAGAACTTTTCAACTTTGACCTCGGACTCATCTTGAAAAAACTTTCGCACTTTCGATAGCGGATTAGAAGGTACAAATGTAGTGATATTGGTGATAGCTAGAAATTTGGGGTTTGCTGCAAAGTTTTCTCGCCCCATGAGTCGGTCGTGTGGGGACTTGAAAAACGTATGTAAACAGTCACGTGACTTAAATGCGTCAACGGATTTTCTAAGTAGCCGTAGTGATTCGTGGTAGTCGGCGTTATAAAATCTGTTCATGTCGTTAATGGAGCTGAATGGTTTTTCATTACTATGATTATTTTCATATGCATCTGTGACGTCATACTCAACTACGTCGTATGCAGAACTTTTTCTGTGGGACGCCTCCTGATCCCAAGCGTAGAATGGTCTCTCTTTCTTAAAAAATGTGGGCAGGCTTGAGCCTTTTTTGTTCCTCGAGTCCAGGTGAAGCAGATAAATATTAAAAGCTAAGGAAATCAATAATGATATTAGCATCAAGGGTAAAGAGGATTTCACTCCTCTTACAAACCTCCTTAGCATCCTTAAGAAGGACATAATTTTAGTTTTTAATGTAAAATAGCATCTCTTTAGATACAGGATTGGACCCGCTTTGAAGGTCAAATCACACAGCTTTATCCATTGTCAGTATGATAGTCTATAAAGATGTTTAACATACCTAGGTACCACGGTCTCATTCGCGCGTGGCTACATGTAACGCCCACCCTTGATCGATCTTTGAAGATAAATGACCAAAATGCAAATTAACACGTGAAAATCTAGAGAGTGAGTAGCTTATCCTCCGTCCTGCCAACGATTTCTGCTACTTGAATATCATCGGCTCTGAGTACAATGATTGGCTGACACATGAAGGCTAGCACCTGTGTATCTTCTTCGTGTTGCATTCTTTTACTCGGTTTGTGTCAAAATTTACCATCATACCGGAACGATCCAGGAACGCACTGGATTGGAAGTAGTAAAACACCCGGAAGAAACAAGGTTAAATACAAAATCAAACTTATTCCAATATTACCTACATATTTCCAAAACATTTCCAATTGAATAAGAAAAATGAGAGTCCGCAGCCTTCCAAGAGATTTATCATCACGGGATCCGCTGGAGTATAATCAGGAGTTCAATATTTTCAGGAATGACTATTTGAATTAAGATAGCTGGAGAATGGAGAATTGCGAATTTAGGGACGACTGATCATGCCTGTCTCAATGTAAGATAAGCTTCCAGTAGGGTAAGTGTGGGATACTTAAATTGAACTATGTGAAAATGACGATATCAACCCAGTGTTCAGTCAATAATGATCGAAGTCCATGGACTATGATCTCCTCTAAACTGAGATGAGTGAAAATATGGAAACCGGAAAGCAGACGACTGAAAGAATAGCCACTGAGGAGAACAACTGGAAGCAAATGCTTGTGTGATTTCGAGGCTATGCAAGTGAGAGTAGAGGTTACACATGTATTCGCAACAGTTCTTCCACCTTATGTTATTTTACACTATGTTGAGTAATTCTTCCATTGGGGACAAAACCAGTTGTAGTCATTTCATCCCTCAAAATTGTCAAAAGAAGATTTAACGCTTCAAGGAAAAGCCTGAAATGCTTTACCCTACGTAGTCTCCTTTGTACAGTGCAGCTGTAGTGTACAATCTTGGAGATGAGAACAGTGGGAAGTCAAGCATGACCACACCATGATTCTTCGGAGTCTATCTATATACCAATAAAAACACACAGCAACTCTTCCAACAGTCATCATTCCAAGTATAAACGTACTCTTAAAGGGTGTTTAGGAATTACACTTTTTTCTAAACACTTTTTGCCCCTAATTTGTAAACATGTTTAAATGCTAAACACGTGTTTCTTATTCCTGAGCACTTCTTATTACTTCCCGTTTAAATGATAAACATTTAGTGTTGAAATTACGAAACATGTTTAGAATTTACTACGTGTTTACAAACTGGGGAAAAATATGTGTTTATAAGGAGATATGTGGATGATGTTTCCGTCGACCCCTGTAAGCAGTGAACTGCCTAATGTGCCCTGTGACTTAAAAAATTAAACTAATCTTTGTCTTTATATCATGTTTATTGTCACTATGGTAACCAATCCATATTTATGCTCTGAAAAGGAGGACAAGGATCGCCGGTTCGGGACAGGAGGCTACGTGAAGGGGTATTATCCCCCTCTTTAGATTACTTTTTTCCGCTTTTCAAGGGATTCCAAACAGTGGCGTAGCCACGTGGGGGGGGGGGGACTGGGGGGCCTAGGCCCCCAGATTTTCGTCAGCCCCCCCCCCAACAGATTTTTTGGCGTCCTGATAAAGTAATTGAAAAAATAAAATGTTTGAACGGAAATAAACTTTGAAGTATTTCCTTCAAAACAGTAAATAAATGAAATGTGTAAATATTAAAAAAGAAAAAAAAAAACATGGATGAATGTGTGTAAAACACATTCATTGCGCACGTATGAAATCAACTAATAACTTAAAAATGACTACTTTCACTAAATTAGATACCGTTTGTGATCTGCACTGTCGCTTATTGCATTTCACTTCGGGGATGAAACGAAAGTCTCGACGACAAACTTTAATGTGACTGTTAGGTTAAGACCACTTCTGCCTTTCGGATGGCTGATTGATTTACTGAAAATAAGGCAATCTTACACTGGAGACCACTCTTACACGACAATTCCTATACTTTATCGTACACAAAATATGCCGTAAGCAGGTAAGGGTACGGTACTGCCTTCGGATAATTCTTCTCGTTCATCCTTAACAAGTAGGCCTATGTCGTGCCTCACTCCTGCCCATGACAAGTGCAACTGTAGGACGACTTTTTTTCGACAAGTCCTCTTTTTTCACTAGTTGGCACTGGCGTCCGGGGGATTTGCAAAATGTCCACAAGGTCCGGATTTCATGTGTTTCCCACATGACCCATACTTCTGCTTTGCGGTTCAATTATTTTGAGAGATTTATTCTTAATATTTTAATTTTGACTACGTAATGTACCGATGAACAAATACTGCACCATTTTGCACATTGTTTCTTTGGTAGTTTGTATGTCTCTTGTAAAATCTCTACAAAGAGCTAAAAATATTTTGATATTTTTTATGCTCCCCAAAAAGGGAAAATTCTAAAACTTAGGCCAATAATCAGTTCAAAGTTTTGCCAAACATAGCACCATTTTGCATGTAGGAAATCTAACGCAAAGAAATTTTCTCAGAGAGGGACACAACTACTTTTGGTTTTCCTGTTAAAGGGTAAGGCACTGCCTTAGGTAAGCTGAAATCCATTCAAATATTGCCGCATTTGCGGCTGGGTACACCCAGTTTAAAACACGTGGGAAGTGCCGTTTCCGGCCATCTGGAGGGGTTTTAAAGCCCAAAATTTTCTTGTGCGCTCCGCGCCAACTGATGGTGGCGCTCCGCTTAGATTCAAATATTACCACATTTGCGATCTACGTCCTTCTGAAGTTTACAATTTTTCCCAAGGGAAAGGGAGATACCGGTTCCTTTAGTCTCTTCCCCCAGACCACAGATCAGAAAGTGCCCAGTTTGGGGGTCCCTAAAAGTGTTTGTATTACCATTTTTCATAGATTGATTTTTTATTCTCATTATTTGAGAAATCGCAGACATGAGATTCGTATTTCAAGGCTGGGTACATCCAGCTTAAAACACATGGGAAGTGCCCTTTCCGGCCATCTGGAGGGGTTTCAAAGCCCAAAATTTTCTATCACGCTCCGCGTCAACTGATGGTGGCGCTCGGCTTAGATAATCTTGCCGTGCCTGACCCACGGAGGTACCAGGCCCCCCACTTGTTACCTAGGCCCCCCAAAAAATCCCATCCTGGCTACGCCACTGATTCCAAATGCAAAATGATGGCATATTTAAAATAAAATCAATTAAACTCCTGTCAAATCATGTGAGAAATACATGAAATCCACACCTTATGGACAATTTTAAAAAATCTGCCCTCACGTTATCGCGAACGAGTTATAGGCATAGAAATCCTAAGCTTTAATTGGGAGGAGGGCGCCAATGGCAACGCGTGAGTCAATACATACCCAACCGTAAGGTCACGTGCCGCGGGAATGTAGTTTTATGGGATGTATAATATTTTATGCACCGAATCGAACGTAATCGCAAAGAGCGCTGTTTATGTGGCGCATGGTGTCATTGGGTATGTTGCTGCCAACGATCGCGGGTCAAGCAGAATACTACGAAGTGCTGTCGGGACAAAAGTTCGATCTTTGTTTTGGCACAATCCTATAACTGTTTTTTGACAACTGCATAAGTTACTTCTGTCAGTCCATGAAGTATTGTGGTTGTAACTTGTAGGTAGGCATATGGACGGATCCAATCAGGCCAGGCGCGTAGCCAGGATTGTACCATGGGGAGGGTTTTGGTGTCGGGGGGGGGTGGTCACGACAAGAGGGAAAAGTCTAAAAATAGAGAGAAAAAACTTCTATTTTAGGTGTTTTTGCATTGCAAGATTGGGTCATGGGGGGGGTGTTCTAACCCCCAGACCACCCCGTGGCTACGCCTGTGAATCAGGGCGTGTATTTCGGGACTGGAGGCAGCCATTAATGGGGTCCATCAACCTTAAATCGTCTTCATTCATTGTCTATATGAATTTAAAATCTTTATATTCAGTAAAATTGGAACTGAATCAAGATACAATTAAGTTAAGTGCACAGCCATCCATGGTATATGTAAGTAAAGAAATTAAAAGATTAAAAGGTGATAGACCCCAGTTATGGCCAACTAAAATCAGACCATCGCTCTCTGTCCGGATTCATCTATATTGCAATGATCTCGAATTTGTATGTGTTCTTGTAGGGAGCCACGGTGCGTTGAAATAACCGGAAATGGCTATTGAAAATGGATATAAATTTTGACCACAACCCTAACCCATATATGCACCAAATCACCATAATGACCCTGTTAGTTTAGTGTTATTTAGCATTCTGCCCCACGGTAGTAGTGTGAAACCTATGTGGTATATGAATGCGTGTAGTACACTAGCTCAAGATTTTGCAGTACTCTGCATTCTCGACCCGCATTCAATTCCAACAACACGTCACAACAGCGATCCGTAAGATTGCGTTCGAAAACGCACAATTGGTTGCGCACTCAGCAAGAATGGTGAACAAGTGGCGGCGCTGGAATGTCGAAATAGACCTTATGCATTGACGAAACACTGTCATCCCAGCCGGCGGACAACGGGCGAGATAATGAGCTGAAAATCTAGTTTTCTTGTAGCCCCGCCCCCAAAAACTGAAAAAAGTGATTGGTGACAAAACAGTGGAAGACGTGGACGCACGCATTAGAATTCACCTGGCACATGTTTGTAGACTATGCGCGTATTTGACTGGTTGACAAATCAGTTGTCTGCATTTGTCGGTTTTGGTTTGTTTTGCCCCCAAAGGAGGAAAAGAGTGTGAAGTTTTGCTCTGTGACATTATAGGCACATGCATAAGGTCTACGGGGCAGACTAAATGCAAAGGATAATGAAGGGGGCAAAAATTCGGGCGCATCATGGAACCGAACCCAAACGCCCATTCCTCGGGATGAGGATCCAGGGGCGAGTTCCCGGAAGCTCTGAAGTTTTAGCATACCTCTGGATGAAACATTAAGTCTCTGGAGGAGATATGCTATATTATTTTGGGGTTAATCGAACGCCTAACTGATCTAACTTGTAGGTGACAGGTAGGGGGGATGACAAAATTGGGGGAAAATCCCCCCTCTTGTTCAGCGTAGCGCCGCCACTGTGTACAAGATAAATGTTGGAACCACGCATTTACATTTGCGCGGCCCTTGACCCTTGTGCATCGTCATCCGCTTTGTTATCGTGGGACCGCGTGTTCGATCTAACGGTAAGAGCATCCGCCTCTCACGCAGAAGGCCCGAGTTCTATTCCCAAGTCGAGTCATACCAAAGACTCTAAACCTACTGCCGTTTTGCGTGATGCTCCGCATAAGGTACGTTCACACTTGTCCGGCAACGGCAACGGCCGCACATGGAGCGATTCAACGCCATTTGCGGTACGGCAAAGATTCTGCCAACTTCAATGTGCAAGCACCTGTCTGTCTGACCGGCGGAAGCCAACGGCACGGGCAAGGACGTTCTTGGATATTCCGCCAAAACAGTGCACAAATTATTTGGGTCCGTACAACTACAAGATGCCTCGAAGATCGAATTTATCTGCCGAGATTGTAGAAAAACTGGGCATTCTTGTCCAAAAAGATACAATGTGACAAATCCTGATCTCCATGATAAAGTAAAATTATTTAATGTGTGGGAAAATAGCAAAGGAAATGGGAAATCCCCAATTCAGAGGTAACTACCCATATCATTTACGTTGATAGTAGGTGCTGTTAGTTGTATTATTGAAACCATCAATATTGCTTTTGTTTTGTCCACGATGTAACGTATGCCAGGCTTGAAAATAATATCTGATTAGGCTCTATATTATTTTCTCTTGAGAACAGACTTATATTGCATTACAATGTTTATTGAAGGAACATGGGTTTCTCATTTTTTCTTCAAACGTACGTACGACTATTTTGCCTGGCCCGACCTGACTTCTAACTTAAAACTAGCCTAATACAGTGGCGTAAGAAGCAATATGAAAGTAGGGGCGTACAATTTTGAACCGTACCCTACCACACCCTTGACACTTTTGATGCTACTCTATCCTTTACTCTTTTTCTACGAGTAAGAACCACTTTTTAATAAAAAAAATGCAATACTTCATTTTTTTTCAAATGACACTGCACACTGAAAAAGGGGGACATATTCGGTTTTTGCCAGCCTTGCTGTAATAGACAACAATTCCAGTATATCTATACCCTCTGCAACAGTGGCTTAGCTAGACTTTTTTCCAGGAGGTCAAGCACCTTCATTTTCTGATAACACTGTCATAAAAGTATTTGGCTCAAGTTCTATTCAGCATTTTATTGTCAAATTTAATTATTCTACTCTAATCATCTTTCCTCTTCAGTCCTTTCTTCCGATTTATTTGGTACGTTATTAACATTAAAAAATCAGTTCCTCATCAATGTCTGCTAGTTCCAGTTCAATAATCAGATAACAAAAATTTGTCAGCTTCAAATTCCCGTCAGTATCATCCGGTATAAAATGTTTGCCGTATGCGGCAATAATTTTTGCCGTCATAATGTGAACAACTACGCCAGATGGCCGTTACCGTTGCCGCTGCCGGAATATGTGAGCGCATCTTAAGCAATGAAGTAGGGAAAACAAGCTAGTGAGTCGCAACTGGAAAAAGCCCGTGGCCGGCTCGACTTGAACCAATATGTTGGAAACTGGGCCGTAAAACTCCATCTAACTAACTTGCTATCCTGGGAAGCTCCTTCCAGCTAAAGTTTAGGATTTCTCTCGTAATACGAGGACATCCCCGGGTAAATGCGGACCTCTGTCAGTTTTTGTTTAGGAATATCCATTTCGCGTGCGCTTCCAAGCACGTAAAGGCAATTTCACCTGGAAGGATCATTATACTTGAGGCAGACATACACCAATTCTATAGACCTTGTGCATATGATGTCACAGAGCGGAAAGCATGCCCTCCTTTGGGGGCAAAAAAAAACCCAAAACAGACAAATGCAGACAGCTGATTTATCAACCAGTCGAATACGTGCGCAGTCTGCTGCACATGCCAGGCAAATTCTTCAGCGTGCGGCCACGTGTTCCATTGTTTTGCCCCCACGGATGACCAAAATGTGTCGTCAATGGGCAAGGTCTGTATGGCACGGATATTATTTCCATGCCTTTGTTGTGTGACTAGTAATAGGGTTGGGACTTCGGTTTCCGGAGTCGGACTTGATTCCTTTTTTTCTTGGAGGAAAAGTTTATTAAAACTCAATGCAGAATATATACAAGGTGATGAAGATATTTACAATTATTTACATATTGGTTCAACTAATTACAACGCAATTACAGTTCACATAATTTTGTACATAGTGACAATAACACAGATTTTGCAGTCCCTCAGACAGAATAGACTAACAAGTTCACAAATTTGATACAACTGAAAAGCATCATCTAATAAATATTACCCCCCTCAATACGGCGATAAGTTCCGCAAGACTTGATTCCTTTTTTCGTCTGTTATAGGAATTTGCGAGGAATGGGGCTTAACTTCAAAAATCATGTTTAGCAATCAAATGTCACTGTGTTTGCTAACCCTTTTCAACACGTAGCCTACATATAGCACTGCAACTTAATAATCAAACCTAGGGAGGGGCCAAGACGCGTGATGCAATGGATAGGCCTATAATGTGTACGTATCACCTCTTTATTGTACAGCATATAAAATGCGGCTGCCTAGTTCTTACAGTGGAATGTCTGTTATCACTACGCTCGCCATGGACGCAGTACGCCCACCAAATTCGATCACGTCCGAAAGTCGGTAACAAACAACACAGATCTTTGAACGCGCATTTTGTATGGACCTTGTGCATTGAAGACACACTGACGCTATCCTTGGTGGCAAAACAATAGACCTTGTGCTTTTACAACACATTGACGTCATCCTTTTGAGCAGAACAATGGGACACGTTGTCACACGCGAAAGAATTCGCCCTGCACCTGCACCAGACTGCGCATATTCGACTGAAGTTGACAAATCGGCTGTCTGCATTTGTCGGTGTTGGTTTGTTTTGCCTCCAAAGAAGTGCGCACTTTTCGCTCTGTGACATCATATGCACAAGGTCTATCGACGAGGCTGGGGGCAAAATGATCCGCACTATCTCAATGCGTTTGCAATTTTGGTAATAAAGACGCCTGGATGTCTTTAGTATGAACACCCTTGTTGCGCAATAAAGGGTAGAAAGATGGTGTTTGTTGTTGGCTATGTAAAGCGGCATTATATCAGCAGTTGAAGCTAGGCATCGGAATGGACATGGGAAGAAGCAGGAGCCAGTGTCAGGATGTTTATACGAACGGAGATCACCAGTTTTAAACTTGAAACTGCATTGCTGAACATTTTCCAAACGACGTTTCCAGCTGATCTGACTTGGGGAGGTACGACCTTTCAATAATATTTAATATGGATTGCAGAGGTTACTAGAGTCTTTTACCAAGAAGTTGACAAATAGTTCCTCCCTGTCTGGCCTAACAACAAAGTGTGGTTACCTCCTACAAGTGTACAGATTTAGGAGTAGCAAATTAGTTGGCTAGCGTCTGAATTGTCTTTGGGTAAGGTTTTGATTTGCTCAAGTGGTAACGCACACATTTATCCCTGTGTATAATATTATGAAAGTTGACGAAACGTACGGAACTTGTTTGGAGAAGTGCCTTTGAATATTAGGTGAAAATGTGAGATTGGTAGGCAAAGTTTCTTTCATTTTTATTTTAAAATAGGCACAGGTTATAAAACCTGTTCAGGATGCAATCATGAAAACGAATATCCCGGAAAACCGGGCCAAACAAAGCTATTCACAATTATTTAAACTACAAAAAAATATCGTAAGGTATAGGAGACACCCACGAGTAGAAAAAATAGTTCTAAAAAATAGAAATAAAGTTAGAGAGAAATATTGCTTTTAAAATGCTCCAACATAGCACTTAAAGTAAATAGCTCTAGTCATTATCAAAACATTTGGTCTCAACAATAAACCCCAGCAACAGCTCAATCTCCTCAAAATATCATGCACAAGAAGAGTTATGGAAGTTGAATTTTTTGAAATGTTGAAAGTTTGGGTGAACAAATCATTCTTGAGCAGCAAATAACTGAATTTCTATCTGAAGGAAACTTATTTTTTAGAAAGAAGGCTACCATACTGCATTTTTTTTAATTATCTACCACTCTTTGCGAATAAATATTGGTTTTTAAAGGATAAAATTCCCTTGTTAAACAAACGCAGTATTTCCCTTTAAAACATTACCTCATTTTTAAGTACTAAAATAATTGACTGTGTACTTATGGGGCGCCGACGAGAATTGGGCTTGTTTTGCATGTGATTTCAGTTGAATCCATACTCAACTTGTATAATCGCACTTTCAATCGTAGTAATCAGTGAAGGACTATGTATGGACGGTCGCGTAATTGTTTTCCTATGTAAAGGGAGCAATTACGTATACGCGACCGTCCATAGTCCTTTACTGAGGACTAATTCGACCATACCTATCTATCTATACAGATGAATCCGGACAACCGGGTGATGGTCTTATCTAAGTCGGCAATAACTGGGGTCTATCATCTTTTAATCTTTCGATATTCTTGATTACCCATATCATGGATGGTTGACCACTGAATTGTATCTTGATTGCCTAAATTTCACAGAAAATACGGGTTTGAAATTCATGTAGACAATAAATGAAGACGATCGAAGGTTGACGGACCCCAATAGTGGCTGCCTACAGTCACTTACAACATGCGCTGATCACATTCGTATATACGTATGCGAAACATTCAATATGCTACTCTCCGGATCCACTGGCTGCCTGGTCGGATCAAAAGGAATGGCACGGTGATTATATTTATTTCCTACCCCTTGTTTTGTAACAATTAGTGGCAGAGCTCTAAAGACCCCTCTGGTCGTCAATAGACTCAGAATGAAACGATACTTTAAAAACGAGTTTAGCAATTAAACACATTTTTTACCAACACTGTGGACGCGTTTAATCTAAACATGTTTAGCAATTTTAAAACGAGATGTTTTTAGAAATTCGACACGTGTGTTAAGCATCTAAGCATGTTAACCGAGTGGCGGTAGAGTATAGAAAAACGCTTAAAACATACCTGCGCCGTTTTTAGAAGCAGATCCCGGCAAAGGAATTGGCTCAGATGATGCAATCGATGAATCGATGTCAATATTTTTTTGAAGCGTCTTTTTGTTTTCCCTGTTGGTACTGGACACTATTTTCACATTTTGTTTAATGTCTTCTTGCGTGCAGACCTACTTTCGATATCGGCGCTCATATGTTTTGTCTATCTCTGTCTAGAAGTCAAGTCAGTCTCCTAACATGTCTTTGATGGTTGATTGCGTCTTTCATGAACAAAGTCCGTAGAAAAGAGAAAATTTTACTACAACTTATCTCGCTATTTTAAGAGAAGTGTGCATGATGTGAAAACGCAGACCCGCACCCGATACAAACACGTATGTACTGAGGCGCGGGCGACTTAGGACCCGGAATTAAATTTGACACCCAAAATATGGCAACCGCTTTCTGGAAAACAGCCGCCCTAAGTCCATTTACGGCAGTGAGTGTTTCCCCAACTTTAGAGCATACATTCACTGCATGGATTATGGGATTTCCCCACTGAGTGTCCTTTTCTGAAAATTTATATAGCCACAATAAAAAAAAATACTGAGTGTATTTAAAAAGTTTACTCATTGTAGATAAGCGTCCCATTATTTCAAGATTTTACTCCTCGGTTAAATAGGTCGATTGACTGTAAAATTCATCCCCTTGGGTGAGGGCCGCTTCTTCTTTCACTTTTGTCCCTAATTAAGATGATTACGTTTGGATTAAGTTTTCGTAGAAATGAATGGTTAAGGTAAATGCTGCACAGAAATCAATCAAGACTATTAGACTAATTTTTGTAGCATTTTCATCGTATTAATCCGTTCTCCGCTGAATTTCGGTCTATTTTGTACAATAAAAAACCATAGGTATGCGTAAAATCGGATATTGTGAGCTTCCAACACTTTTAGGGGTGGCAATACCAAGTTTATAGCCTCTCATGCGGAAGGCCCGGGTTCGCTTCCCAGGTCGAGTCATACCAAAAACTCTAAAAAAGGAACCTACTGCCGTTGTGCTCCGCATAAGCAATGGAGTAGAGAAAACAAGCCAGTGAGCCACAACTGAAAAGAGGGCCTTGGCCGGCTCGACTTGAACCAATAGGTTGGAAACTGGGCCGTAAAACTCTATCTAACTAACTTACTAAGTTAATAACTTCTGCAAAGAGCTACGGAGTTGGGGTTAAAGGAATTTTTTTCTGATTTAGCGAATAAGTCAGCGGGGCCAATAATAGGTAGGCCTACGTAATAGGCGTATGCTTCCCAAAGGCAGCCGAGCAGTCCTGTCGAGTGTGCGTTTTAGCAAACAGTTTCATGTAATTTCTCGTTGTTGTTTGTTGCCAAGTGGTGCACCACTGTCCAGACTGCATGTACACCGGTTAAAGGTCTATCTCCACAGGATACTTTGCATCGCGTACATGTCAAGGTGATCTATCGCTTCAGCAGTGGAACCGTCCCAACAGGACGCGTTGCGTCACATTGCGATAAAAAAGTTGACTCATGCCTTCGTGATGCCTCAAATTTCAGCAGAGTAGATTTTCCATGCAAAAACAATTAACAAACTATAAGCATGTACCAAGTTTGGATTTCTTCTCTATTTTCTTTCAGTCTGAGAACATATGCCACTCAAGAGGAGAAAATTCGCTGCAGCATTGGGAGATTTTGTTCACGTTCCCTTCAAACAGTGTCACTTTATTATGCAAACAGGGGTACTATTCGAATGAAATTGCTGCTAAATATCTAGCCACAAATTTACCAGGATGTGACTGGGGCGAGTTCTAGCTAGCAAGTGTCCCTTTGGGATGTCTGTAAATTTAAGGCATCTGCAGACGCATTTTCGTAACTAAGCAAAGATATTATAAACGTAGATACCAAACTCCTATCCCTACACTGTTAGATGCGCTGACCCCTCATGAAGGCTCAATCGGAGGGGTGGAAGTGTTGATTTGACATGCGTACAATTCTGTTCAATGATCTGCACGCATAACTACGGATGCGTGACAGAAATTCATTGTGACGCGAGGTCAGCGTTCATACATTTTCAACATAAGTGCTATACGCCCACAATAAATTTCTGTGTGTTTGGCCTGGGGTAATTAACGCGCACTTGTGCGTGATTGGAAGAAGAACGCATTAGTTGATTTGTCATTGTTAGCGCGTTAGAATGTAAACGCGTGTATCGATGTGCGCTTGTATAGATACCATAGAAACTGACCAATCAGCAAGTCCATGAACTTCAAACCAGTTGTTGGGGGTTCATGTTCAAATGTTCTTAAGTGGAAAGCCTCGAAAAACAAGAAACTTCCATATAAATGAAATGTACCTACACTGTTAAAAAATTTCTCTGTAAATTTACATAATTTTAATGGCAAATTTTTTTCCAACCAAATAATGTTTTTTTACAGCCAGACTGTAATCATGAAAAAACATTAAGGGTTTGTTTTTTCTTTACAGTTTTTGCATGTAAATTAGTTTACAAAAGTCTACTGTAAAATCGAATTACAGAATTGTTCTGTTTTGTTTACCTTAATTTTATGTGAATTTACAGCCTTCTGTTTTCATTCCCGACGTTTTAATATTTATTATAATATCGCTTTTTTACCTTTCATATGTTATTACGTAACATACACTTCACCATTACGTAGATCAGGTATTTGCTTACCAACGTAATGTGTCGTTAGGAAGTTGTTTTCAATCAAAACACATTGAGGATGCTTTGTTGTCATATTGTTGTCAAATAGACTGCTATCTCTAGGAACTTTGTAATTGGAAAGTCACATTTTTTGTACAATATAATAATTGTTTTTAAAATAAATATTACAAAGAATGCAAATACATTGGTTGCAAACATTTCCAGACAAGGTAAACAATAAGTTTATCACTTCCTGATTAAAAAACGCCAAAGAAGATATTATTCAAAGCAACAGCAATCCTTTTGTTAGGAAAATGCCTACAAAATAAGCTCCACCCATTTATGCAAAATGAGATTTACGTCATAAAGTGGTAAATTTACAGACTCTTTCAAGTAAATTTGTGAAACGTTTTTAATTTGCTCCGATCAAGTGCATGAGCGCCTGTGGCGATTAGTTGACATCAGTATACCAATTGTCAGTGCTCTGAAATTAGGGCCTTACAATTTCTTTTTACTTAAAAATGTGTGACAAAACACCAGTTGTATGATATTTATAACTAAGAACGTAATAACTAAGTATGCTTTTATAATAAATGTAAGTTAATTTTCAAATAGGGCCATAAATTTGCCAAAAATATTTTTTTAACTGAAACTTCGCAGAACGATGCATGTTATATATTGAAAATTTTCTGGCTATTTCTTATTTGTTTGTTTGGGCTTATTTTTGTTTCTTTTTCAGCTTAAAAACAAAATGAATGTTTGTTAAATGACAGTATATTTATGTGAAATCAGAAAAATACAAAATACTGTTAAAATTTCTATAAATTTACAGAAAAAGTTTTACAAATCAGTAAAATTTGGTCAAAAAAGCAGACAGAAATGGTTTTTCAAATAAACAGAAAATACATGTTAAACAACCTTTTTTTATTGTAGCAATACAAAGTGTCTGTAAAGATACAGAAAATCTCTATTAAAAGTAAAATACAAAAAGTTTAAGTTAAAAAAAGTCTGTAAATTTACAGAAATTTTTAACAGTGTAAGAATCGTCTCCTAAAGATTTGAGAAGTTTTGAAATCACAAGTATTTATTCCACTCGAACATATCAATTTGGTTTTCAAAACGACTGATCAGTGATCAGCACTTCCGCCCCTCCGAATCGGCCTCCATGAGGAGTCACCGCGCCATTTTAAGTTTGGTACCTATGTTTATAATATCTTTGTAACTAAGTGATTGTGACCAACCGGTTCACTGACAGTCATAAGAGAACGCATGCACTGATGTATATCTGACTAAAGGGACTACCAGTGAGGACGACTCGCTTTTTAGTTCCAATAGATGATTGTGATCCGTCAACTTGATTTAATTAACGATGCCTGAAATCCCTTACCTCATCTTTCCCCAAGTTTCATAGCGACACAATCTATTTAATGTGATATGGAGACTTATACGGCGATTTCACTAAGCCATGCTTAGTTAAACAGAAACTAATCATGTCGAGAGAAGCGAGAATCACTGAATATTGTGTCCAATGGACTTTTTCTAGGGAAGCAAGTACCCATACTTTCCTCATAGGCGTACGATCGAGACGGGGTGCAGGGGACACTCGCCATCCCAATTCGAGCAAAAGCAGTTGGTCTATACTGGCAAAACATGGGCAAAACATGATAAACGGTGACATTATTCGGGCAAAAAATGCTCTTTCCCCCTCATAGAAAATTACCCCCGCACGCCTATGTCTTTCCTACTTTGTTTTAAACTGATGCACATTTCTGTGAGTATAGGTACGCAACTATGTTCAGTTTAAACATTCTTTTAAAAATACATTGATCCCCTGTGGACTGGGGGTTGTAGAATATGCCCACGGTATTCCCTGCCTGTCTTAAGAGGCGAATAAATGGGAGGACTTGAAAAGTATTTGAACAGTAAGACACTATATAACATATTCGTGTTGGTGTGTCGTTAAATCTTATCTAACCAACTAACTATCTAACTTCAAAATACACTGTACAACATGTATGTGGAATTACAGAACAAAAAATAAAGAAATACAAAGAGATTACAGAAATAGAGTGACCTGGTTGTCATCACTTTTTCTGTAATCTTTATGTATCCCTCAATTTTTTGTTCTGTAAATTTACAGACATATTTTGCAGTGTATGAGTTATATGCAGAAAATGTTAAAATTCTGAGTTTCTATCCAACAGCGAGGGAAAATCATTCTCGTAACAGTTCACAGTTCAGACGGTAATCGTGCGACACTGTAAAAATTACGGTAGATTTACAGAACAACCAGAACTTTTCTGTAATCTTTGTGTTTCTCCTGTAAATCAACAGCGATTTTGAGCCATTGTTCGCCGTACAGACATTAAAAGGTGTGAAATTTTGTTAGTTAGATGGAGTTTTCTTTTAGTTGTGGTTCACTGGCTTGTTTTCTATACTCCATTGCTCATGGTGTACAGCAAGCACAGCGGCAGTAAAGGTTCCGTTTTGTAAAGTCTTCGGTATGACCCAGCCAGGACTTGAACTCCCAACCTCCCGACTGCAAGTCTGATGCTCTAACAATCGGCGTAATGTGCTGCCCGCGAAGCGCCCAGGAAATGTTGCCTTTCTCAAACACATATTTAGAAAATGTGGAGCTTATTTGCATTACGGAAAATTTTGAAATTCTGGGTTTCCTGTTATAAAATTTGAAACGTTTGGGGGTTATTGCAGATCTGCGCTCCCTCCGTGATTAACACATCTGAAATTTGGCTTAGGGCTCCCGACTGCATTTGAAATGTTTTTAAAACTTTTGTCTTCTGCAGACAAATATCTGAAAATCCACAGAGAAAATTTGGAATATATAAAAGAAAAATGAAGAAAACAATACTGTAGTTGACCATTGTCTTGCGGCATGCGCGTGACTTCCTGCACATATAGACAATGGATGCGGACTGCGCATGACTTCATAATTGTGTTCGGAATAGACTGATTCTGGCTTATGTCTTTGGTTGGTTGGTAGAGAACATGCGCAGGAACATATGCGTGCATGTGTGGCTTTGCGCTTGTATTGATCTCGCGATTTCATGCAGAATACAGTATAATTTACATTTCATTGGGTCGAAATGTACGCGTATTTCATTAACTCTGTTGCCGAGCAGCAATGACGACATTTGGTTGTAAACATGAATGAATCTTGTAAACCACAGAAAACGCTGCCCATATCGACTTGCAAAGTTGATACAGGGAGGTGTTACCAGGCCTAAAGTGGAATTTTTGTTATCACTACAGGCGCGACAGGTTTTTTGGAAACGCCGTGGATGCCAGTGGACGCAATGCACGCACCAGACTCGATCACGTCAGGAAGTTTATTATATTACAAACAACCATAGCGCAGGATAGCCAACAACACACACTTTGGAACGCGCATTTTGTGCTCTTGTATTTCCACAGTCATTACTTTTTGTCTAAATGCCCTTGTTGCGTAATAAAGAGAAAGAGACTTAGTTGCTACTACATAAGTTGCATTGTATTAAGGCATTATATCAGCAGTTGCAACTAGTTCCATCGGCATGAACATGAGCAGAAGCCGGCGCCAGTGTCAGGATGTTATACGAATAGAGATCACGACCTGTTAACTAATATCTGTATTGCTGAGTATTACCCAACACCTTTTCTAGTTTATCTGACTTGGAGAGCCACGGACCTTCCAATAATATTTAATATGGTCAGCAGAATTTCCGAGAATATTACCAGGGAGTTGACAAAAAGCAATTACCCGGTCTAACGACAATAGCATGTTGTGGCTATCTCGTGCCAGTACTGTTTTAGGACTACGCAAATTGGTTGGTTGCTGTCTGTATTGTCTTGGCTTGAATTTCTCAAGTTGTTAAACACACGCTTCGGCCCAAATGGGGCATTAGGAGAGCTGCAATCGGGACTTGTTTGGAACAAAGTAGAACACTCGGTGATAACTTGAAAGTGGACCCAAGATTGGTAAGACAATTTGATTTCCTTTTTTATTTACAAATAGTCTCAGGTGATAAAATCTATTCGGAGTACAATTTAGGACAGTGGTGTGGCTATACGGTGGGGGGGGGGGGGGCTGGAGCCTCCACTGGATCTCCCAGCCCCCCAGCAGCCCCCACTGGCAACCTGTGCAAAAAATGATATTCATGCTGGTGGATAATAATATTCAATCCGGGCTACCCGGCTACTATAACATAAATACATTTGCGATAGAACCATGCAGTTGCAGGGTATTCTGCAATTGTACTCCACTCTAAATTTGGGAATCAATTCAGGTAGACTGTGACAAGCTTCATATGTTCGGAATCTCTCGACTTTTTACTCGTCGGGTTTCTGGGTGGATAATTTTCTAGCAGATTTGGAGTGGGTGAAATTGGCTGCCTTAGTGTTGGTTAAAGTGTGCTCCTAGCATCTAGCCTGTTTCTATCTCTTGTAGGGATTTTTTTCAATTCCTGGGGAAGCACAAATTTGTTCCAAAATCACACTTGGTGTGGTGGGTAGAATATTTGAATCAAATATGGTTGGAAGGAATTTGCACTTTGCACGGTCATTGGTGCAAGTCATTTGGCCAGTGAAACAACCAAACCCATGTTGGGTCAATGCAGTCTCAAGGGTTGCAACCTTACCACTATTACCTCACAGAAATTCACATAGCTCTTGGGTGGAGTGGACATACCCATGTGGCGAACGAGACGGGGCAGGGGAAGACTGCCCTAAATTTCCGCAAAATCTAAATACGGGCAGGAAATTGGGAAAAATTCGGTCAGGAATTTGTAAAAAAATCGGACAGCCCTTTAATCTTGAAAAAAAAAAATGGGATTGTTTTTCGAGAAATTCCTAAATGTAGCCAAAATCTTAAAAAAGATATGCCCGAAAAAAGGAAAGAAACGTCATATAGTCGCAATAAAATTTTCTTGAAACACCAAGTCAAGATTCCCCCAAAATCGTTACACCTTCGGGCAGCGCAAAAAGCTATTATTCCTGACTTTTACTTCACTGATATTCACAACACAATGCCCGAAATTGTCGAAAATCCAAATTCTTTCAAGCTTTTGCCCGAAAATAGAAGAGTATCATAATAAGGGTAACATAGGGAAAAATCAATTAGATAAAAAAAACCGCAACACATTAGGGAAGCCTGTGACTTAAAAGGAACAATCATTCTTGAGCCTTTTTTTAAATCTTGTGTAACACAATTCCCGAAATGGTCGATTATTTTAATAGCTTCAAATCTTTCCCGAATAACAGAAAACGCTATATTTAAAGAAAAATTTGCATGGAAAATAACAAAGATCTGCCACACATTTGGGTAGAATGTGAACAAATGGTTTTCATTATCCCCATTTCATACTGTAGTCTTGCAAAAATTGCCCGAAATGGTCAAATATTCGGGCAAAGGTTAAAAAAATGGTGAGACGTTTTCAATTGCCAAATTAATTCAACGGGCATACAGGAGGGTGTTCATGTGTCCCAAAGTTTGCACTTTATCCTGCTAATACGGGCAATGGTTATGAAATTGGGTAATTTGTTTTTCGAATACTTTAATGATGCAGTGTGAGTATGTCTTCCTACAAGTCCGCTTGAAAATTCATTTAAACACACCTTGCAATGTTACATTTTTTCAAAAGTAAAATCGTATATAGTCAGAAGTTCGGGCAGTCACACAATTTTATCAATATATATTGAATTTAGCCAAGATTCGCAATAGAGTAAAATTCATTAGCATGTTTACAATTCCATTTTGTAGTTTCCCCCGAAAATATGAGGGACCATTTCATTAATTGGTAGTGATACATTTTATCTGGTAATTTATTGATCAAATAGCGGTTGCTTAGATCCCCCTATTAAACCTGGGAAATGTCATTTTCAACTGTCTCATGGTACGATTTTTCAAAATTTTTTGTTCGCTCCGCTCCAACCAGTGTTAGAGCTCCGAGTAGATAGTCTTCCTTGCAGAATTTTAGTTTCCGGTTTCAAGTGAACATTTTTTGCAAAAGGAATCTCGAAAGAGCGACTGCTTAGACTCCCCCCCCCCTTTAAGCATAGGAAATGACATTTTTGATTATCTGGAGGGTCAGATTTTCCAAATTTCCCGTGCGTTTCGCCCCAACTTATAGTGGTGCTCCACTTAGACCGCTCCATAGCAGAATTTAAGTTTCAAGTTAACATTTTTTTTTTGCAAACAGTAACTCAAAATAGGGACTGCTAAGATCCCCCTTTAAGCCCGGGAAATGTCATTTTCAACTGTCTGAGGGGTCGGATATTTCAAAATTTTCTGTACGCTTCGCGCCAATCAATGGTGGCGTTCCGCTTAGTCTTTCTGGCTGAATTTTAGTTTGAAGTGAACGTTTATCTGCAATTGAAACTTAAAAATTGCATTGCTTGGATCCCCTTTATGAGCCTGGAAAATGTCATTTTCGACTGTCTGAGAGGTAGCCTACGAATTTTTAAATTTTCTGGTTGGCGCTCCGCTTTGACCGTCTTACGGGCAGGATTACAATTTTCGGGTAAAAAATCTTCTGCCCCAAACTGAAATGCTTCCCTACGCCTATGGAAATACCTTAATCGGGCGTGCACTGGAACAGCTGCTTCCAACATACAACAGGATTGCGGATTTGCAATCATAGGATACATAGTCCAGTGGAGTATAAGAACTGAGCTAAACAGTACCTCAAAAGTGTGTTTGAATCTGAGAAAAATCACAAATTTTTCTCACTAGAATTGAAGACAATTAAACCTGGCAAGTGCCACTTCCAGCCATCTGGGAGGTATTAAAATCCAAAATTTTCTTTGTACGCTCCGCGCCAACTGATGGTGGCGCTCCAGCCCCCTACAAAAGTATCCAGCCCCCTTAGCCCCTCCCCCACGCCGAAAAAATATCACGTACGCCACTGATTTAGGAGAAGAAATCCGACAGAAAATCGTGTCTGAACAAAACTGCAAAACCAATATCGTAACAAAAAGGATAGCCTACATTTCACAAGAAGAGAAAAAAATCTAACTGATGATATTAGTTCACTTTTAACGATGCCTTCTTGTGGCTAACGACGAACTTTGAACTTATGATGCCCTTCATGTCAGTTTAAGCTATATCAGCTGGTATACTGACCCATTCAACCGTACCTACCTATCTGTATGAGAATCATTCAGTCTCCTGCTTTCCGGATCGCGATTGGCCTTCATACACCTGGTCGAATCACACGTATATGCCAGTGAGACACGGAGGGGCTTACCTGACACTCCTGGAATTTGTTGGATCAGGGAGGTGTTATTAATAACACCCTCGTGGTTGAATACCCACCACCTCGCGATACTACTGATTTTAGAAGGGGAAAACAGTTGTATCCATTGGGGAGTGTAGGATAAGGGGAGTCTGCAGCTGGACACTACACATGACTGTGCAGAGAAAACATCGCGGTTCATAAGAAGTTAAAACAGAATGGACTGTATGTGGTAGCCATATTGAATATCGCGAGGAACGGTTTTGACTGCAGCTAGTATTTTCCGTCAATCTGCATGCAGGGTAATTGAAAACTACTCATCGATTCTGACCACTTTTAAAGACTCATTCACGGTTACGTTACTGATTTGCACTGGATGCACGGACTTACATACATGGACATAGCATGTAACGTGTGAGTCCTATCCGTAGATGGTCGCCACCGACTGGGGTAAAAAAAGCGCACCAAGATGACCGCCGTGAAGTTATAAGTCGTCTGATTAGACGACGACTCGGAAATATTTTAAACAAAATTTAAACTTGAATGTGAAACATTATCATACTCCTGCAATACGGGAAGTGATTTTGAACTTACCTTGCCATATTTCAAAAATATTTCAACTTTCTTGCAAAATTTGGGAATTGACTTGAGCAAGTCAAAACTATCACGCAAAACCATAGCAGACAATGCAAATATCTTGGTGCACATGTACGGTACCGACAACTACCGTGCAGTATGCTCTGTCCATGTGCAGACGAATCCGATTAGCGTTTGTTTTAGTGACTGTAGGCAGCCATTAGTGGGGTCCATCAGCCTTTAATCGTCTTCATTTATTGTCTACGTGAATTTTAAATCCTCATATTCAGTGAAGTTGAGAAAATTAAGATACACTTTAGTGTACAACCATCCATGGAAGAGGTAAGGGACGAAATTTAAAGATTAAAGGTGATGAACCCCAGTAATGGCCGGGTAAAATCAGCCATCACCATCGGTCCGGATTCGTCTATACACGAATTCGGACAGCAAGTGATGGTCTGATTTCAGTCGGCCATAACTGGGGTCCTTCATTTCCTTGCTTAACTCTATCATGGATGGTTGTACACTAATTTGTATCTTGCATTCTCCAATTTCACTAAATATAAGGGTTTGAAATTTTTGTAAACAATAAATAAAGACGGTTTTAGGCTGATGGACCCCATAATGGCGGCCTACAGTCACTTAAAACAAGCGCTAATCGGATTCGTGTATAGGAAGTCCGTGACTGTATGACATAGAGTATGCGCAGAAACAAACAACTGCATCTTAAATTTTGCGTATTTATACTACCGGAATACCAATTTGCCTGTTGGCTTTCAAAACGACTGATCAGTGATCAGCACTTCCGCCCTTCCGATTCGGCCTCCATAAGGAGCCACCGCGCCATTTTAAGTTTGATATCTGTGTTTATAACATCTTTGCGAAAATGAAAGCACACCGCATCAACTCTGTTATCAAACTCTGTCGCAAAGCAGCCGTTACGCAATTTTCTTGTAAACATGAAAAGACTCATTCACAGTGTTTACGAACAAATGCCGTGACGGCTGGGCGTCAAAACAGTTGGTAAGGCTCGCATACACTCTAGTCACAATGAAAGGTAGATACTAATTGGTCGACCTTCTGTGTGCAGTCGCGCAAGCGTAAGCATGCACAGCCGATAATACACACACATGTGATTAAGCATGTTCTGTGCCAAACAATGCCTACCAGTGACGTTAGCGTGGACACCCCACTTTATTAGTCCATAGACAAACATGCGTCTTGAAGGAACTGCGGATCGAAGGATGCAGAAAAGTGTGACTTGACGTGAACGCGACGCATACGATCCTGAGTGGATATGAGCCTTAAAGGCCCAGTTCTCTCACTCTAAACAGTACCAATTCTCTTAACCTTCTTACTGAAGTCCCTCCCACAATTGTCTGAAATTCATCCTCATCCAGACATAATCTCAGTTTATTGCTTCAGGGTGAGTATAGAAAAACTTAATTTATATGATCAAAGCACTCTCAGTACCTTTCATGCTGTGTAATATAAGCTTTGGCACTCTGCATTGTTTGAAAATTAGCTGCCAATCAAATAGCTGAGCCAATTGAGAATTTGGGTACCCCTGTCCCAAAATTGTAGTTTGGGGTGAGAGGATTGGCCCTTTAAGTCAAAATATCAACATTTAAAATCCACGTAGGCTACAATAACGAGAGTCAGACATCAAGTCCCTTAGACCCAATCTACTGATATTAAAGAACTTAGCGGGGAGTAAGCACACAAGCCGTCGGCTTGTTTTCTAGTAACGTCTATAACAGTATAACTAGACAGAGAGGCAAAATTATTCGCTCCATCTCAGTGCCTACACGCAACACTGCTACTTAAAGATCAAACCGTAGAGTCGGACCATGACACGTGAGACAGTTAGTGCGGCCTGCGCATGACTTCGTTATTGTGTTCGCAATAGACTGATTCACGCTTATGTCTCTGATTGACAGCGGTTGGCATAGAACATGCGCTGGAAAATATACGTGAATGTCTGGTTTTCGCGCGTGTAGTGATCTCGCGATTATTATGTATATTTGAAATGTACGCGTACCTCATTTACTCTGTTGCCAAGCAGCCGTGACGACATTTAATTGTAAACATGAAGGAGTCTTGTACACCACAAAAAACGCGGCGCATTTGCATAGTTGATATAGGAAGGTGTTACTAGGCCTACAGTAGTTTATAGGGCTTATGCACCTACATCACTGCGTTGCGCATCTCTCTGATTTTCCATCCAGGCGTCCCTTTTACAACAATTGTTACCAAGGTGCTAGTGTGCGCGCGTTTCGGTAAAACAAGGTCAGCTTTTGATCATTTCCATCCATAATCTACAATGGAATTATTGTTATCACTACATGCGCGACAGGTTCTTTATGGGAAAGCTGTGGATGTCAGTGGGTGCAATGCACGCACCAGACTCGACCACGTCAGCATATTTATCACTAACAACATGCATTTTAGAACGCACATTTTGTGTTCAATGTATTTGTGTAACACTAGTTCACACGCATTACTTCTTGTTTAAATGTCCTTGTTACGTAATAAAGAGAGAGAGAGTTTGTTGTTGGTTACATAAAGCTGATTCCGTTGTATTTCGCACTATAGAGGCTTTTCACATGACGTCATAATACTCTCCGGCGGCCATGTTGGAGTACATGTAACTACGTAGTTAACCATACGGGACGCGCTTGCTCGTTGAATTTGTAAACACCACGCATATCACAGTGCACGCTGTGCAGTGCGTTCGGCACAAAGCCACGTGTATTTGGCATGAATGTCCTCCAGCATGGCGGTTCCGTGACGTAATTGCAAAGCCTCTATATCAGCAGTTGCAGCTAGTTCCCATCGGCATGAACATGAGAGCAGTTGCCGGTGCCAGTGTCAGTATCATACGAATGGAGATCACGAGCTATTGACTGAAATGTGTATTGCGGTGTATTTTCCCAATAACTTTTCTTTCTAATTTATCTGACTTAAGGAGCCACGGACCTCTCAATAATATTCAATATGGACAGCAGAATTTCCGAGAATCTTACATGGGAGTTGACAAACAGCAACTCCCTCGTCTAACGACGAATGCATAGTGTGGCTACCTCGTGCCAGTACTGTTCCAGGACTACGCAAATTAGGTGGTTGCAATTGCTGTCTGTATTGTCTTGGCTTGAATTTCCCACAAGGTGTGACACACACGCACACACTTCGGCCCAAATGAGATATTAGGAAGCTGGAAACTGGGCTTGTTCGGAGCAAAGTAGAACACTCGGTGATAAAGTAAGATTGGTTAGAAAAATTTCCTTTTTATTTTCAAGTAGGCTCAGGTGATAAAATCTATTCAGAGAACAATTTAAGCAAATGAATGAGACAGAAAATCGTGTCTGAACAAAAGTACAAACCAATATCTTAACATAAAGATACACTCAACAAGTAGAAAGAAAAACTAACTGATGATATTAGTTTATTTTAGGAACCCTAATAATATTTTTATTGTGCACTTTTGTGGCTGACGACGAAATCAGGACTTATGATGCCATATGATGCCATATTGAATATCGCGAGGAACGGTTTGACTGTGGCTGTTTTTTTCCGTCAATTGGCATGCAGGGTAATTGAAAACTACTCATCGATTTCGCAGGCCTGACCAATTTTTAAGACTTATTCACGGTTTCGTCACTGATTTGCACTGGATGACATGGAGTATGCGCTGAAACAAACACCTGCATCTTAAATTTTGCGCCTTCAGCGATCTCGCAATTGCACGCAGAATGTATACGAATTAAGATCCTCATTTTATTGTTACGAAAATGGAAGCACACCGCATCAACTCTGTTGTAAAGCAGCCCTTACGCCATAAGCTAGTTGTAAACATGTAAAGGCTCATTTAGCGTTTACAAACAAATGCCGTGACGGCTGGGCGTCAAAAGAGTTGGTAAGGCTCGCTTACACTCCAGTCACAATGAAAGGTAGATACTAATTGGTCTACCTTCTATTCAGTCGCGCAAGCGTTAGCACACACAGCCAATAATATACTGTACACACATGTGTGATTAAGCATGTTCTGTGCCAACCAATGCCTACCAGTGACGTAAGCGTGGACACCCCACTAAGTCCATAGACAAACATGCGTCTTGAAGGAACTACGGATCGAAGGATTCAGAAAAGCGTGACTTGACGTGAACGCGACGCATACGATCCTGAGTGGATATGAGCCTTAAGTCAAAATATCAACATTTAAAACTCCACGTTTGCTACAATAACGAGAGTCAGACATCAAGTCTCTTAGACCCAATCTACTGTCATTAAAGAACTTAGGGGGGAGTAAGCACACAAGCCGTTGGCTTGTTTTCTAGTAACGTCTATAGACGAATTCGATTAGCGCTTATTTTTAGTGACTGCCATTAGTTGGGTCCATCAGCCTTAAATGTCTTTATTTATTGTTTACATGAAGTTCAAAAACGCAAATTTAGGGAAATTGAAGAATTAATATACAAATCAGTGTACAACCATCCATGATACAGTCTAGCAAAGAAATTGAAAGATTTAAAGGTGATGGACCCCAGTTATGGCCGAATGAAATCTGACCATCACTTGCTGTCCTGATTTGTGTATAAAAAGACAGAGAGGCAAAATTATACACTCCATCTCAGTGCCTACACACAACACGTGAATGTCTGGTTTCGCGCGTGTAGTGATCTCGCGATTGCACGCAGAATGATAATGATTATAAGTAATGAAAAAAAAGTACTCCTTCGTCCAGCTACGAATAATTATAGTGTGGCTATCTCGTGCCAGTACTGTTTTAGGATCACGCAAATTAGGTGGATGCTGTCTGTATTGTCTTGGCTTGAATTTCTCCAGTTGTGACACACACACTTCGGCCGAAATGAGATATTAGGAGAGCTGCAAACGGGACTCGTTCGGAACAAAGTAGAACACTTGCGGATAAAGTAGTCTAAGATTGGTGTGAAGAAAAAGTTATTTCCTTTTTATTTTATTTATTTTAACAAAACTACCAACCAGTATCTTAACATAAAGGGTACACCTAACAAGTATGTAAAAAATATAAACAGGCGGGGATCCAAGGGATGGGGGGTTACGGCCTTAGCCCTCCCCCTTTTTCGTCACATCAACAATAACAAATACACAGAAATAAGCATACTGTTTATCTACGAGAATATTCAAGGGGGCTATTTCAGGCTCATTCTTTCCCTCACAACACAAATCCAAATACACAGACCTCGTATGATATTAAGTCAGTGTGAGTAGGCTATTTCTTTACTTTCCTGCCCCCTTGCCTTCGTCACAAAAGGGAGTTGCAACTCCCTGGCCACAGCAACAAGACCTGAATAATGTTAATAGCTGTCGGCAATATGTCATCAGATTATGAGTGTTACCGACATATGTTAACATAGTCGCACATCAGCTCATGTGTGCAATATAGTGGCTGTGATCGGTCGGCACGTTTGCCTTGTCTTAGTTTCCACAGTGGTTCACAGGGGCGTCGATTTGGTTTTGAAAGTGGGGGCGGGTCATCTGGCTTAATTTTTTTCTCCTGTCCTGGTAAGGTGTGTACAGCGGCGTAGCTAGACATTATGTCGGAAAGGGGGGGGGGTGGACAAGCATCCAGATTTCACGATTTTTTTGAGTGTGAACACCACTCTACTAGGGCGGTAACTTGCGGCGCGCCAAGGTCGCTGAAATTTTTGACATGTTTCAAATATTTGAAAATATGGAGTTTGTATTGCAGAAAAGTTTGGATTCTAGGTCTCCTATAAGAAAATTTTGAAAAGTTAGGGGATTACTGAAGAATTTGCATTTCCTATTGACCAATGTGAGATTGACCAAAGATCGTTGTTGCTACATAATGTTATCCAACCCATACGAAATGAGGCTCTCTGACGATTTTTTTTTTTTTTTTTTTTGAGTCAAAAGCTTACAGTGGAGAAAATTTTGAATTCATGAAAATAGCACTGTAATTACTGATGTCACTGAATGATCTGGTGTCACATATAGCAATTTTCCGTTTTTTCACTTACAAAGTTCAGAGATCGGAAAATATTGCTCAAGGTATGAGCGAGCACTTCTGCTTATCGGTTTGCTTCTTTGGGGCAAATAATGACATATGTGGAGCTTTTAATGGGGAGATTTCGGAATTTCATTTGTTGTCAAAACCACACAGTAGACTGGTTTCACAAATAGCGAATTTCCGAATTCTTAATTTTTCAGAGCCACCTGCCCCCTGTAGCTATGCCACTGGGTGTCTGAGAGAAGGGACCCAGATGCAAAATGGTGCTAAATGTTCCAACATTTTGAGTTACTCCAAAGTTTTCAAAACATGAACTTGAGAGTGTGGGTAATTACTTCAACGGAATATAACTTCAATTTAAATACCGAGTTTACTCTAGAAGTATTTAGAATCACAACGAAAATTGTCATAGTTTGCGAAAGATTTGTGAAAAAGTTCAGATAGTAAGGCAGCATTTGTAATGGAAAGGAGGTGAAATAAATCCATTACTGAATCAAAAGCGTACTTCAGTCTTTTACGGGAAAATCACAGATCGAGGGGTGGGGGAATGGCACCCACTAGTACGGTGCGAAATTGTTATGTAGTATGGTGCACTCTCCATGACCTTTAGCAGACGCCATGTTGTTGTTTACGAGAAACGCTCCCTCCCTTTTGTTCTAGATTCCCAGGGCCCTTCCTGTTTCCCGTGCACACTGTAACCCATATTTTCAAGGTGTGGCCGATTTCACTCACTACAGCCTCCTTATTGGTCATCTATATCATTACACCCATTTACATTGTTGCGTCATAACTTTTGACCAATCAGGGGACTGCAGGTGTTCGGATCTCGCACGAGGTTCCCAAGACCGAGCTGCGAGCTGGACACTCGTGCATCAGACTTCAGACGAGGAGCACTTGAGTGACTGTAGATATTTGATTAATACTAGGCCGGCTGAATAATTTAGAGATAATTCTTTTTAGAAGTCAAATCAACTAGAACTCTCTGAATCATCTTGTCTGGAGCTACACCTCAAGATCCCGTACAACAACTTAATATCTCACAAAATAAAGCGTCAAATCACGTATTTTCACATTAAATAACTAAGGAGCTTCAAATCGCAGGGAGGGGAACATCCCCCTCCCACACCCTGTCCTCTTGCGCGCAATCACTTTCGGGCCCTTACCCTTCGCTCCCTTGCATCAGCTTGCCCCCCCCCCCATTATGAAGAAAGGTCTAGACACGCCCTCGTTAGTGGTAGTGATTTTTAAACATTTTCTCCACTCTCCCAACAGATGGTGGCGCTCCGCTTGGTCTTTCGCAAAGATATTATAAACATAGATACCAAACTTAAAATGGCGTGGTGGCTCCTCACGGAGGCCAAATCGGAGGGGCGGAAGTGCTGAACATTTAATTGATATCTTCCGGTAGTATAAATGCGTGTGATTTTAAAACATTGCAATTCTTGCAAACACCGTTCTTCAATAAATTTCACTTACATGAAACACTTTTAGGCTTCTTCGCCAGCTTAAATTTCTTCTAAAGAACATTTGAACATTAACGCACAACGACTTGTTTGAAGTTCATTGTCTTACTGATTGGTCAGTTTCTATGATATCTTCACAAGCTCACATATCTATGCACGCGTTTACATTCCTACGCGCCTACAACTTAAAATTAACTACTGCGTTCTTTTTCCAAGCACGTGGAAGTGCGCGTCAATTATTCCGTACTTTACACAGAGAAATGCATTGTGAGCGTATAGAACTCGCTTTGAAAATGCACCTCTCGTCATAATGGAATTTCTGTCACGCTTGCGTAATTGTGCACGCAAATAACCGAATAGAACTGTGCGCATGTCAAATGAACACTTCCGTCCCTCCGATTGAGCCTCCATGAGGAGTCAACGCGTCTAACAGTGTAGGGATAGGAGTTTTGTATCTACGTTTAAAATATCTTTGGTCTTCCCGGCAGAATTAGATATTTCAGACAGAGAATCACCATACGTCCCCAGTATCCGCTTCCTCTAAGTTCAGCCCACCCCCTTTTTGAAATGTCTGGATCCGCGCCTGCTAACTAATGTTGTTAGTTCACTATTAGAAACCCTAATAACATTTTTTAACGGTGTACTTTTATGGCTAACAACCAACTTCGAACTTTTGATTCCTTTCATGTCATTGTAAGCTATATCAGCTTGTATACTGAACCATTCAACCGTACCTACCTATATGTATAAGAATCATTCAGTCTCTTGCTTTTTGGATCCCGGGGGGGGGGGGGGCACACGTATGACAGTGTGAAAAGGGGGCGCTTACCAAAACTCCTAAAATTCGTTGGATACCCACCACCATTGATTTTAGAAGAGGAAAAACAGTTTTGTTCATGGGGGAGTGTAGGAAAGAGGGGAGTCTGCAGCTGGACACTACACATGACGGTGAAGAGAAAACATCGCACTTCGTAAGAAGTTAAAGCAGAATGAAATGTATTTGGTAGCCATATTAAACATCGCGAGGAACGGTTGTGACTGTAGCTAGTGTTTTCCGTCAATCTGCATTCAGGGTAATTGAAAACTATGCATCGATTCTGACCTGATTTTAAAGACTCACTCACGGTTTCGTCACTGACTTGCACTGGATGACATAGAGTATCCGTAGAAACAAACAGCTGCATCTTAAAGTTTGTGCCTTCAGGGATCTCGCAATTGAATGTAAACGAATTAAATTCCACATTTCATTGTGACGAAAATGAAAGAGCACCGCATCAACTCTTTTGTAAAACAGCCGTTACGCCATTTGTTTGTAACCATGAAAAGACACATTCAGTGTTTACTAACAAATGCCGTGACGGCTAGACGTCAAAAGAGTCGGTGAGTAGCGCTTACACTCTCGTCACAATGAAAGGTAGATTCTAATTGGTCTAACCTCTTCGTGCAGTCGGCAAGTGTTAACATGCACAGCCAATAATAAACACACATGTGTGATTGCGCATGTCTATATGCCAACCAATGCCTACCATTTCTGTAAGCGTGAAAACCCCAATTAGTCCATAGACAAACATGTGTCGTGAAGGAACTGCGGATCGAAGGATGCAGAGAAGTGTAACTTGACGTGTACGCGACGCATTCGCATCCTGTGCTGACGGTCCTCAAGTCAAAATATCAACATTTGCCGTGTTTCAAAACAAAAAAACTCTGTGTACAATAACGAGAGTCACACATCAAGTCTCTTAGATCCAATCTACTGTCATTAAAGAATAACGCGGGGAGTACGCACACAAGCGGTCGCCTTTAAATAGCCAGAAAGTAAAAAGTATACGCTTCATCTCAACGCGTACACACAAAACAGCGACTAAACGATCAAACCATAGAGACGGACTTTGACACGTGATACGGTGAATGCGGCCTGCGTATGACTTCATAATTGTGTTTGCAACAGACTGATCCACGCTTATGTTCCTGGTTGACACTGGTTGGCATAGAACATGCCCAGGAACATATGCGTGCATGTTTGGTTTTGAGCGTGTAGTGATCTCGCGATTGCACGCAGAATGTAGACGAATTATAATCTACATTTCAATGTGTGGAAATGTACGCGTACCTCATTAACTCTGTTGCCCAGCAGCCGTGACGACGTTTAATTGTAAACATGAAGAAGTCTTGTACACCACAAAACGCGGGGCATTTGCATAGTTGATACAGGGAGGTGTTACTGAGCCTACAGTAGTTTATAGGGCTTATGCACCTACGTCAATGCGTTGCGCATCTCTCTGATTTTCCATCCAGGCGTCCATTTTGCAACAATTGTTACTAAGGTGTTAGTTTGCGCGCGTTTCAGTATTACAAAGACTGCCTTTGATCATTTCCATCAATAATCTACAGCGGAATTATTGTTATCATTACATGTGCGCCATGTTCTTTGGAAACGCTGTGGGTGTCAGTGGGTGCAATGCACGCACCAGACTCGACCACGTCAGCAAATTTATCACAAACAACATACATTTTAGAACGCACATTTTGTGTTCAGTGTATTTGTGTAACACTAGTCCACACGCATTACTTCTTGTTTAAATGTCCTTGTTGCGTAATAACGAGAAAAAGAGTCTGTTGTATGTTGGTTACATAAAGCTGATTCAGTTGCATCGATCATATTATATCAGCAGTTGCAACTAGTTCCCATCGGCATGAACATTAACAGAAGCCGGCAACAGTGTCGGGATGTTATACGAATAGAGATCACGAACTTAAATCTGTATTGCTGTGTATTTTCCCAACAACTTTTTTAGTTTATCTGACTTGGGGAGCCACGGACCTTTCAATAATATTTAATATGGACCAGGGGCGTAGCCAGGATTTTCTTGTGGGGGGGCAAAGTCGACTTATCTTCCCCAATCTTGACCGACGGGACTATCTAAGCGGAGCGCCACCATCGGTTGGCGCGAAGCGTACAAGAAAATTTTTGGTTTTAGAAACCCCTCAGATGGCAGGAAACGGCACTTCCCGAGTGTTTTATGCTGCATGTTCCCAGTCTAGAAATATGGATCTCATTTCTGGTATTTCTCAATTAATGCAAAAAAAAAAAAAAAAATCGATCTATGAAAAATGTTAATACATGTTTCTACGCGGAGCTCTAACATCGATTGGCGCGGAGCGTACAAGAAAATTTTTGGTTTTACAAACTCCTCAGGTGGCCGGAAACGGCACTTCCCGAGTGTTTTAAGCAAGAATACGTTCAGCCCAACTTCGAAATTCTCCCCGCTTCTTAATTGGAGCACTTGACAAATATTGAGAGACTGAACATACCTTTAGTCCAAACTTTTTCATTTTTCATCGCCGCCACTGGGGTGTGGCAGTTTCGTGAGGGAGCGAAGCGCCCAAGTGAGGAGCCGAGCGACCGAACGGGGAGAAGGTGTGGTTCTCACCCTCCTGCCCCAAGGAGATTTTACATCAAAATTGAGCGATCTGGTGAACACCTAAGTTGGAATTTTTGGACATTTTCAATCTTGTATCAATGTTTTCCTTATTCCCTCGAGAGTTAGCAGGGTTAGTGTGTGACTGTAAGAAGGTTACTCGGTACGAGTCAATGGGGCCCTAGGGAATTGTGTCGCACTGGAACAAAACAGCTACTCATAAGGCTTACATTTATTTGGCTAAACCAGCGGAATTGACATTTTGCCCTGAAAAACGCCAAAACTCCATTTAAATAAAAAAAAAATTAAAAATAAGAAAAGTTAGGTATGGGCGGGACTAAGTGCGAACCCCCTGAACCCCCTGACCACGGGCCTGTCTCCCTGGGTGTCACCTTCCCCTTTTGGAATGTTTTGCTGTCTCGAAGAGCTTAAATGCAATATGGTGCTATATTTTGTTCTTTTTATACTAGATTCCAGTGTTCTCCAAAGGGAGTCTTAAAGGGCCGACACGTCCTCCTAGTGAAATTGACAGCCCCTCCAAAATAGTTGCCGCTCTCCAAAAAATGCAGCTTCCATTTCTAGTTCATTGCTTCATTACACATATACAAGTCATAACTGGAAAAATGTGTCTTCCCTCCAGGCTTGGCGCCAGGATTTGCCCGACGAAGGGCCACTCTCCGAACGGGGAGGGGCAGGGTGGGTAGCGACCCAAGCCCCGACAGCCAGGAAGCAGTCGATGAGTTGATGAGGGAGGTTTGAAGAAAACCTGTGAACTATACCTGTCATTGCGAGCCATATACGACATCAAATTTGTATATGCTAGAGGAAGATATTTCCGCACTGATTTAACCGTGGAAAAGGGGGCAAAAATTTTGGGGGTAAGCCTACACTAGTAAGAATCTGTACTTATTTAAATCTTATATAGGTCAATAAATTGTCCCGGCATTTTGGCCCTATCGGACACAAATTATATTGTAATTTCTTCTTCGAGTCCGTACCGCACGACTGACACAAGAGATAATTAACTAAGTTTAGCGAAATGAGATGAAATTCCCGACATGAACATTAACCCATTTATTCTACTTATTAATTTACATGAAAAGATGGGAAGGGTTTGTACTTTATTAGCTCTAGGTAACGGAACTGAGGAAGAGTGTGCAAAGCGTACCGAACATTTTGGGGTTTATCGCAGAAATAACTCTTGTGAAAGCCAAAGTAACTAAACCGACCATGAGAAGGCGACAGGTTATCCCCGACAGGGGGCGGGCCATGCCAGCGACCACAAGTTCCACAGCCCCTATGTCGAGAGGGTGGTATGAAGGAGACTAACTATCCCATATCATTGCAGCCTTGGGCACACTTTCCACAATGTTCCTTAATATTTTAAAAGCCGAGTTAGTGTTCTTTTGAATCTAAATCGTGAAATTGCAAAGCGCGCAAAGCGCGCGAAACTTTTGGGTGGGCTCACAAAAGTAACATAGCCTATGTAATCATTAAGAACAAAAAGAAAAAAAAATAAAAACTGTAGGGGTTGTAGACCGTATCGGGGATAACATACATTGTGTCGAAACCACCTGGAATACCCGATAAAATAGCCAAACTATGCTCCGTGAGTGGCTCACCATCTGACCTATCACATGACACACACAAGAGAACAGCAACTAGGCTTTGTGATATGGGATAAAATTTACGACCTCTGCATAACCTGTGCACTCTGCCTACCAGTTACTTGGTAAGAGGACTTACAATTTCTAGACATGTGGAATGGAAGTACTGAAAAAACTGCCGCCGAAAATTTGGGGTTCTTATTAGGGAAATTGTCCCTTGAGAGCAAAAAACAGGTTAACCATCGGGGAGACTAGTCGCCGTCGGGGACTGCATACTTTATCGTAACGACTAAGAGCCCCCCCCCCCCCCCCGAAAAACTGTAAAAAAAAATGTCCCCGATTCCCTCCCTCCTCTTGCCGTTTATTTTTTTTGTTCCCCTTCATTTTTTCAACATCGCCCATCGCGTCCCCAAAATTTCTGTGGGGTGGGGGGGGCACTCTGCCCCCCCACTCTTTCACTCTTAGGATCTTTAATAATTGACCAGGGAGGTGTTGTTAATAATACCCCCAGCCCTTCCCTGAATTGACAATGTTCTTTTGTGGCTAACGACGAACATTGAACTTCTGATATCTTTCACGTCAGTTTAAGCTATATTAGCTTGAGTACTCACACTTTTGATCGTACCTGCATGTCTACAAATGTACATGAGAATCATTCAGCCTCCTGCTTTCCGGATCCCGAGGGGCCGAAATTCACCTGATCGGATAACACGGAAGTCAGAGAGAAACGGGGGCGCTTGACTAAAACTTGAACAAAGTATTGGAGAAGAAAAACAGCATCAATTTTTTGATCGCTTTTTTCAGAAACAAAAGGTTTCAAATTAGAAAATGACTTTATGCAATTTTATGGACTGGGAAGTCCCCTTTTCAGCGATCTGTAATTTAATTTGACCAAAGTTTAGTGCGCATATTCAAGTAAAGATAGCACTGTACTGTAATGACAGTGTTTATGGATAAATAACTTTTCGAAACACTTCTTTGCTTCACACTTCGGAAACACGCTTAAACTTTAAACACGTTTAGAAATTAATTCCTAGTATTTTCTCATTTATAAATGCAATAGGCAGGCTTGTGAAGTGTCATTTCACCAATCTGGGAAGCATTTTCGGAAGATATATTCTTTGCTCTTTGCTTCAACTTAAAGTGGCGCCCTGCTTATATATTGCCTCCTATCCAAATTCGTGGAAGCGTCGGCGCGTCACTGACGGAGATGCTGCCTTATTTTTATGCAAGCAAGGATTTAATATATGAACCTCCCTTAGTGACTTAATATTTCATAAACTCATTTACTTGTTAGCCATGGAAAAGTCCCATTTTTGGTAATTTGGGCAGGTTCTTTTTCTAAAATATTACTTGAACATTACATATGATCGCCGTCATTGTAGATGGCCCCTTGCGATGAAGTCCAACCACACTAAAACCATGGAGCTACTAACACGGTCCGTGTTAGTAGCTCCATGCTAAAACTGACTTTTACAGGCCCTGCTTTGTGTAGGGAATAGTTTCCTCCCCAATTGTGGAATCTACTTTTGTAACTCTTTTGTGGAACGAGGTTCCGTGGGTGCACATGACCCCCTCCAAAATGCCAAGACCAAACTCATCTCGTACTCAGGCGAACCCGAAACGGCGACCATATTCTGACAAGTCAAATACTACTGATCAGGGACCGCGGAGGTGGTGCTGAGGGGAGTGGCTTAGCCCCCTACTTTTTCCGACGTACGGTAGGCATTTTTGGCCGCCTTAAATTGCTGTTTTTGTTGAATAAAATGGCCCTCTTTGGTGATTATCCCCTCTCTTCAAAATTCGCTCCGTGGCGCCTGCTCATTAAATACACTTTTGTGTACCATGGGGTCATGCTATATCAATCTTCATCTCAAACCCTACCCATTTTCGCTGTGGAGTTGCCTAACTAGTGCACCCCAAACGGATTTTCTAAATACGTCCCAGTAACTACTTGGTTTACGTTGAATATGCAGTGAGTCCGAAAAATATCATGAAAGATATTTGGATGAAAAATAGGAAGAAAATTGTGAGAATAAGTTTGTTTTTAAACAAGTTCGGGACTAACTACAAATTGGAGTGGCTGCATCTTCCCTTAGAACGTTTACTCCTGTCATGATCCCCTTAAGTTTGTCAATTTTAGTTCAGTCTTATGGTCGTTCTTTGTTCTCTGTGGTACCTCCTAAGAGATAAAACAGACTTACAAATAGCCTTTATCACACAGAGATGGGTGTTAAAGCGATTGTTTGAGTAAATAACGTTAATTTGTGTTGTACAATAGGTGAGCCAGTGGGCTCGCCTCCCAATAAAAGGGAAAAAAAAAACGTTAAATTGCACCCAATTAAATTGTAGTTGTAAATATATTGTACAATTTATTGTAAATATTATTTGAAATAAGTGAACCAGATAACTCATCTTGACTCACCTCCCCAAAAAAGAAAAAAAAAAGAAGTAAAAAGGACAAACACCGGAAGGAGGATATAGATTCAAGAAGGAGGATAGAGATACAGAGGATACACAATTGGAAAGTGAAAAAGAATATAAGGAAACATGATATTCAATTAAGAAAAAAACTGCATTTGTCGTATTATTGTTGGTGAATCAACTGCGTGGCAGTCCGTTTAGAAATGTATTGAGTCATTATTTTCGATTGGAGTTTCAAGCAGCCTGTTTGAAACAGTCCAAAGCGCAGTCTCGACGGGACAAAACCTTGTTTACGAGCCGTCACCTCTTATTGTTTTGTGAAAATGTAGCGGAAAACACCTTTTTGTTTGGTCAGTCTGACCACGAAGCTCCATGGTCTGGCACTGAACAACGCCTTTTTGCATATTCAAAAGCGGACATACCTCAGAATTCACTAGGGCATAGTTAGTCCAAGACTCCTTTTGTTAAAAGTCACGTGGTTCAAGGGCGGGAACGCCAAAGAGAGATATGAATTCAAACTGAATGACGACATTATTTATCGCAGCTGTGTTCAAGAAAGACCTGCGTCGTCCTAAGAGAGACTATGTTTTTGAAGTAACGAAAGGAGCCAGAAATTTCTTGTAAGGTTATTGACGTTTGATAAGGAATCCTTGCAATTTTATACCTTGCAATAATAATCCATTTTAACACGAAATATCATTTTCCAGCGCAAGCTTTGGACGGATATGTGAAGGATCAAGGAAATCTCCGCATTCGAATTATAGTCACACAAATTGCATGGAATTTTCTTATCCGGCCTGTTCACGTTTATGTCCAGAATTAGTCAGTGACGGTGATATTTTGACTGTGCATCTCAAGAAATATCAAGGTAAATATCAAAAATAAGTTTTCCAAGTTTTCCATCGTATCGTTGGATAGCATGCTTGGGGCGATTACATTGCAATGTAATCATGATTGCAATCGTGATTACATTTTGTTTCCACATAAAACAATGTTGTAGGCAAAACAATCCAGTGCCCACAACTCGAAAAAAGGCTATTGACATTGCTCTATTAGCCCGGAAGGATACAGGTGGAGGCTTAAAACCATATCTAAATAACTACATTTTGTATCTCTAGAGAATGATGTAATTAGACAAAGAAGCAACTGTGCATCATTTTTGTGCAAATAGCACATGTTAAAGATTTATTACTCAAAAGTGTAATATTACAAAACACATACAAGTGTAAACCATGCAAATACCAGTAAGGCATACTGAAATTGTAGCAATCAGTACATACAGTAGCTTTTCAGCAACAGTGATAATCAAAACTAAGTATGAAAACTTTCCTGAAAGAAGGGAGAAATATTTCTTTAGATGTGGGCAGTCCAAAACAACCTTCAGGAGCCTAATTGCAAAGTTTTTCTTTGGGTCTTATTTCAGGCTGTGAAAATAGCGAGTGAGACTCAGTAATAACCTATACACTACTACGATCCGGTTGAAGTGACAATTTTTACCAAAGGTATTTTTGAAGTTTGCACATGGAAGGCAAATCTTTAAAAATGATTTAAAACAATATTTTGTGGAAATATTGATGTATACATAAATCAAAATAAATGTTAGCCTCCATGAAAGAAACACGGTAATATTTTACTTTGCTCTGTTGATATAAGGTCACAACCACTAACTGACCCAAATGCATGTATTGTGCATGCTATTACGTAACTGCGGTCGAAAAGCCGGCCGGACGTGTGACCCTTCATATGGAACAATACCTTCCACTTAAATAATAGGGAGTAAAGCTGCATCTCACAATTCTTAGCGAGAGCATCGAAGTACCTTTTACCACGGATAAGGAGTAGTAAAATTATAATTCTAAGCAAAAATGTTGACAAAGTACTGATGTATACAGTAAATGTCAGTCACTTTGTGAAAATATGACAATATTTGACTATGCCCTGCTATATCAAGTAATGTACGACCACTTAGTAAAACTTTTTCAAGATTGCTACATTTCACAGAAGGTACACATTTCTGACCGCCTTATGTGGACATATTTTTCTAGAGGAAATTTGGTGTTTATGCAATTATGCAATCAGAAATTATAAATATACCCGATGAAAGTCACAGTATTTTTTCAAAAAGAAACAAACAGGCAAACATTGCAATATATATTTAGTGAATTAAGTGTCCAGCAATACCATTCACACAGATGTCCCTCTTAAAAATGATCTGCCCTAGCAACAACAACCTCAATCATCCAAAATGAAGACAGGCTTTGGCTTGGTACTATTCTGCTCAAAACAAAACAAAGAAATACTTCTCAGTCGTTGAGCTTACAAACCATAGCTTAAGCCAACACCAAAATGCACGATGCTACACATATTTTGCAAAAGTAATCTGCATGAGTCCAAAGGATTTCCCTTTCGGGAGACCAAAAATGGGAAATCTAACCTGAACATTTCATATTTAACAGGTAAATATGTTTTGGAAAAACAACAATATAAACATGATGGGAAAAGATAATTTCATGTAGTTATCTACACTGGTACAGTGGAGTATGCTCAAAGTCTAGATTTTTCAAAAATGCCAATAGGTTTAAGACATTTGCCATTAGTCATGACAGGAAATGAGAACAACAGACTAAATATTGCCCATGGAAGTTGTTATCAATGGAGCTATTAATTAAAACTTAGTTACTTTTTGATGTAGCATTTTGTCAGGTTGATGGTTACTGCTTGAGTGTTTAATATCAAATCAACCAGTTGTGTAACAAGGATATTTTCAGGTTGAGTGGGGGAGCTGAATAAACAAATTGTGCAACTAAAAACAAATCCCTGCAGACTACCAAAACAGAAACAAGTCATCCCAAAGTAGAGATTATTGAACCCATGCACGTCTCACTCATTTTAAGAGCTGGAACATCCAAGAAAGAGGGACAATTAAATTTTGTCATTCCAACAGAAGAACCAAGCACTGAAAAAATTTTTTAGTAACTTTACTTCTTTGTTCAATTCAATGTAATCAGAAATGAAACCCCGATTGCGGTTACTTTGCCATTGTGATCGATTACGATCGCAATTACTTTGCGATTTTCACAAAAGTAATCGATTGCGATTACAACTTCTTCAAAATGTGTAATCGATTGCAATCGATTACGATTACTGATTACGATTACCCCAAGCCTGTTGGATGGTATGGCTACCTCTATTTGACACTAAAAGTAATATGGCATTTTGCTAGAAAATTCAGCAGAGGCAAACTGTTATGCTCTTTAAGTGTGTCCTCAACATACCATCTTCCCGTATTTTGTGTTATTTTGTAGTAATTTTTTTACTTTTTTATATTTTCAAAGAAGTATTCAGCCCTCCAATTCTCACCAGTTAAATGCTGAGCACTTAAGCAATGTATGAAGCTAGATTAGTGATAGTGAATGTGTTCATTTTATAAGAACACCGAATTCAAAGGGAGTGTTGGTCAATCCCCCTCCCATAATTAAATGGAAAGGGGAGGAATAATTTAGAATTCGAATTAGTGCCCACAAGTCAAGGTTAGAAACGAATGGCAGGATAAACGTTTGGTGAAAATTAACAAAAATTGGGCAAAGCTAATAGTAGCAGTAGAAGTAGTTAATTCTATGAACAACTTCATACCCCTCTTTCACTTTTTAAAGAACGCTAGCTGTAACAGTTGACAAAGGATTTTGGGACATAGCTTCGGTGTGCGTCCTTTTTTTTGCCACGGTAAAATGGCATTCACAAAATTCTATCCCACAATTCTTTGCAATTGCTGTAATTTAACAAACGATCTATGTACTGGGGAAATGCCAAATGTTATTAGGCGGAGCTGCACTGTCTTTTATAACTGTAACACTCTAAGGACATAACAGGCAAATTTCAGAACATAGTAATACTGGGTTAAAGTTATAGGTTAGGGTTACGTGCATATATGCCACTTCCGGGTAAGGAAACGCAATAAGTGCCCGCATTTTACCTCGGGGAAAATTTTTTTCTCTGAAAAATGCCCTCTTTTAAGTTGTTTAAAATGATGTAATTTCCGGTCACTGATTCGTAATTAGTAACACTATAAGGACATAACAGTGGTTCTATATCACAATATCAGATTTTTGTGCAAGAAAGACATTCAAATTATTTTACGGTATTGTTTTTATCAGTATTTTTACTCTATTTGGCCCCCTCTATTTGGCCCTTTCATCTTTCCTTAGAGCAACCCCCCCCCCCAACTGGCAAATAGTAACCGGCTGTATATAGCTCCATGAATTACTATTTTGAGTCACATGTCTACCATCTTCCTGAATTGTGAAATATAATTATAGGTTCTTGAAATATAAAAACAGGTACGCATTATTTATATGAATGATTGTAAGTTTGTCACAAATGTCATTTCCATTGCTGCCAATATACAAATGTCATTGCCGCTACTGCCAATGTTGCGAAAGGAATGTGTGTATCCTGTCAACATTCAACAAAGGGTAAGGGGGGGGGGGGTTGGGAGCAACTGAGAAGAGGGAAATTAATTCTAGCAAATTGCCTCTTTTACTATATTTGAGTTTCAAATATTCATGGAAAGAAATTTCAAGTTGAAGTGAAAAATCTTCCCCGGTTACTCCTAACCATTACCTCCAAAGTACTTCTTTATTTTCAAAAGTGAATACCTACAACCGCAGCGGCGCAGCCACGGGGAGGGTTGGGGGGGGGGGTAGAACCCCCTATGACCCAACCGTGCAATGCAAAAAATCGTGCCCTCCCATGACACCAAACCGTCCCCATGACACCATCCTGGCTACGCGCCTGTACAACCGCCACTAATTCATTATTGGGTAACAACACAAGGCATCATTCATTCATTTATCTGAAATTAACTGAAATTTGTTAGTTTGACATCCTCTTTTTGACTCTGTTTGACATAAGTCAGAGGGGGCGGTCTGCCTGTCAGCGCCCTTTTAACTCTTGTTACTGTATGAGGCATATGTGTCTACCTACGTAACAGCGCACCTAAAACCTATTTTTCGCCCCCTCTGACCAAATATTCTTGCCCTATAAACTTTGAAGGGCCCCTATAGGCCATTCTTGCCCCCTCTGACTGAATTCCCTTCCTCCGCTACTGACCATGCATGTTTGATGATGTTTACTGTCAGGAATTCCGGCAAAAGTATTTTAGATCTTCACCATCCATACATGTAATTTCGAGTTTTAAGGCATAAAAACCCATGAACCATCCCAGCTTTCCCAACGCTAAATCATTTGCGACTTATTCCCTGAAATATCCTGACTATAATACCATATTTGCATAAAAGGAGAGCTTACACCAGTAAAGCATTATGAATTTCTTTCCTCTTTCAGAAGGTGTAAATGACGCAATAAATACTTGGTTGTTTGTCAACAAACTGTTGTATCCAAAGGGAGACTGGTGACACCTGACGGATGCCAGAGGGAGGTGACTTAATAAGTCACCTTAATAAGATGGTGAGAATTTGACTGATTTTGGCTGATATGTGCAAGATATTAATGAAATGGCTAGCTTAATGACCAGGTAAAGATGGAGCTGGACCAGGGCGAGGAGAGCGAGACAGTTTTTACTGGGCGAAATAATGTTGAGTTGTAGCAGGGAGGGTGGTGCAACTCCCTGGTTGTAAAGTGATTGAAAATACTCGCATGCATAAATTGTGCATCATCCCCCCATTAAGCTCCATAGACGCACGAGGGTTGATTGCCTCAGCGGCTTAAAGGAAACGAAAGCCGATTTCAGTCCGCTATCGCTTTCAGGGTATATCTATGAACATTCAGGCGATACTGTAGTGGATTAAATATCGACCCCTGCATTTTTAACTCTCTCCATCTGTAAAATATGTAGGTTCAGTACTTTTCTATTTTCTCTAACATCACACTAACTTGCACAAACGTCCTTCATTTATTTTTAGGGAAAAAGATATCCCCTCCCGCAAGCTTCCGCCTCAATTTCAGTCTGAAAAACGTTAGTTTACTCAGCTATGAAAACATCTTTTGGGCAACTTAATCGAAAAATATTGTGTCATTTATAGGAAACTACGAAGACTTCACATTTTTTTTTAAAAACAATAGGTAAAAATATGAGGATTTGAATTTCATGTAGACAATAAAATGAAGACAATTTACGGCTGATTGACCCCACTAATGGCTGCCTACAGTCTCACAGTCACTTAACACAAACGCTGTTCGGATTCGTCAATATATGACATTTCTGCATACAACTGCTATAGGATTTGGAGATTCTACCCTCCCCCCCCCCCCGTGTTCTGTTTTTTTATTGTTTTTGTCAATATCTGTGGTATTTTGTCTCTTTGTCGATATGCTTGGGGAGTGTAATTTGATTGGGGAGATCCAAGCTTATATTACACAACTGTACTGGGGGTTTTGATATTACAAATTGAGCTTTTCGTCTATACTCACCCTGAGGCAATAAACTGAGATTGTGTCTGGATTGGGATGCATTTCAGGAGAATTGGTACTGTTTGGGGCCCCAAGCTTGTTGCCCTCATGAAAAGGTTCTTACGAGCCCGAGATGAGATAACATTGTTTTAGAGTTTTTTCATTTCCTAAAAATTTAATTCGATACATTTGTTAAAAAGTTCTGAAAGACTAGTTGCAGCATAGGTTGCAGCGTGCACTGCCCTAGTGTATCATTCGAAAGAGTGTCCCCAAAAGTTTCCCCAAAATTGGAACTGAAAAGTTTGCACTCCTTTTGAAAGTATAATGCATAAATAACATTTCAGGGGACAATTAAAACCATGTTTGAAGTATCATGACAAATATTACTGCTAGGAAACCCTTTATTTGACGAAAGTATTCGTCTCTATCCATACAGGGAACTTCTCTATAATCCAAAAGATAACTTTTAATAAGACTCCTTGCCCAAAGGCAATACGACAGCAAATAAATCTTGCCCTCTGTACTGAAACTTCTGGATTATGATACAACATTTGTGTAAAAGGTGGACTTATATCAGTTACTGCATAATAAATTTTTCTTTTACAGGCGGTGTAAGTGACACAATTCAATTTTTCTTGCAACAACCATTTCAAAATTCGTCATAAAGGCATGTACGCCTTTCTGTGACACCTGTCAGATGCCAGAGGGAGGTGACTTATCTAGAGGTGAGTTTTTCATAAATTTGTGAAATACGACAACCCCAACTAAGAGAGGACACAGCATTTTTAGGCTATGTCAAAATCCCTTGCCTTTTTTTGTCACTGCTATATATGAACGGGTACAACTTTACTCCCATTACCGATTTTTGAGACGAAAACTTTGCTTATAATGATGGGTGAATGGAAATACCGCATGCAATTTGTGCCCCTCCCCCCTCCCCCAATTTTGCCATAGGCGTACGAGGCGAAGGGTTGGTTGCCACAGCCCCTGTGAGCAAAACGATTTCAGCCCACTAACACTTTCACTGAATATCTATGAGCATCAGATAAAGCCACAGAACCTAATCGCGGATTAAATATCGAGTAGCGGTCTGTAAAATATGTAGAAATATTCTATTTTCTCTACTATGGCACCAAATTGGCTGTCCTCAATTTTTTCAGGGAAAGAAATATATATTTGCAAATCGAAATAACAACACGCCTAGTAGGGAAAAGTAGGTAGTGGGCATTTTTTGACGCCTCGATCTAAAAGTAGAAGGTTCTCGTCCCCAAAGCTGTACAGACTTATTTTGGTTTTGAATAACTGCAGAATGCAATGAATAGTTGTTGCACTAAGATGAATAGCTTACTTTTCCCTTTTTCTGCGTATAGTTTACTACTGAGTGCGATAAAATGAGGATTTGAAACATTAGCAGTGCAACTCCCTCACACCCCTGCTTCCCTTAGGTCAGTCCCTTTTTTGGAATGTGTAGATCCGCGCCTGATTACATACGTGCTCCATTCATGGAGACCACCCACCTTATTCTCTACATATAATATGTTCTCCACAAAAACTCATTAATTATTATGATTTATAAAGTAAACATGTGTAATGATCGAATGTTTTTGAGTGATAAAAAGCAACAAAAAGGGCCTAGTTATAAATGAAAGATTAAAAAGTATATGCATATTGGTAGCCCCAGGCAAGTAACAATAAGCTTTGATATCAGCATCATAAACCAGTGCAGATGGATGGATACATCAAAAATATAGGCGTACGGGGGCAATTTTACCCCGAATAAGTCACCGTATATCATGTTTTGCCCACATTTTGCCCGAATAGAGCGAGTGCTTTCCTGCACCCCGCCTCGTACGCCTATGTTTGTCTATGCCTTTTAGGCTCTCCACTGAAATCTGAAATTGTTTAGCTATTAACATAGGCGTACAGAAGAGGCAAGGGCAAGGGCATTTTGCCCAAATGTCACCGTTTATCATATTTTGCCCATTTTCTCCCCTAATAACCAATCGCTTTTGCCTGAATTCTGAGGGCGAGTGCCCCTTGCACCCCGCCTCGTACGCCTATGGCTATTAACTACTAAACATTTAGCAATTGAACCTGCTTAAAAGCGAACAATTATCCCTTTACCGTTGTGCTAAAATCGGGGCATATTTCCACGCCTCGCGAGTGGGCGGAAAAGAGGACGTAGCACGTCCGCGTGAAACAGTAAAGATGGGTGACAGCCGCGCTCTCCGCATGGGTCCAAAAGGACCCAAACAACGGTAAAGGGTTTTACAAATATTCAGGTGTTTTTTCCTCCACCCAATACTCTCCCCCAAACCTTATTTGGTTTCCAGTTGAAACCTGTTGAAGAGGTTTTAAAAGGTACATGTAGCGGTTCCCCACTGCCCCTTTACCAGTTGTGGGGGCACTGGATTTTTATTCCATGATTTTGAAGAGCATCAGGTTTCTTTGGTGTTTGACCCGGTGTGGGAATCCCACCCCGGACCCAAGTAAGACGGCGAGAAAATCCAATTATTTGTAACTTTATATGGATAATTTATAAACATTTTATGCCATTGTATATAACATTTTTCTCGCTCTTCATTGCGGAGCGGGCAGGTTATAGGGAGGGTCCGGGGAGGGAAGGACGGAAGGGTTGGGAGAGGGCAGGTTATAGGGAGGGTTGGGAGTCTGCACTGCAACCTCCCCTGCATCGTTCCTTCTCTCGCCGCCTTCCCTTATCCACCCCTATACCTCCCTGACCTTACCCACCTCCCTTCGCCATCCCCTCCCCAACTACCCTGCATCCTGTCCCCCTTCCACTCCCCAATCAGCATCAACTTTTCTACATATGCCCGTACCCATCTTACCTGGACCCCACCCTGTTCTGCCCCACTTTCTCTCCCTCTCCTGCACCCTGGCCGTGTCCCAGCAGCAACGGTTTTTACGGCAAATTAGGGTTAAAAACCAGGTGAAATGACCACGGACTGGCTAACATCGTCCGGATCAGGCTCATAATTGTTAAACTCCGGATCCGGCTCATATCATCCAGTTTTACTTATACCCCTCAAAACCCCTACAATACCTTCAATTTAAAATTCGTGACATTCTGATTTCGTTCCAGTGACAAGTAGTGCGTAATAGGCCTGTATTTTAATAACGTTTACTTACTTCATGAGCAACATTTGCATGCGTATTAAATTGACCACTTCTGTTTAATAAAACATGGTTTTTCAAAACCTACCTGTGTTTCACTGTACTTCGTTCGGTCTGTTTGTCTGTCTACACTCAGTAGGGGAGGGGAAGCCCCTGAAAAGAAAAATTCCTCTCAATCTCTGGTCGGAAACCGCCTATAATTTCTCAATTAGTGTAAATATGTGATCTCCATCTGATATTGATTAATAAAATGCCAACTGTCTGTCTACCGATGTGACGTCTAGTAATAATTAGCATAAATTTAATTTTCATAGTACTTCGGTACAAATTACATATTTAAACAAGTTAGCAAATTTGTGGCTCTTTCCGACCAGAGATTGAGAAGATAAAAACAAATCCTCGAAAAAACTGATTCCAATCTGTGTTCGTTGAAGTCTGACCACGACTTAAACCCTGGGTCGTTCTACGAGTAAAAGCTCCATGTTTGGGGGTGGGGTGGGGGTTGTTGTAGAAAATGCCTACGGCGTATTTCGCCTGTCGTATTAACGGGAAGGATTTGCTCCGTATTCCACGCTAAACGTTTGATACCATAATACCAATGCAATTGTGGAGACCCTAATTTAAAACGGTTTAGTAGTCCACAGAAATAAATCTCTTTGGATACTACTTGAAGCTCACATTACACAGCATGTACTGCACGAAGAGCGTTTGATTGGGGTCTTGTTTACCCTTCTCTCTAAAGAATGAATTTTAGGCAATTGTGGGAGCGACTAAAGAAAGAATTCAATTATTCATGTAACAAAAAGTTTACACACAATTTACTTGGCCACCTGGATTTGGCCCCAGAAGGTCCATCAGACAGGTCCTTTAAATTCAAGTTTTACAGGTAGACCATGATTCTTTTGTACAAGATACTAGGACAAAATATATGTCTATAGATAACCCACCGTGGACAGAGCATATAACGTGTACGTCCTTTCCGTAGGTTGTCGCCACCGACTGGGACAAAAAGGCGCACCAAGATGGCCGCCGTCAAGCTATAAATCGTCTGATTTACCGTTGGCGGCTGTCACCCACCTTTACTATTTGGCGCGGAGCTCGAAACTGCCAACAGCTAACCGAAGTTAAAGGGTTAACTTGAATTGCAAGCAATATCATATTCCTGCCATACATGAAGTGATTTTGACCTTACCTGGCCATATTTCAAAAATATTTCAACTTTCTTGCAAAACCTGTTGATTGACTTTAGTCAAAACTTTTACAGAAAACCATGGCCTAGAACAGTCATCTTGGTGCGCTTTTTCGCACACGTACGGTAGCGACTATCTACCGTGCAGTATGCTCTGCCATGTATAGGAAGTCCGTGGTAAGTTTTACGGCCAAGTGTTCTTCAAGTCGAGCCGGCCACGGCCTTTTTTTCCAGTTGTGGCTCACTGGCTTGTTTTCCCTACACCATTGCTTATGCGGAGCATTACGCACAACGGAAGTAGGTTCCATTTTAGAGTCTTTGGTATGACTCGACCTGGGAATCGAACCCCGGCCTTCCGCGTGAAAGGCGAATGCTCTACCTTTAGACCAAACACGCGGAAGTCCGTGATGGAACCGTACTAAAACTTGCTACCTTGATAGCATCTCGATGTATGTGGCCTCACATAGTACGGTACTGATTCCGGAAGGAATGGGGATAGGGTGTTTGTGATGATTTAGGTATGGTCTGAGTGAAGTCTCTTCTCCTAACCATCAACACATGTGGAACAAATGCAAAAGACCCAGTAAGGGCCTATACCTACTTATGATGGAAGTAAAATTTCGCACCCTGAATTGTACTAGCTGTGGGACTTGAAGAATTTGCCTAGTTATGCCCAGTCATCTTTGGATGTGGTCTTGAGCAACGTCCATTTACTTGGACTCGAGTTCTGCGGCCAAGTTTCCAACCTATTCGTTCAAGTCGAGCCGACCACGGCAGTAGCTTCCATTTTTAGATTCTTTGCTATGACTCGACCTGGGAATAGAACCCGGGCCTTCCTCGTGAGAGGCGGATGCTCTTAATGTTAGGTCAAACAAGCGTTCTGAATAGAGGTTGGGGAAGGATAATGATAGGGTCTTTGTGATGGCTGAACTTATACTCAGACCTCCTCACCATCTGGTTGTGTCTGGAACCCATCTACAGTCTACAAATCCTGTGGAAGAGAATTATAACATGTGACAACTCAACGTATTTATTTTCACATCATGAATCGTTCCTCCGTCGTAGTCATTGATTAGTCGTCTTAGGGGTGACCACAGGCTTCTGCAAAGAAAGAGGCGAAGAGGAGAAACAATTTGTTACAGCTTGATTATGCACATTGGACATTGTATTTGCTATATACAGTGACGTAAAACTTTTATAAATTATCCATCATAAGAAGCAAAATTTTTTTTTCCATTGATGATTTTGTAAATCATTACTGATTTTTCCAGCTGTCTTACTTGTGCAGTGCAGTGGAGGCGGTTCGGAGTGTGCAGGAGGGGGAATTCTCCCCAAGAATTTAGTCCTTGCCTTCCACTTGTACCCCAAATTAGGTCAGTAAGGAGTGTTGGGTTAGTAGTGCTAAGACATTAGGGACTCCGGGGGCTTGGACCCACCCGAAAAGTTTTGCCCCCATCCAATATTTTCCTTGCTTGGCTCCAAGGTACATTAATAGGGGGCAAGCTTGAGTGATTTTTTCCCTTTTTTCCGTTCATTTCCTTCTTTTTTGACAGTATTAGCGAATACATTGGGCGTTCGCCCCTCCCCCTGACACCCCTGACGTCGCCCCTGCTCCTAATTGACATTCTGGCACCGTCACTGGGTCAGAGGTCCGATTCCCAGACGGGGTCATACCAAAGTATAAAAAGGACCTCTTAGGCTCTTACTGGTGTAAATTGAAGCGTTACACCCTGTCTTATCTAATCTATAACCAAAGATATTTCTTGATAGGTGGAGGGAGTGCTGTTTTCGAAAAAATCTTTTGACAAAATGTTCTAGGTTTTAGGGTAAGGAGTATACAATCAGGTATAGCTAAATGGCGAAAAGGCACCATCAAATCAATCCGTAGCAATGCAAAGGAAATCGTAAGGAAATTATGAATCTTTCCTTTGTAAATGCTTGTGACGAGAGGAAAATCGGAAAATTGCTGTATGGACACCAATTTATCTATGTGATGTCCAGCATAGCAGACCTCCCCCCTCCCTGAACAAAAGTCCTGGAACCGTCCCAGAGACAGGCCGAGGCATATATAAAACATTTCAACTAATAAGTATGCAAATAGGCCTACAATAATTGTTTCCCTTAAATCCTTTGATTAAAATAGTCTTGTATCGCAGTCTTTTTAGAACACAAGAGACAAATCATGTCCTCTGGGGCAAAAGTGGAAAAAATGGTGTATATGAAGGTGGCGTCTCACCTGTACCCATTCTCTCGTAAGGTTTACCAATGTGCTCATGTAACAAGACCGGCATGCGCTCGATTAATATTTTAGAAGTAGAAATATATTAATTGAAGAAGAAATTTGCACCCCGAGTATGGTCAATGAATGTTGATGGGAGTTGTGGTTTTTTACTTGTTTTAGAGCTCTTAGAACTCTAGAATATATCATGTTCATGTCACCTTTAAATTCAGGCCGGATTATTTTTAAAAAAAATAAGTTTCTTTTTCCTTTTCCTTCACTGTTAAAAATTTCTCTGTAAATTTACGTAATTTTTATGGCAATTTTTTCCAACCAAGTAATGTTTTTTTACAGCCAGACTGTAATCATGAAAAACATTAAGGGTTTGTTTTCTTTACAGTTTTTGCATGGAAATGTTTACAAAAGTCTACTGTAAAATCGAATTACAGAATTGTTCTGTTTTGTTTACCTTAATTTTATGTGAATTTACAGCCTATTGTTTTCATTCCGACGATTTAATATTTACTATAATATCGCTTTTTTACCTTTCTTATGTTATTACCTAACATACACTTCCCATTACCTAGATCAGGTGTTTGCTTATTATCGTAATGTGTCGTTACGAAGTTGTTTTTCGATCTTTTTCCCCTCGACTCTCTGGCGAAGAGCCAAGGGGCGAAAACCAAACATTTACTCCCGGAGGAGATCTGCGCCCTAAAGGAGCTAATGGTCCCAAATAAAAGATATTATAAACGTAGATACCAAACTCATATCCCTACACTGTTAGACGCGCCGACTCTTCACGGAGGCTCAATCGGCGGGGCGGAAGCCTCATTTGACATGCGCACAGTTCCATCCGGCGATCCGGATGTCAGCATGCGTGCATTTTCTAAACGAGTTATATACGCGCAAACTTTTTTCTCTGTGTATACTTCGGAGTAAAAGAGACGCGCACTTCTGCGTGCTGGGAGAATGAACGCAGTGGTTGGTTTTTCGATGTAAGCGTGTAAGAATGTAAACGCGTGTAATTTATTTAAGAACTGTATTATTTATACTACCGAAGACATCAATGAACTGTTAGCTTTTAAAACGACTGATCAGTGATCATCACTTCCGCCCCTCCAAATCGGCCTCCATGAGGAGTCACCGCGCCATTTTAAGTTTGTTATCTATGTTTATAATATCTTTGATCTGGGAATAAGAGTATTTATTGCATAGAGCCCAAGTTCAAAATGGCGGAACGTCCGACCATGGAGGCCACAGAAGGTACGAATTTGCAGTGTCTCGACCAACCAGTCGTTTCTTCCGTGTGTGCATTTTCTCTAACAGCTTGTTACTTTTTAGGGCTTGCCTGCGTATGCGGTCCACAGAATTAGCCTCAAAGACGCCGTAACCCGTTTAAAAATCTAACTTGGAATGGAACGCACGCTTTTTAAATACAAGTGCCTTTATTGCGCGCACTAACGAAATCGGGTTATGTGCAGCGCATGGAGGCGATGCCACAACCAGATAATGATTGGATAACGTTTGTGCGTGCACTCGAGCGCGTCCTTAACAAAACAAAAATACGCGGTGTTAAAATTTCAATTACCATTGCCTTTAAGCATCTTACTATCTCTCCACCCTTAAAATATTTCGCCAACCATGTAAAAACCTCTACCTGCTCCTTCTTAGCGATCCCTCCATTCACTACTTCAGTATCATGTCTGACTCAAGTTACAGAAGTCTCACTTGGTTGGAAACTGTGTAAGGAAATTGTGCAATTCTTACCGGTACCACATCCTATCACACTATGAGTATCTCACCGTTTTATTCCCACAACTTGCTCGTCTTTATCTGCAACTGGTGTCATCGGTAAGGGATATATACTCTCTCACGTTTTATCTTTATGCTGATCTTGGATAGAACTGTCGCCAAACAGATATATACATTGAAGCATTTACAGCACCTGCAAACAACAAAAATTGCTTTCAATAATCATTATATCTTAAAAACAAAAAATATATGGTTAAAGGCGCTCAACTGATTGGGCGTTGGAAGAGTATTTTGCTTTAATGGAAGATATAAAAAAAAAAATATTCCAAGCAATTTCAATGCCAGTTTAGTGATTTTCAGCCCTGCTCTATGACAGATTTAAATGCATATTTTTACACCAAATTTGATTAAAATGATTAAAGACAAAGGTCACTTCACAGTACCACACTCGTCCTTACTTTATGGTTGGATTAAGGAAGAATGCCACAAAATTTTGGAGCACTTAGGTGGTGCGGGATTAAGGTTTGTTAATCCCGAGGATTTGGAGGATGTACACATGTGCATAGTCATGCCCGTACGGGATTCTCTCGAGAGGACGATGACCTGTTGCCCCCTGAACCTGAACCCCAATCAGGGCATAACCTCTACCCAGCTCTGAGGCAACTAAGTTTGAACGATTCAGCAAGGTTTTGACCAATGGGCCCCAGGCACCTCGCAGCGTAAGGCCATGTGCATAACCACCAAAACTCTTATTCAAACAATCATTTTCCCAAAGTTTCTGTCTGTGTGTGTGTCTAGAATTGTCTATAATAAAACTAATGTCTATTTGCCTTGCCATCTTCGTGGTGTTTTCCTTATCTTTCAGTTAAGTAGCGGTTTCGATCCTCAAAATGACGTGGGCGCAAGTTCCAGTGAGTAGGCCTAGAAGCTTGGGACAAGGGGAACAAGGAAGCAAAGTCATTTTTGGAATTTGAATTGAATATTTCCCTCTGGAAATATTTCCGATCAAAATATTATCCCTGCAAGTAAGATTATTGAAGACATGAATATGTTTTACGAATGAAATTAAGACCACTTATTTTTCAGTTTGATGGTTAAGATCGCAAGTTCTGGATCTATGATTGTTTAAAGAAAGAAGAAGTCAATTTTTAGGTTTAATTAATCAATAATTAAAAAATTTACACTCCTGCTTGATAGATCCCCTTTAGGAGGGGCGCATCAAGGTGTGGTGAAGACCCAATACAACTGATACATTTCACAAGCAGCCTACAAAGTGACTATCGCGTGTTTATGCCCGGGTCTCCTAGAATTTGCAACATCAAAAGGATTTATAAAGGATTGGTGACTTTTCTAAGTTCTTTTCTGCCATTCCAGCTCCATATTTTATTCAATAAATACAAAAACAATACTATTTAAATCGTATGATGAAACCAAGACTGAGACATGAGGCCATTCATTTTAATACAAAAACTAATTGTTGTATTGTGAAGCAATCACCCCAATTCAAACCCAAATTTTGCTTTTTCCAACTTGAAATGTGTGAGCAGTTCTATACACATCAATCCTGGGGACGAATAGCTTTTTTATCTAGGGGACATAATATGAAATGCCCCCCCCCCCGCCTTTTACATTCAGATGTCGAAATGAACGCCGTTCATCACATACAATGCGAGAAACAGTTCACTAAGCATATCTCGAGATCCGAAGTGTGCTGAATGTGAACCAATTAACAGCATTCATACACTCTTAAAAAGTTAAAAGCATTCACCAACACTGGTCACGTATGTCAAATACCTGAATTTGGTTAGTTTTCCCCAATATTTGTTGTTTATTTGGTTACCACACAAGCTGGTTACCCAATAAAGTGGTGAAAACCCTCTTGGAAAACCCATTATTCAACAGTTATTGGGTAAACTTTAACCAATTTCAAGCATTTGACATACGTGACCAGTGTTGTATTAGACAAATTTTAGTAGACTGAAAGGTAATTTTTTGTCATAGTCATGTGGGCTTATATATAAGTGGGGGCAATTTGTCCTCAAAAATTTCTTGATATCATTTTTGAAGAATAAAATCATGTTTGGAAGTTAACGGAAAAGACACTTACCTTTGTGATAAAATATATGTTGTTCACAGTTACAAATGTTTTTATTGCTAAGTAAACTAACACTTTTAAGAGTGTTGAACTGGTGGAGGTATTTAACGGGAGGGGGCGGCTATTTCCCTGAAAATATGAGCGACCTTGCAAGATGGTGCAACAGAGAAAATAGCTAAGGAAAATACTTTTTCTACACATTTAACAGACTGAGAGATCGGAGTTAAAAAGCTACTCGATATGTCCTCCACTAGCTAAGTGGTTGAATCTGATATGCTGATAGATACCGTATGCCCTGAAAGTGCTAGGAGGCTGAAATCGGCTTTCTTTTGCTCTAAGGGCCCAGGCACCCAACCTCTCGCTTCGCGCGCCTACAGGTATATGACAACGTGGCGGGAGGAGGCAAAGTGCACATCAGTATTTACATAGACCCTTCAAGCAAATGTAACCAAAAATAGGTGACGGGAGTTAAGCTGCATGTACATATTCATACTACAGTGACAAAGACGCCAAGGGATTTCGATTTAGTAAATGTTTTGCTTTGTCCTAGTTGTGATGCGGTATTAACACTCTTTTCCCTCAGGCAAATGGGGCGGTGGCGCATTATTAAAAACGATTTCCCATTACCATTGCCCCCAACATTTCGCCCCCTTCAGTAACTCGCCCGAAAATATTTAGTAGCATTCTGCATTCAAAGTTATGAAAAACTGACCACCGCATACCTGCATATTGGGTCACCTCCCTTTGGCAGCTGTCAGGTGTCACAAGAAAGGGGTACATGTCCGCGTGTTAATAATGAATCTTTAATATAGTTGTCAAAAAATATTTTTGCGTCATTTACAACGTCTGTAAAAAAAAGAAAGTCATTGTGTAATTATTAGAACAAGCCCACCTTTAAGCAGTTTCATTATCCGAACATTTCACTGAAGAGGGCGCCCCAAATGATTTTGTGTTAGGCAAGATTGCTTGGTCGTTAACTTCTAACGTTGGACAAGGAGTCTCATGAAAGGTTATCTTTTGGAGGGGTCTCTTGAGGGCCCTAATATGAAGCTGAATCTTGATCTTCATGGGAAGAGGCGAAAAATATTTTAGGGGCTTCACCTCCATTTTCCTTGTCTACAGGTGTGTGATAGAACTCTACACTGATAGTCTGGTTGAGATCGATGAAATACCCATCTATTTTGAAAAGACCATGTGGCCCAGGGAGAGTCCAGGGTTTCCTCCATAATTAAAATTTGGGGCACAAAATCTGTAAAAATTGTCCCTTTGCCCCTTTTTGACAAGTTTACCCGACCTTTCAACGATTCCTCTCCAAATTTTGGCGTTATTTGAATTTCTGTAGCACTGGATCCAACCCTCTTATGGTAATACCCGGTTCTATGGATTTTTTCCATCTCTGACCAGTAGGAGTGTGGCGTGCTAAGTCCAATAAATGAATTTTTCTTTAAGCTTTCTTCAGGCTTTAAGCAGTTACAAAAAATAATACTGCATGCAATGGGAATTGTTATACACTTGTACATAGTCTAGAAAATTGCCCCCCCCCCCCTTTGGGGTCGCGATGCACTCACTTATCGTAGGGTCGTGAACAAAGTTCCAAAATATCACGGAAAACGTGTTACTGTCCGAGGCCCGTACCCAGAAAAGCTACGAAAGAGGGGGGGAAAACTTTTCCACAGGGGCGAAAAAAATTTTTCAGGGCGGCAAGGGTGTACAAATATTTTAGGTCAATGACGAGCTCCGGGGGGGGGGGGGGGACAGTTCACAGAGCTGAACGTGAATCGATGGCACAATTCATATAAGACAACATAGTTTACAACATTTACAGTCATTTTAGTAAAAGTAGGGTCATGGGCTGACCATCTCACGAGGGGACACTTTGTTCTGAAATTTTCTGATTGTCAAATGGCAGAATGGTCTTGATATCATTTTTTAAAAGGATGAAATCATATTTGACACACCAAACATGTTGCATTATGATGCTTTGAAAAAATATGCTGTCATCACATGACATTTGGTATTTGTGATTAAATATATTGAGTTCTCAGAAAGAATAAGTCGTGTTGTTATTTCAATTCGAAGTGTTTGTTTTGGCATTTGAGCATTCAATATTAGATTAAGGAGCCTTGTTCAACCTACAGTTGAAATATCTGGAGCCAATATGCGTCTCAAATAAATTCTTCTTCGTAGTGACACATTGTATTGTTCTAGTTACACAGAATATTTTCCTAGCAAAGTAAAAACCGTTTTTAGAGTGCTGAAATATCCGGGGCGGTTAACGGGAGGGGTCTTGCTTTCCCTAAGGGTTCCTCTCTCAAGACAGATGTATTATTAGAGAAAATGAATAATCCTTTTACATATTTTACAGACTGAGAGATCGGAGTAAAAACTGCTCGATATTTAATCCACTAGAAATTTAAGTGGCTGAATCTGACATCGTATATGCCCGAGTCTTAGAGTACTAGTGGGATAAAATCGGCTTTCTTTTGCTTTAAGGGACTGAGACAACCAACCCTTCGCATGCAGCTATTTGCATAGGGCCACACTCTAAAATACTCAATTTTAAACATGTTTAGCGATTAAAACGCCACATGTCTAGCAATTAAACGTGTTCAGAAACTAACTTTTCAGGAATAAAAACACGTGTGTTTAGCATCTAACAATGTTAGATAGGAATAGGAAATAGTCTCTTTTCAAAAAGTGTCTAAACGTTTAATTCCTAACCGTTTTTAGAGAACACAATATAAACATATTCGGTCAAAGTAATTGTCTCAAAAAAAGGTGATAGGCTGTACCATAACGCCAAGATATATCGATTTTCCATGTGTTGCTCTGTCCTCCCTTGCAGGGATGTGGTATTTATCACGGTTTTCCCTTAGCAAATGGAGAGGTAGGGGTGGCCCCCCCTCTAATTTTCCCCACATTCAAACCCTCATATTTCGCCCACTGCCTCTCCCCTTTTGGTAACTTGTCCGGATGGATCGCGACAATATTTACTAGCATTCCACATCAAAGCAATGAAAACTCACCACCACATGTAAGGTCACCTCCCTCTGGCATCTGTCAGGTGTCATCAGAAAGGGATACATGTCCACGTATTTATAATGAACCTTTGACCAATGCCTAGTTATTTATTGCCTCTTCATTAGGGCCTGCTAAGAGAAAAGAAATTTATTATGCAATAACAGGTATGATCCTTTGATTTAGCGTTGGTTGCTTTTGGGATTTTTATGCCTTAATTTCTAACGTTGGACAAGAATTCTCAAGGTTTTCTTTTGCATTATTGGCCCGGAATTACATGACTGGATGTGAAGGCTTTTCTTAGATAAATGCCCGGATTCACCTTAATATTAGTGTGCTCCCCTACCAAAATAGTGTTCTCCCCTACCTTCCAGGTAGGTGAAAGAGGTTAAAAATCTTTTTGGGAGGTCTCCATTTCCCTCGGCTACATACGTGTGATAGACTGATAGTCTGGCTGAAATCGACGAGATACCCATCAATACTGAAAACAAGAATCTGGTTATTGTAATAAAAGTCCAAGGTTTCCTCGGCCCATAATTAATTAAAATCAATATTTAACTTTGGGGCGCAAAATCTTTGAATACTATCCCTTACCTGCCTTACCCCTTTTCGACAATTTTATGCGACCTTTTTACGGACTTCTCTCCAAATTTTGGCGGTTTTTGAATTTTTCTGTAACTTTATCCCACCTAATTCCCGGCTCTACCTTTTTTTCGAGCTCTGACCAACAGGAGTGTACTGAAGTGGCGTAGCCACGGGGTGGGGGCGGGGGAGTCAGAGCCCCGGATGAACCAACCTTGCAGTGCAAAAACACCTAAAATCGCCGTTTTTTCTCTCTATCCTTGGAATTTTCCTTCATTTCGTGCCCCAACCCCCACCCCAGACAACAAACCCCCCATGACATAATCCTGGCTACGCGCCTGGTGTATTGTGCTAAATGAAATAAATGAATAATTATTCTCTCTTTAAGCTTAAGCAATTGCAAAATATATATATATATATATAAATAACAATGATAATGATAATATGCAATGGGCATTGTAATATACTCGTATGTACGTCACATTTGCATGGGGCGTGAACAAAGTTGCAAAATATTTGAAAACTGCCCTAATCAATCACTTATTCAGCAATCACTGACAAACTATCAACTATCAACAACACGTACATCCGTCACAGGGGCAGCGGAGCGAATTTTGAAGTTGGGCTTGGTACTTATCACCAAAGCGGCCCAATATGTTCAACAACATGACAGCAATGTAAAGCGGCCTTATATGATCAACAATATAATAGTAATGCAAGGCTGTCCAAAATGCCCATTGCAGAAAAAATGTGTGTGTGGGGGGGGGGGGGCTAAAGCCCGCCACCCCATCTCCGCCGTCCTTGCGTCACACTGAAACAAGTAACCATCGGCTTAGTTGAATTTCTTTATTGCTTGTTCGTTGTGCGGTCGCGATCTCATGTTGTTACTTGAAATGAGGTCACTTCGACTAAAATGTTGTGGAATGTTAGCAATAAGATTTCCACTTCACTACCCATGAAATCGCATTTCAGGAAGTTGAAAAAGGCTCTCATTTAAAATCGGTGATAAGAGGTCGAGTACAGTGTTGAAAATTATGGTTTAAGACAAGAACAAATTTGGGGCTTATAATTATAGTTCTAGTACAGTCAGGTGCGTTGTTCCTTTGACTGATAGACGGAGACAAAGTAGACTGATCCTTTTTTCTAAAGGTGTGTTTGGCCAGACCTGTTATTGTCTCCAGCGCCCTACTCGCAGAACCCGTTTAATGCACGACTTCCATATACCTCCCACATACTAGTTCAAACAGTTATGAATTTAAGTTTTCTGCCTCAAACCGTAAAGGACTGGAATAGTCTTCCCTTCAATGCAATGACGCGTGCTCAGTTCTATCCATAAGAACCCTGTCACTTTTATTATTGGGCATATTTAGCCCTTTTAGCATCTCGACGCATGCGTGGTGAGTGAATGTCCCCACCGTTGGATGTGTCACCTTTTATAAGAAGAAGAGGGTGGGGTGGGTTATTATTAGATCATTGGTTCTCAACTTGTACCATTGCAACTTCGCGACACATTAGAACAGCTTTTGGAAACACCTCAGATTCAATCTTCAGCAACCATCTATCTACAGGCGATACGCCGGTGCAGAAACGGTCAGAAAATTTTGAATTATGCTTACATTTTTTCTAATTGATGTGAAAACAATATTTGTTCCTCCTATACATGGGACGACACAATGCATATCGAAGCACTGCATCTTGAAATTCGGAGCAACATCGTGTAACACCATTCAAATGAAAATTATACTCGAGTATACCAAACAATTTTACATTTGTCACTGATTTTACCCTTTAATTTCCAAACCACAGTATCTCAGGAAAACTATTTTTGAAAATTTTGTTCTCCCTGAATCTTTTTCTAGCCCCACCGAAACATCATGATTGCATTACAACCTGCAATTGCACATACTGAAGGTCCCACGACGCCCCTGCATAAGAGAAGTGAAAGGACGGATGACCCCAAACTGTCAGGGCCGTCCTGAGCCAAGCGGGATCCCTCAAATTAACTTTTTCGCCCCCTGAAGTTGCCATATTTTTATAAAGTTGCCCACTGCAAAAAAAAAAAAAAAAAAACAGAGCCATTCTGCCTCTTTTAGGATGTGAATTAACGCATTTTCAGTAAGGGTAACAGTTCGCATCTCATAAATAATTTTCAATTTAGAGGGAAACTCACAAAATTAAGGCATTGCCACTATACGGAATGAAACTTTTAAAAACTTACCTCCAACATATACCGCATAATTCCTCCATAAATGAACCGTCAAACGTCCAGCAAAGTCCGTCTCATTCGGGTTAAGAGCGGCCGGACAAAAGAGACTTCGTACTGTCATAACCGTCGATCAAGCAAGTGGCAGACGGCTTTTTTTCTTTTTCTGGACGGTGGCGAGATTTTCTTGTTCCCTTTCATTTTGGCCCGATGACTTTTTGAAAAATAGCAGTTCCATAACCAAGTACAGCTATTTCAACAGTTGAATTCAAAAATTACAAAGCTAGTAGGGAGCTGCAGCTTACTTTCCCAGTGTTGCGACCTTTAATGTCGTCGTTCAGTTTGAATTCATCTACCTATTTGGCGTTCCCGCCCTTGAACCATGTGACTTTAACAAAGATGCCTCCGGAATCTGCAATGATAACTATGCCTAAGTGCATCTGAGTTATGTACAGTTTTGAATATTCAAAGTAGCCCATCACACTGACCATAACAAAAGATGTTTCCACTACCGTCCAATGACCAATGAACAGTGTACGTGTAGCGTATAATAATTCTACACAAGGTTTAATCCGAGACGATGCTTTGGGATGTCTTTGAAAAAGAAGTTTCTGCTGGCCATCTTCGGCCTGCTATAAAAGAATAGAAAACAAAGGAAAATATCCCGCGGAACGGACCACTACGCAGGCCGGTAACCAAGATCAATGAATGGACAAGTTAACGAAGTAGCACGCGCAAAGTTACGATATATTCCAAACATGCTGTCAGAGTCCATAATCTTACTGGCTAGCTGCGGAGAAAGGGACCGTCCCAGGGAGGAAAAGAGAGAGAAAAAAGGGACCGTCCCATCGCTGTGGTGAAACAGTGGGCCAAAGAGAACTTCCAGAGCATTTTCCAGACTCAAACGAAGAATCTACCGAGTCGTTATCTTCTTTTGTCGTTTGCAATAAAATGCTCACTTCAAAATTAGTTTCGAAAAGCTGCAAAGTGATCAGTAAGTTAAGAAATACTTTGACCCGAAAAATGTTATTTTACCCGAAAAACTATTTAAGCGGAGCGCCACTATTGGTTGATGGGGAGCGAAGAAAAATTTTGAAAAAACATACCTCTCAGATGGCCGGAAATAGCATTTTCATAGGAAGAATCTAAGGAGTCGCTCTATTCGTTTAGCGTTTGCAATAAAATGATCACTTCAAAATAAGTTCTCAAACTGCTAAGTGATCAACAACTTATTAAAATATACTTTGACCCGAAATATTTAATTTCACCCGAAAGGCTATCTATAAGCGAAACGCCACCATTAGTTGGCGCGGAGCGTAAAAAAAGTTTGAAAAATTGCGACCTCTCAGATGGTCGAAAATTGCGTTTTCATGCTTGGAAAGAGAATTTTAAACAATGCTTATGTTTAGCTTTTGTTTGCAATAACAAAAAGTCAGCAACATGTTTAGTGATCAGAATATTACCACATAAAATGCTGTTACATAAATGGTCTTGATTCTTTTCGGCGAAACTATACAGCGGAATTGAAAATATGCTAATGATTTTATACTGTGTCTCTTGGCTAAATTCAAGATCCTCTGAATTGATGAAATCGTCTTTGACTGCTCGAACTCCCGACTCTTAATGATTTTAACATCTCTTGCATGATAAATTACAAACTCTTGCTCAACGCACCTGAAACTTCAGCTTCCATGTCCCCGTCAAATACGTCTATGGCGGCGTGGGAAAGAGTCAAAAGGATAGGACTTCCCTTTTAAGAATTCTTGTAAAGGTAGATGTCCTCACAGGCAATCGGTGCCACCAGGGTGTTACCGAGTTTACCTTTTTCAAGTAAAATTTGAAATTTGATAAAATTTGCCTATTTGAAGGAACTAAAAAATGGCATCACTGACGGCTAAGGGGCCTTGAAGAGACAATCCTTTCCCTTTGAATTTTTTTGAGAAACTGGGTGTCCTTACATTTAACCTGGTGTCACATATGCTACCTTTTCAAGTAAAATCTGTGTTAGTAAATTAGGGCTATGAATTTGTCGGATCTTAGAAAAAAGGAAAAAATGGCGTCTATGAAAGGGGGGGGGGCATGGGGCATGGTACATATGGTAAATATCCGATTTTGTCATTTCCAGAGCTCGGAAAATATTACCCAAACTGATTTATGAGCGAGAACAAATGCATTTCATAGTTCATTTTTTGCGGCGCGCTAAATTTTCCTTTTTTCACATTTGGAAGAATGAAAAAAGTGGTTTTCTGAACCGGGAAGTGGGGGCCCGGGAGCATGCTTCCGCCCTCTCTTTTTTCACGAGGGGGGGGGGGGAGCTACTGTCCCCAGTCCCCCGCTTCCTACGCCTATGACTTTCATTGGAGAGAATTCGGAATCTTATGAAAGAATAGTTGAGAAAACAGCACTGTAGTTATAATCTGGTTTCACATAGCGCGGCGCGGCGTTTTTCTCAAAGCCAGAGGTGATCCCCTCCCTGCACGCCCCCCCCCTTCTGGAGCTACGCCACTGCTCAAGACAATATTGGAAAAATTAACAGAAGCACGTAGTGGTTTGGACTGCTACCCTTAAACCCTCTCTGATGATATGGTTCAATCATGATTTTCAAGCTAAATACCGTAGGTAATTTCGCCCGCCGCCTGGTTCCAGGCATTTCGAAAAATAAAGGAGGCTTCTGACATTAGTTCGGCATTTCAACTAACCCCAAAAGGAACAGGCACCTTTTATCAATTCACTTCAACTCAGTTTGACCCCTTTTTGCTTCAATGTTGTTGAAACTGAGGGGTAAATTTTACCCGAAGAGCAAGGAAGTAATTTAGGGCATGAATTTTTCCATTATGGCCTTAACCTACACCGTAAATTTGATGAATTTAAAGCAATAAATTTTGGAAATTAATCTTGAAACGATCCCATCATTAAGATTCCATCCAAGGTCTCAGTATAGTAAAATATTGTTTTTACAATATGTACTTAATATCAACGTTGGCAGTAATAAGCCAATAAACGAAAATTCGAAATTACATTTTATCGCACATTTTCACGGTAGTAATTTCAAAACTTACGTACACATGGTAACAATACGAGATAACATTAGGTCCAAAAAGTGGCACGACTGAGTGTGTGTATGGCACTGTGGGGACATGGAATTCTTACAGATGCCTTAGTCGATCGCTATATTTGACATACCTGCTAAAAGGCTTGTGAATGATATTGCGGCTTTTGTTTTAGACCGATATAAACGTGTTTGTAAGCCCACCGCCCCTGATTGAGCTCATCATCAAACATCATCATGTTTTGAGAACTTTTTGGAGCGCCTCAAGAGATCTTGGTGATCGGAATCGGTTTGAACACCTGGAGTGAAAATTCTCATGACCAAATTTGTTCTAGCCTGTATCATTCACGTAGGCTACTATATCGTTCTTGAAGAAATGCACTCTGGGTAAATTGATTTCCACAGAAGTACCGTTGGCTAAATTTCTCTAACAGTGGGGGAGGTATTAAACTTGGTCGAAAATACCTTCCAAATCACTGGAAATGGCTTGTTTGAGGTTGTTTGAATCATCCATTCTTTTCGTTTACCTACACCTTACCCCCACCCTAACTTGCAAATATCGTTGAAATACATTTTCAAGTCAACTATCGCTTATTTTTTTTTTTAAATTAGTCAAGATATTATGGGGGGAGGGCATCTGCCCTCTAACCCTCTGTTGTAGCACCACAAGTTTTGACCTAAAGGTCATTAGTTAGGGCGAAAAGCCTTACTTAACTAACTGGTATTGCTAATGAACTGCGGTTTGTATCGTTAACGTCTTACTTTTCTGGTTGAATCTGACTAAAAAACTCCAGAATAAATGCTGGGGAGGATAGGGACAGCTACATGTGGATCATGAAAAAAGAAATCCTATTACGTAATTACATCTATATGCTACGTACTTTGGACGAAACTGTTTAGAAGGATTCAAGTCGTGGGTTCCCATTTGAGCAAACCTGCAGTCCAAAATAAAAAGACCCTCTGGAATCTTCAAGCAAACCGTCTGTGGCTTTGGTTTATTTCATCATCCGGAAGATGGGTGTGTACAATGTGTTTACCAAGCCTCATCTAAAATGTAGTGGCGTCGCCAAGATTTCTGGAGCAGGGGCAGTGGGGAATCTTAAAACTTTTCTGGGGGCACCAAGATGTTTTTGCAGGACTCAAACACCAAATATAAAATTGTGTGTTCTCAATTACTCCACAGGAACACATGGGGAAGGAGGTGGCTTGGTGTTGAGGGGGGAGGGACACATCCCCCCACCCTCTGCTAGGCTACTGCTAAAGTGATTTGTTTGAATCCATCATTGATTTAGGCTGTAGGACGATAACTACGTAAAATTCAGGAAGAGAAATTCGAGGCAGACATTTTCAATGTTTCTCCTTCAGTTATCTCCCTTTTCTTCCCCCTCCTCTGTGTAATAGTTTCAGGTGTTCACATTAAAACACTCTCAAGTTATTGCGCATTTATTTAAAGGACAGGAGCAGTCATCCCAAATTGAAGAAGAGTAGTAGACTGTCCAGTTTCATGATTGGCTGTTGGGAGTCATGTGACAATGTTTATTCTCTTCAAATGTGAAATTTACCAGAAATAACTGCTTGGTTTACCTTAAATATGCAATAGTAAAGTCATAAAATTTAACGAGAGGTACTTTGAAGAAAAAAAATTGTTACTTAGCTTTTTCTTCAAAATAAGTTTGGGGAGACTGCTCTTTACCTTTAAATTTTCCAGTTTGGGACAATGCCCCCACCACCTTGATGGGTAGATCGACTTATTGAATAGGAACAAATTCTCGGAGAATTTTAGGTCAAGAAAATAAGTTTTGGTAAGAGGTCTACTCACTACACAGGCTAATGGAGTTTCCATGAAATTAAAGTTATAGCCAGAGAGGCCGGGTCCACGAGAACGAAAATCAGAGAAGGTTCACGAGCCCGACATTAAAATCCCAAACAGGGAACAACTGAGTACCGTTTGTAGCAAGAGCTCTTCAAAGGAGGGAGGACGTTCCTCTCGCTCTGCGCTAGGGAGAGAAATGGGGATCCTTTGCCCTCCATGCAATCCAGCAGTTATGAGATGTAACAAACACACTGACACGAATGTGTTATACACCGTCAAAAGTAAAGGTTAAACGCAGTCTCCAATATGGTTAAAAGTTCGGTTTCACAAACAGCTCAAATAGGTCAGTGGGGTCTTCAGACTTTTCGTTCTGGGAGAGATGCAGGGGAGACTGGTGGGCACATGATTTTTTCAGGGGGCACTGCTACTGAGACACACTCATGGCACCTAATTTAAGGCACCACCGAGGGCGAAGTGTGAGGTCCCCAATGGGTGAGGTCCAGGATCTATTAACCCTGGTGTAGCCCAGGGGAAATACCCTGATGGGGGCCAGGTGAAATGCCTTTGTCGGGGTCCACCGTAGAAGTCTCCACAAGTTCCACAAGCCCTTAGGTTAAGGGTATTTGTGAGGTATTAAAGTCTTCATTGAAGAGTTATTCTATAATATTCACTAAAACTGGTCAGAAAATAAATTGGGTAACATGAATTAAGATTTTATTGATAGCAAAACTACAATCAGGAGTGGATCTGGCAGACATTTTGAGAAAGGGGAGTAGAACTATAGAGAAAGGAGTTGATTGGCAATCTGATGTGATTATCTTATATGAAACATGCTATCCTGCCTGAAAGTCTACCTAAGCTGAGCTCCACCTCCAATTGGCACACAACATGTAGAAAATTTTGAAAAAAACGCAATCTCTTAGACAGCCCCATGTGGTTTTTCCCAGGTGTTTTTGGAGATTTTTTCATTTGAAGAAAATAGTAATTATTGCCTTTTCTCGTCCAAAGAAAAATTAATTCAGTATCTGAAATCTAGTGGACTACAGAAGGCATCTTTCCTTTGAAAATCCCAAATCTCTTTTTTGTTGGGGGGGGGACAAGGTTTTCCAGGGGTTGCATGTGCCCTCTGCCACTTCCCCTCGGCAATACTACTGAGTATGGTGCTAGTTGCTCCCTTACGTCACTTCCTACAATAGGTGGGTAATGCCATGGGCATATTCTAAAACCCCCAATCCACAGGGGGAGGGGGCAGAGGCTAATGGAACAATTCAAAAAATAAATAAAAGAAATGTTGTGTATTTTCTTACTTTGTTGAAGACTTTATTACCCAATAAAGATATCATTTAATGATCAAAGAATTGCACCTCTATGCATGAATATATCTCAAGCAAAACTAAACCCACTACTTAAGCAAAAACTGGCTAAAATATTGTTGTTTCCATGGTTATTTTTTTAAGTTGCATTTTTCATCAGTCCCCCTCCTTAACCCTGATTTTATACAACTGTTATTCCCATATTACAGTATGGAGCAGACTCTCTTCTGAGGAGCCAGCTTTTACAGCAAATCTACCATAAAACTTTGAAGTAAAGCATGAGCGAGTATATATGCAATTGACCCAGGGCAAAAGTCACAATGAATACATAGATGAATAGTACAGAGTTGAAAGTACAACTAGAGGGCGCTTTCAGTCTACTTGCAAAAGTCTTCTCATGTCTTAAAAGATGCTGCAGCATTCTTGGAATCTATTTTTAGAAAATACAAATTGATAAATGTAACAGTTGCCTTCACAAGTGATAAATGATTTCTTCATGCAGGCTTTCATATGTAAGCTTATTTGTAACAATATATTCCACAGGCACTCTGCTAAAATGACAAAAACTAAGTCACCATGACAACAAATAACCTCTATAAAATCCCCCACCCTCAATGGGTGGCACTAGGGTGCATGACTGTGCAATTTCTATTCTTAATTCGTAAGTCCAGCATAGGAAATGATTGTCTGTGGGGTCTGTTGCTTTTGTAAGTTACATGACATATGTGATTGTGGTCAGGCCATACATATGGGCCTACTTACCATCTCAAAGCCCCCTTAAAATGGAGGGTGATCCGTAGTGTCAATACATCCCCCACAATGATTAGTACCCAACTATCAATATGCATTGGAACCCTGTGAGAGTCCTGCAACTATTCAACATATTTAAAGGCGTATTCCTCTATCTAGTCTCACCCCAAACAGTTCCAATTCTCCTAACCTACTTTAAGCCCCTCCCACAACTGTCTAAAATTCATCCTCATTCTGACACAATATTGGTTTATTGCCTCAGAGTGAGTATGCCAGACCCCAATAAATAATTAAAGCACTATCAGTACAGTATATGCTTTGTAGCAGGAGCTACAATACCCTGCATTTTTTGAACTTGCTATTGATCAAAGAGCTGAGCCATTTGAGAAATTCTGTGGACTACTACAAGAATTGTAGTTTAGAGTGAGACGACTAGACCTTTAAATCCATAAGCATGGAATAAATGCAAAATGTGAGAAAAAGTACTTAGCTGACCATTTGCTTACAATAGGAAAAAGAAACATATCTTTTATGTACAATAAAGAAGATAGTTGAACCCTTTCATGCTATGTTATATATCAAGGTGCAGAACAGATTTATAAGAGAAATTCTAAAACCATGATGAGAAATTGATATAAAATCTGTATATATAAAACAATACACAAAATTTGTCTGTTTCATAAAGGATTATGACTGATGGCTTTTAAAAGAAGTTTTTTACTCTCACTCCAAAATTTTCTAAATTAATCTTACAATTGAATCAATATGTTACTCTCAAAAATACAACTAACACCTATAATTGTTACAAGTAAAATCCACTCACCTTTTCATATAACACCAAAAAAGGGTTAGACATCAAGGTAAGTGTACATGGCCTTTTCATTTGCTGCTTATCATAAGGTGAACATCTAAGTAGACTTCGCAAGTCATCTCTTTCAAGTCAATCAATAACTTAACTCTTTTTAACAGGCTTCCCAGCATTCCAGGGAAATAAAATTCCATGGCATTTCCATGATTTTTCCCTGATGAAATTTCAAAATTCCAGGATGAAAACATTTTACTTGCAAGGATGAAAGGGGCACTACTCCCTTTGGGCCTTTTAGTGCTGAGATGCTTTAGGTCATGTACCACAACCATCTAAACACACTAAAAAGCCACCACAGCTTATCAATTCTTCAGTGTTTGTCTTTGGCTAATCAAATTCCATGATTTCTCCAGGATTTGAAGCATTTTACCTCAAATTCCATGACTTTTCCAGAATTTAAAGTGTTTTTTAAATTCTATGACTTTTCCTGGTTTTCCAGGTAAGGCTGGAGACCCTGCTTTTAGTAGGCAAACTCTGGCATGGCTGATTTGATAGGCAGTTATTTGCTTCACTTCCTCAGTGCAGAACATTGCCATCATAATCCCCGAGCATTTCTTCTCTTTTGGTATTGGGCAAGAAACTTGAGGAGCCAACAAACAGACCAAGCAAACAAATCAATAAGTACGAGTGAACGGAGGCACAGATGAGCCAAGATCAGCTCCAAGGGATTTTGTAGGCAATCCTAGGAAGGGCTTCCCCACTTTCCTAATGTAGTTGTACGAGCCATTCTCTGCAAGATCATTAGAAGCATTCAATATACCAATGGAGTATTCTTAACCTATGGGATTTAGAATATCCCAGATTCATTCTCTTGGAAAAGAGAGGGGCAGGAGGGGGGGGGGAGATGAAGATGTGGGGTTGGGTATTACATTGATATGCATAGAGGGTATGGTAAATGCTTTTCAAAATAGCATCAATAAAATCAGTTGCAAAGTCATTTCTTTCAACCCATGGCACAAAACAGCTCACACTATCTTTCTTTTAGTTATGTTGAAGGGCCAAGAAGCCAATTGGCTCTTCACAATTAATCTATAACTTTGCCTCCTGCAATGCTGAAACTTAATATAAAACTCAATCACCCTGCTTATTACATTGTTGCTCTTCTTGCATTTTTCAAGACTACACAAGCTGTTAGAGCAACACTCTGAGAATACAAGAGGAAGAAAGAAAAAGAATTCATGCTATGAATTTGAAGTAAATAATAAAGAAATTTCTTATCAAGAAATCACTTCTTTTCAAAAGTTATGAAGGTAAAGTTCCATCACATATCCAATGACAGCTGAGGATTTACATTACATAAACATTACTTTAAAAGATTGCTAAACACTTTATTCCCCACAGCAACCAGTAGCCATTACACTACATTAACTTCAATTGGTCAGATGTATTGACTGTAGATTACCAGAAGAATATATTTACTTGTCAAAGCAGCCAGAATGCTAGGTAATTTGTGAACAATAGATCACCTGCTCAGTGATGGAGTGTTGAAAGATAACATAACAGTGATTATCATGCAAGGCTGCATGAGAGTTTTACTGGTGTTTAATAGCTGAAATGGGCAAGCTGCATATACACTTCCACTGGCTACAGAGCAAATCGGGTGGTTCACTATGAATCTTTCAAAGGAATGACGTTTGGTTCATATTGGGAACACCCCAAGGAGTTACATATGGTTAATGACATCCACCAGAATAAGAGAATATAAGATCATGCAAGTATTTTAACACGCTAGATAAAACACACTACCTAGTACCTACAACCACTGATATTGCTCTTTACACGCCGATCGTTGCTAATATTTTGGTATGATCTGAGTTTTTGACTCATTTTTCGTACCGAGGTATTATCACAACGTTGAAAAAAAATTTTAATCAAAATGGATGTTAAAAATAGTTGGTTGGAGGAATTATTGCAAAATCAAATTCTGGATACATAATGCTGTGATGAATACAATATCTGTCAAATATCACCATAAATGAATATGACAGCATGGATACGTTGAATCAGGACATTACTATAATCTCCCACACATGTCTACATTTAGGACAATTTATATTACATGCATATCTGCAATAATTACAGAGGGGGGTTTGGACTGGAAGGGAGGGTAGGGGGAAAGGTACTGCAAGTAAAGCTTTACCTTTCATTTCACAACCACTGATCACCTTCCCTAAGGAGTTTCCTTAAATTTGTTAAAATTTGATTATCATAATTTACTGAAAATTTTTTATTGGATTGAAAAATAAAAATTCCATACGAAACAGATTTGTTATGTTACCAAAGTGTAGACAGTAAGTTAGCGTAAGTAAATAAGCTGTTCCATATGCGCACATAAAAATGAGGTCTAATCAAACACATAGAGGGCACCCAATAGCTCAGTCATCCAGTCTAGGTTCCCATACTTTTACAACACTGACATTCTTGACATTTTCAGACCCTTTTCAGATTAGTATGGATATTTTGAGAACTGGAAAAAATAAAAAGTTATATACAATGGGATGGCATTTACTTTTATAAATTTACACAGCATGGACACATACGCAAATGATCATAACTACAGAAACTGGAGATTTCAATTCCAAGGCCATACGGTAATTTTTTCAAAGTACCAAAATCTTAAGAATTATCAAGATCAGGAAAAAGTTTCTCACTTCTTTCCATTTTCCCCCACTGCCAAGGACCCTACTGTGGGCTAGGAGTATTTAAACTTTCTCTTAAGCTTGAACCTGTATCTTGTTGCAAACTGTACTTAACCTTTATCATTTAGCTAGTTGACTCTATATATATAACCAATTCACAATGGTGTGTCATTTTATCAGATCCAGCAACCTGTGTGGGAACCCTGATTTTTATTGCAGATGTGCATGTAATATAAAACCTATCCTAAGCTTCAATAATCATACATATGTAAACCACATGCAATCAGGAATAACATATTGCTTGACTTGATTCGATTGGACGGAACTTAAATAAAAGAGCAAAACTGGCCTTTGTAGATAGGGGAATGTTATGAGGGCAGGGGAACAGAAGGATAATGGTCTGTGGATAATATCCACTGTTTATCTTCAAGGAATAAACACAGAATCCTTATAAACTCATTCATGAGACTGGAGAGTCACTTTTCCTATCATCACGACGCCACCCGGTAAAAAAATTCCTGTTTTTTTTTTTAGTACCCCATCAACTACATTAATGAACTATTACCTTTCACAAAATTTTAATCAATTAGAAATTGTTCTACGGACCAAAGATATAGCAAGGAGAAAGGAGTAAAACTTATCCATCCCTAGAAATGTAGGTCAGCTTGCTGCAAAAAACCTTTGTCAGACCTGTCTGATGACGGAAGTCTGAAGCTTTTTAGGAATGTCAATTATTTAAGAGTACAAGGAAAGGAGTGATAAGTTTGTAATCCAACAACAAAAAGAGTCTACAACAATTAATACCTTACACTTTTGATGGGATATATAATATATATATATATATATATATATATACTGATTTAAGTGCACTGAGTCACTCATTAACACACCTCACACAATACAAGAGCTGCCATAAGCCAACGGACATCACATGCCTCAAAAGAAAAGAAAAAAAAATCATGCTTTTTCATTCCGTAAGACAACAGATATAATATATCATTTGTTTAAAAATTGAAAATTTTTCAGTCTGTCTTGGATCTTAATCTAAAATATTCATGCATCATTAAAAGATGGCCTACTTTAATTTAAATCTAGAGAGAAAGAAAAAGAAAAAAAGCTTTTTTTTCAGATTATTGCCTTGACAGGTACCTCCCAACAACATAATCTTTAAAAGCAGTCTTAAATTTCCTTGATGTGAAAAGGCAAAAATGTAGCTTGCACACCTTGACAGTTGTGTAACTCCTATGCTTCCTGAAGGCCAGTGGGGAGGGGGAGGGGGGCACCTGCCACATCTGGCAACTATCCAATTCTTGTCCCTGTGTTCCCTGAACTGCACTTTGAACCAAGACTCCATTTGGATTGTATTTTAGGTCAAAGGTCAAAGCATTCCCACCTTCTTATTTTGAAGAAACAGCTAAATAATACAATTTTCATCTTAATTCTCTTCAAAGCTATCTTTCACAGGCCTAATATTTTATAATTTCAATATTGCATTTGCAAGGTATACCAAGCAGTTACCTTAAGTAAATTTCACAATTGAGGAGCAAAAATGTTGTCACATGGGTGACTCTCAACAGCCAATCATGAAACAGGATAGTCTACTACACAACCCCCAGTTGGGATGACTGCTCTTTTCCTTTAAATGAGGAAATATCAAAGGGTGATTGAAGGATCACAAATATAGGTAGAGCCTACAAGTTGGACATTTCAGGTGAAAGATTATTGCTATATCTCACCTTATCATTATAAACTGTATGACTGCTTTGTCCCAAAGTTTAAGATGGGTTGGGAGTTCGAGTCCTGGCCAAGTCATACAGAAGACTAAGTTAAAAACGGAACCTACTGCCATTGCGCTTGGGGCTCAGTACAAACAATGGACTAGGGTTAGGTTAGATTAAATTGAATTTTACGGCCCAGTTTCCAACCAATTGGTTCACGTCAAGCCAGCGATGGCCTTTTTTCCAGTTGTGGTTCACTGGCAATGGAGTAGGGTAAACAAGCCAGTGAGTCACAACTGGAAAAAGGGCCATGGCCAGCTCAACTCGCTTTGGTTGGGAACTGGGCCGTAAAACTCAAATCTAATCTAACCCAGAGTTTAAGCAAATAAACTCTGAACAAAGCACTTCAATGTACTTAAATGCATTTTGTAATTTCCTTTCCACTTTTATTGCCTTCCCATTGTCTTCCAGTTTACAGACAGGGATAACTGTATTTTCCTGCCAGCTGGTTACATCATGGACAAACATTCTTGAAAATAAAGAAAGCTACATCTACAGAACATTGCTTCAAAGATCATTACTACAGAAAATTTACACAAGCTATAACTACACAATTCTACTATTCTAAATGAAAAGCGCCCTCTAGTTGTATACAAACTTGATAGACAAGTAGATCAGGGAAGTTCACTGAACTCTCTCTATTTCATTGACCAAGTAAGAATGTAGTTTTATTCCTGAAATTTTGAATACATCAAAAAAGTTAAAGTGGAATTATAAAAAAAATGCAAAATGATAAAAGTTTGGAAAACTTTTCATGTAATGGTTTAAGACAGTCCCACACACATTTTCTAAACCGTTTTTTACTTGTGGCAGCTTAGTTTATCAATTTTACTTGACCATATTATTAAAAATGTGAAAGGCAGATTGCCTTAAATTTGATGTAAATAGTTTTCCCACAGTTGCAAAAATGCTGTAGCTATTGTGTTGTAGTTTCCAAGACATAGCTTCCTAGTGGGAAGCAGAACTCTTAAGGCGTAATTGTTTGGTTTCGCCAAATGGCTCTTTGCCAGAGAGTCTGGAGCACTATAAGAAAATGCAGCCAGCTATTTACTTCATAATATCCATGGTAGCATTCCCATATGGGTCTCATATCGACGAACATATGGGGCCCATGTACTTTTTGCACCCAAGACCCATACAGGGCTCATATGGGCCAGCCCAGATAACCCATATGATGCACATGGGATAGTGCTGGGACCCATTTGGGCAATTGCCCCATATGGGCCCCAGTACTATCCCATATAGGCATAAGGGCATACCGGGCTGGTCCATATGGGCCCCATATGGGTCTTGGGTGCAAAATAATATGGGACCCATATGGTTTGACGTATATGGGGCCCATACCGGAATGCTACCTGGGATGTTGTACTTCTGTTACTGTACTGAGAGGATACGGATATAGGACCTGACACATGTAACAGAGCAAAAATAAACTCAATGGTGAGCAGAGGGTTCTCTGTGTACCAGACATACAGAAAAATTGGCACTGTCTGGGGTGAGAGAATTGGGCCTTTAAGGGTAGGCAACTTTAATATATGAGTATTACAGTCTTTTTTCAGTTTTATAGAGTAGTATAATCCAACTTTCATCTGACATAATTAAATAGCTTAATTTGTTCATACTGGTTTTGCATTTCTGCAATACTGTCATGATTGAATTTTAAAAGTGGATGTAATATTTAATAACTACATAATATGTTTAAGATTGTGGTTCTTCCCCTTTATACTCAGACGCAGATCCAAGGGGGGGGGGGAGGCCTCAGCCCTCCCTTTTTTGCCAGATTAACAATAAAACATATGTGAAATTAGCAGTGCCACTCCCTCACTTCCCTACTTTCTCTTATGTCAGCCCCCCCCTTTTTGTAATGTCTGGATCCACGCCTGATACTTAACCCTGTCTTCTCTCTTACAACATCTTCAGACACTGACATTTTCATGTAGTAAACAACAGTTTTTTGCAGAGACTGACATCTCTTATGTACTAATTGTGCAAATTAACATCCCTTTATATGTACTGGTACAACTTTGAGATTTTAACATGTGTGTAAAATTTCCCCAAAATAGCTATAATCTGTGCTTCGAATTTGCTCATTAGTTCATGCTCATTGTGCTTGTGACGAGATCAACACTAAATTTTGTTTACAACTTATTGTCCTAGGTTATTTACAACATCAACCCATTTGTGATTTTCTTCAAACATAGGTGCAGCTGATTGATAATGGCATACGGTCCAAAAAAATGGATAGATGCTGCTGCATGTAACCAAAAATTTTTACCCAGGCTATTTTTCTTGCCATCCAGAAATGTGTTCAATTCAAATTTTACAACATTTTTAGAGATTTCCCCTTCCCCTCCCTCATTTCCCCCTCTCCCCTCCCTTGAGGTATGGCCCTGGCAAGGGAATGTCAAAAGAAAATCTTCTTGGTCAATGAAATAGGAGAGAATGTTACAAAGATCACAGCAGTTTAAATTCAGCAAAGACATATTAGAAAAATATCTATTGCAAGTAATGAAAGTCCAATTTTAATTAGTTTCTCAAGTTTCTTCAAGACTGGAATTAGACAAATTTCCCTTCTCTTTTACCCAATTTTTTACAAATGTACCACCATTTCATTCTTTCCATTTTTCAGGATCGACGAGCAGCATGTAAGTACTTCTGTATTTCTGTCAAGAGAAAATAAAACACGAGATGTGAAATTCTAATTAACAACTTTGTTTTACAAATCACAATAGGCCTAGCACCATTAACCTGCCCCCCAACCCCACACCTGTAATTTCTACGGAAATAGTACTAGATTATGGATGGAGGGATAAAAATGTACGAAAGGAGTTAAATACTGAAGTAGCAGTTAGTTAGTTAGTTAGATGGAGTTTTACAAACCAGTTTCCAACCTATTGGTTCAAGCCAAGCTGGCCACTGCCTTTTTCCAGTTGTAGCTCACTGGCTTGCTTTCGCTACTCCATTGCTTATGCGGAGCATCACGCACAATGGCAGTAGGTTCCTTTTTTAGAGTCTATGGTATGACTCGACCTGGGAAGCGAACCCAAGCCTTTCGCATGAAAGCCTGGGTTTGCTTCCCAGGTCGAGTCATACCACAGACTCAAAGCAGTCAACAAACCAAAGAAATTGTTGCCACTTTTTTCAATGGCGTACTTTCTTCACCAAAATTTGTCACCCCGAATTTCCTTTTTCCATTTCATTTTCATTTCCTTTTCCTTGAAAAGAGTTGTACAGAGCCAAATATACTTTGATTTGTTAAAATCCTTATTCCTTTTGTTTCCCACATTTGGTTCTCATGACACTAGCAATTAATAAAGCTAACTTTTGGCATAGAATAAACTTAAAGCGAGCAAGCATGATATAATGGATTCACATTGTCGGGTCAAAGTTTTGCATTTATTTGTGACTTGCTACCAATTTTATGCAACTAAACTTGGATATATTGATACCATGAGTGCATCATGAGCAATGGAATTTCAGGAACTTTATATGCCTTAGGGGCAAGACAGCATCCCTCAATTCAAAGTCAAACTAATAGGATGAAAAATAAAAAAAATAAAAAAGAAGAAAACATTGGCCAACAATGTGAATCCATGAAATCACACCTGCTTGCTACAAGTTCACACTTTATAGAAAATATTCCAACTTCAATTGCTAATCTCTCGAGAATCCAATGTGCGAATTGAATAAAAGTTTCACAAGAATGCTTAGAAAATTTTCCTCATCATATCAAATACAAATTTGGTTCTGGAATATTCTTTTTCATCTTCATCAAGAACCACCAAAGATGGTATTCTTGTGTAGGATATTAAAGGTTATCAGTGCTGAAAGTATAGGCGGGTGGGAACACATGTCCCTCAACTGGCAAATTCCTGCCCCACCACCGTGGGAAAATTTGGAATGTACAATTGTATACTGTAGTCAATTCATTAAGCCAAAATGTTTCTCCTAAGAAAAGGTTTGTGGCCCCCAGCTATTCTATTGAAGGATATGTTTAACAAAATGGTGATTTCTATAAAACTTCCTCAAGTTTGTGGATCAGGGTAGTGTAGAATACCAGTTCAAATTAGGTGAGTAAATTTTCCCTTCAAAATTAGATTATATTACAAAAAACATCATCATCAATTTAATGAAACCATGTAAAAGAAAACTTGATTCCTCTTTCAGACCAAAGAGAAATGGTTTTCCTGTGTTTCATATGACAGGCCACTTTTACTTCAAATTTTGCTGTGTTTAATACCCTTTTCCATTATGGTTTCATGGGGCCACAGACATGTACACCTGGGGTGCCACCTGAGATCCTCTGCTCTTAAAATCAGCTATTCATCACCCTTGATAGTCCCAATTCCCCAGATCTACTTACTTCTAGCCCCTCCCACAACTGTCTAAAACTCATCCTCATTCTCCTCCAGACACAATCCAAGTTTACTTTTTCAGGGCACACCATGGTGAGCAAACATGGCCCTTATAGGTTATTTGAACACTCTAAGTGCATATGGTAAAATATGAGCTACTCTGCATTTTTTGAATTTGATGTCAAGCAAAAAGCTAGGCCAATTGAGAATTTCTGTAGACTGTTAGTAAAATCTTAGTTTCTCGTGAAATATGACTGCCTTTCAGTAAGAGCCCGAAGCTAAGGTGAACAGGCACCAAATAAACAGCATCTGTGGTTTTGTTTAAAGAGATAAAAAATGGGCCAATATGCTAGGTGAATAAATTAATACAAATTGGAGAAAACCTGTGGAATACCTTTCATCTCTGTTCATTTTTTTTTTCTTTTTTTTCTGCAGAATTCTTATACTTTACAGCAGGAGTGTTGCTTGGTATAATTTTGCTCCCTGTCAGTAATTGTGACTTATTTGATACAGCTGAGCTACTCTACACAAAAAGAGCTACTCTACACAAAAAGAGAGACATTGGCAAAGGAAACTGATATATACTACTTTATGAAAACCAGAGTCAGGGCTAAATCAGAAAGGTTCACAACACCACAAACTGATGCTAAAAAGAGGCAGGGCACAGGGGGAGGAGGATAAATAGATTGCACAAATCACATAAAGGTGAAAGCTGAGAAATAGGACAAATTAAAGCAAACATGTATTACTGCAAACAAAGAAAGACCAAATTTTTGTCAGGATTTTTATGGTGCCCAGAGCGCTTCATTTGTTAAATGATAAGACATCGCATGTACAACAACAAGTTCAAAAAGGAAATTCAGGAAATTTTTAGGAAGCCTGAAAACACTCGCAGAAACATCAAGTGTCCAAACAAAAATGGTTTTTCTGTCACACATGGGGAGAGAGATTCTAAAAATAATAGAAATCCATTTCTACACCATACATGAGTCAACCAAGATTTAACAATCATATTTTCAGAGATCCACCAGAAAATCAGCAAAGGGTAGACTACTTTACTAAACCTACAGTGTGGTGACTATAGTTTCCTATAGAGGTATACATAAAGCAAACTATTAGAACACACATCTGCAGCCACCACCTCCATTTTACGAAACAACCCTTACTCAAACAGCCTACCATTAAACAGTCTATAAAAAAACCCGACCTTTGAGGGGCAAATCGGGTTCTTACTGGATGTTAGCATCCACAGTTTATAAACACCCCAAAAGCTTATTTAATCATATTTGTACTGATTTATGGGTTGGAATGGCTATAAACTGTAAGTGCAATCATCAAGTAGAAACCAGACTTGCCACACAAAAGTCGGGATTCAGACTGTTAGTGCATGGTAGTTGATTTGAGTAAGGGCTTTTTCACATAAGTGTCCACCAAAAAAAAAAAGGGAGAAAAGAAGAAGTGAACTGAAATGAAAAACATGCAGGAAAAGAATATAATGCCAGCTGGATGGAATCAAAAGCAGTGACACATAAATCAATCTGTGTATGATGAAATGGGGTACTTACAAGTGGTTGGTTCATGAATATTCATGAATGAATAGTAGAATCAAATGTAGCATCAGGTGTGGTCTCTATGTTGCCAGATACATACTGTGGCAAGAATGTGAGATGCTTTGCAATTAAAGAAATGTTTGCAAGCAGGCAAAATGCAAAGGAGAAGAAAAATTATTATAAGAAAGATCATGATTAGTGCAAGCTTATCACTATGCGTCCATCTCCATGAAACCTGTACTAGCCAGACAAACAACTTGTTGCAGTGGCGTAGCCATGGGGGTGGTTTGCGGGCTTAGAACCCCCCATGACCCAAACCTTGCAAAGCAAAAACACCTAAAATAGTGGTTCTTTCTCTCTATTCTTAGACTTTTACCTCATGTCGTGCCCCCAAATTTCCCCCTCCCCCCAAGACATAATCCTGGCCAGCTACTACTTGTTGCCAGAATCCAAGCATTGATACTGAATAATACAGGAATCAACTTTTTCAGGTGACTTTACTCCACAACCAAATTCTGCTGCATTCTGTGTGTGTGTGTGTGTGTGTGTGTGGGTGGGATGTTTTATCTCCATGCAAATGGGAGGAATTTTTGGAAATTTGAAGGAATTTTCAGAGGGGCCTTAACAGTCCTTATATACCACCAAACACTAACATTTTGGCAAAATGGAAGGAAAATTGCTTTGCCTGTAGTACCAGTTACAAAAAGTACGCAAAGAGTAACATTTGGTGTTAGCTTGCAGGCAGTCAAGTATGTCTAGCAGTCCAGTCAAGTATTGCAGTCAAGTATGAGCTAACAGATTTTGCACACAGTGTGAGCAAAATGAAAGAATGGATGGCTTGAAGGTACAAATACTAGATAAACCTCACACTGCCTTTTGATCTGATGAGTTGATGGCCTTTCTTAAATTTGAAAGGCTATATTGTGGCATGCTCAAATCAATAAAGGATTTGGTCAAATCAAAATCCCCAAGACTCCCAGGTTTGGGAGTCTGTGAGGGACAATAACTTCCTCCAATCACCCCATGCATATACCATTTATACCTATACTTTATACCCACCTGACAAACTATTGACAACATGGGTAAACATGGGTACCCTACCAACAAGCTGACAGTGTTCTACACCCTTCAACTTCCTACTACATTTTGCATATTTGCATTGATAGGAGGACATAGTCATGGACTTGACACATACTAGATGGTTTTACTCAGGAAGGTGGAGATGAACACATATTAGTGACAAGTTTATGAAGATTAGTAGACTTTCCACAGATTTGAGTTTTTTCACCTGTTACTATATTTCAAGCACTTGACAATTGCTACCATGAGAAGTGTATTATATTGCAACCCTTCACCAGATATTTGATACAATATTTAGTTCACCAAAGGCAAGAATATCACAAAAGTCATTCAGGACTTAACCTGATTTAAGAGCATATTGCAACTTTACGACACCCCCCCCCCCTTCCACCCCTGATCTTCCCTATGTAAATATTGAAATCAAGTTCATATATACATAGTGAACTTCTGTACGCTAACAACAGAATTAAAAGTAATGGCTGATGAAATGTGGACGATCTTGAAAAAGGTTCACAAGGGCTGTTGGAACTGAGGAAGGTGCAGTCAGTGGTAGGTCCAAAATTAATTTGGGAATTGCTTAAATTCTGTAGCTAAACATGTCTACCAAGCCTCCCCCCCCCCCCCCCCCCGCCCCCACACATAAAAAATGTTCTAAGTATTGTCATGGTAAAGTGTGCTTTGCTCACCATCATTGTCATTGACAAGTTAATGGTCAGAAAACTAGCAGAGTGAAAAGGTCAAAACAAACAAGTAAATCTGCAGTTTTTTGTTTTCAGAGACGAAAACAAAATCCTAAAATCATGCAAAAATCAGTGTAGTAGATGAAAAATGCCACAAGTGTGGTGAAGTGGTAGCACACCATTATGACCTATTAAAGTACAGTAGCAGATGTTTCAATGAAGTGTTGTCAATTGCCAGAATGGAAAGAGGTAATAAATTTCACTTAAGATTTGATTTAAAAGTAAAAACTGGTACCCTAGTACTTCCTCTACATTATTTAGGGCAGAGTTATTTATCTAACTGGCAGTTATGGCCAAGTCATTTATGTATTTCCTTTGCCTACCTATACCCAGGCTGGCTGGTTAGAAAAATGACTCTCCCCTTGGTCAGGCTCCATGTCAAAACAGCCAAGCTGCAGCTTCCACAGCCAAGCTGCAGCCATACATTGTTACTACACAAATTACAATAACATGATACCTTATAATATTGTTGCTGTAGCAACAATGGATCCTCCTAACTGGCATGAGAGGAACCTCCTAAACTCCTTAGCTCATTTGAAAAATTTGAAGTACACAAGCAGAAAAAAGATAAATCATGAGAACCATCACTGCTTTCGTGTTCAGTGTCACAGAAGGAGATACAATCACAGTGCTTCTGTTGTGATGGTCACTGGACATTTCCTGAGTAGCTTCATGGATCAATGCACACACCCAATACTCCACTGAAATTGAGTTAATCTGTCTTTCCTGCCAAGTGCCTGCTGTGACGAGTACCAAATTTGAAAAGTAGATAAGGGGCTTTTCCCAGCATGGGTGCTCTTCAAATGGAGCTGATGAATTCACATTCAACAAAGATTATTTATGCTTTCTTGAGTTTCTCTGCTGCATTTTCACTTGCATTTTAGACCAAGAATAAATTCATATATGTTGTTAAAAAAATTAATACAAGAAAGCAGCCTAAGTTGGTACAATTACCTCATTGGATGCCTCGGAATCTGAACTCAACCCTTCAATGTCTGTAATTCCAACAGCGTTTTCATTTTCATCCGTTTCTGAGTTCCCACCACCAGAAATGCGCTGCTCAACTAGCTCGCCTGAAGGGAGGAAAAATGGAATGATATTTTAAATTTACTATTTACTATAACAATGATTTTTTCTTCAATGACAATTAAAGATTACTAAACTCAGACAAGTACACATATTTTTATCTTCACTTTACCATGCACACACATGAACAAATAATTAAATGGCCTAAAACTGTTTATCAATAAAAGACCATCAAGGTTATTACATACTCTATTGGTTTTAGTTTTATTTTTTTTAATAGAATCATTTCAGGTTCATGTCAAGCCTAACTAATAACATGCAAAAGATCAATCCGAGTGTGTTTTTCAATATGAAGTGCTGGAAATATTGATGTCTATTCTGTAAAACAGCACTTATTTACAATTCAAGCTCTTTTTGCAGTGCTGATTGCATATGAGAGGTTAAAGATTTCTTGTATATCCCTTACAAAAAAAGGTGAGGCAATTGGTTCCAAATCTGCAGGTTTTCACAGGTTTGTTCCAGGGGTTATCACAGATTTTTGCATGAAAACCTGTGTTTTCCCTTGACAGTGACGCAGGTTGATGATTTGCCACAGGTTCAACACAGGTTTGCCACGGGTTTGACACAGGTTTTATGTGCAAAACATGTGGTGATAAAAACTAGGGTTAACAAATAATTCTTCAGCAAAACCTGTGGCTTGATATTAAAGGCAAGGAAAGGTGTGCAAAACCTGCGCCAAACCTGTGAGTATAGAAGGTTCCAAAAATGCAGGTTTGCCACCCAAGAACACATGTGATTTCCTTTGTTTTTCCACGCGTGATCACACATGGTGCAGACACAGGTTGACGCACCTTTTTTTGTAAGAGATCTAAAAAATGTTACATAAATTTGAGAAATATTTCAACGTTACTAGGAGATTCAAACTTTCTCTTCATTTGCAAATGAAAACTATCAACATATGTAATTCATTGTCTATGATAAACAGCAATTTAAGGATCAATGGGTCATTGGAAAACAACAAAGGAGTCTTTTAGTGTTCTTGTTGCGTTCATTTGAATAATACACTCGGAGTACTGGCCTGGATCTAGACATTCCAAAAGGAGGGCTGACTAAAGAGAAAGCAAGGATGTGAGGGAGTTGCACTGCTTATTTCCTGTATGTTTTATTATTGATATGGAGAAACAGGGAGGACTTAGGTTGCTGAAGCCTCGCCTTAAATCCGCATCTGTAGGATGTATCTCAGTTGATATAAAAATTGTAACACTTACCTATTTGTATGTCATGAAATATTAACTATATACTGTATTTATGGTGAGAACAATTAGTTGCTACCATTTACATATGACATGCAAGATAAATGATCAAGATAATAGAAAGACTGTGCCCTGAATATTTTATGCATGTTATATAGATAAATATGCATATAATTAGAATATGACATTGAAAAGTGCCAAAATACAGTGCAAATAAATTAGTATCTGCTTTACTAAAGATGAATTAGCACCAAGCCTATGTGTTAGTATCTCCTGCAGATTATGTGTTGCATGCTAGATGATTATACTCTTACTATGTACATAATTTGCATATATACATGTATTGATGAAAAAGTGCACTGTGCACTGTGCATTTAAATTTTATTTTTTACTTATAAAGCCTGAGAATTAAAAGATAACAACACGATCATGTGTTAGAAGGTCCAACAGATGTGTTGCATGCTACATGTAGGATACTGCAAGTGAAAAGCTAAGAGGGTATTAGTTTTCATAATCCTTTTTCAAATACAACTGCACAAGTTAAAAGAATGTGTTTAATCTCATATCAATGAAAAATATATTCACAAGTACATCTGCATCCAGGAAAGTTACCATGGAAATATAAAACAAGAGCCCAAGGGCACTATGGTTCCTTGCATTAAAGATGATATTGTATTAAGGTAGTCCCAAGGTAAGGCATAATTTGCACCTTTAACCCCAATGACTTTTGGCCATCACCCAAAAACATAGGGGCACATTAAATTTCAAAATCATACAAGCACTTGCCGTTTGAGAAAAATGGAACACTAAACTTTTCAAATTATCACACTGCACACTGCCCACTTCCATGCGACAAATACATTCATCACCTTTCACTAAAATGTCATTTACTTGAGTTTGGGGTAGTATAGGAGGTTAGTTAATTGCCTTTTTGGTCAATCTCAACAATTCAAATCCAGACCTTAAAAAGAAGTCACAAAGGTCAAATACAGTCAAAGTAGATCAAAACTGATTTTAAATAAACACAGTCTCTTCTGCACCAAAGAAATTTAACAGTCATCTGGTCATTCCTGACCACCAAAATTTATGATGGATGACTAGAAATTATGTCATGGTTGTCCTTTAGACTACCCAATGTGTTTGCCTGAAAAGCAAAAATAAGGAAAAGCCCACAATTCTGCTACTAAAGGCAGCCCGATAGTGATTTATTACCACCAATTACTTCTTCACAATTTGGCTAGAAGACCAAGAAACAAACATAGCTCTGTAGAATCTAATAAATGACTTTCAACTTGACCTTTTAACCTAAAGAGGGTGTTAGAAACAGCACTGTAGTCCCTAGGGTAAAAGCAGAGGTAAAGAAGAGAAACTGCTTTCATATTTTACTATTGAAATTGGAATCTTAGCTTGCACTGTGAATAACTTTATTCAATACTGTATGTGAGGAAAAGGTTGTTTTTAATAATAATTGCATTACTGTCCTGATTGTTAACTAAACTGCTTTTAGACTGAGAGGGGGTTATAATTCTTCTTTTCTTTTATACATTGCATTTGTCTAAAGGCATTAAACTTCAGCTGGACTTTTAAACCAATTGAACAAAGACCCAAAGAGTCTTCACGTGCACTTTACTTAGACGAACACAACTTTCCATTATTTCCACTATGTTACTTGGTTATTGAGTAATTGCACCGCATACCTGGCATTGCAATAGGCCTACATATGACCTACATGTACACACTAGCCTGTCATTTAAATGTCAGTAACTCAAGTAACGAACATTGTAGGAGGGTAGTGTAATAGCCTTTTTGGTTCGTCTGATCAAGACAAATCTTGACGTCACAAAAAAGTCACAAAAAAGTCACAAAGGTCAAAAGGTCAAATGAGGTCAAGTGAGGTCAAGGGGGGTCATCACGTGCATTTCACTTAGACGAACACAAATCTCCATTACACCACCCCTCTAAAATGTTTCAGTGGCAAGATTTCAATAAAACATTACTTTTTGACCTTTTGACCCTTTCCAATTATTTTGGTTAATGTACCAACATTTTCACCTCCTACCAATCTAACTTATCCTAAAATGATGCCACTGCTTGAACAACGGATACTGAGTTACAGCTACTAACAGAAATTCAGTTTTTGGCCTCTGGTGATCACCAGTGACCTTTGACCTCCACCAAAAACGATAGGGCACATCTACTCCACAACATCTACATACATACCAAGTTTGAAAAAAATTGATCACTCGGTTATTGAGTTATCGCACCACATACCTCGCATTCCAATCCGTCACATACACACACACACACACATACACACACACATACATACGCCAAGGTGACTGCATAGGTTCCTTTGTTACACAAGGAACCAAAAAGCAATCTAGCCCAGTTATAAGAGCGATTATTCGAAAACCAGTCATGAACCAGGAATGCATGGAACCATTCAAATTAGGGACTACTGTACAGCACTTTTCCTCAAAATTTTTACTGCATATTCTTCCACAATTAACTTCTTTTGCTTGAGTGGGGGTGGATGGTGGTGGTGGGGTCATGTTTTATCTGTATGAAGGTATATTTTCCATCAAGGTACAGTAGTGTGGTATACTTGTCAATTATCATCATGAGCAGTACACCCAAACACAGCAAGGATATATATGATTAATGGTGAATGTAAAAAGTTATTACGTTTCGATTCCCACTGCCGGGCAACAACAGTAATCACATAGGTTGATTGCCAGCTGCTCTTCAGCTAGCTATACCTTCTACACTAGTTTTTACCCGTCAAAAGGTTCAGAATTTGTGATATCAGTGAAAGCAATCTTCATTATGGATCTGTTATGTAAGGAGGGCATAGGAGAACTGCACCTCAAAAACATGGATTATGAATGTCAAGATGATGTCACCAAACTGCCAGTCTCAGAGTTGCCAATGGATTGGGAGACTTGTCCTTAAATGTTTCTTTGGTTTATCAGGGAGTTGTCAGAGCCCTGGTTTTTATGGACATCTCAAGGATGTGTTTTACCTAGGTGTACTATAATGTACAGAAGTTTTTCCAAAATTATGCATTGAGCAAGCTAATCCAAATTTTTTGGAAAATTTACACCTTTCTCTGTATACATTCTGTCAAGATCCAAGCCGCCAGAACGTTTATGAAAGAAGACAATTTAAAAGAGATCACCTTCTGGACTAGAGTTACGATGCAGTCACACTAAAATGAATTTGGATCAGATTCTGATCTGATTTTTGTGAGGTTTTGTTACAATCTTCTCCATCTCTAGTGGAAATTGCACCAAAAATCTGTCAACCTATGTAAATATATGAATCGTACCATACTATTTTAATTAAATTTATGCTAATTATTTCATAACATCACATCAACAGAGAGATTTCCATCTAAAAAAATTTTTTGTCAGTGTGATGCCACAACAAATTTCAGTTGGCAATTTATTTTCCTAGACAGATGCAAATCATATATTTACACTGATTAAATTTTTTTTGGCTTTTTCCAACCAGAGATGTACATGACTTTAACAAAACCCCACAAAAATCAAATTGGAATCCGATCCAAATTTGTTGTAGTGTGACCGGGGCTTTATACTGATGGGGTTGCAGTGTAGGACCATGTCTTCTGCGGGATCAACTTCTCATATAGACGAATCCGATTAGTGCTTGTTTTTAGTGACTGTGCGCAGCCATTAGTGGGGTCCATTAGCCTTGAATTGCCTTTATATATCATCTACAAGAGTTTCAAACCATATTCAGTGAAATTGAAGGAATTATGATACAATGTAGTGTACAACAATCCATGATAGAGGTAAGCAAGGGAATGGAAAGATTAAAAGGTGACGGACCCCAGTTATGGCCGACTGAAACCATTACTTGCTGTCTGGATTCGTCCATAGGCATAAGGGGTCACACATGATTGGATGTTCTGTACCATATGCAGAGGTGAGAACTAGACTCCCTGAATGTAATCAGTGAAAGTATTGTTAGTACTTAGTATGAGTTAGTAAATGTGTAGTCACATCAGTATTTGTGAGATTTGAGATACCTTTATATTAAGAGGATGGTAATGGCTGGTGAAACTTACATCTGTATGTGACAAACTACAGTAGCTGGCAAAACAAGAATTATGCATAAATGCAAGACTATTTTAGCCCTTTGCATATGTATCAGCTACTGAATATTTATAGTCAAGGTGATGATTTAATTACTAACAGCTACAATAGTCATCAGACCACTGAAAGCTACTCATTGTGGTTAAAGCACCATAATTATATTAAATATACTTACTACAGCAAAAGAGCACCATATGTCATATATATGTATGTGACTAAGATTACCAGAACTCCTGATTTATCTGGACATGGACTGCAGTGACACACTGGAAAATTCAAGTTGCTCAAAATGTTCAGATTTCATGTATTTCTCACACAACTTAATTGACAGTTTTGTCACTGATTTTGCTTTAAATATTGTAACCATTTTGCATCTAGACACTTTTGCCAACCAAAATTATTCCAAAGCTGGGGTACCCTTCCCTGACACTTTCCAATAGGCCAGCAATCCCTGTCTTCCTTTTCAGAATATAAATATGGGTAATCCTATGGGTGACTCAATAGTATTGATAGCACATCTTGAATAAAATGCAAAGCATGGTAAGTCACGAAAGTGAAAGAGTTTTCCATCCAGAAGTACAAGATATAATAAAGAATGGGATATTGCTGCCAAATATGTGTTTATAGCTAAAAGCTGTAGAACACACTGTATGGCAACTTGCAGTTGTACCACATGGTGTGGGTCATAACTGGGGGGGGGGGGGGGGAGAGGGGGGTTAAAACTGGGTAAAGGGTATTTTCTTCCAAGCATAAGTGTGCAGTGATGAATGAGCCTACAAAAAAAACATGCAATATTTTAGAGGCTTTGAAGTAACTGGGGGGTTTCATCTCCCCTCTCCCAGTAGAATCTGCACAGGATGGTGAACATCAAGGGTCCTCGTTAATCTGTCCCTGCCTTTTGGGAAATGGCCTCATGACTACAGACACTTTTGTAATGTGTTACTTTAAAAAGCCCTTCCTAAATCTGCCGAACACTAAACAGTCTAAAACCCAGACTTTTGGGTGGTAAGTCCAGTTTTTAATTGACGATAACACTGGCACAGTTTATAGCCAACCCAATACTTACTGGGTTTATCATATTTCTATTGATTCTAGGGTTGGATTGGCTAAAGCTGTAGGTGCAAACATCAAGTAAAAACCTGACTTACCTGTCCAAAAGTCTGGTTTTAGACTGTTTCGTGGTACGTAGTTTTAGTAAGGGCTAAATGCAAGTTCAGGGGTCCAACAAAATCTTTTTCCAAGCAAACCATCCATTTCGGGTAAAGGGTAATATTAAAGGTGAGCAAACCCCCTTCAATTCACCTTCAATCCCAATTGAACGGCTATTGTACACAATATATTACTGACATCCATGATTTTGATGGATACTTAGCAGAAGTCATGAAAATGCTGTGGTACCACGAAAGCAATAGAACAGCTAAATATTTTGAAAGCATGTCAAGCTCTTGATGCAAATGGAATAAAATGCAGTTAGGTCATGACCTTTGACCCATGAACAAAATGACTATGATATGAGTCTACAGGCAGATGCAGCAACCAATTAAAAATTTTCATTACTCCAGTGAAATTCAGTTTTGCCTTCATCTGTCTCATCACCATGGCTGATTCTGTGGACTACCACTGCGCCCCACCGGGGATCCAGTGAGCAAATATCCTGCAAATTGGCTTCTTTCAGCGCAGCGATGAGGTCATCGCTTGGAAACTTGACCTCCAACATGCCACTCTGCAAGAGGTCAACATCTGTACAAGGAATTATTATCAAGTCCAAGTCAGTGAGACAATAAAATGACCATAAAACAGGGGGCATTATGTGAACCCCTGGCAGGCCATTTTTGTAGGGGGGTAAGAGACACCCTTTATAAATTTGTTTGTTTGATAGAAAATGCATCTTGGTTGATGCCCCTTGAAAGATATTTGGTCCCCTTCCCTCTAGAAACTTTTTGTCCCCTTTGGTACATTGTGTGGCAATGGCCTTTGTCCATCAGTCTGACACCGAGTTGACTTTGGTTGGAAATCATTTATGTGGCAGGCAGAGTTTTCTCATAGCCCTTCGGAAAAATTGTGTGGGGGTGGGGGTAGGGAGGAGGGTTGTTCAGTGCCTGAATGGAGGTTCTTTTAAGTAAAATTAATGTAGGATCAGGGATAGAAACTTTTTCCCATTGTAGACTTCTAAAAACCATGCAAATGTTCTGCAAAATGGAAGCTTTTAATTAAATTAAAATTGCAAGAAAATTTATCAAAAGAAAAGTTTCAAATAAAAATACATTTAAAGTTCAAAAGAATGAGGTTTGCTAGAATGTCAGCTATTGCTATCATTTTATACGCACTGACAAGCTTTCACTGCTGGCAATAAAAAACTGGACACAAATACGAACATGGATCAAGAAATTAAATGCCAACCACTTGTCTGACATCTCAGGTGAAATGCAACCACCCAATGTTCAAAGTATTCATAGTTTTAGCAATGATGCATGTGCTCTGCACTTGAGAACTTTTTATAAAAGCAAGGAAAGAAATACAGGGCTCTGTTTTTTAACATTTTAAATAAATAGTTCAGCAAATTTGCAGGAAAGCTGTTGCAGATTTCAGCAAACATTCCAAACTCATACTTAAAAAGAAATATCAACCTGAACATATAGCTATGAATAGCACTCACTGGTATATGGGATACAAATACTAACTCCTGAATATTCATAATAACAGTTTCAATACTCTAGAATTAGTTGTAATAATATTTCCACTTTTTAATGGCTGGGCCCATATCAACAGATGGTCTAATCCATGGGGTCCATCAGTTCAATATACCCCATGGTTTGTACACATTAAAAATGACAAAATTTCATGCCTTTTCTGTGACTTTTAAGGACTTTGACTGATATTTCCAGGACCTTTAAAAACAGTCCTATCCTGTATATCTGTCTTTTTCCCATGTTACATGTCTCTGAAAATCTGGAAAATTGGAACAATATGTCTAACTCCTAACATTCAGTGACCTTTCCCCAGGACCTTTTGAAAAATTGCTCATTTTTCCTGACTTTCCAGGACTGGAAATTGAAGTTTTTCTGGATTTTCCAGCCAGGATTTCTAGAACTTGTATGAAGAATGTACCTCTGTTTAACAAGAAATCCTACCAGAGGTTATATCCCTTCATTGCAGCACTACAGGACCACTATGCACCTGAGGACCTTTAACATAGGTTCCCATGCACTGACCCCCTTGATGGGGGAGCTAGAGGCAATTGAGATGGACACCCTAATCACGGGCATAAGAGGCGAGAGTGCAGGGGGGCACTTGCTCTCCCACTTCGGGCAAAAAAAGCTGGTCCATTCAGGCAAAATGGTGCCCGAATGGTGCCATTATTTGGGCAAAAATTGCTCTTGCTTCCTCAAAAAAATTACCCCCCCCCCGACCATGATAGAAAAGAAGATACAACTTTGCCTTTATAAGAACATTACAGATGATGAAAAAGGCAATCTTAAACCACTCTTCTCAGAACCCCACAGGTTGTGGTCACAATTTCGTTTCCCAGCTTCATATGCAGCATCAGTAGTATATACCCTCATTTCTTCAACATTTCTTCAACATTAATTCGAGTCACTTTTTCAAGAAAAAATTGATACACAACACCCTATTCCCCTGACCAACTTTCTCCAACCATATCAATCTACAAAAATGATTTCATACATGAAGTTTTTTGTTTTACAGATTTTTTTTCTATGGGGAGGAGGGAACATCGGTGGTATTATTTTAAAACCCTTCTACACATGAAATCCCACCCTTATTGTCTAGTGATATTAGCTTGGCTGGCTTGCCATTTTTGGCATACCTGGAGAGAAGTACATCTGCCCATCTAGCAAGTCCGAGTTATAAATGCAAAGATAACATTTTTTCTGCATTTACTTTTCTACTTTTTATTTTTGAAAATAAGCAGACAGCAACAATAAAGGTGACATAAAATGTGGCAAAAGGAAAGATCAAATCATACCAGGTTGGTTCAAAAAGTATGTTGCCGTGGAGACTTTGAATGGTGTGGTGTTATCCAGGGAATAGACCGATGACATCACCTTGCCAGCACTGGAGGACTCCAACCCTGCAATTTCATCCTCAACTGATGAGACCTAGAAATGTAAAAATTGCCAGATTTGATCAAATTTCAAGAAAACTATAATGAGGGTTGGGTACAAATTCAAAATAACAAAATTCTATAACATTCCACGATACTTTCGAGGTCAATGAAGTGGCATAGCGCCAACAGTAAAGGTTTTCATTGCCAGTGATCATTCTGCAGTAAATGGACTGTCCAATAGAAGTAGGAGCATAATAGGTTGACTGACATTTTTCCAGGACATTACAAAACTACTTAGATCCCATGTGTCTGCCTTTTTTCCACAAAAGTATGTATCAAAACATTAAGAAAATTGGAGCAGTACGTCTACTTCATAAAAAGCCCCCAAGAACTGCTCATTTTGGACCATTGGCAAGAATTGCTCATTTTTGGACCATTGGAAGGAATTACTCATTTTCCATCTCTTTCCAGGTCTGGAATACAAATTTCAGTTTTACCTAACCTGTCAGCATTTCCAGACCTGTACAAACCCTGTATACATATGCATCCATTAATACTGCTACATTTGGCACAACGGTCAATGATGGTTAACAGAAATTTCAAATATACATGTACACACAAAATGGAAAATTTTCTCATTTACATCAGTAAACAAGCAGAACTACACCTATGCAATTTTTTCATCTGTCCCGAGGGACATACAGATATATGGTTCCATCCTCTCTACCTTGAACCTTCCGTGCGTACCTCCCTATGACTCTGAAACAGCTAAAGATACATTACTCAATAGTTCCCTTTAAACAAAAGTCTAGTGCACAATTTGTTGCACCTAATCATGTGGCAACCAACCAAAACAATTGAAATGCGCAAATCTCATGAATTTTCTACTCATGTGATTGTAAACTGATTGAAAACATCTTCTGTAACTTTTGATCCCACTTTCTCCAAAATGACCATTTTCCTCATTTCCTCATTTTTACCATGAAGATCCATGACAAGAAAACAGTAACAAGCATAATTCCAAGAGAGGTAGCATGACTACATATTAGATTGCAGTAAATAACCGGAGATAAATACATAGAATTTACCTGAAGCAAGCACATTGGAACAACGGTACAAATTAACATAAAAAAATACAGAAATACCAAAGCTAAAAGCAAAGTAAGTTTTGCCTTCAGTCAATCACTCTCAAAATTTCCTGAATTTGAACTTTCATGGCCATTAAGTAATTATAAATGTACATGAGGGCCATATATATCCACTAATTGCTATGACTGGAAAGAAAACAAAGATGATGGGAGGGGGGAGGGGAGGGGGGTAGAATGCATGTTGTAATCTTTCTTCACCCAAGTGACTTCCATTCCTGAAACATCCATCCAGCATCAGTGAGATATATGAACACAAATGGTAATGGGGACCTTCTTCAATGATAAGCTTCCACTTTACGAAAGAAACCCCAGGCCCCTCTATCGTATAAAGCAAAATCGTTTGGGGACAAAATTATGGGACTCAGGAAAAGGTTGACCCTCAGACTTTCCAAAATGAATGTGAGTGAACACCATCCTGCAAACCAAATACTCTCCTTCATTGTTCAATGTTTGAGGTCAAGTAATGTCAGCATATAGTAGGTTAAATAATGTAGAGTTATGATTTCATCTTTTCCACTAAAGAAATTGTGCGGACATTTCTTTGCCTAACGAAGCGTATACTGTCAGCAGAAGAAACCGCTTTGTCTTTGATGATTACAGTACATTACATCCATCAATCAATATTTGACATTACACAAAATGAGAAACATTGCAAAGAGTCATACTTGAATAAACACAAAGTCACAAGGGATTGAAGGGATAAATTATAAAGTTTATGTTTTATTCATAAAACACTGAGATGAGACAGATGTATATTGTGAGGGAGACAAAGTTAATATTGCAGGAAACCAGGGGCATCATGCAAACATACATTTTTTGGGGCCCAAACTTGGGGGAGGGGAGGGGCAAAAACTTCAACATGGGTAATAACAAACTATTATATTCCCATTATTTGGACATATGGAGGGTTTCCAAAAGTACTTTCGGACAAAATTTCATGGCCCCCTTGAAAAATTTGGAGGAAAGATCTCAACTTTTTACTGGTAAGTTTTGTGGCTATGCTGCAGGGATCCTTCTGGCTACTGCAGTATGTGTGTGGTCCCAGGAGCCCAAAGTGGCATGATGCCCCTGAAGTCTGTAGGAGACTGCATCTAAAACCAAATATATAATGCATGCATGCAAAATATGCACTTATCAAAGATAACAACATATATATATATATATATGTACTGTATTTTCCTTCTTAACAAGCCACCAGAAGAGTTGCAATTGTTAAGAACAGGGTGGGGGGGGGGGGGATTTTTTGTGAGCATTTGTTAAAAACAAAAGTTGCCAGTAAAGCTCAAACTAATATTTGCAGATGGTCTTCAATGAGTTGCTAAGACGTAATGGACTGAAAGGTGAGATATGTTTTGACAATGTACAGTTTGAAATAATCCTACAGCCCTAAGGCCTAAGCCCTAAGGCCTAATGTAGTCTAGGCCTATCACCTTCTTTGTCTTTTTTTCAAGGGGGTGGGGAGTTGCTTAGAAAAGAAGAGAGGGTGCCACTTATTTCAAAGGAAAATACATTACAGAGAAAACTGCACATAATGGCAAATAAGGCACTAAATATAATCAAGGTCATATGGCTTGATAGGAGACAAGAATTCATGCTGCTAGAATTGAATAGGACATTTTAGCCAATGTTACCCTAGGTAGCAAAAGGCGTTTTCTTGGGTGAAGTTTGTCTCTGCAGCAGTTAACCCAGTGTTGTAACAAGTCATGACTCCAGCCAATTCCTTTCAAAATGACAATGACTCGATAGAATTCAAGGGTATATTTTCCCCACTGAAATAGTACAGTGACTCGAGACCTGACTCGAGTCACTTTAAAAGTTTGAAAACTGGTGATTCAAGTCACTAATCTAGTGACGTGACTACAACCCTGAGTTAACCCTGTTTAAACCAACCTAATACTCTATTGAGCAAATACTGTAGTCTCTATTGATCTCAAGAAACCTGAACAGGAAGTTCCCTGATAGATTCTGGATTATTAGTTGCCAGCTTGAGATGGCTAAAACTAGCTATTGCTTTCTAGCTTCATGTGGGAAGACACTTCAACAGCAGTATGTTTCATAACAACAAGTAATACAATAGGAAAGAGACATTCAACATAACATTAAAAACTATTTGTTGGAGAAGATCGAATGCAGTCCTTAGGAAGCCTTTCAAATATGTGAAACTAGAGAAATTTCAAAATGTTCTGTGTCTGTCATTGTCCTAAGAACCTGAGGGATTTAAAATTTATGGAGGTAACAGTGCTTTCAATGAAAGTATCATTCAAGAACAAATTATCTTTGTATGCATCATATTCAAAAAGTCATGTAACTCATTCTTTTAGCCTACACCTTCCCCTATTACAATAAAAGCCACTATGAAGAGCTGCACATATGGAGCCTCCTTTGTGGGCAGTCTAATGCACTATATTTGGCTGCTAAAAGGAATTTAAGTGTTGTTGAAAAACCCAAGGGACATATACATGTCTGCAACTAAAAGCATTCTTGGATCTTCTCACCTCCACCGGGTGTCAAGTGAAAGAGCAATGTTGCAAGAGTACAAGCAATGAAGCTATTTGTTTGAATACCAATGGTCATTAGATATTTTAAAAATTCTCTCATGTAGCCGATCATTAAAATATTCTTGTCAATGTGACCAAGAGACTTGCTCCACTATTTCAATGCTTCACACACGAAAGACATTTTGATGGAATATTAAAACTCACAATAAAAATATGTAATCCTTTTGTGTCACAGATTATTTTTACTATGTTACGTGTCAATTACTCCTTCACCAAATTCTTCAGTGTTTCCAAGTGTGTAGCCCAAGGGGAGGGAGTCGAGGCAGCAATTGCCTCCTCCTTAAGCACCTGTTGTAAAATTCATTTGTTTTTTTTTTACGACATCAGTGGCTAGTATTTCCCCTATTTATATGTGGTAAACTAGGCCCTGAATGAAAGTGAAATTTCCATCAATCTCAGAGGTATTTCCAGACAAAATTTTCTGTATGGTTCCTGCCTGCTGTGGTACATCCTTTGATGTTCCATCTATTGGTTTTATCCCCTCCTTGACATATTTTCTACTACCCAACTGAGTGTTTCCAATATTCAATGAATATTGCTGGAAGATTATCCTTAATTTATTAGTTCTAGACATGAGGCAACTCTAGCCAAGAAATTATTTTTTGTCTATCTTTTGTCTTTTTGAGACATTAGTGACAAAAACATTTTCAGTTTCATTGTTCTTTCACCAAATATTTATTCATACTGCTTCTGATGTTAATTAATACATGCTGGCAGTTTGTTTATGAGTGAGGAAAACACAGGAGAAGACGAGCCCCCCTAACTTTCTTGGAAGGGTAGAACCTTGCAAGACTTCCTTTCATTTTTTTAAAAATTAATGTGATCACATCACCTACTTTTATACTTGAGATCAATTACTCCAATGGAGAGGGAATGGCCTCATGACAGCCACATCAGGCAAATCCAGCCAAGAGCGTTACCAATGTATTCTTCAGACTTTTGTCCTTTTGAGACATTAGTGATGAAAAAGCTTTCCAGTTCTGTTTATTCATCAAATACTTCAATGTTTTTGATGTATAATGCTGGCAGGGTTGTTCATAAACAGAGTTGTATAGACGAATTTGAACAGTCAAGTGATGGTCTGATTTTAGTTGGACAGGCATACAGTAACTGGGGTCCATTACCTTTCAATTTCCTGGCTTACCTGTACCATGGATGGTTGTACCCTGAATTACATCTTAATCCCATCAATTTCACTGATTATGAGGATTTGAAATTCATGTAGACAATAAATAAACATGAGGTAAGGCTGACGGACCCCTCTAATGGCTGCCAACAGTTACTAAACACAAACAATGATCGGATTTGCCTATACAGATCAAAATATTGATTTTTAAGATGATATAAAGGACGGGGAAATCTCATGACCATCTTAAGTTCAACAATCCTTAATGCTCCCTAATTGACTCTCCCACCTAAGTTTGTTAGTTAGATGGAGTCTTACAACCCAGTTTCTAACCAGTTGGTTTTAGACAAGCCAGCCAGGGCCATTTTTACAGTTGTGGCTAACGGGCTTGTTTTCCCTACTCTCCTAGCTAAGCTATATTAGTGACTTATAAATCTATCTTTATATGTATATATTTATTATAAAATTTTAAATAATTCTTTACATTGCATTCTATTATATAACATTTGCAAATATTTCATTCATATTGGATTTGGATATTAAAGTTGAAATTAAATTTTGCTCCAGCCTATTTAAATACGTGAATTTTGTGTAATAATTAAGAACCAAAATACTAATCAATGAGATAAACCAATAAACAAACAGCCTAGTTCTCACCATCTTCATCACCAAATTTACTTTCCAGTGTAAAATTTAACAAAACATTCCATAAATTTTGAATTATCTCCCAGTGCATACTCTTTCTTTCACTCAAGTTCTATAAACCTATTTAGGATTCAGTTTCCATCAAATACGACAGCTTTTGTCCATTACATTAAAGGGCCAATCCTCTCACCCCAAACTACAATTTTGGTAGCAATTTACCAAAATTCTCAATTGGCTCAACTCTTTGATTGACAGCTGATTCGAACAATGCAGAGTACCAAAGCTTGTACTACACATCATGAACTGCACTGAGTCTTCATTATACACATAGATCTTTTCTATACTCACCCAGAAACAATAAAATTGATTGTTTCTGGATGAAGATGAATTTCAGACAATTGTGTGAGGGGCTTAAGTAAGAAAGTTAGGAGAATTGGTACTGTTTCGGGTGAGAGAATTGGGCCTTTAAATTAAAGAGAGGAAATGAGTAAAATGAATTTTATCTGATATATAAATATAAATAAACTTGTACAAAATTACAAACTATGTTAAACTTTAAAACAGTGTGTATGAGTTAATGCACCTGTTGATCAGCACAAGACGACTGTTTGTCATAAATATATGAAACACTTGACTTTTGAAACACTTTGTAGACATAAAATGATTAATTTTTCTCTTAAATTAAATTCTTAGTATTGCACAATACCTTTAATACATTGTCTTTAACAATAATCTTCATTCACAAAACATTTCATTTCCACCAGTTACACATTCACAGTCATGCATGCAAATACATGCAAGTGGATATACAGGGTAACATCACACAATTATCACAAAGTTGGCAAAAATTCTCATCTGCACAAAAAGAGTGATACAAACTGAACACATGGGATACTATTCATGACAACAACATCTCCCGAAGGCGATTTTGGAGAACCTTTGACACGCAACATCCAACCCTTACTACCTCTACTTCGTTCTGGGACACTTGCGCTACTGTCAGGGCAAGTTTGTCCTCCAGGGCAGCCAGAATCTCCTCAGCGGTATTATCGTCGATTGTCTCAACTTCCTGTTCAAGCTGGAGAAGCCTCTCCTCTAAGGTGTAAACTTTGCCGGCAGACAAGTAAACCTGTCAGGATATGGAAAAGATTCATCTTAAAGATTGATCAAATGCTTAAACAGATTCAAGACGACAAGAAACATGACACTCCCCTCTGCCTCTGCTCCTTCATTTTGATGCCCGCCAACTGACACTCTGCTCTGACATTTTGTTACCTTTATACATGAACTAACATATTCTTTCTTTGAAGGAAGCAGCAGAGTCTTATCTCACTTTTTAAGACCTTTACCCTGAAACTGAAATGTGAGAGCAGGAACGCATCTTTAGATTGACACAAAAATGTTAAAAAAAGCAATCGACCTTTTACTACGGACTGTGACCTAAAATATAGAAAGGCTTTTATTCGACTTTTTGGTGGAACTGTCTGGATAAAAAGGCTTGATAAAATTTGAGATTATAATTGACAGGTAAGGTGGCACATGACAGACTCAACTTATCCATTAATTCCCACCTGCATAGGTTAATTTACATATCACTGCTCCCACAGGTTGCTGTATCTTTTGAATACATTTTGCACTGTGCAGCACATGTAGTTAACTTGTGGCGGATTTAACGCTAAAAGCTAATGAAAATAACTATAAAAACACACTGCTAGAATTGAATAGGACGTTTTAGCCAATGTTACCTGAGAAAAAGGCATTTTTTCTGGTGAAGCTTGTCTCTGTAATTGTGGCAGTTAACCCTGTTTAAACCAGCCTTGTTGCTCTTTCGAGGAAATAATCTTTGAAGGGGGCAAACACCTTTAACTTTATTGATCTCAAGATACCTGAACGGGAAGTTCTTTGATAGATTCTGGATTATTAGTTGCCTGCTTGAGATGGCTAAAACTTGCTATTTGCTTCTAGTGTCATGGATGTTGGGGGAAAGATTTCAGACAGGACCAATCAATGTTCAATCTATTCTGATAGAAGTAATTATTTATGCAGGAGACCATGCACCTTTAACAATTTAATAAAAGGGTACACTAAGTTGAAAACCTGTTTGCAATCCTACCAACAAATTTCTCTGTTTAGTGTACTTTTCAAGCATGAGCATACTCAATGCAAACATTTAGTATTGTGAAACAGAGTTGTAGTGCATTTTCACACTTACACATATAGCAATCCAGTATTAGGTTTTTTTTCTTTTATTGTTTTAAATTCTTTTGATTTAAAATTACTATCAACTCACCTTAGAACTTCAATACCCTCTCCCTTCCCCCCCCAAAAAATAAAGGCCACCCCCAAGAAAGGTCAATAATGATTGCATTAGGCATAAGGTTGCCTCTGTACAATTTATATGCAACACCCCACTTTTTGTTGAAAAAGTGATGTTACAGCAAGGTCAACCTGACTTCCTATTATCAGCTTTCTGTCAATGGTAGCTGCCATGTTCAGCACTATGTAAACAAAGATTCCCATTGAAAACCTCATTCATAAAAGCAGAGACGGTTTGTTCAGTGCAAGCCAAGTTTGCAACCAGAGCTGCCTCAGCAGACCAGGACAATAGGCTTATCTCTTTGAACACATGTAGGCTGGTTGTGCTGGCACTGAAGCATGATGAATTGTGTAAACATATAGTGACCAGACTGCATAGAGGTAGCTTATGCCTAATGGTCCTTTCGTTATGAAGGGAGAAGAGAACCTTCATGTTTCTCAACCAATGACATATTGCTTCTCAGTTGCCATTTTGATTAAACTGGCTATTGTTTTCAGTTTAAGGTTTACTTGCATAATGAAATCATTCGAGTTCAAATGGACCTTTTAATTGAGTGCTTTTATGTGATATTACAATTGGTAAGCCACTCCCACTGTGGGTCGAAAATTACCAGTGTTTTAGCAGCCACACCTGTGGCCTTTGGCCCTTTAAGGAATAAATGGCCTTTTCTTCAAAGACAACAAGATTGTTACATTTTCTGTTTATCTTATCTCAAAGTCATGCCCTAACTGGCAGCTCCGCTAAGAGGGCTGGCTGCTGGCTAGCCTAGATCAACAATGAACCATTGTGTGAGCATGCAACTTTTATGTGCTAGATCCATTTTGATAGTACCTAGTTCATCTGAGTGCAAACAATATGCATGGTCTTGCAGGTTTGTGATTTGTGGTTTGCTCATGGTTTATGTGCTTAGGCTAGATGCAAACAGATAGAATGGAGCAAGGTGTGAAACTGGAAGTCAGGTTCACAATTTTATTACAGCACTTTTGGAACAAAAACTGCAGTATCAGGTTCGCAGTTTCTTAAAGGCAGGAATCTCATAATGTAGGGTACTACATTATTTTTTGCCCATCAAAAGAGGCAATACTTGTGATGTCAGAAAAAATACTCTACACCACACTAAACCAGACAATATTTTAAAGGCCAACCAATTATGCCCCAAAAAGATGGAGACAATGCTCCATCCTAATTTTACTTCCAGTGATAACCAATATACCACAAAGATCGATGTAATTTTCTTAACTTCTATCAAACAGAATATAACCTCTAATTGCATTTACGAATATAACAGTATTCCTTGATATACATGTGATGAAATAGCAGTCCCTTTAATCTTTCTAATTTGTTTCCTGAACCGGAAGTCTCTTTTCAACTATTTTAATACAAATGATGCAGTCTCCTTGCAATACTTCTCCTGCCCTTAAGGTACAGGTTGCTGTTAATGACAAAACCAAATTCTTAGAAAAAAGAGTTGAATAGTTCATAATGAGTCTAGATGATACTTGTCTCAAGGTAACAGAAAGGTCACACTGCATGTCAATTAATATCAAAGCGAGCTATTCACTGGTTCAAAGGATGTTAAAGCTAAATTCTACTTTTAATATTGATGTGACACAATAAGGAATGCTGATATGTATTCCCTGTAGAAATTGCCTGAGTCCATTTTGACCCAACTTGGAATATCCCAAACTTTAAAAAAAGCAACAGATTTTAATATTTATACCAGCTACATGTAATATTTGATGTTATTTTTTGAACTTTGAGACAGGATGTCAAAACACTCCTGCTCCAGCAGTCCCACATTCAGTTTTCAAATATTTCCCATCCCACCTGCTGTTATATTTACTTGCAAAGAGTAAAACACTCCATTATCCCTCAAATTTGCTCAATCTGAAATAATTTGTACTGACAAAAATAAATTTTTTGAATAATGGGGGAGTGCAGAAAAGTGACAAGTTTTGTCAGTGTACAGTTCACTTATATAGTTTTCGCCTTTCTGCCTGCCTTTTTTGAAAACATGCAAGAAAAAGACATTTTCTAGGTCTGTTTGGCACAATATCTTAAAAATATCAAACTGCTGTTTAAGTTTCACATAAAGCTGCGGTCACACTACAACAAATGCAGATCAGATTCCGATCTGATTTTTCTAAAGCTCCTCTACTTCTGGCTGGAAAGAGCCAAAAATTTGTCAAGCATAATATTTGCATCTGATGTTTATGAAAATACAATTCAACTTACTTTTTTCTACCTTACAAAACAATTTGCATAACTTTAATTTTCATAATACTGCAGAACAACTTATACATACACATGTTAGCAAATTTTTGGCTCTTCCTGACTAGAGATTGAGAAGATTTTAAGGAAATTGGATCGGAATCTGATCTGAATTCGTTGAAGAGTTTCTGCTGCTTGAAGCAACACTTTTTTACCTTTTCTTCCAGTTCTGTAACCTGGTTGTAGAGCAATGTTAAAGGGTCATTGATGCCATTTTTGTTTCCAAAATGATGGTCAAACACAGAGACCTCAAGACTGCTCTCTAGTTCGCTTCCTTCTCTGCTTTCAATACCATTATCCATGAAGAGATTATCTTCTTCTAGAACCATGACTGTCATCTCCTCAGAATCTGGGTCTCTCAGTTCTGAATAAGTGTCCCCTTTGATCTCGTTTGCATAATCATCTTGAGATGGGGAATTGTTGTGACTTTGACTGGCCAAAGGTTCTTCACAGCTGAAGAAAAGAGTTGCTGTTGGTGGGGAATCTTTCCCTGATGTGACACGGAATATCATACTCCCTGTGCTACCTGGACTCAAAGACGTCTGTGACTGGGGACTGGTTACTTCTGTGGGGCCCTGCTCCTCTTGCGATGGTTCTTCCACATCCATACTAGATTGAGAATTTTTACGAGAACTGCTGCTACCCTCTGGATCCCCTCGTTTACCAAGTAAAGCATGTTCTGCGAAATTATGGCTGAACTGGCCTTCCTCACTTGCAACCAAAGCAAGTGGTCTTGCTTGGCTGCTGTAGCAAGCTTGATTTTTATCTTCAGTTTCAGGATTGCATTCCTCGTCTTCAACTAAGTGTGCATCCATGACATCTTCTGTTGTGCTGAGGACTTTGAGAGCTGTTGCAGTGATCATTCTCACAGCACTGGCCATATTTACCTACAAAACAAAAATTATTTATGTCAATTCACTGAACCTATCCAGTGTAAAAAAGATGAAGGCAAAACATGCAATATCTTCATTGTCCTGATTCCCCCACCTCACATCTTTTCTCCCTCCCCCAAAATACATTACTTTTTGTACACTTTTGTCTTGGTATATAGAATTCCTCTGCCTCCAATTACACCAACCATTAGCCAAGTGGATGCTAATACAGGTTAGGTTAGGCAAGATGACAGGTTAGGTTAGATAGAGTTTTACAGCCGAGTTTCCAACCAATTGGTTCAAGTCAAGCCTACCACAGCCTTTTTCCCAGTTGTGGCCCACTGGCCTTGTTTTCCCTACTCCATTGGGTGCTGATACAGAAAAAACCACCAATTTTGCAATGTTTGAATCCAACTGGCCATTGTTAATTAAGGTTAACTTAAAGTGGTGAGGAGGTCACAGGAGGAGTAAATCCCCTGCCATTCTCCCAATGACTGAAAAAAAATTATTTCATTTGAATTCTAATGAGTTCAGTGGCACAGGTACAGTGAGGGCAGGGGGGAGTCTCTCCCCCTGGCTCTGAAAAATGAAAAATTCCGAAATTTGCCATTTGTGACACCAGTCAACTACAGTGAGGTTTTCCAAACTCTTTTTTCATAAAATTCCAAATTCTCTCCAGTAAAAGTATTTGCTTCCAAATTGCACAATTATCTGCATGCTTCGAGCAAACACTTTGCAGATACTAACGCAGTTGTGTTCGCTCATATTCAGTTTGGTAAACTTTTCAGAACTCTGGAAAAGACAAAACAAGCAGATCATCAAGTGATTTTGGCAACTACAATGCTATTTTCATAAATTTTCTTCCAATAAATTCCAAGTTGTCTCCAATTTACAGTAAGCTCTTAACTCTTAAAATGTTGTAGAAGGGCCTCAGTCAGAAGGCCTTTCTTTAGATAACACTGTGTAGCAACGACGATCTTTGGTTGCTGTGCAATACTTGCCAATGAGATATTACAGATTCTTTAGTAATTCCTAAACTTTTCACATTTCCTCATATAGGAAACCAAGAATCCAAAATTTTCTCCAAGCAAGCTCCACATTTTCAAAAAGTTGCTTAAAAAGGGCAACATTTTGGCAGGCTTCTTAGCCTGCCACAAATTACATCCCAAAAGAGTTGGTGTTCACACTTTGTAAAATATGGAAAATTTGGGTGCTTGCCCCATCCCCTCTGGAGAAATGTCAAGCTATGCCACTGACTATGTTTTGTTATGTGCCACTTTTGTTGTATATGATTCGGTGCAAAAGAAAGTACAATGGCCACTTGTTTTTGTGTAACCGTAATCTTCTGTGATCTAAAAACATGAAACAACTACCTCAACAGGATGTTATTCTCAGAGTTGTACCAAATCAAACAGAAAATGCTAAAGGAAAGATTTATTTTTAAATATTTTGCTTTCTAACATAAAATTTGCTGGAAAGATGATATCTTACTCTCAGGGGATCTTTGACTGGAGTTGAATATTCCACAACTTACTGTTACAACCAGATTTTCCCTTTACCGTTGTTTGGATCCTTTTGGACCCATAAGGAGAGCGCGGCTGTCACCCATCTTTACTGTTTCACGCGGAAACTGTGAGTAGCTACCCAAAAATTTGGACACAACAAAGAGAGAGACAATAGTTTAAGGTCATGGGGTCAATCCCCTATGCTGATGCGGGGCATGCTACATCCGCTTTTCCGCCCACGCACTCCCGAGGCCCGCAAATATGCCCCGATTTGAGCACAACGGTAAAGGGTTATAGCCATCAAAATTTGAGTGGTGATAATATTTTCTGGTGTGGTGGTTCTTCAAATTGTGGGGCATGGGAAACTCATCAAAGGGAAGAGAATGAAACCCTCCCCTTTTGAAAAAACTTTTCTAAACTAGTGGCATTCCGAAGTCAAATCATAGGAGGGCAAACCTGCACCATTAGCTCATTTGAAAAATTTGAACTGTTGAAACAGCAAAAAGATATATCTGGACAGCCACTGCTACTCTTGTGTAATATTTCATAGAAGAATACAGTCACAATGTCTCTATTGTGCTGGTCACTAGACATTTTCTGAGTAAGTTCATGGCACACATACTATACACTATTGAACTTGACTTAATCCAAGGTTCCTGCCATGTGCCTTTGTTGGTAAGTACCAAATTTAAAAAGTAGCTAGGGGGCTTTTTTCAGCATGGTGGTACTACATTTATCAATATTTTGAGATCCAGTAGGTTCCATATGTTATATTATAGATGAATCTGAGCAGCCCCTGTGTATGATTACTGTAAGCAGCCATTATATTCATATTCAGTGAAATTGAGGGCATCAAGATACAATTTAGTGTACAACAATCCTTGATCCAGGAAAGCAGGGAAATTGAAGGACTTAACGAAATGGACCCCAGTTATGTCCGACTAAAATCAGACCATCAACTAACTATCTGGATTTGTCTATAGTAATCCTAGTGCTGGTCATGTAGGTAGTTGGTAATATGCATTTTTGTGTATTGTTGGCCAATTGTGAGGTTATTTTTGATAGAGTTTTATTGCCCAGTTTCTAACCAGTCACAAAAGTCCTGCAACACCTATAAATACTTTTTTTACTTAGTAAAGTTTTTCATATTCAAAGGTAAATATTGCACTCAAAGGGCACCAACAAAGCATGCGAAGAAAATGAATTTAAAATGTGCTGGAAAGATGTTATCTTACTCTCATGGGTCTCTGACTGGAGCAGAGAAAATGACTTCAATCAAACATGAACCAATCAGTCTCACCAACAGCTTCAGCAAGCACATCATCATCTCCTTAAGACATTTTGCATTAAAACTCATTAGACAACCCACTCCCCTAAAATTTGGACAAACTTATCCATTCCTTGAAGTCCTTGTCTGTTACACAACTGACAATTGTTGCAGATTTCATGGTCCAGAGACCGCCTATTGTTGTCTTAGGTTTTCTATTGTTGTAAAATCAGCCAAGTCTTTATATAATGAGTCAAGTCTTGATGTCCACTTTCAAGGGGCAGAATTCTCTAATGAGTTATAAAAGTTGCATCATTTGAATAATTGAAAGTGTGGGTGGACTAATTATTAATGAGCAACAAATGGCTCAAATGTTCTGTGAGAAACTCTGCAATAGTTCTCAAGAGCTAGGCTGATGTATACTGCCTTATTTTGAATACCGTAATCTATCGTTCTGTGTCTGTATTGTATTGTAGTAAATGAAGCATTTTCCTTTAAAGGTCTAGGGCAGTCACCAACAAACCTTTTTTGAAGAAACAGCAAAATTTCACATTTCTCTTTTTTCTTTTTCTGCAAAGTATCTTTCATAAAATTTTAGGATATTATTAGTGCATAATCCAGCAGTCACTACCAGTAAATTGAACATTTGAAAAGAAACTGTCATGTGACTCTAAAGAGCCAATCATGAAACAGGAAAGCATACTATAGGCGAATCCGGACAGCAAGTGATGGTATGATGTCAGCCAGCCATAACTGGGGTCTGTCAACTTTCAATCTTTAAATTCCATTGCTTATATGTATCATGGAAGGACGTACACTTAATATTATATTGATTTTTTCAATTTCGCAGAATATGAGGTTTTGAAATTCATGTAGACAATAAATGAAGATGATTAAGGCTGATGGACCCAATTAATGGCTGCCCACAGTCACTAAACACAAGTGCCGATTGGATTTGTCTATACTACTGCATTCTGGGGAAACTGCTCTTGCCCTTTGAGGTAAAAAAAAGAAACATACAGACATGACAGGTGTACAAAATGTCATTACCTCAGATGGAGATGTGATTTCACATGGAAACTGATCCAGATCTCTGTGAAGGCTTTCAACATCTTCAGAAACCAGACTCTGGAAACATTAAACAGCAGAAATTTCTCTTTTAAAAGTGTTTTTCTTATCTAAATCTCATTTTTTTTGGCTGTCTACTTTCTTTTTGGGAAGGAAGATCTCATTTTGCATTAAGAACTTTGGACTCTTGGTAAATCATCTAAAGTAGATCACTTCTTAAGGTACAAATTTTCGGTAAAAAAGGGATAAAAATATTACACAACTTTTCAGAAAGAAATAATCCAAATTTGTTGAAGAGGGTGTTTGCACTTGTAGCAAAGATGGTCCAAAAACTAACTGGGAGGGGAACTCGAAGGGTATTCGGAGGGGAATCTAATAATACTCCTACACTGATCTGTCTCAATTATACAGGAAACAAATGCTACACTACTTTATAATACACTACTGTCCACAATTACATAATCCAAATATGTCAGTTAGTTTCTGGGTAAAATATCCAAAAGTTAACTCTGAAGGACAACGGGAGGGGAAAAGGCAGTTTATGGGGGAATTCCAATAATTAATCTTCCCTTATCCACTTTCTCTTCCCCACCACAGTCTCAATTATAGACCCCCCACCACAGTCTCAATTATAGATCCCCCACCATAGTCTCAATTATAGACCCCCCACCACAGTCTCAATTATAGACCCCCCACCACAGTCTCAATTATAGACCTCCCCATCAGTCTCAATTATAGACCCCCCACCACAGTCTCAATTATAGATCCCCCACCACAGTCTCAATTATAGACCAGCATGAAAGCACCTGTCCTATTTCACAAAGTCTCCACCAAAAGCGGAATGCATAAAATCCTGGAAAACTAGAAGATATCATTCTGTGACTGTGAAATCTCAGTATAGTTTTATTGCTAATTACCGGAACTTCCATAACCCTATTTTTTGCAATCTCCATGCTCAAACAGAGGCCTTTAAAATTATGATCCGCATAGCAGTGTATCATTTTGCTGTTACCACAAAAAGTCAACCAAAAGTCACGAGATAAATATCACGGCAGTGGTTTGAGTTCTTTCCTGATTAAATTTCCAGCTGTGCAGTGAAGCTGTGTGGTCGTCCTGTTTGCTTGCTGCAAGGGACCATGCAATTTATTAGACAAAAACATGTTGGCTTTCTTACTTTTCAAAATTACATTCCAGATTCCAGATTATATTGGACATCTGTCTATCTTGGGTTAACTTTGTCTTATTTTCCTCTTTGAGAATGACAAAATTTAAAGAATAATTCGAATGATTATTGAAATTTCCTGCTTTGAGAAATCTTTTCACAGCATCAGTAACACTTTCTCTGGTTAAAGTTATTGATGGGTATCCTCCAGGGGACTACACATGGGAATCATATAAAGTTGTTTGTCAGACTTGAATAGTGTCTTTTGGTAAGCTGAAAGTGACAAAAACACTGATTTCTGAAAGAAACAAGATAATAAAATCAGAAAAAATGAAGATATTAATCAAATTTATGTCCTACAAAAGTCATAAAAAAGTCTGGTACATATTTCTTGGCACACATTTCCTGAAATGTGAAGCAAGGGGTTAAAGATAAACTTATCTAGATGCAATTTAATGCATTTTGCTTGATATATTTCTGATTAGAGATCACTTTGTATACAGCCAGATATTGATCAGGAAAGCCAAGATTAGGTTCACAGCCAAACAAGGCATCAAACGGTTAAGGGAGGGGGTTGAAGGGAGGGGGGTTGAAATCATTTCCAGGGAGAGGGAAAATTTTTTAGGGGAGGGGGTAAAATGTATTAGTTAATGACAGCTTGAAACTATATTTATAGAGCAATAAAAAAATCAGAAGGGGGTAGAAAGATTTTCTCCCAGCCTCCTTGACTATGGACCTTGGTTAAATGTAAACAAAGTTATGCATGAAAGGTTGGTAAAATGAGCTAACAAAATATGTTGCTGCAATTTGAATTAATACACCATAGCACCCAAATTCATGGAGGCTTTGATATTGTTGCAATATCATTATAACAAAATATGGCAAAATCAAAACAGAATAATTCCTCAAATAGCATATGTCATTCATTATCACTGTATGAAAATCCTATGCAAGGTACATTCATGGGAAAACTAACCAAACCAGGAGCTGATATTGTATTTCAAAAATAATCACTGAAATTCCTATTCCCTACACATCATATTTGCAAAAATATGTACCTTGAGGAGAGTGCATGCATCTTGACTGTTAACATTTTCTACACTATTAAATCTATCATATAATTCTTCATTTTGAACTGAATTTACTAACACCACAGAACATATCATTTGTGCATAACAAACATATTTTTGATTTTTCACCAGACTTTTTTCACCCATGTACCCCTCTAACATGTCTCTCAAACAGGAAAGTTATACAGCTTGCTAAATATCCCAAGGCCATATCAAAATTGAACAAGATTTAAGAATTTTTAGCATAGCAATAGGTTTCCGGGATCCCTTTAAATGCTTCTCCTCAAAAACCTTATCCATCTTCGTATGACCATGACAGGGTAGAGTCACTGCTGACCTTCTCTTTATCTCACAAAGGAAATAAATCTTCCCCCTAAAATGAAAATCTTGAGTTCAGATAACAACCCTTGGCTTAAAAATATGAGTTACTATTAAATCACCTACGGAATATAGATGGTAAATTGTCAAACTAGACGTAGAGTCACTTACTGAAGATGGAGAAAATCCTGAAGAATTCAAGGACACAACTGATCAAACAGGAAGAATGCATGAGCGAAAATAGCTTTGGAAATAAATAAATGAAGGTTATTTTCAAGTTTTCCCTTGGAGGTATGGTTAAAAATTTTCCCCCTTCGACAGCATTTGAAAAAATATGTTGACTACGAAAAGGTTTGGTTAACAAAGCCTAAGTGCAACAACTTGCTTCCACTGGCAAGTTAAGTGAACATACAGTAAAAATGTTAGGTTAACATCTGTACCCAGAAGCTCACGTACTGAAAAACATGGGGATGAATGTCTGGCGACATGCCAAAAAATCTCTCTCAAAATTGCTCCGTTCTCGATCTTCTCTTCCCCACCCACCAAATAATCACAAAACAACATCAACTAAAACATCTGCAAATATGACGTAGAAATAAACTGTACTGGCTACTAAAATACTTTTTAAACAATGAAGTTTTTCCAAAATACTAAAATATATGTGGCAATTTAATTTTTTTGAGCAGTTTTCTTCACAACTACAGTAGCAAGTGTATTTAAAGCTGTTGTTTTTTTAATGGTTGTTTATATCTCATAGTTCAATGGAACACCCAACCCCTAATTTAAATTTCAAGTTCTTAGAAACTGTAGCCATTTTCACCACAAGCTAATGGAAAATTCAAGTCTTACAAGAGTTCTTGCCATGCTCGAAGCCATTCACGAACTAGCTGTGCGTGATATTATCCTTATGAATTAACTCATTGCTGAAGAGGAACCACACTATCCCTACAGGGCAAGTTTGATTTTTATTCTGTAAAAATTTGTGTTGCGACAATAATTACCTTAGCTGCATTGGGTGATGGGGGCGGCGTTATTATTTCTACAGAATCAACACTGCTTATGCTGCTCGTTTCACCCACCACTTTTCTCTCCAGTGAATTAAGCACCTTCTCTAATTTGTCGATGTGGCTTTGGATTTCTGAAAGCTGAGGATCAAGAGGGTACGAGGTTTTGAGAAATGATCAATGAGGAGGAAGCAATGAGAAGAAATTGCTTAATAAGCAAGACTTCAACAAACACACAAAGCTGTAAATGTAGTTCAACAGTCACCTTACTTTGTATTTTTAGGAAAGATTTGCAGGAGAGACAGAGATGATGTACCTGACCATAACAAGAGGGAAAATTTTTGACAAATGTGACAAATACAACTAGACTGAGTAATGCAATGATAACTGTACAGATGTACAGTAGCAGTTTAACCATGATAACATCACTAGAGTATTCTAGTCCATGAAATCATTGTGCGAGAGAATTGCTAAATGGTTGTCAAATTAACAACCAGCTACTGGAAGTCAAAAATTTAATATTTTTAGGCCATATGCAACTCATGCTTAAGTTTTGTAAAAGTATTATCAAGAAAGCTTTGCAGAATCTTGGGGAGAAAATGTGCTTTCACGAATGTTGTAATTACAAATTGCATAACTCATTTGTAATAAGCACAGTGTCAAACTTCAGGCTGCAGCTGCCTCAGACAAGCTGCAGAAACTGCAACTATACAGTAATTCATTCAAATATATCTATATATTCATAATACTGTACTAGGAATTTACAGAAAAAAGCATGGCTGCAGATGGTGCAGATAAAGCTGTAGCATAATTTTTTACACAAAGTTCTTAGAGTGGCAGAGTTTGTTTTGACAATTTTTTTTTTCACACCCTTAATTTTGCACCCCACATGTTCATTGACTTAAAACTAACCAAAAATGATCCATGATAACAGTCTTATGTTAAGATTGTTTGCAGTGTAGAGGATGCTTTCTAGTCTTGCACCTGTGTGAACTTTTTTTACTCCAAAATTTTGGTATATTTTTGCTATATTCCGAAATTTTCATTCAACAATAATTACCACGAAATTAATGTTTCTTCTAAGTAAAAAGACCTCTCCAATGTCTCTATATTCTGGAAAACAATAAGTTTAGGGAAACCAAGGTATTGAAACAAAAGGGTAATATTGTCTGACAAATTTTGATTGCCCTTTAAAGGCCCAGTTCTCTCACCCCAAACAGTACCAATTCTCCTAACCTTCTTCCTTAAGCCCCTCCCACAGTTGTCTGAAATTCATCCTTATCCAGTCACAATCTCAGTTTATTGCTTCAGGGTGAGTATAGAAAAGCTCTATGTGTGTAACCACAACATTCTCAGTACAGTTAATGCTGTTTAGTAGAAGCTATGGTTATCTGCATTGTTTGAATTAACAGTCAATCAAAAAGCTGGGCCAATGGAGAGTTTCTGTTACCCTATACTAGAAGTGTACTTTGGGGTGAGAGGATTGGCCCTTTAAGTTTTGATTTAGTAAATGACCAAGATTCTGTTCTCACCTGACTGGCAGATGACAGGACCTCTTCTGCAGACCGCAAAACCTCCTCCTGCTTCATGCAGAACTTTTTGGTTAAGTTTGCTATCTCTATGCTCTCCTTGCTCTTCCTCGGGGTGGCAGGGGATGAGGAAGGGGCTATGGGGACCTCGGAGGTTTCATCCCAACCCTCTGCTTCTTCTTTTGATGATTTGCATTCTTCATCCTTGGACATCACTTTTTTCTTTTCATCCTCCTCCTTTGGCACTGTTTTAACCTCGGAAACATCAGATGCATTAACATCAAGCTCCTCAGAGACCTGACTCTGTTTTACCAGTGACAACTGACGTCTTTCTCCAAAAAGTGAAGCATCGTGATGAAAATCTTGACCTTCTGGCATAGTTTCTGTCTGTCTTTCAGCAGTGCCCTCTGATTCATGCTTCAAAGGTGTCTCCAATCCTCCTCCAACTCTTACAAAAGAATGATTTGGAGAATTTATCAAATCAATGTCAGAATCAAAAGATGATTTAAGAGCGACTGAATCGGCACTTTTTCGCCTATCTCCATCTGTCATACTTGAGAGGGATGAGATAGAGGTGCTGTTTGGGAAAGTACCTTCTGTTGTTCCAGACTCTACAGATGCCTGTCGTGACTTTGATTGGCTCTCTGCCTCAGACGACCCAGAGGTTGAACTTGACACCAGCAACAGTCCTTTGCCATTTTGTTCAGGAGTAGATTCACTCTCTGGGCCGCTGTCATATACAAATCGCAACTTACTAGGTGAGTCCTTAAAGGAAGGACTGGGGCTACTGGCATCAGCTTCATAAACTTCTACTACCAGTGGGAGGGAATCATATCTAATAAATCTGTTGGAAGCAGACCGTGAAAGTCTCACCGGTTTCTTCTCTTTCCTGTCTGCATCATCATGATGCTGTGCTCTAAAGTCCCCTGCGGAATGAGATCTTTTGCTCAGAGCTTTTCTTTTTGGTGAAGAGCAAGCATCATCTTTGCTCTGAGGCATCTTCTTCTCCTCCTTGCCATCTTTACTCTTATCCTTGTTCTTTTTACTCTTCGGTCCCTTCCTCTGTGGGCTTGCTTCTCTTGACTTGGAAGACCCTGTCCCCTGAATCTGTTTCATGAACTCCTCAAAGTTCATAGCACAGTTTTCCTCCTGGTCAATGTCCTCATCAAACCCATCTTCATCTGAGCTGCAACTCAGTTCCACAGGTTCAATCTCCACCAAATTCCCATTCCTGTCGCTTGCCTCATACTTTTGCGTAAAGACAGCCTTTGCCTTAGCAACATCGGACATGTTCTTGCGAGGGGAGCAGACATTTGTTTCCAGGCTATTTGGTTGCTCGTCTTGGATGGTGTCTCTCAGCGCACTAGCAGCAAAAGCTTCCATGGACTCTGACATTTCATCCAGAACCCTAATGGGCTGTCTAAGGGGCGTGTCCTGATTACCCTGCTCTTGCCTCTCTTCAGATGTAACTGGAAAGGACATATGAATTCCAGAATCTGCCTCTCCTGGTGATACTGTCTCCTCTTCATTTTCAGGAGCTGCTTCTTGCCTTGGTTCATCCCTTTGTTCAATCAATGCCTCCCCATCCCTTTTTCCACCCTCATCTTCTTGGTTAAAGTTAAAGACAGATTTCTCTGCTTCTTTTTTCTTTGAGGCATTTGACTCATTATCTTGAGCCTCTGAACTCTCTGGTGATGAAACCTCTTGAATAGGAGAGAGCATGCAAACACTCGAGGAATCTCTATTCTTGTCAGGAGGTTGGAGGGTGTTTTGGGAGGTGGAGGAGGATGCTGTGACATTTTCTCGTTTGGCATTTGACTGGGAGACTTTGTTTGATTTACTTTTCGGTGGTTGATTGTCGACAGGGGTGACAACCTTGTGATGAAGTCTGGAATGGCATCTTCTTGCATAAAGCTACAAAACAAACATTTAAACTAGTTGAGAAATGATGCTAGTATTGATATCTCAATGCATGAGATATGCTTATGTTTAATCTGAATAACAGCTCTTGAGTATCCTAAACCCAAATACTCTCCTATAAAATTGGTATTGCATAACTATGAATATTGCCTAAAAACTAATAATTCTACTCCCTACCAATCTCATTGAAATACTCTCCTATAAAGTAATCAAGTGTTCACCCACAGTTTCTAAAGTAAAACACCTCTCAAACCTAATAAGTCAATATTTACTTGAACTACACAAATGAACTTAATTAAAAATTGGAAGAACATAGTACATGAATATGAGACACTCTTTGCTAGGGCACTAAGTCATTTCTTGTCAAAATCTATGTTCCTAGTTAAAAGAGTAACTCAGAATTCTGCTCTTCTTCTACCAATTTGCTATCATTTCATACCATTTTCTGATGCCATGACAAAAGTTTAACTTCAGCTCCCTCATCTAAGTCGCAGCAATACAGTCATGCTTTGCAGCTAGACACCTCACAACTGCTTACCATCTTCTAGTAATTTGCTACTGTAATGTATAGCTAAAAAGCATGGCTAAGGCAGCTGCAGTCTAGCTGAAACTGCTGCAGCCTAGCTGGGACAGCTGTGACCTAGGCCAGGCAGCTGTAGCCTAGCTGAGACAGCTGTGGCTCAGATGAGACAGCTGCAGCCTAGCTGAGACAATGGCAGGCTAGCTGAGGCAGCTGCAGCCTAGCTGAGGCAGCTGTAGCCTAGCTGAGGCAGCTGTAGCCTAGCTGAGGCAGCTGCAGCCTAGCTGAGTCAGCTGCAGCCTAGCTGAGGCAGCTGTAGCCTAGCTGAGACAGCTGCACCATAGCTGAGTTAGCTGCAGCCTAAATGAGGCAGCTGCAGCCTAGTTAAAGGGAGCTGCAGCTTATGTTTGCACATGATGACATATCATCAGAAGTGGTTTAGACTAAACACACATTCCTATAAAAGTAATGTGAGTTATGTAAAAACTAGCAAAGTGTATCTTTCGAAACTACTTTTCTTTCTTCATAGTTCTATCAGGTATCACCATCTACTGTATCTCAAATAATGAAAAGCCAATACAAAACAAGAGGAATCTATTTTTGTTGGTTGTTTCAATTTTAACTGATCAAGTGTGGCATTCATAAAACTTTCTTTACCCCATTGCTTGTTACACAAAATTGCCAAATTTGTTGGATATTTAAGGTTGTCTCCATAACAACATACAAACATAACAAAGATGTAAGTGCTCCATACTACATTTAGTAGACAGAAATATACACAAGCTTATGAAAAATGAGAAGTTTATAAAGTCAAGGTAGGAATCTAAATCACAAATTGGTAGAAGACTTGTAATTTAAAAGCTGAGCAATGGAAGACGCAATAAAAATGGGGCACAAGGGTTGCTCATCAACTGCAATAAAATTGATCCTCACAATTTCACCTTCAACTTTTAAAACTATCTTAAGTTTCTGTTACATAAATTTCCAAATACAGCAAAAGTGACAATGCATCTGATCCTTCCAATAGAGGCTTTTCACATGACGTCATAATACTCTCCGGCGGCCATGTTGGAGTACATGTAACTACGTAGTAAACCATACGGGACGCGCTTGCTCGTTGAATTTGTACACACCGTGCATATCACAGTGCACACTGTGCAGTGTGTTCGGCACAAAGCCACGTGTATTTGGCATGAATGTCCTCCAGCATGGCGGTTCCATGACGCAATTGCAAAGCCTCTATTTTCTTATTTCTCTTTCAAATATCTCGCAAGATACTTCGTAACTTTAAACATTGCAAATGTTCAAGTTAAACCAAGCAGTTTGAATATCTTTTCCTTTTGGATCCAGCATTGCTCTACACCATATGTAGGTTAGGGTATAGCAAAATATCACTATTAAGCACTAATGCACTATATATCTCAAGCACAAACTGCATTCCTTAAAAATTTAGTATTTTCTGATTCATGTTGCAAGTTATTGAGATGAAGCTTTCACCTCATGAAGGAGAAAATTTTTCTGCATATTTTGAAGATAATGAATTTTGTCTTCAGCTAATCCCTTCATATGAGTAGAGGCCAATAAACTAGCCATTTCTATCATAATTTTTTTTTTAAAGGGGCAGAGGAGGGGGGTTTAAAATGTAGAAAATGTTAAAAGCAGTTCAAATACTGTTTCAGTATTAAAGAGACAAGGGCAAAATATAATTTGTATGATTCTTGGTTACTGCAAAATGTAAGAGACAGGGTTTAGCTTACTCATGGAGACTGCCATCTGCCAAGGGAGTTATGTAGGACCTTTTTTGCTACTAGGGGTCATTCACATTTCCTTCTACAAGTTAATTTATAATCCTCCCTTCACTGGGAAGCAACTGTCCCCTTAGTACATATAACCCACTCTCCCGACCCTCCCCACTACTCCTGAGTAAGTATGCACAATATATAGGAGGTAACAGCAGGACAAAAGATGATCAATTTTGCCAGCTACAGTATATCTGACACCAGCTACTGGCCAATTAATACCATGATCAACCAGCATACCAGGAAAAGAGAGAAAGAAGGAAAAGCTTTGAATCAAGGAATTCACAACATAAGATGTTTCTTTTGAAACTAAATGAAACATGTTGCCACCAGCCACACAGGCACCTAGGCCCCTGCTATATGCTCAACATACCTGAGCCATAAAAATGAGAGGGATCCATATACACAGTATAAAGTTACGGAAAGAAGGTACTGTAGTAATGCAACAAAATTAAACGAGGCATCTTTGCAAACTAAAGGTAAGATAAAGCCATCTGCCACCAACTGCCTGTGCAAAACACTTTGAACTTAAATATCATGCATGCCAGGGAATGCAAGCTATAATACTGCAAATAATAAAAGCCCATAAATCACATAGTAACATTTATAACACTATCCACAAGAGGTTTAAAACCACTGATTAGATATAGGAAATTAATATCTATGTAAAAATAACCACAAAGGAAAACGCAATTATCTGCATCAGACATGCATGAAACCAGCGAAGACCATCTTTAATAAGGAACATTAAGACAAGGGTTCTTTAAACATGGATAGGAATTTCATTAAAAGGCAGGGGAAGAATGGGTTGGTAGGAAGTAGGAAAGTTTGCTGCCAAATCCATACAACATTGAATAAACTGAAAAACAAACATCAGAGAAAAAATGATCAAGACAAAAAAGGCACTGTATCATTAAGATATTTTGAAAAGATATGGATTATTTTAAAATGGGGAGTATGACAAAATGGGAAGGGATTTGTGAAAGACTAAAAATGGGAGGGTTGTAGGTAGGGATACATGCAGTCACATAAAGGAGACAGGAACATATTTTCATTAACTTTGAAACAACAGAGAGCATTGAGATTCAAAAAAGTGATAATGTATTTACAAAATGTTATAGGTGCAAGTTGGGTCTTCTTGTGTTATGTTACAAATTTAGAATTTAAATCATTGGTAAATAAAGAAGTATGCAGGAACTTCTGTTTAATAAATAAACTGAGATTTTTTTTTCATTTCTTTATGTAGGAAATATTCTTGATGTGAGTGAGACACAGGGAAAAATGTTTTGGGGTTTTAAGGTGGTCCATGAATGTTCATTGTGGCTTACTTGGGCGCAATACCAACACCATAGGCTGCAGCTGCCTTAGCCAAGCTGCAGGGACTAGCTGTGGTTATGCTTTGTTGCTACAAGCAATGCAAAAGTAGGACTTACTATTGTAACATGTATTTAACACCAATACCAAAGAATGGCTGCAGATTAAAGGCCCTGTTCTCTCACCCCAAACAGTAAAATTCTCCTAACCTTCTTACTGAAGCCATTCCCACAATTGTCTAAAATTCATCCTCATCCAGACACAATCTCAGTTTATTGCTTCAGGGTGAGTAAAGAAAAAATTCAATTTATATGAAACACTCTCAGTACCGTACATGCTGTGTAATATAAGCTTTGGCACTCTGCATTGTTTGAATTAGCTGTCAATCAAAGAGCTGAGCCAATTGAGAATTTTGGTACCAGGGTACCAAAACTGTAGTTTGGGGTGAGAGGTTTGGCCCTTTAATAGCTGGAGTTCTACGCTTGTAATTTTTACAATGAAGTGCCTTGCTATATATTGTTTTCTCATAAATACCCCCTTATAAGGTCGTGCAGTTCAGTGCAATCTTGCATTTTATGTTAACTTCCAGATAATGTCAATATTGTAAAAATATTCTTACAGAAGTAATGTACATGAAGCAAATTGAAGGAAATGCTTAGAATTTCAACTCTTACTCAACTTGTACCAAAGATCAACTGAACAAGTTTATTTTTAAACTGCACAGAATATTTAGTTGGAGTGAAAATTGTATAAAAGAAATGTTCACACATCAATCACATGAACAACAAAAATATCTGTAGTGTTTGAAAGTCATGCCAGATAGTGTTATCCATGTGCAGCTTTGTTGATTCGTGAATATGTTTTATAACTTTGTTGACATGGCTTTTTAATTTGTTGTTATGGCAGATAAAATCTCTTGAAGGCCACATGTCCTCCCAGCTGAGCAAGGTCATTTACCTGTCTATGAGTGAAGTACCTTAAAACATTCATTTCTGGGTACTTTTGTTTTGGTGACTATAACCTCAGGATAATGGTTAAGAATTGGCATACAATGTAGCCAATTTTACCAATTCTGATATTTAAATTTCCAATCTACAGTATGCCACAACCAATCCAATAATGAAGTATGAGCGTTATTTGGCACTATCACCAAGTGTCATTAGTCTTTTATTAGATAACATAATTGGACTTGGAATCAAACACACTAAAATAGGGTATTTCTTAGTTGGGGATGAGAATATTGCAGTTACATAGTATCAGCATTTTAGGTAACAAATTTTACTGCTATTGAAAACAGATGAAAATGGGACTTTGTATCACTCAATACACTTTCTAAAGATAAAAAATTTGGGTAATAATACTTTGAGACTTTTAGAAACACATCTAGTGCTGATAATCTAAGGTAATTGAGAAAAGAAAGAAGAACAGTTAAGGTGGTTTCTATGACATGTGGTTTATGGTGGCCTACAAAATAAAGAACTCTGGTTTTATCTGTTCTGTTTTTAACATAGGTGTGGCAATATGGCTGACAGCACAGACACCAGCTATGCCATAAGCCTACGCATACAGCACATGTACCTATCAAGGAGGTTTTATTTTGTTGGATAAGAAGCTTAATTGCACATTTGACTAAAAATATTGTACATTTTGTCCCCAAATAAAACATTTTCTTTCTACAGTAAATGAGGGACTAAAGCGTAGTTCTGGACCAGTCCAGTTCCCCCAGCCTCCACTCCTCTCTGTTCCCCCTCCCTGCCTTGTATACCTTCCCCTAATACTGTGATATGCATTAATAGATAACATGAATTTAACAAATGGTATGATCTAGTTGTACAGTACTGTCTGTATTGCTTTTATAGTGAAGACAGTATCCTTCTTTCAATTCCAATATTGCAGAATTTACAGCAGAGGCTTTAAAGTGCTTGACGCTGCTGCATGGTCACTCTTTTGGAAAATTTTGCCATAAATATTTTGTAAGAAACAGAACAACATTTAACAGTTTTAAACAGTTTATTTTAGATACCTTTTTATTCCTATTAAAATCATTTGGCTCCTTAAATCTTTTGCTCTCCACTTTGGTGTATGTTGTGGACTACAAATGGGCCATGATTGATCTACTGCTTCAGAATTAAGGACCACTTTATGAACATTGGGTATTAAATACAGTAAATGATATTACCCCCCTTGCAGCTACTATGGGCTGACAGTTCAAAACTGTGAATTGGATGTGCATAGTTTAAGCTGATGAAGTTATTTTTATGTATCTGATCTTTTTGACTAAAGTTTGGCTTGGTTCTACTTTGTTGGAGGTTTATGCCTCAACTTGTAACCTTCCAGTTTAGTCTAGAAGTTTTTTTTTCCAGTTGTAGACCACTGGATTGCTTTTCCTACTCCGTGTCTCAAATGGATCTGTGGGCCTGTAACCAAAATTTGAAAATTCTTTGGTAAAAACTTGGAAATGAAGGGGTGAGATCTGGGGGATAATAAAAAACTTAGGGGCATTATGAAATGAACCTTGAATATGATATCATAGTACCTTTGATCAGAAGCTCTTGAACATGAATGACAAGTATAAAATTTCCAACTAAAAGCCCATGTGACCAAAAAACATGAAAATTTAGCTGTATAGTTAAATTTGAGCAGAAAACAAAGACCTACTATTACAGCAGAAGTTTTTAAAGGTTAGCACTCCACAAGAAAGAATTCCAGCCCAAAATGAAAGCATTCAATACCATCACCATGCACTCACAGACCACAATTTAGGACTTAAAGGTAAAGAACAGTCCCCCCAACTTATTTTGAAGAAAAAGTTAAATAAGACAATTTTTGTCTTATTTCCCTTCGAAGTATTTTTCATTACATTTTATGACTTTACTATTGCATATTCAAGGTAAACCAAATCGTTATTTCTTGTAAATTTCACATTTGAAGAGAAAAAATGTTGTCACATGACTCCCAACAGCCAATCAAGAAACTGGACAGTCTACTACACTACTTCGATTTGGGATGACTGCTCTTGCCCTTTAATTGAAAGGGTTAATTCTGTCAGGTAGCGATCCAGAGAGTACACCATTCCTTCGTAACAATGCTTTTCAATAAGCTCCCTCCCTACTATTGTGCATTCCCACTTATCTATTCCGAATAACACGGTTTCTTTCAAGATCATTTTGCACTGATCCGTCATTGTGCCTAAAGTCAAAAATTTCAAAAATTAAACCAAATGGTCCAAATCCAGTTGTCACATGACATTCCAAGGTTGAGATATAAAATTTTAAGCTTATAGTATTCTTTCAATTTACATAATTGCAGACCAAACATTAATTTGTTAAGTCCCTTTTTCATTTTTGTTTTGTTTTTTTTTTTTTTCAAAAGACAATGTACCTCGAACAGAATATAATTATTTTCTTTCTAATGATGAAGAGTGACTTGATTATGCTACATAAGCCCACTCTGTACATACACTTTATGCAAGCAAAAACAGAACACGTTTCGAGGACATTGTTTTTAATTTCAAAAGGAATATGTGAGTTGCCCACGATTAAAGAATATCAAATTTAATGTAATTGCAAAATTGACTATTTCAAACTAGGTGAATAAATATCAATATTTTGGACTTAAGCAATGGTGTATTAGCTTCGAATGGAAGTTGGAAGGATAAGATTCAGTTTTTTTTTTTCTTAAAAATATTCCCTTCTAATTCTAGACTTCAGGAACTTTTTTTTAAAGCAAGTACAAAATATCCAGAAAAATTTGTCCTCATAATTAGGCAGTTACTGATGGTCTATAGGGTAGTCATTTTAAGGTTTACATTAGAGGCAACTCCAATGCTCCAAGCAAATAGTTTATCAGTTTTCTAATTATGCAATTTTATATATGATCGACTTCTTTACAGGTTAGCCATGTCTAATTGAATACTCAAAGAGATGTAACGTAAATTTGTATACTTAGGGGAGATGTCATAGATGAACTGAAGTCATTTGTGGGCAAACAATTGTGTTCATGTTGTTCTATTTGTATTGCTATGAGTATTTCTTTCAAATAGATATGGCCAAACTTCAACTGAACAACTATTTAAAATGTACTCACCCAACACAAGTCTAGATAAAATATAGGTATAGGGCAGCCATCCTATCTAGTGAAGCTGAGAAACTCTGCCATTCCCTATACCTAAAATTTGTAGGTTTTTACTTTATGATGTTTTACTGAAAACAATTTTATGCTTGTGAAATGAAGAATGTAAAAACTTGAATATTTACCTACTTGCACAGAAAGCTATCCAAAAGTTTCACCTGGTATTTTTCTTCTACTTTCGGACAAAACGACAAATCGTGCTGGATTACATGAGGGCACTCGTTTCACTAACGGTTAAATTGTAACGAAAAAACTGAAAACTGCCACATAATAAAAATAAGTAACTGAGCAGAAGAAACACTGGAAAATGCCACTCTGGTTGGACAAATTTAAAAGACAAATATGAATTTGAAAATTTTTCAATTTTACTGCCAAAGTGTCACTTTTAAGTCATAAAATGAATTAAAGGCCATGTGAAAATGAACAATTGTCTCTTTAAATCCTACACACAATTCACCTCAATTGCATTGAAAGTTTTGCTGGCTCAGCTGGCGAGTTTATAACAATTACATAACCTTCACCAAACTGAGCTTAATTTTATCTGATTAATCAAAATGCTTTCAGACATATGGCGAAGGTAATTATTCTCAGGGGAAAAACAAGGAAGAATTGAATTTTTTGTATTTTTTGGTCCATTTTGAACCTGATTGACAGAAAAAACAGGTTTAAGTGAAGGTGGATGGACAGCTTGCTGAAAGATATGAATTTATGGGCATTTAGGAAAGTAAGCAAATGGACTTGGAGAAAAAAGCTTTGCAATGATACAATTTTGTTAAAATATTTTCATTGCCTACAGCTATTGATAGAGTTATTAACTCTAAATTTACCAGCTTTAGGGGAAAATTTATTGTTACTGCTTGATAAGGTGACAGATAAAAATGATTTACGACATAATTAGAACAAGCATCGGATAACTGGAGTTTGGTGTAAGAAATAGGGAATTGAATATTTAGACTGTATGGTCTATAACTGCACGTACACCAATTCAAGCTGATTTATGACTGAATTTAATTGATTTTGATAACTGATTAAAGTTTAAAAATGTGATTTTGTAATGACCGAACTGGTTAAATGGTACAAAACATATGTACATAGAAGGTAATGAGAAGCGAAATTGACTAATCTAAACTTAAAGGTAAAGAGCAGTCCCCCCAAACTTATTTAGAAGAAAAAGCTAAATAATGCAATTTTCATCTTATTTCTCTTCAAAGTATCTCTTACTACTTTTAATGACTTTACTATTGCATATTCAAGGTTAACCAAGCAGTTATTTCTGATAAATTTCACATTTGAAGAGAAAAAACATTGTCACATGACTCGCAACAGCCAATCATGAAACTGGAAAGTCTACTACACTTTTTCAATTTAGGATGACTGCTCCTGCCCTTTAATCACTAATGGTTTGAGTGATCACATATAAAACTATTGACAGACATAAATGGTGCAAAACCTTTAAACTAGAAACACAATAATTAGACTGTTCAGGGTTATGCCACTGGTTGGCAAAGAGCATGCACAGGAACATATGCCTTTATCTTAGGTTTTGAGCCTGCAGCAACCTCGGGATTGCACACAGAATTTTGATGGATTAGAATTTACATTTCATTGTGACAAAAATGTAAGTGCACCTCATTAGCTCTGTTGTCAAGCACTGCAGTTGTGACACCAAATTTTTATAAAAATGAATGAGTCCATATGGTTCAAAAAGATGAAAAAAAAAAAATGTACACTAAACTGTATCATAGAAAAAGACAATTGGCAGAGGAATATAATCCCAAGTTTGGCTGTGAAATTGACATCATGAGGGGATTTCAGCCATTAGATTTTGGTAGCAAATGTTAACAAATTCTGACATTTTTAGACCACATGTAACTGTTACCTTATCTTACTTCCTTTATAGCAAACCACCCTCACCTCAGAAATTTATCTCTTCTACACCTTCTAAATACACCATGTTCTTTGAAATGTATGGGTTAATTATTGATGCCTTTTGCTATGTACAGACTAAGTGTAACATAAGACAACTACATGTGGTGGGTTACAAATTAGGCACACAGAAAGACAAATCAAGTGAATGATTGCCATGTGGGAAAAAGAGAAGTATTTAGTGAAGAAACCAAGCTGAAAACCCACCCTGGCAGGCAAACAGCAGGCTTCTGGAAGCTACCTAACTCTAATGGGAAAAAATAGGCATGACAAATTTGCTCAAGCCTCTATCTCCATCATTTCTTTTACTACAGTTTATACCATGTATTGTAGAGAGAATGACAGTATGGCATATATTGCTTATGGTGTAAATAATTGTTTGGGCTTACCACATGGGGATGGGGGAAGGGGAAAATAGGGACTTTTGACATAAGGTAGCATACTATTAAATACCAGGAATAAGTATGTGTGTTAGTTTATGGAGTTTTACGGCCCAGTTTCCAACCTATTGGTTCAAGTCGAGCCGGCCACAGCATTTTTTCCAGTTGTGGCTCACACTGCATGCTTCTCCCTACTCCATTGCTTATGTGGAGTATCACACACAAGTATGTGTGTTGTGTCTCTTATTAGGAATACTGTTTTTACTGCCGACATAAGGAGTGAGTCTGTTAGACATACCTGTAGTTTTACAGCTCAGTTTCTAACCAACTGGTTTTAGTGAGGCTGGCCACAGCCTATTTTTCCAGTTGTGGCTCAATGACTTGTTTTGCCAACTCCATTGCTTATGATGAATACCAAGCACAATTGAAGTAGATTCCACTTTTCAAGTTTTCAGTATGACCCTGCCAGGGATGGAAATCCATATCTTTTGGCTGCAAGTCTGATACTCTAACCAACATTGGGCAAAGGATAACTGCAAACTATCAATTAGTGTAACAGGCTGTGTATGTGCATTGCATATTACATGAACTTCCTAAGGCAATTTAATATCTCTGTTGTCCATTTTTATTTAATACTTTGTGAAAAATGGAGAGGTTCAACAATGTTATCCTCTTTAGTGTATAAATTAAAAGTAACCAAATATTTATGTATTTACTGAATACTTGCACTCATATGTTGTAAAACTATGCACTTTTCATCTGCCATCTTCTATGTATGAATATAGACAGAACAGTAATCAAATGTTAGGAATTTACAGCTTTCTACTACAGTACTCTAATAACCAACAGAGAAACAAGCCAAAGTTTTCCATCTGAAGTTGCAAATTGAACGTCTGATCTCTTTTCACTACTTTAAAATGCCTCTACACATCCATGAAGTATTTATTTATTTCAACTGTCTACAATTTCTGGTTATACTCTACATACCCAATCAGATGAAAAAGAACCAAGAACCATTTTCAAGGAAAAATGGAAAAAAAGTGTTTGTAATAATTTGCACCTTCAACATTCCCATTTTGAAATTTTAAATTACAGGGTCCATCATTTCTGGTTTATTATCTACACTTATGTGCATGATTACACTTATGACATCAGGGTTTCTCTCTGAGAATGTTCAATTTTGAAATTTAAATTAAAGCAACATAAAGCCAAGTGGTCAAGCTTTGTTTTTAAAAAGTGATCTAATCCTGCGAGTAAGGCTGCATGTCTTACACACAAGTTACAGGTTTATACTGCCCTTTATCTTTTTTTTATTTCAATGTAATAAGTAAAATAAATATCAAATAGTTAAAAAAATTTTCATGTTTTCAATACATAAAAATTCCTTTGACATTCTACATACTGTACATCTGCTAAGTGTGTTATATTGCTTTAAGGATCTGCAACACCTCCAGGCATTCCAGGGCATCTCATATTGCAAGCATCAAATTAAACATTGTCAGCTGACGGATAAGCAAGACATAAAATGTGTAAAACTGTCATTTCTCTTGGTTACAACTCATTTTTTTTCTCTTTGTTCTTTTCTTTTTCTATTATTTTGCTTTATAGTTCCCTGCTATTTATCCTCATTATATGGGATGTGTAGAAGCCAAGATCAGTAGATACGTTATGGTTAAATGCTCTGTGAATGCAAAGATAAATTTATTTTCTTATTTTGACTTTGTACGGGGCATGATGAATAGTTGAGTAGTTAAAAGTGGAGATCACATGCCGCATGCTTTTAATAAGCTATGATCAGTGAGCTTTTCTATTTTGCTAGATGAGGTTTTACAGATCTAACTAATAGCTTTAAACAAAAAGACCAACATTCATGTGACTTTAGCTTACATCCACCTTTCCCCACAGTCAATATTAGGAGGAAAATCATAATTCCCAAAACTTCTTATGAATGGCAAAATAACAGTCTCTTTTAATAGCTTGAGGATTAACCTGGGAAAAACTGCATCAAAGTCCTTTGGGACAGGCAAGAGCAAGGAAGACCTCTCCTGGTGACCTTTTCCAGAGGTAACCCAAAGACACTGTGCTATTAAAAGCTTCCCAAGGACTTACTGCAGTTAGGTGGGGATTACAAAGTGTAAATAGGAGGCAAGTAGGGGAGACAAAACCTTTCCCACAATTGCTTACATGTTTAATGTACTCATAAGGTACCCCCTCCAATGCCCCCCCCCCCCAAAAAAAAACCCAGTGTCTCAAATAATCCCCAAAACTCCTAGCGAGGATTTTACCAGATACCCAAGTTTTTCCACCTATGCATGCAAACCAATACCTTCCACAGTAAAATTGAAAATATTCTGGACTTTTGATCCAGCATGAATAACGAAGGAAACTTTTTTTCAAAATCATTTACTCATTTAATTCTTTAACCAGACTTAAACTTAGACTGGGACTTTTTACGAAAGTCATGCAAAAGTGTTCAGTATCTCAACTTGCCAAGCATTTTTACCTTTTTATCCACAAATAGTTGATAATACAAAACACCAAATTTCTTTTAGAATCAAGAATGAAAAGTTCATAAATTCACCTGCCAATGCAATAAGGCAAGGTCAACAAGGGAGATTGTGTTTTTCTTCACAGATTTAACAGGCCTGGGGATTTATGAGGTGCACTTCTGTGACTTTAGGGACGAACAACTGAATCAGATCAATTTAAGTAGCTCAAGAAAACTAAAGCTCATGTACTGCAATTGTTAAAAGCTTGGGGGGTCTTTGAAAAAAGTTCAAAATAAATTGCATCACCTTCAGCAATAGTTGGTGGAACAATATAATCTTCCAAGATAATGAATCATTCCTTCAAGAAGATTCAAAAACACTTCGTTTTCATAGTGTACCCATCACACATCTATTGATCCTGACATTACTATATCAATGCTTTTGGGTATTAGGGCATGTTCAAGGAAAAGTCTATTAACGACCCTTTCAATTGCTCCAGTTTGAATGAATATCCTGGGCATGGCACTGTTTAGCATAAACTTGTGCTATATAGTATCTTCAGACTTACATAATGACCACTGTTGACATTATTTTAATATTAATACAATGTAGGAAACAGTTCGTAAAAGGGCAACTTTTCACCTTTTTTTTCAATCTTTCGCCTCTACATCCCTTTTTGTAGCCCCATGATGACATTTTAACACCCCAACCTATGTTAAGGACCCTTCTCTTGATATTTTTTGAAACTTGCTGTGAATGTGGCATTCTTCTTCAGGACAGCTTGTAAAAATAAATTTATAGTGACACGTTGCAAGAAACAGACAGGCCAGTTGCCAGACAAATTACTGAGAGGGAACAACATGGGTGGAGGTGGGCCATTTTGGGGGAGGAAGCCAAGGGGTATATTCTAGTCCATTGGAACAGAAGGATAAGATATGTGTACATAATACATCATAAAGTAGCCATAATGATAGGAAGTGACTAACACAAGTAAAAGCTATTGTACAAGAAAAAACAAACTTTTGATCTACAAGTTCGGCACCTGTCCTACAGCAAAATGTATCCCTATATATGCTGAGCTATTTGGCAATAGCATTGCAGTTGCATAACAGTTTCAACATTGTAAACTTAAGCCAAGTCAAGTCACACAGAGTGAGACGTTGCAAATGTTTTGAGCGTGTATACATAAATTAAAATACTGTAAGGTTCAAAATATCTGCCACTATCTGCTACTTCATTCTAAAAAAAAAGGGAAACTAAGAGCTATCAGTCTTAATCCTTGGCTTGGGATTCTACAAAAGTGCAGGAAATTTCCATTTTGCAGAAGATGACTTTCATGGGGTGGAAAAAAGAACAATGGAGCAAATGGCAGAAAGAAAGGGGATGTTACTCTTAATTAGAAATCAAAGGAAAATACAAAGATTCATTTGTGACAACAGAATGCACTAAGAGGAACTAAACTCTACCTAGTACTGAAAACTGAAAATGCAAGTTTTAACCATTTCAAACATAAGTTATCTATTTATAAGTAAAAAAAGGGGGGGGGGAGATGAGAGGGGCAAACTAATATTAAAAGCAATGTGGTGAGCACTATGACATATTACACTTCTATACTATTTCGTACCTGTCAAAGTTCAAGTATTGATAACTTAATATTATTTTATTGATATTAGTGTTAATTTTAATTGATTTGGGCCTATGGAGGTTGTTTTCCTAAGAAGGAGAACTTTAGATTCTGAGGCATATTGTCTTTATTTTTATGGTTAATAATAAAAATATCAAGATTTTTAAAGGGGCCATATAATGCAGAATAAATATGTTTGCACATTTCTTTTTAAGTTGCAATTTGGCAAAGCAGATGAAAAGCTTTTTAAAATTTGCATTCAATGAAATATTTGTCACAGCAATGGGATTCCAAATATAAAAAAAAACCCAAGAATGACTCTGCATGACACTCAGCACTTGATTGCTTTGTTGACATTTTCATCCAGAATGAGAAGCGTAACCTGTTTCCCAATCTCCTTTCATGCAAATGAGGTGAGCAGGTGTAGTATTCAACATGAAATGCATACTTATTGCCCTGAACATACACCAACCGGCTAACTTTTATCAGTGAAGCACATGTATTGAGATTTATCATTTATAATTTAGCACCAACACATACCAGTCTAGCATAAGTATTATAGAAAGTGCCTTGAGTAAAATACAAAATACATTTGTTGGCTGCGAATTTAAACTTGAAAATTTTAAAGCATTATCCAATATTCTGACATTCAAGTCAATGTCCAATCTAATACTTCCACTCTGAAATTATTTGGTGGCAATTTAGCAATTTTCCATATAATCTTTGTTGAAGATTCTCATTGTTCTTGTTTACAAACAAAGAGAACAATATAAAAACACAATCTGAAAATAGATCATTTTCCAGACAGCTGTTACAAAGGATTGTGGGACAGATGTTTGTGCCATTGTAGTCAATGGCGTCATGGCGTTGGTGTCATGGAAGGTTTAGCAGCACAACGCCAGGGAAAGTCTAAGGATAGAGAGGAAAAACCGCTGTTTTAGGGTTTTTTTGCATTGCAAGGTGGGGTCATGGGGGGTTCTAACCCCGACAATCATCCTGGTGGCTACACCACTGATTTTAGTCAATGCTATTATATATACCATGGCCAAAAAAGGCAGCACCAAAATGCTGCCCACAATCCTTTGTGGCTGCTACTTGAAAATGTTCTTTGCTCTGGAATTGCACCCAAACTTTCCAACATGCACCTTGCTACATCTGGAGAAAGTCAGCCGTGTGCTTAATACCAAGTGACATTTGTTTATACTGACTTTGGATAGACAATACTTAATTAGAATTTCAAGGAAATGATACAAAATTAACTCTTTTTCCTTGGATAGATGTTCATGTATAAGTGACACATGGCAGCATGGCAGAGGGATTAACAGATGCATATTAAATCATGCACTCACCTACATATGTATCTGGACATTAATACCATTTCATAGGAGAGGGATGTGTAACACATGATGGAGAGAACACCCTTGTCATTTAAGTTGGATTTTTCAAAAAACACAAATTTGCATTCTGTTATTATGGTCAAATCATATTTCTAAAATTCACTGATTCAAAATATGAAAAGAAAGTTCGGTTTAATATTTCAAACTTTGATTACATAGATCAGATTAGCATAAGAAATACTTGCACATTTATTGATTGAGGACACAGCTTTGACAAGGCAGAACATTATTACGTTCTTCTGGTTAGACAAGAGTGTTCATTTTACACTGCACGTTAATATCTTGCACAAATATATGTTATGTCCACGGACTTCCTATGCATGGACAGAGCATACTATACGGTACATTGTCACTAGTGTATGTATGAGAAAAAGCGCACCAAGATGGCCGTCTGCTATGGTTTTGTGTGAAAGTTTGGACTTGCTCAAGCTAGTCTCCAGATTTTGCAAGAAAGTTAAAATATTTTTGGAATATGGCACAGTAAGGTCAAAATCACTTCACATATTGTAGGAGTATGATATTGTTTCCCATTCAAGTTAAGCTTTTGGTTAAAATATTACAGAGACATCGTCAAATCAGATGATTAATAGCTTCACGGCGGCCATCTTGGTGCGCCTTTTTTGTCCCAGTCGGTGGTGACCATCTATGGATAGGATGTACACGTTACATGCTGTGTCCATGAATAGAAGTCTGTGGTTATGTCACATGCTTTGCTAAACACCTCACACAGCAATCATTAGTCAAGAGGAAACATATACATATGCATATGCATGATATAATTTCACAGCACACTATGAGAAGACAACACATGGGGGGAGGGGCATACTGACATCGAGAACTTTTGCTTTTTGATGGACTCTGCATCAACACTTGACACAAAAGCTTGTTAGAAAATTATAGATGACAAGTAGAATTTCAATACATTATACTTCATTGTATTGTTAACTTCCTTTATTCTCTGATCATGATGTAAACATTTGTACTTTTCTTTTCAACTGAAACCAAAATTACCAGGATTATCTCCACGAGACTTATAAAAATAAATGAATATTCATAAAGTGACTTACATCTGACTCTGAGCCATCTGTATCTTCTCTTTTAAGTCTCTCAGCAGCTCCATCAGTGCTGTCTTCACCAACAAGGTCCCAGTAGTCTTTTCCCCCATTTGCTGCAGTAACAAGTTAGTTAAAATGAGCACAAAGTAACAAAGCTTAAATGTGCAAGGCATTCTGTCAAACCTGTTGATTGCACCTAGTTACTTCCCTCAGTGAATTCGGCCCCAATGAACTGTGCACGTTTATACTTTGACCGTGATTTCTGAATCAAGCTAGGTAGCGACGTATTTTTGTGGTGAACCTTATGATACTGGACTTACACCTTCAAGAGATTTTAAGGATTGCTTTGTATTTCCATGTTCAAAGTGACTATGTGAAATTATTGATATTTGGGCCAAAAGAGAAATCACATTGGTACTTCATATTCAAAAATAAATGAGAAATATATAAAATGTTTATGAGACTTGTTTGTTTTGTTACTTGCATGATTACATCATACCCTAGGATTTTGTAAGATTTACCAACTTTGAAACATTCAAAATTTCCAGCTACCTACGTTGTTCTGTACCTATAATCCGGCCTACTCACCTATAACTGCCATTCCATCTACTGGGGGATGATCACTGGAGATGAAAAAATACCTAGGTTCCAATGCTGACACTGTTGTAGAGAGAATGGTCCCCTCTGAGGCCAAAAGGATTTGGAAAAAAGTATACAAAACAGAGCCAGGTGCACAATGAAGTATGACCATTCCACTGGTCATGAAGCAAGAGCAAGTTGCAGTTAGATGCCTTGCTGTCAGGGGATAGGCATAGCCCCACCTAGATCATTTTTCATCATCAGTGATCATTTCACAGTAGAGGGGACTGTCCAACAGCAGTTATAGACGAGATAAGTAGAAGTGTATCAGGTTCAGGGTTTTCCCTGGGTTTAGAATTGAACGTCGCGCATCCGATGCGTCCATTGGTGGATCGCTGGCCTGGGGGAGAGGTATAAGGGGAGGGGGTTTCCCCCTCCCCTTTTGGAAATTTTGTGACTTATGCAAGTCCCTAGACGCAAAATGGTGACATTTTTGAGCCAAATTAGTCAACACAATTTTTGTAAGTTGACGCAAAAATATTAGCACCGATACTCACATTCGTACAAATTTTGATCTACTGATAGCGGTCACATTGGCTTCCATGTCACCGTAATTTCTGCTTCAAAAGTTTTGGTTCATCGGCATGGCCTTTATTAAGCGCTGGCACCAGAAGATTTTTACCCCCGGTTGGCCGTTATTTCGCGTCCGTTGCTCACCAAAATTTACGTGATTGGGCCGGCTTGCAATATTACCAGTTCAGGATAGAAAATATTGGGAAAATTTCCGTTCGTTTCACGAAAGGGATATCATTTTTGTAGGCGTAATATATTTTCACTTCAAAAGTGGACATGTAAATCAACTGTTAATGCGATAGATTTGTTTGCAGTCGATGTCACATGCCCCAGGCTTTAATAATTTAGTTCTTAGGCCAACATCATGCTCATTCTATTTTTCATCCCCCAATCATTTCGGAACTATTGCATTCCTTTTCTGCACTGGTCGGTTGTAGTTGCTATAATATACTGAAGCGACTCTCCTGCTTTAATACGAACCCCATGTAGAGCAACCATTCATGATAATCTTAGAGGTAGAATCTTAGCAGTTCTGGGCAGCCAACAATTGCACCCGATTAACGTATCTTATGGGTATAAACATCCCCGGAAATTTTAAGCAGTTCTTGTCCAAAACTTACGTCTTGTTTAAAAAGAATCTGCAACTGAAATGCACGTAGGTCAGATCCCCGAAAAATCCACGTACGCAGAGATTTGTGATGCCGTTTCATGGTGAATTTGGCACGGGACTCGCCCTGCTTCGCTAGCCGGCTATATAAGCATTGGCAGTGCGATCGTCGTAACACAAACTCAATGGGAAAACTTGTCTCGAGACCGAGTATTTTCACACACTAAATCACATAGGCGAAGGCGCGAATTGTGATTGGCTGGCTAGAATCAATGCAATTGAACCAATCACGATGCAGGGACCAATTTAAATTTTGAAATGGGTCGTATGCATATGATGTCACCAAGCAAAACATGATGCCTTGTTTGGCGGAAAAACGGACACGCACGGAAGTCTACTGCATGCGTGTGCCAAGAATTTTGCTTCACGAGACCACGTGCATCACGGTTTTTGTTTGCAATGACGTTGCATGACAACATTGCACAAGTCCTACTGTAAATAACCTTACGGCCGGAAGGAATGCTGGGAATTACTTAATTTATGCAAGATAATAATCACCGGACTTCACAAGATTCTAGGAGCTACGTGTACAAAACGTCCACAGACATGTATGCTAAGCTTTGGGATTAAAAAGAGGCGAAACACTGCAGCTCGATAGTCTGCTTTGTGCAGAACAGTTTGTACAGCAACTTACGCGGCGCTTTTTGCGATAAGCTAGGAAAAGACATTGAATGCAATTCTAATTCCATGTAATACTACAGGGTTATAGCGGAAAATATCAAACGATCACTTCCATGGCAGGGGTAAAAAGTTTACGTTTGTGATTATCAATGCAACCAGTTTTGGCGGGAAGTTAAAGGATTGAGTTTACAGGAATTTAACGAAACTAACGGCAAGTTTCAAGCATATTTGAACCCCTTTTTCAGTTTGCAAATAATCGGGAGTAATGATCAAGTGAGTGCCAGAATTTATAAAAGCAATGGGGCACGTGGCTGCAAGCAATCACAGATTGTGTGTGTCCCAATCTTTTCATGAAAACATGTTGGGAAAACAAGGGTTCTATGACATCATACACATAAGGTCCATCGCACTTATTTTAAGTTACCTCTAAACATCGTGATTGGTTCATTATTGCGTTTAATCAGCCAATCATACTTGTGACATCGTCAATGCAGTTTTACTGTGTAGGAAAAACATGTAGAAACCAACGTCTTCGCACAGAATTCTAATACTCCCATTGCATTTTTGCTACGATCGAATTTCCCAAACTTTGATTGTAGCCGGGCAAAACAATCGTGTCGTAAGTTTTAAGAACGAAGTAACAGGAAATATGTGGGATTACAAATTATGGAGGCTAGCTGGCAGCAATTTTGAACATCGTGGCCGTTTTTTGAACGTCGCGGCCTACTTGGTTTTGAAGCTTGAACGTCGCGGGCCGCGACGTTCAAAACGCCCAGGGAAAACCCTGGGTTCAGAGAAAGCTACGCCCAAACATACAGCAACACTAGCTAACAAAACTCTTACCAAGATTATCATCAGGAGCTTGCACACCAACTGATTCAGACTCTGGTTTGAATTGCTTTAGCCAATCAGGATCTAAAAATGACAAGAAAAAAAGACTTATTAATTTCCAATCATAATAAAGTCTTTTAACTTCAAATGGAGTGAGCTTGGTAACTTGCAATCATGGGAGAAATTAAGCAAGAAATTGACTTCAAAGATGACAGCATCATTGTGAAACTAAGATTTTTAAATGTTTGAAATATAGTTCAACCACTGAACCACTTGAAAAACTTTAAAATCATATCTGTCTAGCAAACTGTGTCGATTTCTCGGAATCGGTGGTAGGAACAAGTGAAAATGTGAGGATTTGGAACTTAGTAACACATCAGGCATGGATCCAAACATTCCAAAAAAAGGGGGAGGGGCTAACCTAAGAGAAAGCAGGGGTGTGAGGGAATTGCACTGCTAATTTTCCATATGTTTTATTGTTAAAGGGAAAGTTTAAGTAAAAATTTAATTTTCATATGTGAAAGAGGAACCAAAACTACATAGTGTGCTGAAAGTTCCATTCAAATCTGACGCGTAGTACTCGAGATATCAGTAAATGAAGTCAGTAAATTTGTGTTCCAAAGTGAGTTTGAGGGCAGCAGAGCTTATATCACTTCCTCGCATTGACAAGGAATGCTTTGTTTCTCTTTGTTTTGTTAGACTGTTGTGTTGACCTTGGAGTTAATTGGAACAGGACCACCCTGTGGGGTATGCAAAGTTTGTAAAGTTCTTATGCCACTCAGGCAATCACATTTTAATAATGTGGGTTTTTTGAGGAGAAAATCAACTCTAAAGTTTAAAGAAAAACAAAAGACTGTGCACTTATGTGGGGATATGATGCCACGTGTGCTTGCTTCAAGTTCACTTTTTGTTGAAAATGTGAAAACTTTACGTGCTTATATCTTGAGAACTACACATCGGATTTCAATGCAAATTTCACCAAAATGCTTAGAATAAGTACCCCTCTGACATACCATATCCTGTAATGACCTTAAACCCTTCTTTTAATATAAAGAAAAAGGGAGGGCTGAGGCTGTAAAAGCTGCCCCCCCTTGGGTCCACATTTCATAGAATAAATCTGCCTTTGTTTATTAGATGAAAATTGAGATTTGTTCAGCTGAATTAAGCTTCGAAAATATGATTGGGATATCTGTACAGCTGAAATGATTTAACTGCTCAATATGAAGAAAAAACACACCAGGTCTATGTACGTTTTTCTCCACAGCTAAAAACAATTAGTGAAACAGACATTTATGCACAACCTTCATGGATAACTTTTCAAGTGTAACTTCTGAATCCAATTCTGATTACCATGTGTGTAGGCTGGAATACCTCTCCACTGATGCTTTACTGAGAAACTCCTACCAGCACAAATTTGTCAGATGACTTGAATGCCCAAACTCAATTGCTTCGATCACCATCCCATTCATCTCAAGCATATGCCAATTAGGTAAATGATATAACACTTAACTGCGCTAAACTTTACATAAATGACTAGTATGTGCACCGACTGTTTAGGGAATAGGCAAATACATGCAAATTCTACTCATTGTACTGAACAGGTGGTGTATAATAAACCACTGGTGCTATACTCAGACAGACTACTTCCATGAGAGAAGAAAACTATGGAGGTTGATCATTGAAAATATAAGGCAGGCTCTATGATAGTGGTATTTGGGCAGATGTTTACTGTATGTGATGTTTTTTAGGTTTGTAAATGTACAGTTCTTTAAGGATAGGCACACTTATATTATCTAAACTCTTATGTTATATATATTATCTTGTATGGAACAGAAAAGTATGTTCAAATGTAAACTCACCATGATTATGGTATACAAAATGGAGGAAAAAAATATATATAGAGGGCAGGTTCTGTGATTGTGCTATTTAGGTGTCAGGGTCTTATGGCAGGGAAAGGCAACGAAATGACATTATGTAAATAGGAGGTAATGCGAAAAGCACTGTGGACTAAAATAAACGGTCTGCAGAAGTTAGAAGAAAAGTAAAGTAAAATCTAAGATAAAATTAAATGCTTAAAGGACCAATCCTCTCACCCCAAACTACACTTCTTGTAGGGGGTACAGAAACTCTCCATTGGTCCAGCTTTTTGATTGACTGTTAATTCAAACAATGCAGACTACCAAAGCTGATATTACACAGCATGAACTGTACTGAGAATGTTTTGATTATGACTTTTCTATACTCACCCTGAAGCAATAAACTGAGATTGTGACTGGATAAGGATGAATTTCAGACAATTGTGGGAGGGGTTTAATAAAGAAGGTTAGGAGTATTGGTACTGTTTGGGGTGAGAGAACTGGGCCTTTAAAAGTTGAAACTAAGTGTAAATTTTCTGGATGAGGCATGGCCCCTTCACTATGTGGATACAGTTGTCCTTTTCTTTTACATCCCCTACTTCTATTGTGCTGGATTCTTTTCACTCATTTATATGCTGGGAAGGGGCTAGGAACTCATACCACGCATATATTAGTCTCCCTAAAGCCAACTGCACACTTACACCACTTTGCACACCGCAACTCACCTCGATCATCGGATCTCCAATAGTCGCACATGTAATGTGCTTGAGTTTGTGACTGCTATTGGCAGTTGCAAAACCAGTTTTAAGTCGTGCCAAATTCAGTAGAGATAACAGTCCAGTGCCCCCCAACTGTAAAAAGAAACCATAGGCACCAGATAATTGTAAATTCAGGTGTCAAAATCCTTACTAACTATCCTATATATTTCTACTGCAATATGTCCTCTACCTCTTTTTTTTTTCTTTTTTTACATATATTTACTTTATCTACTCCATTAACCTGCATCCCATCTCTGTCAAAAACTTGAAAGATTTTAAAATGAATCCAAAAATCGCAAAGTTTATCAAACCTTAGAAAATACTAGGAATTTCACAAGTTTCCCTAAAAATGCTACATCAAGTAGAAGTTCTTTCAACTGTGACACAAATCTCTGGGGCATATTCTCTCTTGTTTAATTTTGAAAGGCATTTAATACCAGCAGTCATGATCTGTAGCAGATTAACTAGTTCATGCTCTATTAATTTAGTGAAAATTACACTCACAGGACTGAAAATTTTTAAGAAGGAGTTTTTATAATTCTATCTCAAAAGAAAAAGGTAAGGGCATGGGTCACTTGAGTATCAGAGCTCTCCTCTGTGAGGTTCATAAAGCCCATCCGCTGGTAGAGAAGTGTGAAATAATTCTCATGCAACTTGCCGTAGGTGCAATGTTGTTCTGTATTTGGGAACATGAAACAGAACTGCAGTGTGACATACTGTCAATAGGTATCTCACAGAACAGCATTGGATTTTTGAAGCTGAATCCACTTAAAGTGGCTCATTGAATTGAATCATGGATTCAACAATTTTTTCCAAACCTGTTAAATTTTCTTCACATACTAATGACAAATGGTCCAACTAAGACAACCTCCATATCCTACTTTCAAATAACTGTTTTAAGAGTGAGTATTCAACAGCTCAATTCTATTTTCAAAAATGTGTGACCAGACACTTTTTCAAATTATGCACAAAACAGTTACAAGTCAGGGCACCACAAAATTCAAAATTTTAACTTTTTCAGTAACTATTGGATATAAAACTTGACTTTTTATGCTAACTGTAGGAACTGCCAAGTGGTAAAGACCCTTTGCCACTCTCATTTAATAAGTTATTGATATAAACTCAATGAGCTGCTTTAAAGGGCAAAAGCACTGTTGCCTTAAACATATTTTGAAGCAACAGCCCTTTAAATGAATAGTCCAGGGTCAAATTTTATTTTGATATGCTACAGAGGAACACATTTCTTCTGATGGGAATCCTTTGTTAGCTTGCAGTTAATATTTAAAGGTCCAAAGTAATCCTCGGGTTAAGAGGCCATTGTAAAAAGCTTGATAAGTCTTTTGCTAGACTTGACATTAGGAAGTTCAGTTTCTCTCACAGGGTTGTTAGTGAGTGGAATAGCCTGCCTGAGTAGGTTGTTAACTCAACATCAGTGCACTGTCTTAAGGTAAATATTGACAAGTTTTTCCATCACTGTGGTAGAATCTAATCTTTCTGGGCTCTTTAGGTGTTGGTGGTTTGCTTTTGTTTTTGGGGGGGTTTTGGATTACAGGGCATCTTATGGGGCCTTTATAGCCCTCCTTTGCCCTTTAACCTGTTATGTTATTCCAAACATTATGGTAAAAGTTCCACTCCTTTTCCATGTTTGGTTCTTGAGATATTAACAGTTGAAGTTGACACATTTTCCATACAGAGTGAACTTTAAGCAAACAGGTGTGATGTCATGGGTTCAAATTGTTGGCTAATGCTTTGTTTTTCTTTAATTTTCATCCTTTAAGTTTGATTTTGAATTGATTAGGGATGTTACCTTGACCCCAAGGCATGTAAATTTTTTTAAAACTCCATTACTCAGGATGCATCTATGGTATCAATATATCAGAGTTTTGTTGCACAAAATTGATGGTAAATTATAAATGAAAACAAAACATCGGCCAAAAAATGTGAATCCATGACATCAAGTCTGCTTGCTTCAAGTTCATTCTATGCAGAAAATCTGCCACATTCAGTTGCTAATATCTTGAGGAGGGAACATGGGAAATGAACAAAAATTCCACCAGAATGCTTAGAATATGTTTCCCTTTAACATATCAAAAATAAATTTGGCTCTAGACTATTCTTTTAATACCTTTTATGGCATAAGAACCTCGCTTTCCCATTGAAAAATAATTCTCATTTTATTTGGATCAAATATGGAAGAGCTGTATCTGTTTTCTGACTCTGATGTATCAAGTGTGCAAATATAAAAGTCTAGCTTACTCGTTACTGGTCCACTGGTTACTTTGAATAAAGTCAAACATGAATATTAAAGAATATCAGGAAAAACTAATTTACATTTAGGTGACAGTATTTTCCTTTAAAGTTAGCAAACTATAAAATGTACAGGTGTGAATGCCATAATCATAAAACAGTGAAATATGCACCATCAATGTAAACAATTTAGAACTGGATCCCTGGAAAGAACTTTAAATTTATTGATTAACAATCAAAAGGTGATTCTCAGCATTCAAAATTTTTCTAGTTCAAATGCACAGGCAAACACCTGAGTATTTCAGCTCTACTTCAAACAAAATTGAAAATTGCAATGAATCGGGCAGTATTGAATTATTCCCACAAAAGTGGTAGGTGGAGGAATAAACAAATAAGACAGGGCACCATGTTAAAGTGTGCATGACACGGCCACAAAAACTTTTGTGTATTGAAAGATTCCATACAGTGTTTTACAAATATCAGTACACCTCATAAAAAACCTGTACACTTCGGCATAAATGATATTTGAAGGAAAACATTCAAAATCCAGTTTCGGAAAATGCCGCAACAGGTCACCTGACTTTTATGACGCAATTGGCGGCACAAACCCCGCCCTATTTAAGAACGCGCATCTAGATGTGGGACTAATGTAACGCTCTGTAAAGTTATCTTATCTTAGCAACTTCATGAAAATGATTGCATCACAATACTCATCCAACATACAGAGCGAAAGACACAGACCATGGTGGGGATTTGGATCAAATCATTGGCCAATATGTTCGCATGCATATGCGTGTGAAAACAGTTCTGCTTTTGTGCAAGAAAGAAGCGGTTCAGGCGCTATACAGAACAGCTGTGAACATATGTGGACAATCCACACAAGCGCATCTCCACTATGAGCGCATCCTTACTGTATGAGCTGTTTGGTGAAGGTGCTATTGCGAATACTAAGCAGTCACCGTGCAATGCACAATTCACAATGTAGTCAGTGGCCATGCTCAGTGCTATGGTAGCACTGGTGTTTGCAATGATGTACTCGATAACACGTGTTACCATGCACATGATTAAAAGATTGTGATCTCCCTGTATGAGCTGTTTGGTGAAGGTGCTATTGCGAATACTAAGCAGTCACCGCGCAATACACAATTCACAATGTAGTCAGTGGCCACGCTCAGTGCTATGGTAGCACTGGTGTTTGCAATGATGTACTCGATAACACGTGTTACCATGCACATGATTCAAAGATTGTGATCTCCCTCCCTGGTGCAGTGTTGTTAACCGTGCCTCCAATGACATCATCATCTTGAGACGAACTCGTGTACGTTTTTTCGCTCTCGGATTTCAAATGGACTGAGCCTGGCCTGTAATTGGGAATTCACAACATTGTATTTCGGTATTTATGGACAGAATTTAGTAGGGAAAACATTCACTTTATGTCAAGGCCGTGTACCCAAAGAATATTTACTGAGAGACTTACTTTGGCCGTGTCATGCCCACTTTAAGCACAACAGAATGCTTTACTTGTTCATAATGGCATGTAGCCTACTGAGAGCTGGCTGAGTGAAAACTAGCAGCATCCTATTATAGACCTTTTGCATTAAATGTTGCACCAATGTCATTTTGGGAGGAAAACAACCAAACACAGCACATAATATAGAGGCTTTTCACATGACGTCATAATACTCTCCAGCGGCCATGTTGGAGTACATGTAACTACGTAGTAAACCATAAGGGACACGCTTGCTCGTTGAATTGTACACATTGTGCATATCACAGTGCACACTGTGCAGTGCGTTTGGCACAAAGCCATGTGAATTTGGCATGAATGTCCTCCAGCATGGCGGTTCCGTGACGTAATTGCAAAGCCTCTATAAGGCAATTTCACTGACATCATTTGAGCAGCACACATCTATTTTATAAACAGTAAGAGCACATGCAACAAACGCAGTAAGAGTACTTGCAACAGGCAGAATATATATGTCACAGTAGTTTCCATGGGAATGTGCATTTGCTGTTAATGCGCTTACCATGGGCATGTTTTGCCCTTCAAGGCAAGCAAACTCAATTTTTTTGTGCTATCAAACGAAATTGCCAATCCCATCCCTCACATGAGCAGCAGATCTAAGCCTATATCTCATTGGTTGACAATTCAGCTGACTATATTGTTGGTGTAACTGCATTTCGAAAATACCCTATGCTCAATTTCATCAAGAACTGTTCTCAGTACCAATTACATGCACATTTAAGCATTTGAAAATGGCCATGAAGGTTGACATTTGGTGACAGTTTATCTCTGAATAAACTGAAAGGGAATGTACATTAGCCCTTAAATGGACAATAAGTAATTTGATGCCTTTTTTGCCATCACTTATTTCAGAATTTGTAACAACTCGTTATTTGAGCCCCAAAGCTGTTGGAATTTAATTGTACCTGAATGGTAATCAAAACTGCTGCTAATTGAAGCAGCCAGTTATTTTCTTTTGTACCCCCCAAAGTACCTTTCACAAGGGGGTCTGCTCGTATAAGCTTTCAAGCTTTTTTCAGACCTCCCCCATAGAATAAATGTAACTGTTGTTACAAAAGAATGTATATAATACAATACAATGCAATGCAATGCGACGCAACGCAACGCAACGCAACGCAACACAACACAACAAAATTGTTTGGTCTCATCTTTGAGACTCTGACTTTTGATGAAAAATGCAATGCCTCTATTTTACCTTTCCTGACCTCCCACTCTCCTTAAAAAGCATATATATATATAGCACGATATTTCATCTGTATTGCAGAAGTGCAGAAGTACCTTTTAACATTTAAGCTGACTTATTATAGTTATTATATTAAATATAGACATGTTTACGGATGAAAGCAACCCACACGTTCCAAGTGATTTTTAATTGCTACCTCTGCCCACTTCTACCTCCAAAAATGATACATTTAATGTCCTGCCCATAAAGGGGGAACTTTTACAGGACTGCAGCACAAAAATATGCAATATACTGCTTTATATAAAAGGCCGGTTGAAGACAACTGGGTTTCAAAATTCTTCAGAGCACGACTACTTGCTCTCATAAGTTGTAGGTCTGTTTTTTAAGTAAACCAAAGCAACAACAGATGTGTAGTACTGAGCTTTAACTGCTCTACACCATATTCTTTTGAGTACAATATCCCACTGTGTGCAATGGGCTATACTAAAAACACCACTCACTAGCCGTGTTCCCATTTGATCCAGGGAGGTGGATCTTGATCTACCGAAGTGGATCAACATCAGTTACCTTGATCGAGATCCGCGTTCCCATTTGAGTGAGCGCGGTAGATCAAACGTGTTTTATGAACACATCGCGCAAGCGCGAAAAGGTCACCAATGTTTACAAGTCGGCCTGCCATGCATTTCGTATCGATGTATCACAAAAACATACATGAGTGTAACCGGAGATCCAGGGTCACTTGATCTACCGATGTGTTCCCATTACAAACTTTGATCCAGCGCGGTGGATCTTGATCTACCCCGAACGGTCAATCAAAATCGGTGGATCTTGATCTTGAGTGAGTGTTGTTGATCTGCGTTCCCATTAGTGTTTGATCCACCTCGGTAGATCAAGATCCACCTCCCTGGATCAAATGGGAACACGGCTACTGATATGCACAACTAGGGTGGTCTTTTGTCCCCCTTTTCTACCAGAAAATCAGGCTATGGACCACTTTGTCCTTCATTCAGGGTCACCATGCACCAAACATTTAGTATTCCTCTATTCAGGTCTAATTTTAGAGATTTTTTTTTCTCTTTTCATTCTCACACACAGCTGCCACATCCCAGTTTCCAATGTTACAGCCTAGAACATGAGATAAGGCCATTTCTAGTCAAAAGAAGGACATTTGTGAAGCCAAATATTCTTGGTATCCTATGAGTCAACTCATGGTGGCACTCCACTTTGTATTATTTGTATATCATATTAGGTGTATTATTTATGGTTGTCCTTCTTTACTGGCATTAGGGAATGACTGCCCTGAACAGGTGAAGGTCAAGACATTCCAAAACAAGGGGTGGGGCTAACCTAAGAGGAAGCAGAGGTGTGAAGAAGTTGCACTGCTAATTTCCCATATGTTTTTTTTTTTGATGTGGAGAAAAACGGAGGGCTGAGGTTGTAACAGCCCTCCCCCCTCTTGCAATCTGCCTGCTATATTCAAATCATCCTTACCCATTATACTTGGACTGAAATATGCAAGTAGCAAGTAAGTGGGATTAGAACACTTAATAGGGTAAACAGTAGGTAGGTGTGGGGGTAATGTAGATATTAATATGTTATAGTCTCTCTGACCACCTAAACCCATCCCCACTTCCCACCCCCTCCCCCACAAACCCATCTCGGTAAAAGAGAAACACAAGCCTCTGGTGTTCCAATCATTTCCTTCAAAAAATTCTACCAACCAATGTGATCTACCACGACACAAACCAAAGAATCCTACCTCAATGAGCCACGTTTTTAATTTTCCGCCCATTTTATAAGCCTCTTTTTCATCCCCCGCAAGCACTCATTCCCAAGTGCTTTGGGTAATTTTAATACAAACACAGGAGACTACAGGTAGGTACCTTATGGTATAGATGCGTGCAATCACTGGAACACTCTTTGAAAGCTGTCCCAGGGCAAAACTATAATTGTTCTTGGTGACAAAATGTTGACAAAACAAGTCACTCCTGTAATTATTAAGCCCTAAGAGCATTTAAGTGATATCAGATTGGATATTTCGGATTTGACTTTGCATCTTTGCCCCAAAGATATTTCCATAAGTGGAAAAACTTTAGGAGCTTTGAATCTTGTAAGGTCTCATACAGGTAAAATAAGTTTAAGTTCCTTCATGGTTCTCGAATCACAAACGTCCCGGTGAAACCCTTGAGAAAATGACAGACAATCCGTTTATAACAAAACTTTTCAATGTCATGATGTACAACAGTCCAAAAACATATTGATCCCCTCATCTTCTTTTACACCATAAATTAAAGGGTGGTGTCACCCAAATTTGGGTATGTTCGTTCATTTTAATGTTTATCCATGCATATCTATGTATATTCAGTAATCCACTAAGTCAACCGCTGTTTATTGTTAAATTCATTCAGTTTCCCCCACATATGCAATATTCAAATTCTGAACATTTTGAAAGAGACTTAATTTTCTTAAGTCTCTTTCAAAATGCCAGTTTGGATGGAAAAGTTGGTAACTTGGAAGGTTACTTACCAAGAAATGTCAACAATTGAAAGGAAATTTCTCTTTAATGTACATGAAAATATGGGGAGAATTGTGGGAAATTTTACTTCCTTCCTGGGAAATAATTTTCCTCCCTTACTGGAATATAAACATTTCCTACAGACATAGAGACAAAGACAGAAAAACAGAGATAGACAGACAGACAGACAAGACATGTAGTATTACAGAAAAATCATCACAAATAGATAACTCAAAGGGCAGAAGACAGTCAGTCAGGCTTGCATACAGACAACAGAGTATTTTTGAAAGATGAGTTAGTTTTTTCAAAATATAGCTGGGGTGATTGATTAATATTCCTTTCATTTGGCATTGCTAGCTAGGGACAGTCCCCAAAAGTCTTCTAAGTTCATGTTCTCTATCACATTAATCTTTGAATTCATTGGTAACCTTTAATGTAAAAACATATCTTAGATGCATGAGAAATGGGATTTTTAATGGTGTAAGATTTGCTTTCTCACTTTTCTCCTGGAATACTATATGGAGGCTGATGATCATGATTCTATGCATGGCATGTCCATGCACTGCCTAGAAATTTAACATCAATTGCTATGGAACTACCTTTAGGTCTTGAGACCTTACAAGCAGTGATTTGTCACCCCAAAGTACAATTTTACCACTAGTCTACAGGAATCCTCAATTGACACAGTTGCTTTGACTGACATGAAAGTCATAAAATGCAGAGTGGTTTATGTCACACAGCATGCACTGACAGTGTTATGATTACACAAGAGGGCTTTGTGTACACTATTCACCAGGGTATGCCCTGAATCAATAATCTGGGATTGAGTCTAGATGCACGAGTTTTAGTCAGTTGTTCAAGGTTTAGTTAGATGGAGTTTTATGGCCCAGTTTCCAAACTACTGGTTCAAGTCAAGATGGCCACAGCCATTTTTTTCAGTTGTGGCTCACTAGCTTGTTTTCCCTATTTCATTGCTTATGCAGAGCTGCACGCACAATGACAGTAAGTTCCATTTTAAGAGTCTTTGGTATGACTCGACCTGGGAATCAAAGCCGGGCCTTCCGTGTGAGAGGCGGATGCTCTAACGTTAGACCAAACACATGGTAGTTGTATGAGGGTAAGAGGTAGGTATTTTGGGGGAACTAGAACTGTACGAACTGTCTGTAGTGATGAATAACTATCTTTTACTCCACAATGATAACTGCATTAATTAGCACCCAATGAGACTGCATATATGTACAAGGTAGACTGCGCTTCTAAAAGAAATCCAAATGCTGGAAAGTATAGTGTGCATTCCTTATCTATACAAAATAGATGTCTATCACTGAAATTAAATAAAATAGTCAATTAGATTAATTTGTCTGAAAAATAATATTTTATGTTATTCATAATGTTTAAATACAGTACCATTCTGTTCAGGTTTGCTTGTATTTTTATATACTTCTATTTCCTTAAAATGTTTAAATAGCACTTCAGACTCATTGCTGTGATGAAGTGCAATTTAAATGTCATGACTATCATAAATATTAAAAATTGGCTGCCACTGAGGATTCAAAGCAAACTTTGATTTAAAAGAAAAACTAAATTTCATGATTGAACAAGTCTGATTAGGTACTCGAGTTGCTGTTTAACAAAAAACTTTGCTCTTTGTTGAATTAAACGAAAGCCAAGAAACTGTCATATTTGAGCCTTGCTGGCTGCATTCTTTAGGGGTCCACACAGTTTGACAGAACACATTTTGAATAAAAAGTAATGGAGGTCCTTTAAAGAGTACTCAGACAGATGGCAGACAGCAAGTGTCCAATCACCATCATTTTATTTCTGGCGGTTTTCGCTTTGGCTGTAATTAAACTTGTAGGTTCCCAACTGAAGGATCATACTGCGTAATGGCACAGTTGAGGGGATAAAATTTCATTTTTGAATTCATGAAAAGTGATCCATCACTGAGGATAATCCCCTCTCTTCCTAGCAGATGCAGACTGTTTGTTTGAAGAAATTAAAAATCTGGTCTCATCTGCATCACGCAAAATTCCCCAGGGTTTGGATTTACTCTGGCTGTTTGCTTTAACAGTACTATGCTACCTTCATAAGATGTCTACTACACATACTGTAAATATCTCTACTGAGCATTCTGCAGCACCAAAATAATCAAACATTGACAAAACTTTGTGACATTTTAAGACCATTTTGGCTTCCAGCACCAAGTTCCAATTAACATTGAGAAGGTTCAAGGTTATTTCTCCTGTCTATGAGACTGCTCCAAGTCCCTCTTGATAAGACTGCTCAAGGTCAACTGTAAAAAGCAAAGATCCTCTACATGCATGCTGATTCAAAATTAAATTTACATATTGATTGGGTACTAAGTGTAAAATTTTGTAACTTCAGAACATCAACTCCACAGAATCCTGAACTGACTTGAACTGCCCTTCCAAAAATGTGCCTGGGGTTTTCAAAATTTTGTACTTCATCACATTTTCTTCCTCATTTCGAAATAATGCATTCTACAACATACCAATACAGTATTTGTAAAATTTGGGCATTTTTATGTAAATAATTCTGGAGACAGATTTGAGTCATTTACATGCAGAACTCCTTTTTATAGGTTGTGTGAGAGGAAAATGACAAATTTGGGAATTTGATGTAAGAAGCATTGAAATCCAAGAAAACAGCCACAATTCCAATCAAAATCTGTCCTAAATTGATCATTTTACAAGGCAATTTCTCATTTGAAAATAATCATTTATGAATAGGAGCTCATTATGCAAATCTTGTGATGTCATATGGCTAATGTCATCCCTTGTTTTTACAATCTTTGATTCAAGGACAGACATTAGTTTTCTTGAGGGTTTTATTTTCAAAGTTTAAATTGTGTCCTTGAAAATTAGTCCGTATTAATTACCAGACAATAAGTTACCTAACTGATTGTAATTAAGTGATAATTAATAAGGTTAACAAAGAAATGTGAAACACTGCACATCATTATTTTTCCAAGTTGCTTCAGAAACAACCAAAAATCCTGGAATATCTGGAGAACCATAGAAGATATTGAAATAATTCCAATGGATTTTTCTTTGAAAAATTTCATGAGATTATCAATATCCCATTTTTGAAGGATAATTAGCAAGATGAGGTTTTATGGCTTATTTTCTAACCAGTTGGTTAAAAGGTCAAGAGTCCCTCAAGCTTAAAGCAACAGCAATAAAATCTCACAGTTTTCTTATTTCCATTCAAAGTATCTTTGATCAAATTTTACGATCTCAATATTGCATATTCAAAGTCAACAAGGCAGTAACCCCTAGTAAATTTTACATTTGAGGAGATAAAAGGTTGTCACATCACTCTCAATAGCCAATCATAACACAGGATAGTCTACTATACTACTTCCAAGTTGGGGGAAATGCTCTTGCCCTTTAAGTTGTCTCTTGGTCACAATTTTTTCCCAGTTGTAACTCACAAGCATTTTTTCCCTACTCCAGTGCTTATGATGAGCACCAAGCACAATGGCAGAAGTGAAGGAAGAAGCATTAAATTTGGTTTACTGCAGAACAACATACATCTAACACTTGTTACATTTTTTTTCTTCCACTAAGAAGACCTCTCACAGATTGTCTCCACCTTTCTACAGAACCATGATCCCTCTCTCTCAAATAAGCCCTTTACACAATCTCCTCTTATTCCAGAAAATTATCTGTAATATCCAGAGCAATCACAGTTTATCCGAGAGCTCTTGCCAAGCTTGGGTGGCATGTTCAATGATCTGAGTGACAATGAGACTTCCACATAAAACTCATTCTGGTTGAGTAATTCTGGCATAGGTTTAACGTCAAATCCCTGGGGGAAGCATTGAGCATATAGGGATGAAGTCTTCTTATGAGCGACACCACATGCAATTATTCACGGAAGAATTGACACCAGATTCCTGATTAGAGATCCACTGTCTTGAAACTTTGGCTGTATAACTGTCACCTTTGTCAGAGATACCTATTTGAATAACTGGGAGTATATACCTGTTATGTTGGCAATGATCTGACTTGGGTTATACACGTGAGAAGACTGAGGAGAAGTGTATCAAGCAGCGAGGGGAGGGAGCAAATTTTAATTTCAGCAATATTTTGAGTCTCCACCTCTCTCAGAAAATGTCTAAACAAAATACAGTGACATGTTTCTCGTCACTGACAGTAGTCCCCCCTCACCCCTTCCCCCCACTTTTTGTTCAAAACATTACAGGGTGCCATAGGAGTTTACTTCAATCCATCATTTTTTAAAGGGCAAGAGCAGTTGCCCTTAGTGGAAGTTGTTTAGAAGACTTTCCTGTTCCATGACTGGCTGTTCAGAGTCATGTGACAAGATTTATTTCTCTTCTCTCTTCTCTTCTCTAGTGTCCAATAAATGTGAGGTGGTTAAAAAGTTCTAATAAATACCATGAAAAATCTCAACTAGCATGTGTTCAAAGTGCCAAGGGGCAAGTCCAAAGGTTGCTGCAGGAGTTGTGCAACCCAAGGGAGTGCATGTACAGTGGTAATAATTATGCACATTTTAGTAGATCATGAGGTTTTCCTCCCTTTTAGCTAAGCTTCACAAAAATTCAGCTTTTAACTGACCACAACCTACCTCTTTTGTCAACATCTTATCCCACAGTTTATTGACACAGAGATCCCCTGCTTCACTCATACAGAGTTCACTCAAGCATGCACCTTGACTTGTGTTCAAAAAAGGATTGGTTGCACACACACACTACATACAATACCCTGTAAGGGGGTCCACTAGTTTCCGCCCTCGAGAGTTTCTGCCCGTTACTTTCCGCTCCTAAAAATCCTGGGGCGGAAAGTAATGTTTGAACTTACATGTGTTAAAAATAACTGTTAACTTCAAATTTCGAATCCAAGCACAAGACAACAATGAAATTTGTGAATAGGCCTAATGTTAGGCCTAACAAATATTCAGCATCCTCACCGCAAAGAATGGAATAGTATGACCTTTTTTTCTAAACGTCAAGTCTAGTCACGGACTTGTATTTTTTACGTATTAGTAGTCTGCTTGTCTATAGGTAGGCTTATGCTGAATGTGTGAACAATACTTCACAGCACTGAATAACGTAAACTTACGTGTATGTAAGTACATATTAGCATACTAAAGTCTACAGTGAGAGCGTTGCTTGGAAAGACGTCAACATGGCAGTAATGGGTGTCCCATTGAATAGTAAAAGACATCGATGAAGATTGAAACTTTAAGGAAAAGTTGATGAAATCTTCATTTGACAAAAGTAACACTGATAGCACATTCCATTCCATAACTTTCCGCCTCCCAAAAAGATGTTTTCTGCTAAAAATAAAACGAGCGCAAAACACCCTTTTTGAGGGGCAGAAAGTAGCAAGGGCGGAAACTAACTGTAACCCCTATAGGACCTGCTTTCTTATTGTGGCCTAACAGACTGGTGTGACGGCATTATCCCAGATGCTGTTTCCACCAGATCTGCTAATTCTCTTTTCCGAGGCTATGTGGTTTAATTCAGAGAGAAAATCTTATAAGTAGTTTCATAGCAATTCTTTTTTTTGAAGTAGAAGAGAAACAGGTAGTTTAAGACTCTTTACATCAAATATGAAACATGAAAGACTCTATAAATTAAATTCAAAAATGGAATTTGAAGAATTCTCCATTTATTCATTACAATGATTTCTTTGATGGCAAACAGAAAGATTCATGCACAGTAAATTCATATCAAGGGATGGCATCATTTCCAAACAAGAGGAAAAAAACAGAATATTGCCATGGCAACTTACTTCGAAGAAGCAGAGCAGAGTAAACTTCAGCAGGTGCGGAAGACTCTTCCACTTCTAAAGCAGGGGAGAAAATATGCACAAACAGGAGAACAAAAGAGGAGGTAAAACAAGCATCACAATGAGGAAGGGGTATACTGTGAGTGGCTAAAAGATGATGGCTTTATAAGATGACCATTTTTCGCAAAGTCAACAAATAATAAACTGAAAGCAAATCAAATGTATATATTATGCTTCAAAAGAAGTGCTGCTGGGAGACAAAACTTACTTGGAAGCTAGGACAAAACATAGGAATAATGGTTGAATTAAAAGCATGCATTATGCAGAGCAAAGGACTTGAGGGAGGGGTTCAGCTGGGAAGCAAAGCTGGCATTTTTAAACAGCATTTTGAGCAAACAGACTTCATCGAACCATGCTGTTGATGCACACACCTAACATGGGAAAACAGAAGCCAATGCAAATTTCAGTAATAATCATATCACCTTGCCTTTACTACTGAATATTAATTTGGAGGCCTCGTTCCACTCATCTGTCCTTCCACCAATTTCCATTCACTCACCTCCTTCAATGCAAAATCAACCTTCTACAGTTTTGTGAAAAAAGGCATTATTATACCACTTTTTAGACCCACAATGCTTCCATACTTACACAGCACAGTCATACTGGAGCAAGTTTTTCCATGCTAAAAGAGCAGTCTGTGTATACACTGTGACCTGACCTTCTAAACTGAAATCTGAAATTAAAACTGTTGCCCGGAGTTATCTGAAGTGAGGTATTTGTCAAGATGCCTTCATATAGGCCTCACCCACATTCGTGAGCTGTTGGCATTGTAAAATAACTGCACTAAGGTCTGAATAAGAAATGAACTACAGCAGTCCACCTCATGTTGTTTGGGGGATTTATTACACGAAGGTGTCTATGCAAAGGGTAAGGTAGCTAGTTTAATGCAAACTATGCATGAAAATCCCCAGAAAAAGTTCAGGCCGGGGGGGGGGGGGCAAAACATATCATTGATCAAATCAGGGGCAATATTTCTCTCCCAGGAAAGAACTTCACTGCTATTAAAGCTAGGTGCAGCCGGGAATTTGCAGGGGGACAAAACATGTTGGCATAATACCTAACTGTAGCACTATCATATTTTAGTGTAAAGCTTTAGGGAAAATTTTGGCTAACGTGCCTTCTAAATCAGTGAAAATGGCAATTGCAAGGCCTTGTGAGTTGCATCAATCATAGTTTGAAATTTTGAGTTCTTGAAATTTTTTGATGAAATGTTACAAATATTTTGTATTTTTCTTCAAGTCCTTTTTGTTTTGATTTTCTGGGGTTGGTAGAGGAGAGAGGGAAGGGGGCAGGGCAGGGGAGTCCCTCCAACCCCGCTTCCAATGCCTATGATATTGCAGCTTCAAGCAGAAAGTACTAGCCATTTAGGACAAAGTTCACTTTTACATGACACATTCCAACTCATCAAAGGAAGATGAATTTTACCTGTGTTGGTCTCTTCATCAATAGTATCGGCTGAACCGTCTCTCTTGAAAGCACCACCTTTCTTCAGCAAAGGACTAAAAGGGTGATCCACTCCACTGTCACTGTTGTGTTCTGATTCAGAGGTCCCAGCTGAAATAAAAAAGAACTTATTCAATTATATTTCTCTTTCAAGGAAAACAAATTTACAATTCTATTCAACAAAAGCCCACAAAAATCGGTCCAATCCAAATTCCTTGTTTCCTGACCACGGCTTAAAGGATGGTTTGCAAAGATGCAAATGTGGGTGGCCCATGGGAAAAGTTCATTGCCTCGTGTACCTGATACAACTAGACATTCTCCACAATTGGGCCCCATTTCATCTGATGAGTTCCTTGACTCTCCCCATATTCTACTGCAACGACACTAGATACAGAGCAGAATTTGGAAGAAGGTAAACTTTGAAATGTGTCTTAACCACTTGCAAATGTTGCAGCTAAGAGTTAAGTGACAGGCAGAGAGGAACGGTTTAACAAATACAACAGAGTTTGAATATATACAAGAGGAGACACTACATAGATCAGTCTTTAATTATTCCGACTTTCGTTTCAGACGAGAGGGGACTTAAGGGTACCACACATCACCACTGTGTGATGATCCAGAAGATTGATGAGGAACGAAGTACACTCTACTGTAAGAGAATAGTGAAACACATATCCTTTAAACCCAACCTAAATACTGTCGTAATGCCACAGCTCCTCATAAAGTATGTTGAATTTGAAAAAAAAAATTGAAATTCAATCCATCTAACAGCATTATTGTCAATTTTGTGGAATGGAAAGGTCAAATGCAGTCACCCTAATGGAATGAGCATATGATATCCCAAACCTCTCAGTAATATGAATGTGACAAGTTTTCATTTAATAAACTCAAGGTTGATTTAACTTAGAAAATCCCATACAGGTTATTCAGCTTTCAAAATTAGCCTCCCCTCTTTTTACTTCCCGGAAAATAAAAAAAAATGTCAGTATCTTGCTTTTTCATTTAAGAACAGGACACCTTCCCATTTAGCTATTAAAACACTTCAAATTGCACATCATACAGGCCTTGAGGCAAGCTTTTGCACACCTGAACCCATGTGTAACTTTGGCAGAATGTAGCATCAATTTGAACTTTTGGTTTGGCAGTAATAAATGCCCTCCTATGAGTTTCAGTGGAATCACCTGTGACCAAATGTGTCCAGGATATCTGAAGTTGGCATGAGTGGCGTTGTAACACTTTTCTTTCTAAGGGGAACTGGGGGGGCACAACAATTTTGCAGGGGACACTGCTCGACTCCACTCATAGAGCCAGAAGTGACACAGAACACAAAGCGGGAGGTGCTATCAGGTGGTCCAGGGTCCTGCCTTAGGACCCCTGACAGGGTCCAAAGGCAAAATCCTGGTGGGAGTCCCTGGAAGCTCCTGGGTTTTAAGGTGTTTGTGAGGTATTCAATATGTTACTTAATGGGTATAATTCTATTGACTATACACTGGTCTAAAATTTACCTCCAGAGTAATTTCAAGTAAGACTTTTGGTAAAAAACCCTATTGCAACAATACAATCAAGAGTGTGTTCACAATCCAGCTATCATTTTGAAAAAGGGGGAGATGAACTACAGAGAAGGAAGTTGGATGGGCAGTTCAATTTGAGTCCTGCTGGGGGTCCATGGGGCAAAGCCCCTGAAAGCTTCTGTGTTTTAAGGTGTTTTAAGGCATTCAGGTCATTACTTAAGGGTAATTCTATTGTCTTTACACTGGTGTAAAAATTACTACCAGGGTAAGATTTAATCGGTAACAAATCTACTGAAACTACTACCAAGAGCAAATTTGGCTGACATTTTGAAGAAGGGGAGCTAAATTAGAAATAGAAAGAGAAAGCAGTTGATGGGCAGTTAAATGTGACTCTTTCAAAGAAAAATGTAATGCTGCCTGAAAGGTCACCTGAGCTATGTGTGACCTTCAATTGGTGTTGACTGATGTCGCAGGAAATTTTGTAAAGAAAAACAACCCCTCAGATAGCCAGAAATGGCATCTCCCTGGTGTTTTTTAGATATTTTCATTTGAAGAGCGTTATAATTGCTGCCTTTTCTTGTCAAAAGAAGGATCATATTATCTTAAAAAATTTGGTAGTCACAGCTACAGAAGACATAGCATTTTTTTTTTTGGTTTTAAAAATCCTACATCTCAGTTGAGGGGACACATGGGAGGGGAGCACAAAGTTTTCCATTGTAGGCACAAGCCCCTTCCTACGTCCCCTTGGCCATGCCACTGTTTGGCATGCCCACTTTGAAATGGTATGATGTTCCTATGCTGGGTACTTGTGTTAAAAGTTCAGTAAGTGAAGAATGAATGAATCAGGGAGGGCTTACATTCACTTTGTCTTTTATAGAGTGACCGCACAACTTTGGCACTTCCAAATCGCCGGAACTTGACCTTCATTTGATCGTAAAACCATTGACAGGCACGCTCTTGCAGCTCTCTGTGAAGAAGATGAGAAACAAAATTAGATGAGAGACTGCCAAGTCTAGCGACTCAGAATATATATTTCAATACATTGTGTGGGTGCATTTATTATGAACATTAAGATACATTTGGGTATTTCAGCAACTGTAATACTTATGCCAGCTCAGTACACAAAACACACTGTACCGTAAAGAGCCAGGGATGTTTTTCTAGATCTTTAGAAGGAAGGAGTTTATACTAGCATCCAGGTCTTAAGGTACACAAACTACAGAAAAAAAACATATTTTCACATAAATGCAATACAATATCCCTCCTCACTTTTTTCAGGGTATGACCCCCTCGATGAGCTGCATGGACAGATTCTTCACCTGGGAAAATGACAGGGTCTGATCCCAGGCCGTAGGATTTCACGTGAGCGATTGTTCCCCATCGTGTAGTGGTCCCATGGTGATGAAACCACGGAACCCAAAAACTGGTTACCACCAATCAGTCACCACCTATGCATTTTTTAACAGAACCCAGAAGTGGGTTCCCATGGTGAAATATGATGGAACCTACAAATGGGTTCCTGTGATTTTTGAGATCCAATGGCTTGTGATTCAATTGATGAACTGCAGTGACAGATTCTTCACTTTGGAAAATGACTGGGCCTGACCCCCTTGATGTGCTGCATGGACAGATTTTTCACCTCAGGAAATGAACACCAGGGACTATGAACAAAGCATCCTTGTCCGGGACAGACCCCCCTAGCCATGAAGACTAGGGTTGTACCTTACAGAGGCAGGGGACAACTGTACCCCTCAGATTTCCAAATTGCATACTTTAGGCTGGTGGCACTCTACAAGTGTCTGAAGTGCCCATCTAAGGCTTTCACACAGGCTATGGCCCTAAAGACTGACATTTAAAGACCCAATTCTCTCACCCCAAACAGTTTCAATTCTCCTAACCTACTTACTTAAGCCCCTCCCATAACTGCTTTGAATTAACTTATTCTCATCCAGACACAATGTCAGTTTATTGCTTAAGGATGAGTAAACAAGACTGCCCAGTGTGTAATTAAGACACTCTCAGCATAGTGCATACAATCTTAAGCCATTTTTGGACTTTCTGTCAATCAAAGAACTGTACTGAAAATTTCTGTAGACCATGACAAAAAATTGTAGTTTGGGATGAGAGGTGACTACCTTTAAGCAACCCCACGCCCACCTACTTTGACCTCTAACTGCATGAATGTGTGGGCAAAACCTTTTAACAGTAAGTGTGGGTGGATCCATGCCATTTCCTTCATGGACTCATATTAAAGTAAGGAATGCTTTATTTACATTTCATTAAATAGTTGAAGTAACATCACATAATGATTGAAGAGACAGGACAAAGTACTTTTCCTTCCCTTTTCGAAAGGATATCATTAATGAACACGATAAACCATAAAGTTAATAAGGATTGGCTCTCAGTAGGCCCTACATTGGGAAGAATTGAAATTATAACCGCAAGTATACTGTCTTCATCTAAATCAGTTTCTATTCTCATTTTTAACTTTTGCAAGAAACAAGGCAATGGAAGGATTCAAAAGTAGAGAAGATAGGAGTAGGGGGTGGAGGAAATGCCCCTGAAAATGTGGCATATTGCAAAATCCTGCAAACTGTTTGATTTAAGAATCTCCAAATATTTCCTCGTACTTTATGTTGGGATGTATGACTACCCATGCCAACAGAAAGTTGGAGAGATTAGTAATTATTTCCTCAAAACTCCATGGTTAGGGAGTCTAGGAACCCCAATGGTTGCCTCTGACACAATTAATTCCCACTCACTGCAATATGGCAGCAAAAGAACCAGGGAAGCTTTTCTTGGTAGGGGCACTCTACTTTCTGTATAGGTACAAAAGTTGGGACTACAGGTGTAGGAGGTACAAGAAGGGGCAAAGGGCCATAGATCTGTTAGTTTGTTAGATGAGGTTTCACATACAGTACAGTTTCTAACCAACTGGTTTAAATCAGGCCGGCCACAGACCTTTTTCAGTTACAGGTGACTGGCTATGTTGTTTAATCCTATCCACTGCTATGTAGCTTTCCATATAGATGTAGATGTTCATATTTTCCTCTTCTTTGTACTTCTCACAGTGAGTGCTCTGTCCCATAAGCCTACCAAGGTTTTTTAGAGTACTTCCTTTCGTAACTTTCAAAACGTAATTTGTTACAACACTGTACATATCTAAATATTGTTATTATTGGTCGTTACGATGAAACAAATAAATGAAATGAAATGTAGATCAGCTGGTTGTGATACGAAATTATAGGGAATTGCTACAATCAATATTACGTGTTTAAATACTACGGTCATCTTCTGTTGATGGCTTCAAGCATGGTTATAGTTTTTATGCAACTCTGGCATACAAAGACATGTTTTTCACTGACTCTTGTTACAGAACGCTGACTTCAACAAGACTACAGAAATAGACATTTCAAAAAGACTTTTATGGAATTAGTATACATGACTGAAGAGTTGTTCTCGACTTCCCTCTTCGTTTCAACATCCGTCAAACTTTCTAAGAAGAAAGGATGTCAAGAGGATTGTCCCCCTTCCCCACCAGCGCCCACTACTGGTGTTTGACTGTGGCATATATTATACATGATATAACCCATATGTTCACCTCAGCTGAGACAGTATGCTTGCTTGTCTCATAATTTCTGACATTCTAGAACATGAAAATCTTCATGTGAAAAAATTGGGTACCATCCCTCTCCAAAAATTCTGACAGCCCTATAAAAATTAAGCTACATAACTCAAAGGGCATTTCCTAATCTACAAAATTATGTTCAGGAAGTGTAAGCCACATTTCATGCTTATCCTGAAGCAAGATCGAATTCCCATAACATTCTATCTTCATTTAACTGTACATATATTATTCAACAAACTCCCTCCAGACTTTAACAAGTTTTGAGGAAACATGTTCTTAACCTACTCATTACTTCATTATGAAAAAAAAATTCATTTTAAAATATAATCACAATGAAACAAATTAAGTCACAGCAGATTTTTACTTTTTTGACTATGCATCACAAACAATTCAATTAAGGTAATATGTTGAGGTATAGAGGAAGCTGCTTAAAGAACTATTAACGAATGCTACATATCAATGCATGGTACGTATACCAAACGCAACTCACATAAAATTTCTTTCTTTGACATTCTAAATTGATAAAACATTAATTGCAAAAACTTCGCCTTGGGAGCTTGTCAGAGGAGGGTGATAATTAGTCACAGGGATGACACGTATTGATTTGATGTAAGGAACACATCTTCACATCGCACGATATATGCTCGAACTAGAGCCCGAGGCTACTTCCCCACAATGTTACCTACGTCAGTTCTCTAAGCCCTCTGGCAACCACACTCAAAATTAAAAGTTGCTTCACAGTGCCATACGAAAATACGGAACACGCTGACTATAAAATAATGTCTCAACCTTTGTAAAGCATGCATACTTCCTGTAAGCTTCCTACTACAAGTTTATTAATGTATGGGTAGGAGACTCAATTTCCAAGAATAATTTATAAGGATTCTTAAAATAGGTTAATATAATGTGCTGACATCAATTATAGACCACTAATGGCACGAAATGGAAATCCAAGCACATCTTGGCTTATTTCATAAATATTACGTTGTAACATGTATAGTAGTATTACAAATCTACAAACTACTTCTCAGTGAGGAAGTGGTTTGTAAAATTTTTGAATTTTTTGCAAATATCAGGGGACATTTTAAAATCACACTTTAATATCACAGAGACAATCCTGTACATGAACCATATATGGGATAGTAGATGAGCATGTAAGTCTATCACTTACAACTACAATTCAGCTATCCCACACTTTCAAAAGAGTGGGGTACAAGACTATTTTCCAGAATTATTGAATTTAAAATGAAAATATTTAGTCTGATTCAGGATAATTCCAGCAGTGACTCATTGCAAATTTCACAACTGATTGAGAAAAAAATTGTCACATGATTCTAAGGGGAGAGTAATTTATGTAACCCGCCAGTGTGGGCAGCTGGGCACAAGAAAAACGTAAGTGACTCAGCAATAGCTGCCAGATAGACAAATGACTCTGCTGTAAAGAGCCAGGATAGCCTACTATACTAATTAACATTGGGGTGAATGCATTTTCTCTTTAGAGCACCATAGAATAGTTACCTTTATTTACCAAATTAGATGACACTCATGTCGTCAATCATGTACTGTATGTAGTAAATCAAGATGAAAATACAATGTTCTTGTTCAAATATAATGCACATTTTAGTTCCAAAAATATTTCACTCCTATCACATTACCTTTAGGGTCCGCCCCCATCTCATTGGTCCCCTGTCTCATTGGTCCACCATTTAGCATAATTCGTCTCATTAGTCCCCCATCTCATTGGTCCCCCCTCTTATTATTTCGTCTCATTGGTCCCCCGTCTCATTGGTCTCCCTCTTATTATTTCGTCCCATTGGTCCCGTCTCATTGGTCCCCCATCTCATTGGACCCTGTCTCATTAGTCCCCCATCTGATTAGTCCCCTGGGTTAGGGTTAGGGTTTAGGGTTAGGGTTATGGGACAAATGAGATGGGGGACTATAGACATTATCCCATTACCTTTTACTGGTCAAATTGGCTACAAAAATACTAGCATGAGCACTTATTGCCACTTTTTTCCTTGCTAATGTATATTAAACTTACTATCGATATTAAAGAAGGAATAATCTTTACAAGATTTGAGTTCTAAAAATTTATATTGTGTGATAGTACATTTATGTCTCCACCATTCCACTCTATGCAGTACAGTATATCAAGGAGCAAGGTACTGCCAAGGTTGAAATCTATGTTGGCTCTCAGTTTAGACTACAATTCATTCCAGTCTCATGTTCATAGCATGATGATTAAATTTATTGGACTTAAGCACTGTACTCAAATGAACACTATACTCAAAGGAACACATAACAGACAGGCCTTCTACTTTCTCTCTAAAATACTATGATATTTCAAGTTATGGTTTTAACAGTACCTTTCTAGCAAGTATTCATTTTCTACTTTTGACTGATCTTTCTTCTACGATATTAAATTAACTATATCAGGATTTCTTTAAACAGAATGAGTATTAATATCAAAGTAAGAGTGATTTGCACAGGAATGGAATAACTATTCCATTCATTTCAGTCACATTTATGTTAATACCATGACTATGAAAAAATGTGCAGAATTGAGACTATTGTACTGTATCCTCAAATGAACACTTTAGAATGATTAGGAAACAGCCACTGAGGGACAAAAGGGGTAAACCCCACCCCCCTCCCCCCTCCAAAAAAAAAAAAAATTGTGTGACACTAAAGGATAGAAAATCATTTCCCAGAGGATATACAATCATTTCCTAGAAAAGACAGATCCCGTCCCTTGAACCTCCCCCCCCCCCACAATAAACAAAAGAAAAAATCCTGGATTATCAGTTCTACTTGTATTATGTGGAAGAGAAACCACAGTTTCTTATATCTTATACAGGTCTGTTGCGTCTGAACCAGTCTGGTGGTAAGATGAGGAAGGACAGGGGAGGGCGTCCTCCGAGGGAGGGCGCCCTCCTCTACTGTGCTATTAGTTTACCAGGGTCTAGTTGAGGTAAGTGGGGATTACAGGTAAATAGCAGGTAAGTGAGGGGCGATGTAGATTGGTTAAAGGGGAGCAATAGTGGCCATTTGACTCCCCATATATGTGTAGTACATATATAAGCATTAGATATTACACTACTGTGTTGTTTTTCCACAAAACACTCATACCGAAAAAAAAGTTTCAAATCTCCCGCTCTTCAAGACATGAGTATTGCCATACTCGAAGAAACACGACCCATGGATCAGCTGATTGATGACGTAAAACCTGCACCTGATCATATTTCACGAAAGTGGTTACCAACTTACGTACACTAACAGCTGAATTTATAATTACCCTTTACGAAGCTTAAAAAACTTCATAGTTGCTTTTGCTTTACTGATAAAAATTTTTGATACCCCAATAATTTTTTGTTCTTCTTTTTGTTTCATCCCTCAAATAAAAAATACTCGTTAGTTTTGACTGTTTTTGTACAAACCAAGATAAGTTACTTCCAGTAGACCCGGCCTGAAGCAACAAGTGTTAACAACAACAAGCAGGGACTAGCGAGACCGTATTTTAGCATGCTTTTCGGTGCAACAGTTAGGTTCATTTTCACTCATTTTCGCAAAGATGCGATTTAGTCGAACCTTTTGTAATTCTCGTAAGTAATGTAGGATATTTGTGGACACTTAACGTTAAAAGAAGGCAATCGCTAAGAGAAATCGGCTAAGACACCATACACATCGATCGGTGTTATTGTTATAGGGCATAGGCTACGTATTGCTATACTAGTATAAGCCTATACGTAACGTACTGACCCTTGGTCTAATGTTAGCTTGTATAGACTGTACGGCTGGTTCACTGCGGGTGCTGGTCACATCGCTCGCAGGTGCTCGAGTTTTCCTTGGTCGAACTGGCTCAAAATCATATGCACTTGGCCTGGAAGAGGCAGCCATATTCTTTTAAGGAGTTAATCTTTTGATTTCTGAACCTTTATCTCAAACTCAACCATTGAAACATTTGTAAAATGAATGAAACGATGGGCAGTTGTGCTAGTCTTCAGTAGTGTTACGAACGTTTGTGCAGTACAGTATATATGATATTCCGCAATAGAAAACAAAAGTATACATTGGGTGCAGGTTTTACGTCACTGTCCTGTTGCACTATGGGTAATTTTGGAGGAATATGGTGCTTTGCACTGCTTTGCCTGACTGCCTTCCAGACTTGCCTCGGAAAAACTCATACTACGTTTGACTTGGGGAAAAATTGGCCTTTAATGATGCCACACTGCTTGGAATAATTATATTGAATTTCTGTGCTGTCTAGAAGGCTGTACAATTGCTTCCCTTTAAGCAGTGCGTTATGGATGCATATACAGTAAGGAAAAACAGTCCCCCCATTTCCTAAAAATTTCTCCGTAGTTGAAGGCTGCAGACACATCATAATTGAACATGCAATACAGCTGCAACTTACCACATGCTTTTCCAATGAGAAACTCACTGCTTGAACTTACTGATAATTATGGCACACATTCAATATTTCATACAGCAAACACTAGGTTGATTTGTATTCAATGCAGCTTGAGGTGAACCAGCAGCAGCTCTTCAACTCTTTAAAAACTTCATGAATAATTCATAAGAATGCACAAGTGACATATATGTAGACAGTACATGTGCACGTATTAAGGCTGGAAATTGTAGCCAAGTATCATGGTATTGCATGAGAGGCCCAAGAAAAGTTGTCATTTGGTATCAGAAGTATTGCTTGAAGTAAAACGGTGACAAAAATTGGTAATTATGGCAAAACCAGCTGTCATGCCAATCTCAATTTTTATTTAAGACTCTCAAAAGAGAAATGGTTCAAATGCACAGTATATTACTGTACTTTCCATGTGATCCATGTGGGGTTTTGGTTTGCAGTTTTACTCAATGCCAAATAATTTGGCAACAAGGCAGAGGTTCTGCTTGGAGGTGCATCTCCATTGAAACAGTGAAGTTGCCATATTGGGGTAAAATATTAAAATGTTTGAGATTAAAGACCCAATTCTCTCATCCCATACAGTTCCACTTCTCCTAACATTCTTACTTAAGCCCCTCCCACAATTGTCTGACATGCATCCTCATCCAGACACAATCTCTGCTTCAGAGTGAGTATATAGGAACTTTAGCTCAACGTATATTATCAGAACACTCTCAGTACAGTTCATGCTGTGTAATACAATTAAGCTTTGGTACTCTCCATTTTCTGAGATAGCTGTCAATCAAAGAGCTGCTGAGCCAATTGAAAATTTCTGTTTGTACCCCTACAAAATTGTTCAGGGTGAGAGGATTGGCCCTTTAAGTTCCATAGCCCCTCCTCTCCCCTCTTATTGGTAGCAAACCAATTTATGTCCATGGTACACCTAAATAATAGCATTTGGCATGTGAGCTGCTATAAATTATATTTATCACATATTGCATGAACACATGTCAACTTGCGTGAATAAACTTTTCTTTGATCACGTTTATAACTACAATATAGCACGTTCCTCTGTTTCCTTGTCATGATTTTGCAATCTCATTATACTGTACAAGGTTAGCTGCTTGAATAAACAAATCCATTGCAAGGTCTTAAATGACAAAGGATACTGTGATGAATGAAACCTTATTGAAGGCACTATTTACTACAATAAAAATAAACTAATAACATTTCATCTGCATGATATTTAAAGTACGTGGAAGACTGTATGATATTTAAAGTAGGTGGAAGACTGTACACTGCTACAAATTGATATTTTTAGATCTAATCCTTGGATATGTAAATATAGAACTAAACAGTAAACACATAACGGTAGGAAAGCTTACAGTTCAATAGTGAAATGACCAAAAATAGCATGTAGAACTTGAATGAATCATTCACTCGGTTGTTAAAAAATGAAATTTTCTGGAATATTCTTACAATGATGAATATGATTAGGGCACCTTATTAAAGTCCTCTTTATAAAAGCTACATTACTCTACACTATGTCGAAGGTACAGTAGGCCTATACCTATTTGTTTATACTACTAAAAGGCATGAAAAATGTGACTTTTTTTAATTTAAAAAATATTGGTTAAAAAAATATACTGTTAAAAATATTATTATTGAAATAAATACACCAGAATGAGATTAATTCATAGTACTGTTACTGTAAGACCTCTAGGTAGTGTAAATATCAAGCAGATTAAATATGAAGTGTAATCAGATCTGAGAAAATACTTTATAGCAGTGTTCAATCTTCTTTTTACCGTACTCTAAATATCATGCAGATTAAGTGTTATTATATTTTGATTTAATAAATAATGCCCTGTTATGACTGTAGTTCAAAATGTGTACAACCAATCATGTATGTGTAACCCTACCCTGAAAACAGACTAGAACTCAAGCAAAGTCCCCCAAATCCCTTGCTCTGATAATCTACAGTACATGAGTTTAAATACTTTCCTTCTATTTACTAAAGAGGTATGCAATTACCTGTAGTGCTTGTCTGCAATATCCATCTGGCAAAAACGTATGACGCTGTTGGGTTCGCTATTTACAGAGGGAGCTCTAAAGTCAAACTCTTCTTTCTTGCATTTTGGCTATCTTCAAAATGGACTTTTGTAATATAAACAAGTCGAGATTGCATGTCCTTTCAACTAATTATGTGACCTACAACAAGTTTATTTAAGGCATTAACTCAAGGTTAAACCTTAAGTTTGACCACAACTGTAGCATATTACAATATCGAACACACATCAACTTTATTTCCTTGTAGAAATTGACTAGCGATCACTTTTCTGTTTTTGGTGTACAGTACAGGCCTTAATTGCTCAATGCGAAAACCACGAGTTGTCATGTACTGTATACATTTATGGAAATCATATCACAGTTTATTATGTAAGGGGAGAATACACTAAATGTCAGCTGCAATAGTTATATTCATGTGCATTAAATTTGAGAGGTGAGTAATAAATAGTAAAAAGTCTGCCCCAAGGAAAAGTACACACCATAGGAATAGGCATCGAAGGACAAATTTTGGAAGCTGGGTGGATCTTTCCCAAGAAATTTCTGCAGTCGGAAGGGAATTTCCCTTTTTGATCCATTACAAACATAGAAAAGATTTTGGAAAATTTATACTCTTCTTGACAAATTCACATTTTTGAAATCCCTGGGAATGGATACAAACTCGGGAGATAACCTTCCTCTTAAGGGCATACTTACACATCTTTTACAAGTCTTTGTAGAAATTTATGTACATTATAGGTTCTCACATATACAGGTAGTTCAATACCAGCAGTGTTTCAGCTAGCTACAGCCTATATGCTCTCTTGATTTATAGCCTCTTAGATTGGTTGCTAATGCATGCACATGCATCGACATGAACTACATAATCCCAACCAACAGACCATGCAAGCCAGCCAGGACAATCATAGACAATTTAAATTACTCATCCAATCAAACAGACTTTAAATTGCATTTGGACCCTTGATCAAACACATTGGCAGTAATAAACCCTGGACAAATTGATCGGAAGCTGCACCGTCTGCAGAACAGTTCTGATTTTCTCACCTTCTTCTGACACGAGTTCACGGAGAGGGAATGTACAGTATATTGCATGCATTTGCAAAGTTGCACCTGTCTACATCTTTTTATAGCATTTTTTGTCATGAGACAGACATTTGAGCTTCCAAGGGATTAGAAAGCTCACCCAGAAGGCCTTGGAATCTAATACCAGTAACAACATATTAAAAGTACTCTTTTCGATTACTCGGAAGGTTTGAAATATATTCCACATGGTGTCAGTTTCAAGATCCAGAACTTAAACTCTCAGTTTATGCAAGAAGTCTTGGGCTAAGTGTGTAATAATTTTACAGAATAAGAAAGGAAAATTTTTATGGTTAGTTTTAAGTGTAGGCTGGTAGTTATTACCTTTCTTTCAGTTAGATTTCACTTCATATCTTAGAATTCACCAGACGTGTTAAGTTCTATGAAAGTTCTATTGACCCCATATGAGGACAGAAGTGTGAGGGCTAGGATCTGGGAATGGGGCAATTTTTCTCCCCATTCAATGTCAATTATTTCACTTGGCTCTCTCATATAATTCTGTACAAAGTTCAATTTAGAGGACCAATTAAATGTCCACTAGCTGCTCTAAAATTCTGCCTGTTCATACCAAATAACTTCTTCTATCCCCTTCAAAACTGACAAGCTTTTTGCCTTGTTATGTACAATAATTACACAAACAAAAACAACCTGCGGAATAGGTCATGATTTCCTCAAGTTGCAATGTGCATCCTTCGCAAGGCACGAAACACCTGATGTGTGAGCAATCAAAACATGGTAAGGAAATGAGTGTTTGCGGCACAGCGAACCTAATTTGTTGAAGAGCAATAAAGCTCTAGAACAGTATGTTTGACATGGGTGTAGTCTTCTCCGTGGCTCTGTTCAAGTTTTGCTGTCATCCTCATGCACCGTAGCTAATGTATAATCCATTAAAGTTGACATGAAAACAGGTAAATATATGGATGGGTGCATGTTGGTCTTAATTCAATAAGACAAATAGATTTGGGCTGGCAGAGAAATGAGCTTTACCGCAGAAATGTGTCTTATAGCAAGGAGTCAAGTCACAACCCTACTTTTGTGATAATTGCCACACTCATACAGTTTTCAAATTATCACTAAAGGGCAGCAGCTAGCAGACACCTCATACCTTATTTTGAAGCAACAGCTTCAAGGTAAAGAGCAGTCCCCCCAAACTTATTTTGAAGAAAAGCTAAATAAACAATTTTCATCTCATTTCTTTTCAAAGTATCTTTCATTTTATGACTTTACTATTGGATATTCAAGGTGAACCAAGCAGTCATTTCTGGTAAATTTCACATCTGAAGAGAAAAAATATTGTCACATGACTCCCAACAGCCAATCATGAAACTGGACAGTCTACTACACTTCTTCAGCTTGGGATGACTGCTCTTGCCCTTTAATCTCACAATCCTTTACTTATCATAATATTTTATGATTTCAACATTACATATTCAAGGTACTATAAACCAAGGAGTTCCTTCTGGTAAATTTCACCCTTAAGGAGGAAAATATGGTCACATGATTCTCTAGGTCAGGCTTCCTCAATTAAATTTTCTGAAGCACCACATTGTTAAATGTTACTGATATAATGCAGCACTGATCGGCATCCTGGGGGAGGGGTATAAGGGGAGGGGGTGTCCCCCCAAATTTTTGTGTTTCAGAGGGGGCTTACAAGCAAAATGGTGCAAAATTTATTCAATTTTCCCAGCCAAAATTTTTCACAAACTTTACAGTTTTTGTCATTCACCAATAACAGTGAATCAACAAAGCACTGACTCTAACGAATATAAACAGTGACAGTGGTTTTACTTTCTTGTGAGAATGAATAGGACATTATCCTGTTGGTACGTGACGTCAGTCTGTGGGAAGTATTAGATTTATTTAGAGTACCTATTCTTGGGACAGAACAATTCTTGTCAAAAAAGTTTTGAAAAAGTTAAATTTTTCAATATTCCCCTAGTAATTGTTTGCACCACTTTAAACCATGTCGTATGCCACTTGTGGCACACATGGCTATTTGAGGAAGCCTGCTCTAGGGCAAATGACGAAACAGGACAGTCTATAATACTAATTCACATTAGGGTGACTAATTTTCCCCTTTAAATGTTACAATGCAGAGCTCTACTGTTCAGCAGTGCATGCAGGGTGTCATCTCAGCCAGATGGACACGATTCTTTTCACCTGCCCGTGTTGAAATACTAACTTCAGTAATCTTCAGATTGTTGTTGCTAGGTTATATATTTGTCTCTTCATCAGTTATGGCTACATTAGAAAGTAAGTTGAAACTAACAAGGCATCCGTTATCTGACTATGAAAATATTGGAGTCACCAGCTCAAACCAGCTACCTGTACATAAATTCTAATTTTGCACATACACTGGCAAATAATTTTGTGCTTTTTGAGATCAATACCAGGACAGCTGATGGCTTAAAATACTGTAACCCAATTAAACTTGCATTTCACACACATTTGAGATTAAAATCAAATAAAACTGAGGTCAAAACAGTTTCTGATTTATGAAATACCATTTGAAATAACAAAGACCAGAACCATGAAAAATGCTCTGAGATATTTTATAATCAAACCAACTCCTAAAATATCACATGTGGCATGGAGAGATAAAACCCTTACATCATTTGCCAGCTGGTCTGTTTCTCAAATTAAAAATCAATCACCTTATTTACAAAATGACCAGACTGGGATGATTAAAATAGATTTGAACACTGTAATACTGTACAGCTGTTAATTGGGATTTGTCTTTCTCAATATGTTATCTATAACACTGAATAGAACTATGAACTACATATACATCACCAAATAAAATATATACATATTTTATGCTCTTAAAACTCATGGAAAAAGTTGAAAAAGATTAATTTCTTGTAGCTTATTTGTTCTATTTTCCAATCTTACTTAGCTCCTAAAGCACCTCCTCATTTAAAGGGCCAATCCTCTCACCCCAAACTGCACTTCTAGAATAGAGTAACAGAAACTCTCAATTGGCTCAGCTTTTTGATTGACTGCTAATTCAAACAACGCAGAGTACCAAAGCAAATATTACACAGCATGAACTGTTCTGAAAGTGTTTTGATAATACACATTGAGCTTTTCTATACTCACCCTGTAGGAATAAACTGAGATTGTGTCTGGATGATGGTGAATTTCAGACAATTGTGGGAGGGGCTTATTCAAGAAGGTTAGGAGAATTGGCACTTTTTGGGATGAGAGAATTGGGCCTTAATTTAAAAAAACCCACCCAATATGCTTGAGAATTTATTAAGTTACTGCGAACTGGGGAAAAACCCAATAACCTGATCAAAAGCAAGGACATACTTTATGTAAGAGTCTCTCCAGTCAAGGCCTCAACCAGACCCACTAATTTGAAAATTTTTTCAAAGGGGCCTTTTAATTTACTTGTTTTCTCAGTCTAAAATATACTGTACGTCAAAAACTTGTGGTATTTTCTCATTGCAATGTAGTGAAATATTGCAGAGATGTAAGTCTAAGGACTCTACAATACTGAAAAATTTTTCAAATGGGAGAGGCTATTAGATACCAGTCTTCTAAGGCCACCTTGTCTAGTATAAGAGTCCCCTGAAAAATTTAAGGGCTGCCACAGCAAGTACTGTAGTCAAAACCTTGTATTTAAAGCCTTGTGTTTAACCTATAGTGTGCCCTTAAGATTTTCTGGGTTCGTGCTATAAATAACACTTCTCTGGAAATTTTGAAGTGAAGCAGGTGTACTGTTTTATAAAATAAACAAATCTATTTCAGTTCCCTCCTATTCTTTTTCTACAGTAGGTATGCAAAAAGATGCAGCCCTCACAAGTCTTTGAGGCTAGTGGTGATGTGCCATTGCACTTGCATGCCCTTAAAATTCAAGGACTTGTTCATGCTTGTTGAGCACTAGATAGGTTAAAGGTAACCTTCATCTTTTATGGTCTCGACTGGCAAGCTGACACAGGTCTTTTTCAGCCCGATTCAATTATCTAGAGTTTTGGGCCAATTCTGAGCCCATTCAAAATGGACTCGAATCCGAGACTTATAGCATTATGACTAAAAATATATCAGAAAATCAAACTTTCATGATAACTAACGCAGTAACCCTATCAGAATAAATATACCTGGCCGTCCTATGAAGTTAGTTAGTTAGAGTTTTACAGTGCGGTTTTCAAACCAATTGGTTCAAGTCGAGCTGGCCACAGCTTTTTTTCTAGTTGTGGCTCCCTGGCTTGTTTTCCCAACTCTATTGCTTATGCTGAGCACCAAGCACATGCAACGCCTGACACTGGGGTCTGTATGACCCAGCCAGGCCTCGAACTCCCAGACCAAGTCTGATGCTCTTACTGCACCAGATAGAAAATTAATAAAAGAAATGAGAAACTTTTGTATCATATCACAGTACTGCATCTACTAAATTTTTGCAAGTTAAATGCATCTGTGTTTGATGTGACATACTGTATCCCATGTAATTGGTTGAAGGGCCTCACTTGCCATTTTTTTCTTTTTGAGTCTTCAGTATGACCCACCCATCCAACTCTAAGCTTCCCTGCGGCAAGTCGGATGCTCTTAAGGGGCAAGAGCAAAGTAATGTAGAAGAGATTGTCCTGTTTCATGATTGGCTCTTGAGAGTCATGTGTCAATATTAATAGTTTTTCTCCTAAAATGTGAAATCAACTAGGAGTAACTGCCATGGTTAACCATATTTATTTATTCACTATTATAAATATTTTAATATTATATTATCAAAGTTACTTTGAAAAGACTTAGGAGGAGAATTGTAAAATTTAGCTGTTGTTTCAAAACAAATTTGGGGCGACTGTTCTTGCCCTTTAACCACCTAACCATGTAACCGGCCCTATCTAGCACTCAGACAAAGACCAGAGAGTTCAAACATCAAAGTCACTGAGCTCCCTCCTCATATTCCTCCAACTTTTTTAATCTGCAGACAGCTTTCCTTTGCACGAGTAGGCTGATTCTACAGCAGAAGACAGGGCAATGAAATTTGAACCCAACAGAGAAAATGAGCTGAAAATATCACCAGAGTTGATTGAACATAAACCTTAAATGAAGCTGTTCCATTCAATTATGTAACACAGATTTTGGAAAGCCAGAAAAAATCAATATACGGCACATGAAGCTGAAAATCCTGTCGCACAGAGCTAGTTTGATCACCAAGAAATTATATGTTCTTCATTTTTTTTTTCTTGCTCAAGAACTACCACACAAACTGAGGAGGGAAATATTGCTTGTGTTTGACTGAAAATTTCAACATTTTTTTCAAATCATGATGGATAGGTACCAAAGCATAGGTAATTCAAAATAAGACAGCGTGATAGCTTTCTTTTCAAATCAAGAAATGAGTTATGGGTTATTTGGAGAAAGAAATTGACGCAGTAAATGCATTGCTTGTGCAAGATGGCAGGTATTTTATTACAAAACTGATTACCTTGTGATGCAATTAATGGTCCCACTACTGCAGGTCAACAACGTGAATTTAGCATAATAATAATGATGAGTATGAATTATTGTTGGCCTTGCCTTATCACCCTCTGACCCCTGGGCAAGGTCAGTCAATTGTCCGTTAAGCACCATGTCGCAACAGGACCCATTAGCTAAATACAGCACCTCTGCAGCCCTCTCCACCTATTCCCAGAGTTGTTATCAGATTCTACTTAATAAATTGAGGAAACAAGCTTGCAATTAGTCCCCATTGACCACAATTTCCTTACCAAAAAAATGTCAGCATCACTTGCTCTTAACTCTCAATGGAGTCTTTTGATTGAGAGCTTTGATATGCACCACTGCGCAACCTTTCAGAATAAACATTCTAAATATCTTAGTCAAAAAACCTGCAAAGACGTACAGCCACACAACAAGATTTTGAGTTTCTAAAGGTGCTGCCTTTCATTAATGGGCACTGTAGTAGCATGCCCACAAACATTTTGTACAATGCTGCACCCCTACTGTACACAATTGACCCAAAATTTCAAAGACTTTGATTCATGTTTCTTGAGCTGTAGCTCCTTCAGCCAGACTTTGTTACTTTTGTATTATGTACAATAGCAGACCAGCTTAAAGGGCAAGAGCAGTTGGCTAAAAACTTAAATATTTGAGCTCAACAGCTAAATCTCACAATTTTCTTTATTTCTCTCTAAAGTTTCTTTCAAAATATTTTAGGAGTTTAATATATACTTTGCATATTCAACATACTGTACATCAAGCAGTCAGTTCTAGCAGATTTTCCACCAAAGGAAGAAAATATTGTCACATGACTCTCGGGAGCCAATAACAGAATAGGGCAGTCTACAGTACTCACTACTTCTGGCTGGGACGAATGCTTGAATCCTGTGACAGTATTGTAATGTGTGTGGCAACAAAGAAAACATGGTTGAGTTAATAGGAACAACATACATAGCTGAGGCAGCTACAGCATACTGTTTTGCAGTGTTGCAGTACCCACACCCCTACTTGTAACCGCGTACTTGAGTACAAGATTCCGTACTTGTACCCTTGCCCGTACTTATGACCTGGTACCCGTACTCAAGGCCTGGTGCCCGTACCCGTACCCCTACCCGTACTCATGGTTTATTTTTCTTCGGACTCGTACCCGTACCCGCACACATGGCCTGGTACCCGTACCGTACTTGTAACCTTGTAACCGTACCCGTACTTGTACTCATGACCTGGTACCCGTACCTGGACTTGTACTCATGATCGATCCCGTACTCACACTACAACACTGCTGTTTTGACAAAGTACCTAATGCCATTTCACTGCAACATTTCCCTTTAAGTTTGAGGAGTTTTCTGAGAAAAATAACATTCTTTGATATGGTTTAAGCTTTATGTTTTTTTTTTTTTTAAATAAACTTAACTTATACAAATTTTATGTGAACATGAGAAATTATTGTTGTGAATTGCAAGTGGCCTTTCTTTCAAGCAGTCTTTTGAATGAATTCTCCTCATGACGAACTGGTCACAGAAAAAATATACAATTGATTTCCTTCCTTGCCAAGTTACACAATTTGATGATTGACAGACAGTAATACTCCATGCAAAGGCATTTTATCCAAGTCAAGAAACCCTAGCCCCATAGTACTGTGTCATTTTTTGCAACCCAAGTGGACTAGAAGCTCGGTGAAGTGATAATAATAGACCTCCAGCAGTGGGTTTGGAAACTTGATATACCTCAGTTGAACAATAGATTACTGAAGTTAGAAAATCAACTTTTTTACTGCAATCGAAGCAGCATGCTCTTTAGTGTTAAATGGTTTCCTTCTGGAAAAGATCAGGATCTCCTAGAATGTAATACAAGTATGTTAAGAATCTTCTAAAATTTTCCACTTACAAACCTTATTAAAGAGCACCTTTTTAAATGTAAGTAAAATTTTCCAGTTAGCATGTTGATTATTTACTCCATGGACACCAATGGTGGCTATTAAAGGAAATTGGCCGGAGGAGGGAGAAGTTTGCAAGGTCTCCCTATCCTCTGTGACAATATAATGAACACCATGCACCATGTACAGTAACTTGTTCTGGGATGCACTCCTTGATTTGATTACTGTAGGAGCTTGTACTTCCACTCTTCACATTAGAATTGTGATAATCGAAGAACTTGAATCTAAAAGTAAAGGGCTAATCGTCTCACCTCAAACTACAATTTTTGTAGTAGTCCACAAAAATTCTCGATTGGTACATCTCTTTGATTGACAGCTATTTGAGAACCAAATCTTATATTACCCAGCATGCATTGTACTGAGAGTGTTTTGATTACACATTAGGGTCTTGCACACTAACCCTGATGCAATCAACTGAGATAGTGTCTGAATGTGGATTAATTTTAGACATTTGTCGGGGGGGATTAAGTAATCACATTAGGAGAATTGGCCCCTGGTAGGGGTAAGAGGATTAGGCCTTTAACCCTGGTAAATCCCACAAACAGGTTACTAATAACCTACAGCCATCAAATTTACATAACACAAAACAGAACGACAAAATGTTTATGAAATGGAACTCACCTCAGGTGTGTCATAAAGGACCCTGCATGTGCCCAGAATGACAATTGAAATACAGATCGCTGCCTTACCTCAGCCTGGTCAGTTTGAATCATCTTTTACCCTCTCATTTCACTGTACTTTCTTTTAATTCACTGGTCTCATTATTACATTTTGATGTAGTGATGTTAAATCTTCAAGTACATTTTTTTTCTTATGATCTTTCAAGGCCAGACCTGATTTTCAGGTAAGAATTGCAAAAGCTACACTTTCATTTTTTATTTTGACTTATTTTGCATAACTTAAGGAGAAAAAATCCAACAGCAAGCAGTATGAAAAGGATAATGCCATGAACCGCAAAGGCAAGGAAGTCATAATTCGGTTCCAGCTTTACATCCAACATCCCTAAACTCTGACACCCCTACATTCCGACAAATCCATTTTGTTCCAACACAGGCTTTGTTCCAACACCCCTATGTTCTGACAGCTTGATCGTAGATGAATAGGCCTGTAGAGATTGTGGGAATACAGTACAGGGGTGTTGGAACATAGGGCAGTCACCTTTAATTCAATATTATCTCTTCGCATTGTTTTCCACCAATACATGAAAGCCCCAATTAAAAAAAGATTAACTGACCTACAGCTATTTTCTCCTCATTAGACCGTACACCACTGCAAAATTGTCTCTAACTCCAACATTTAGATCTTTTAAAGCAACCAGCAAATTCTGTACCCTTCAGAAATTATCCCTTGAACATGATCTTCTTTAAAAATTATATGTCAAGATGTGCCTATATTGCTACAAACCAAATCCATGACGGATCTATACCAAGACATATTTTCTGCCACAATTTGTCCAAGTTTCTGTTAGGTCTTTTTCACCTGAAAAATATGCATATCTAGTGTACTAGGTCACATGAGACAAATGAGATTTCAAAAGCAAGATGAAGTTCAGAATTAAATTGAGACCAAATTTTCACTTTGGGCTTTTATAATGGGGCCCTACTATTTTTCTAAGAGCTCAACTCTCCTTAACCTAGAGGCCCTAAAATGTATAGACAGGATTATTTAGCTTCAAAATGAGACTGTTGTACCCACTTTGTTATGAAAATTTGTGTCTCCTCATCTCATAAACTGGAGCAAATTTCTATGAAGTTGGTACGAATGATCAATACTGAGCCCCTAGCAATTTCAAATGACGTATGGAAAATACCAAAGTTCATTTAGATACAGACCTAGTTGTTTTAAACGATGTTCGGTACATTTAGAATGGATTTTGCATGACCTATCTTATATTCCCAATGCAAAGTATCCTAACAAGAGGTTATGTATGGTGTACAGTATGTACAAGTGTAGTCATAGACAATTTATAAATATGGAGGAACTGATTGACTAAGGTCAAACTTGTGCGTCATGAAGAGTGATTCATATGGTTTTGAACAAATTACTGTACAGGAGGTACAATGAGAAGTGATCTATGTTTAATCACTAGAATCCTTTAATATTAAACATTCCAATAGCTTTAAGGGCAATATACTATAGAACAATTGCAAACACAGATAATGGCTTGATTTATGAAACCATTCCATCTTGCTAACAAATTACAGCAAAAATATTCTCAAAATATTATACTTGACAAGAGAAAAGACGTTATCATTTCACTTTCATCATTTGTGCAAAACATTGCAAGCTTGGAAAAACAAATGTTTTTGAGCAATGTGTAACATATAATTTCTTTCTGTGAAAAGGCTACCATGCTGCCTCATTATTTTGAAATCATCAATCATTCCATATTGCTTAAGTAGAGGATTGACCCCTTACATGCTTTGTACTACTAAGAAAATTACCTACCAATATATAGCATTTTAAACCAAAAAGTGAAATTAAAGTGCATGTGTACCTCACATCAAATAATTCAGATATATATTTTATTAAACAGCATGACAAATGAATTCTAACAGTTCAACTCCCATCTTCATAGGACATCCTTCAACTGAGATATAAAATGTTGAAGTATTTCACCCAAATAAAAATGGTACATTGTGCAATAATTTATGATGTCATTGTTGTACTTACTCAAGTAACAATCCTTGTATCTTTTGTTTTTCTGAAATTTATTGCACCTTGTATACAAGGTGTGATAGCACTCTTACTCTTATGGAGTGATGAAATTAAAATTAAGTCCTCTCTAAGCAAGATGCTATGCAAGCAAACAGGAAGGGTTCAAGGTCTTAAAAACATTTTTAATTTTAAAGGAAACAAAGCAGGTTGTGTGAGTTGTAGGACAAGAAAGTCCCAAATTATTGCAAAATGGACTAATTTGTTTCACATTAGGTGAATAAATTTCATCATTTTACATCTTGGCTCAAGAACGTCCTATGAAGAGGGAGTTGGACTGTTCAAATTCATCTTTCATACTCTTTAATACATATTTTTCAATTTTTTGAATTGATGTACACTTTAATTGATCAGTATACTCCCTGGTCGGTCTCTTCTGTATGAGTCCAATACTAACCTCTACTGTATTTACATTTAACCTAACCCTCCTGATCGCCTGCCATAATTGGCGAGGTCTGCAGTGTGACAGCTGGGATGGACATAGAGATCGGAGCCTGAAAACCATGTATGAAACCTGTTCATCACAGGTAAAGAATGAGATAAATGACACCCATCATACCTATGGCTTGCTGAAGATTACTTGTACTGTGTAAGTAGGGTTACAAAATGTTAGTAGTAGGTAAGAAGGGGTAACGCAGCTAGTAGTTCTACTAGTTCGTCTTTCTGTCCAGTGGTTTCCAGACCCCACAACCTTCCCACTAACAGTTTTAAGGGAAAGTTTGTGAATAAATATGTAAGTTTTACATGTGAAAGAACAACTAAAGCCTACACAATTTGGTGAAACAACCATTCAGACCACACATGTATTCCTCAAGATAGCAGAGAATGAAATTACAAGGGTTATTTGTTCCAAAGTGATCTTGAGCACAAAAGAGTTTATGTCACTTCCTCACAATGACAAGGAATGTGTTTTCCAATCAGTTGTCTCACCTTGATGTTAATATAGGAAAAGGACCTACCTGTGTGAAATGCAAAGGCACTTACTGTATGCAACATGCATTCTAAAGCATAGGATTGTTGAAGAGAAATTATGTACAATAGTGTTTAGTTTGCAGAAAAATAAAAGACATTAAATACCAAGATATGATGCCACATGTACAGGCTCCAAATTTACTTTTTGTAAAAAAAAAGTGACAACTACAATTTTCGGAGAAAACTTTGGTTCTCAGTTATAGTACTCAACCACTTTGTTCATTAATCCAATTGTCCAATTAGCTGCTTCAATGAGCAGCGGTTTTGACAACTATTTTGGTACAGCCCAGTTCAACAATTGTGAATAACAACATGCAACAAATTGTGAAGTAGGTGCTACAGTAGTAGCAAGAGGGGGTCACAATAATCATAAATATGTGCTGACTTCCGAGCTATTTTTCTTTATCATCTTGTCTAAAAAAAAAAAGGAATATTTTTCCATCCCAAATCTAGGGTTTTCAAAAACCAAAAGGCAGAAGAAGGCCGGGTGCCATATCTTTTTGTTTTCTTCCAACCCAATTTTTCAAGTTTGGAGGGACCTTTTTGTCTAAAAAAAAAATCCAAAATACCTAGAAAAATACCCATATTTTAGAAGGTAGAGTTGTCACTTCAAAATTTTGTAAAGACCAATCACACATATAGAGCACCTCCACATGGCAAGTGAAATTCTGGCTTTTGTAATGATATGTCTGTATTGTGCTGTAAATGGTGTTTATGCAATACCTTAGCTCTCGTGTGTATGTCATACCATGATTCTGAACTGCTTCAAAACTTGCAGGTACTGTATCTATAGAATGCTACTGTATGGGCCTGGTGACCGCAGAATACTGCATATACACTTAAATTATATTACTGGTCTCCAATGAACAGTCTTGTCTGCTGTCTTGTCTCCATGGATGTGATGAAAGAAACCAGGGACTACGGAGATGCAGAGGGCTGCAGGGCCTTAAACCAAGCACTTTTTCTGCCTTGGGATTTTGGGCCCCTTTTACCTGTTTTTTGGGCAACCTTAAACTGCATTTATATTATTGAACATTTGGGTCTGGTTAGGAAGAAGGGAAAAGAAGAAATTGCAACTGTTTTTACTTCACTCTGGTTTAATGGTTTATAAATTTCCTCTCAAAATAATCACTTTTCCACTTTGAATGAACTGTCATTATTCTACATTTAGAAAAATTCATCCTGTGCCTAACTTGTCAAGAACTGTTATCAATACCAATAATAGCCCATTCAATCTTGTAAAGGCTGGCATCTGATAGTAGTTTATCTCAGATGAAAGTGGAAGGGGATCTGTTTCATCAATGCTCCATGAGTAATTTGATCCCCTTTTCCCCCAGCACTTTTTTCAGAATTTGTTGTTACTTTTCATTCAAACCAAAGATGTTGGGCTTCTATTGTACCAGAATAGTATTCAATCAACTGAAGCAACTGCCCATTATTAAAGCAGCTAGTTGGAGTAATGAATCAGTGGTCTGGTATTTTCAATGGGAACCAATATTTTTCGCTAAAAACTGTGGTTGCCATGATATATTTCCTTAAAGGCAGATATTTTGTCATAATGGTTCATTAGTACCCACACAAGTAATCAACTGGTACTGGAATGACTTGAACAGCTAAGTGATAGCTACTTATCCATCCATTAGAATGAAGAAGGATGCATGTCCTGTCGACATATTTTTCTTCTAGAGCAACACTTCATCACATCCTTTACAAATTGGTCAGTATGAACTGAAAAGCAGCCTTCTTAATACAAAAACAAAACATTAACTGGCTCCCGTCTGACCAACTGACAGATATCCAGCCCCGAAGAGTTAAAAGATTTGCACAGCTTGACCGTCTGCAGTGGCAGCTCCCTGGTCTGAATTTATGTTTCTAGATTTGAATTAAATGTAAAAACCACTTTAAATAATCAATCCATCACAACTCTTTGCCAAAAATGTAGTCTGCAAGAACTAAAAAGCTGCCTATTTAAAGCAAGGAAAGACTAATAACAGGCTCCTTTGAGTCCTGCCTGACCACTGACCAACACCCTTAAAGAATTAAGACTTGATCAATCTGTCGCAACCTGGAAATTCTGCAGCTTAAAGGGTAAGAGCAGTCATCTGAAACTTCTTTTGAAAAATTTACAGCCAGATCTCATATGCTTCTTCTTATTTTCTTCCAAGTATCTTTCACATCATTTCAGGACTGGAACATTATACACAATTGGTAAAAAAGAAACAAAAATGTTGTCACATGACTCTCAAGAGCCAATCATAAAACACAACAGATTATAACCCAAATTGGGGTGACCACCATGGACATGGTGGGCAACACTAGGCAGTATATTCCTACCTAGCACTCCAAGCAAACATGTCTCCCCGCCCACCACAAATCTGCCTAACAAGACCTAACAAGAGCCCAAGGGCACTATGGTTCCTTGCATTAAAGATGATATTGTATTAAGGAAGTCCCAAGGTAAGGCATAATTTGCACCTTTAACCCCAATGACTTTTGGCCATCACCCAAAAACATAGGGGCACATTAAATTTCAAAATCATACAAGCACTTGCCGTTTGAGAGAAATGGAACACTAAACTTTTCAAATTATCACACTGCACACTGCCCACTTCCATGCGACAAATACATTCATCACCTTTCACTAAAATGTCATTTACTTGAGTTTGGGGTAGTATAGGAGGGTAGTTAATTGCCTTTTTGGTCAATCTCAACAATTCAAATCCAGACCTTAAAAAGAAGTCACAAAGGTCAAATACAGTCAAAGTAGATCAAAACTGATTTTAAATAAACACAGTCTCTTCTGCACCAAAGAAATTTAACAGTCATCTGGTCATTCCTGACCACCAAAATTTATGATGGATGACTAGCAATTATGTCATGGTTGTCCTTTAGACTACCCAATGTGTTTGCCTGAAAAGCAAAAATAAGGAAAAGCCCACAATTCTGCTACTAAAGGCAGCCCGATAGTGATTTATTACCACCAATTTCTTCTTCACAATTTGGCTAGAAGACCAAGAAACAAACATAGCTCTGTAGAATCTAATAAATGACTTTCAACTTGACCTTTTAACCTAAAGAGGGTGTTAGAAACAGCATTGTAGTCCCTAGGGTAAAAGCAGAGGTAAAGAAGAGAAACTGCTTTCATATTTTTCTATTGAAATTGGAATCTTAGCTTGCACTGTGAATAACTTTATTCAATACTGTATGTGAGGAAAAGGTTGCTTTTAATAATAATTGCATTACTGTCCTGATTGTTAACTAAACTGCTTTTAGACTGAGAGGGGGTTATAATTCTTCTTTTCTTTTATACATTGCATTTGTCTAAAGGCATTAAACTTCAGCTGGACTTTTAAACCAATTGAACAAAGACCCAAAGAGTCTTCACGTGCACTTTACTTAGACGAACACAACTTTCCATTATTTCCACTATGTTACTTGGTTATTGAGTAATTGCACCGCATACCTGGCATTGCAATAGGCCTACATATGACCTACATGTACACACTAGTCTGTCATTTAAATGTCAGTAACTCAAGTAACGAACATTGTAGGAGGGTAGTGTAATAGCCTTTTTGGTTCGTCTGATCAAGACAAATCTTGACGTCACAAAAAAGTCACAAAGGTCAAATGAGGTCAAGTGAGGTCAAGGGGGGTCATCACGTGCATTTCACTTAGACGAACACAAATCTCCATTACACCACCCCTCTAAAATGTTTCAGTGGCAAGATATCAATAAAACATTACTTTTTGACCTTTTGACCCTTTCCAATTATTTTGGTTAATGTACCAACATTTTCACCTCCTACCAATCTAACTTATCCTAAAATGATGCCACTGCTTGAACAACGGATACTGAGTTACAGCTACTAACAGAAATTCAGTTTTTGGCCTCTGGTGATCACCAGTGACCTTTGACCTCCACCAAAAACGATAGGGCACATCTACTCCACAACATCTACATACATACCAAGTTTGAAAAAAATTGATCACTCGGTTATTGAGTTATCGCACCACATACCTCGCATTCCAATCCGTCACATACACACACACACACATACATACACATACACACACATACATACGCCAAGGTGACTGCATAGGTTCCTTTGTTACACAAGGAACCAAAAATAGCCCCAAATTTGCTTCCAAAAGTAAAATGAGGAAAAAATGAAAAATTGATGGCTCAAAAATGAGGTAGATGACATGAGGTGGTGTGAGGTGTTTTTCCCAGGTTAGACAATTATGCGGCACTCAAATTTGGCAAGCTATACATCCCTGGTGACTGCATCCCCCCTTTAAACTTGATGTAAACTGCAACTTTGCTTTATGTCTGTAAGACTGTTTGCCATCAGTGATTTGTTAAATGTCAGAAGGACACCACCATTTAAACCACAGCTACATAAAGAGAAAAAAAACTTGCTATATGGGACTGCAGGGTAAACACTTGTTATCTGTCCGCAAACAGCTTCTTTTATGCTTTGCTTCTTTGATTTAGTAAGTTTGATCACCAGCTGACCATCGCTTTGAAACACATTTGTGTAAAAGAAATGCAATTTTTGCTGTACACAAACACTAGTCAAGAGGTAAATTAATATTCCAACATAGTAATTAATCTACAGTAATCTTCTTAAAAGTAATTATTTAAGGACATTATAGGCCTCATCTTCTCACCTCAACAGTTCAGATTCTTGATCCTAATCTACTTTCTCACAATTGTCTTCAACTGACCCTCCCAGTTTTTTGCTTCAGGGTGAGTGTATATACTAGACCGTAGACCCTAATGTGTAATAAAACACTCCCAGTACAGTGTAATTAAAACACTCCCAGTACAGTACAGTACAGTACATGCTGTGTGATAAAGGCTACAGCACTCTGCATTTTTTAAACTGCTATCACTCAAAGAGATGTGCCAATTGAAAATTTCTTTAGATGACTACAACTATTGTACAGTAGTTTGAGGTGGGAGTTGACTGCCTTTAATGACTGAATTTTGGGGACATCTTTTCTACTCCCCTACACTGAGAAACAAAACACATGCTATTAAACCATTTTCAAAGTACTGCAAACACGTAATGGCAAATTAAGGATAGACTTCAGAAGTAGGAGCATATCCTTGCTGAGCATATCCTTGCTGGTAAATGTACATTGAAAACTTCAGGTTCCTCAGGTAAGGGCAAATACTGAACATTAAGGCACAGAAAAGTAAGAGGGGACAACTTGAACAGCACGTCAGGGAAGGGGAGGAATGAACCCACATTTGCTCAATCAGATTTTCCCCTTGCCCCTGAGTCCCCAACCTCTATTAGGTCATGTAGGATTGAGTTAGGTCAACCATATAAACAATATGCTGGTCTCCTGAGACTTACCTGTGATTTTTTTCACCGACAAATAAAACCTCAGAACTTCAGGCAGGGGCTTTGCCTCCAAGGCCTTGTCCAAAGAAATGGGTGCAGCTTTGTGATGTATACAAAAAATTGTTGCCCCAACATTTTCTTTTGCCCTTAGTTTGCCCCCAATTTTGACATTCAGGTACCAACACTGCCCTTGAACCAACTACTGTTCAATACTAATTACTTACAGGTTTCTTTTTGCTTTTAACTTTTCCAACCCCAGCGTAATAACTATTTTTAGGAATGCTTCATCAGTCCCATGAATCAACACCAGAATAAAAACAAGAAAGATATGACACAGCACCAAAAATCAAATTAACAGTCCAACCTCTGGCCACTTTCAAAAACTGAAAATCGAAGGTCTTTAATCTTTGCCGTCCTATATTAACGATGACCTTCCAATTACATCCCCTCAGTGGTCACTTGTAATAGCCAAACACACACTTCTTCTTTGAGTTCAGTGAAACCAAAACTACTTGCCATTGATCTTCTAATTGACACCAGTTTTATTTTGCGATTGAAGCACTCCCGGTCGCGACAATAATGAGACAAATTCGAGAGGTATTGACCTGCCATCAGTGTCATTGATTTCGTTTCATTTTTATTTACCGTTCTTGTGGCCCACTGGCCTTTCGTCTCTGATTGAGCTGCGTTGAGAAGGAAATCTGATACAAATGGTCGAGCACTATATTTACATACCCACAACGAAGGATGTACAGAAGTAGCACCTCTTTACAATACATTTCATTACATTCCAATTTGTAAAGTAGGGTCAGGATATTAAGCGTACATATCTGTGAGCGAAATAGCCAACAGTGGCAGTCAGACTAAGAGGCACTAGGCTCCCTGTGTCAAACAGTTTTTCATTTAATGTTACAAAGAAGCTGCCAAAAATTTCACACAGAACAATGAATAATTTTTTTTTTTAGGGTTTCTATTACCCGCAGTACTTTATGGTTAAAAGAAATAATGATTAATGAACACATCAGCAGTGATTTAGTCTAGTCTGGATTCTAACTCAAGACTTTTCAGTATTGGAAGGACTCAGACAGAGCGGTTGTTTTTTCCTCCACGATTAAAGAAAGTATAGGGACTCAAGCCTGAGTCCATACTAAATTTTTTTTTCTTCTTTTTTTATTTGCTATATTTTATATTTGCTTTAATACTAAATTCTTTCCTAATTTGAGACTTAGGGCCTCCTGAATCGACTGCATCACTGCAAATCAATGACTTGAATCTGGATTAAGTATACCTTGAATGTTAAATACAGTATCCCAATATTACACATTTGGGGAATCTTCAAGGGGAGCTCAGGGGAGGGAGAATTAGGGAGAACCTCCCTTTCCTCTTTTCACTGGCTAATCATATATATCTACATAATTATGCAAAAAAGAGGAGCTGAATGTTAATTTTTTTTAATCATGGTATGTATCTTTCTTTCATGCCTAGCTACATTATGTGAAGTAGCCCTTACTAAAACTGCCTACCACTAAACGGCCTAAAACCTGACTTTTGAGTAGTAAATCAGGTTTTTAATTGATTATTAACACCCACAGTTTATGGCCAATTCAGTGTTACTGGGTTTTACTATATTTTTACTGATTTTAAGGTTGTATTAGCTATAAACTTTAGGTGCAAACATCAAGTAAATACCCGACTTAACTGCCTAAAAGTCGGGTTTTAGATTGTGTAATGGCAGGCAATTTTACTAAGGGCTATTTCACGTAATGGAGTTATTTGAGCAGAACAAATTCCTTCATGCATGGGGAATTATTTGGGTTTTATGGTTAAGCCAACATGAAACAAGTAGGGAGGAGTTGGTAAACACCTACTTTATGCCCTTTCAGTACATGTTTGTAAATTTACCTCAAGGGATATCTGTCACTGCTACCATAGTTTTTAGGCAGAAACCTTGGTTTGCAATAAAAGTACCCAACCCCTGGTTCACTACTCCAATTAACCATTTCAATGAGCAGCAGCTCTGATGAAAATTCTGGTACATTAGAAGCTCAACAACTCCAGGGTTTAAATAAGAACTTTAAAACAAATTCTTGAACAAGTGCTGGCAAATAGGATCAAATTTCTCATATTGCATTGAAGGGTTAGATCCCCTTTCAGAGTAATCCAAGATACTGCTATCAAATGTCAACCTTCAGGGTTAGTTTCAAATGCTGAATGGGCATCTTATTGCTACTGTTAACAGTTCTTGGCAAGGCTTTAGCATATACTGGAGCTATGGCCGAGTGGAAAAAGGCAGTGGCATTTGAAGCGATGAAGCTTAGCAACCGGGAGGTCTGGAGTTTGATTAGAGGCCGGGTCAAAGTAAGGTGGGTCTCTCATCCAAGAGCAATTTACAGTTTTCCCATCTGAACTGGCTTTTCAAAAAAAAATACCAAATTCGATCCAAAATGTTGAATTGGTTGCCACCCAACTTTAAGTTGTAATTCATAAGCCAATGGCCTCTCCCACATTCGTGGTCGCTTAGCGTCGTAAAACAACTGCCCTTCAAGGCCTGATCATTATTACTATAAAGAATTTAAGTTTTTGAGATGGTGGCTGAGGGGTCCGAATCATGGTTCATATGACTTTCTGGTTCAAGTCTTGCTTGGCATATAGGCCTGTGTGGGTAATATTTTGTGGGGAGAGGGAGGGCAAGAGCAATTTTTGCGTGAATAATGGCACCATTTATCACATTTTGGGGGTATTTTTCCTGAATGAACCGACTGTTTTTTCCTAAATTGCGAGGTCAAGTGCCCCCACCAACCCCTCCTTGTGCGCCTATGCAGCTTGGTTTATTACCATGACATTAACATTATAGAGACATGCAATATCCCAATTGCTTTTTTCAACCCAATATTTAAATGAGTTCCCCCAAAACTTAGAAAAAGCAGCAAACTGTTCCAAATATTGTTTTTCTTACATTCCTTAAGACTTGCATCTTTGATTAGAATCTCCTAAAGAGGTGTTTCATGTGATATCACACCACATGATTGCAATGGAAAAGACAATGGCAAATTCCCCACAGATTTTAACAAGGGCATGCAGAGATCACCCTTTTTAAGAGTGGACCCTGAAGGCACTCCATGAGAAACTTCACTCTTTTAGAATGAATTTCACTTTTCTTTGAGTTAATTTCCATTCTTTTTGAGTGAAATTCATAGCTTTCACTCTTCACATTGAGTAAAATTTCACTCTTTTTAGTGCAAGCAAAAACAATATCATCACATGACTGAAGTTGCCATTCATGAATTAGTATGTAAGGATATATGCTATTTCAAGATGGTGGACAAAATTTTCCTTTTAAAATTATGACTGAAATGTCAAGCTCAGCCCTGCTATACAAAAACTTTTCTTTGTAGTAAAAGGTTTGAAACCTCCTGTGGTGCTGAAGACTTCTTGGCAAGACAACAGATGCCAAGAATTCATTAAAAGCATTCACTACTTTAAATGTGTAGTCAAATTTCATAACATTTAACATTGATTCCTCCATCATCCACATTTCATTGTAACAATCTTCTGCAGGCTTTTTTCATCTTTTTGCTAACTGTTTATTTCCCTGCAAAATTCTCATAACACTTCCTTTCACTACTGATTATGTACTTTAATTCATTCTGTCGGCTTGTAGAAAAGAAATGATTTAATGATGCGGCTCAATAGAATCAATATGAAGACAACTTTCTTGCACCAGTTATGTCAAATTCGTTTTATCTTCACATAACAGTGTTATCAAAAGATGCACAACACAAGTACACATGGGATTCTTTTCACTTTTTACGAGGTGGTCTTCACAATCCATGAAAAATGTTAGCTATCACTGCACAAGCATTTTTTAAACTTTTGTCACAATCAAATCCAAGTATTACTATCATGATTCCACATTTTGGCTCAATTTGATCTAACGATTATTAAAACGACTGAAATTTCATCACGTTAAAATGTTATCAATAGGATATCAAGCCTGTACAAATGTCGCTTCAAGCACGCTAGGAAGGGAGATTTTGTCAGGATATCATTTTTTATGAAGGTAGCACAGAAATTTAAATCTGCCATGGGCTTCACATCCATCGACACGAAATAGAACATGCAAGCTGATGTGTATCATACTAATGTGTAAATATAGTACCCCAATCCTAAAAATCTTCAAAAACACATGAGGTTTAGGTTGAGATGAGGTTTTTCTGCGCAGTGTCTAGCCCATGTATTTAATACTCAGGCTGACCACAGCCCTTTTTCCAGTTGTACTCACTGGCTTGTTTAATATCCCTCCCTCATTATGAATAATCATTGTTTGACGCATATAAATATTAATTATTCCCACATCAAACAAAGTACCTTAAAACCCAGAGTTCACAAGATTCATTCCATGAAAATAAGTTACTTACGCCCCTAAGCACCGAAAAAGACTTTTTGGTCGGTCAGTTCGTCATCTGTTTCTTGAGTCACTATGTAAGGACTACATATTTTTCAAATTGTGTATAATTTGGTTTAAATTGATTTTATCCAACATTTAAAGCTTCATTCACCTTCTGATTTTTGCTTTTAATTTTGCTGTAACATCTTTTCCATATCTTTAAAGCAATAGCAGCACATATTTACATAACCTTTTTCTTTTCACACAGTATATAACACACAAATTTCCTAAGAATAATTAAGGCTTATATGTCAACCTGAACATTGCTGCTTTTACTCAATAAGTTAAGTGCTTTTAAGACAGTTGTATAAAACTGTTCTCATTGACAACTAATTTACCTCATCACTATTCCAAGAACATACTGTAACATACATGACAGAATTCCTTTTATGTGAAACTTGGATGAACTGAGTACACCAAACATTAAGGCACTTATTACAATGACGCACTTGAAGATTTCTGGAACTGAATCATTCTCAATTTGAGCCTCAATGACTGGACTCAATGACTTGAATTTCCTGCTACGATTAAGGTAAATAATTCATCGAATGTTTCTTAAGTGAAACCATTTAACAAAGAAAAAAAAAACAAATACTGTACTGTACCATGCAAAATGTTTCCAATGTATTTCTCAAAAGGTTTTGACAGCTAGCCAAGGTATAATTTCAGTTTCATTAAAAGCTTGTATCCAAGGTCCATGAATTGCAGTGAAACAATCTAAAAGTGACACAATGCAATGCAAAATTCACCAAATTTTCCTGAACCTTTTTGCTCAAATGTTAAGGACTTGTTCCCCTGGTCCTCTGTCCAAGTATAGAGTAAGTCTGTGATGAGTACACACTGATCACTGAAAGGGTACTATTACTGGAAATCACCAAAATAAAACATAATTTAATCTGTGACAACAAGGGTACACAGTACCTGTATGTTTTTTGAACATTTAGCATACATGTAAAAAATAAAATGGTTTAAGCTTTTCTCACCAATGGGTTCAAGCCTTTACTCTTACCAGCTCACACACATGTGTCCCGCATGGACCTTTTTCCAAATAGCAATTGCAAAGGATTGTGGTATAGAGTTTTGGTGTTTGTCATTTTTGTCAATGGCATTTTACTATGGTGAAAATTGATGCACACCCAAAACGTATCCCACAATTCATTCTAATTGCTATTTGGAAATAGGTCTATGGACTTTGAAACAATTAGTAACTAGCAATCTATTTCAGATCTATGGAAGTCACACATTCCCATTGTGATCAAAACTAAAATTTCCTCATGGTTAATCTTTGTTTGTGTCAAGGGGTGTAGGTAAGAGGGGACTTGTATCCCCCTTTCCAGAAAGAGGGTAAAATCCCCTTTTTTCATTTCCATAAAAATTAAAACAAAATGTAAGGATCTTGTTGTTTTTTTTCATTAACCGTTAGGGCACCTTTGCAGCAAAGTTCAAACTTACATAAAGGAAAAGCCTTCAAAACCCTTCAGATTGTATGTTACAGGGCCTTGAAGCAAGCTCCCCCAACCCTCCTGTAACTTCGACCAAGGGCACCATCAATTGGGACCTGGGATTTGGCAGTTTTAAATCTCTCCCCCCCCGCCCTCATTTGGCAAAATCCCTGTCAATACCAATCAAGTAGTTTCATGATGCAACATATTGAAGGGAATAAAAATGAACTTTTTACAGGGATAAGTCACATTTTGTTCTGTTTTTCGACTTGAAAACGATCTGTTCTATCAATCGGCAGACTCAAATTCTGTACCAAATCATGCATGATTGTCGGAAGGATAATCATCTTGTGAAGACAGCATGAACGTTTGTCTTCAATAACTAATGGAATGAAGACCACTTGGTTTCCATGGTAATATCAGCATAAAACAGCTGCAAGAACTACAAAACATGTTTGTCAACTGTGTGGTATGATCATCCACACTGGATGTACTTCTTGGAGCCAAAAATGCTAAAGCAATGTGTTTAAAAGGACAGAAAGAAAGGATGTTAACAAAATTGTAGAATCAGATTAGAAGAGAGTGTATGGCACCATTGTTTCTCCAGCTTTATTGAAAGTGTGTCACAGATGATGATGCCAAAAAATGCAGAACGAATAGGATCTGGAGACAAGCAAGTTAGTGTTTAGAAAACATGGTTGTTCTCAATTTGACAATCTGTATAAGAACACTATAATCTATTTATTTTTTTTAACAACGGCTTCTGTGACAACAGATCGGTCAAATCTTTTCCGGATGGCTCTTAAACAAATAAAGGAGGACTTAGAAAGTGGAAAAGTGAGTCCGTAGTGCAATGTTGTAAGGAATACGTGATGCTCAATTTGATTGAAAGGGATTGCTAAGACTAGAACTTGATCCATGAGCATGCAGCCTACTTATGTCTTTGGATGTAATATCTTTGGGAAATTGCATTAAAATAAGCAAGTAATCATAACATTTTTTAATCAAAAACAATAGCAGATGTTTATTATATATGAATAATGGTTTCAATTTTTGTAGCTTAAGAATTAGAATGTTAAACTCAATCAGGTTATTTTATTCACTGCTCATATGGCAGGACTGGAGAAAGATATGCAGATTAAAAATTTCTTAAGCTTGTCGCTGAAGCAAAACAGTTTAAAATTAACCTGAAAAACTGTTTCTGACATAAGGCAAATTTAACTACTGAATATTTTGTGTGGAATATGCAAATTTTCAGACAGAGTGATCTTTTCATCCAACGTTCAAAAACAGTTTTTTTTTTCTGTTTTTAAGACTCCAAAACCTGACCCTAAACAGTGACATTCTTCTGATTAACTTTTATTTCTGTAAAGGGAATAATTACTGTAAGTGTTCGAGACTTGCAACGCAACTTTGCTGTTCTTACATTCCTCTATCATAAAATCATTAAAAACTTACACATTTATGTAAAAAATCTGATTTACAAGTTTTCATTTGCATAGCAATTTGTCCATTTTGCATAACAAAATGCAATGCAATACTGGATAAATTATTGCATATCTGGCCCCTCTTCAAATTGAAACAAAACCTAGTCCAGCAAAACTTCAAGCATCCAAGTTCCAAACACAGAAAATGAAAGAAGCATGCATTGCTCAAGGTCATATTGACACAAACCTTTCTGTAAATTTAGTTACATTTCATTACTGACTAACCACAATAGATATCCAGTCACAAACCATGCTTAAAACTATAAGGTTATTCCTAAATTGTATTAGAGGATGTCATGGCCCCTTTAATAATAGCTAATATTGCTTGTTTTGAAATGTCATTTGCACAGAACATTTCATCAGTAAATATCAACAGTGCATGTTGCCTGTCTTCAGTCACCTGTAAAAAATTGGAAACAAACTTTCAATTTCAAGTACTATTTTGAACTTCTTTCCTTCCACTCTTATAAAAGTGGCATGACCTTAATGCTAAAACTACACAGTTCAATCATACTTTGTATCTCATCTTCTATTGGTCCATAACAGTCAGGTGACCATGCATGATCTCATACTAAACTCACTGTATTGCATCTATCCTATTTAATTTTTGTCACCTGAGGTTGTGATGCATTAATCTGTTTACTTGAAAAAAAAGTCTTTCTTTCCAGTGTTTTAATCAAAATCTTGTTGGGTACTGTATGTGAATAAAAAAAAGTTAAAGCAACTCTTGTTAATTAGTTAGAGGAGGTTTTACAACTCAGATTCAAACCAAGCGTAAACAATTCACTCTTGCATGCATTAGTACAGGATAATGCCCTCTTGGGGTAAATATGCCTTAACTAGATGAACTTAGGTTTTAAACTCATGCACCGTGCCAATGCATTATCAATTACTGTTAAACCCTAATAACTCATAGTTTCAGATCCAAAAGGTTCAGAAAACTTATCACCAGTCAAAACAGAACTTATTCATCTCCGACAATTTTAACCGTCAATGTGAGTTTAGCCATTGACCTTTTTTTTGCCACAGACAAATTAACCTTTGCGACTGTCAAAAACATAGACTCCTGCTACTTTTATGTATTCCCTCTATTAACATATAAATTATTCAAGTTTTTTCTAACAAATGAATAATTAAATACTTTATAATGATGCAATTTATCTCAGGTTTAACAGGGCTTTTTTTTTTTTTTTTTGAGAAAATGAGATGGGAAACAGGTTCGAAGAGAGCACAGAAAATGACATGTGTGTCTTAAGATACTGTTCAAGTCGTATGCTTGGAGCATGGCATAATAGTTTTGAAAACTTGATTCTGAACCTGTTGTAAACATTGAAAAATATGTCTTATGATGTGGCTGTGTAAACAATGATCTTATTGCTATGAAACATCCATCAAAGGGGCCTATTTACAGTCGCACTATGAGACGATAGCAAGTGGGATTGGAAGTGTGAATAACTTAAGATGCTACAGCAAGCAACAACAAATGTGAGAGAAGCCAGTGGCTAAGGAATAAAAACTTCACATCGAGTGGCAACAAACTCAATAGTTGACCAAATTTGTTTTCTTTTAATAGGATAATATTCAGATGAGTCCTGGTCTGGTCTGGTCTGGTCTGGTCTGGTCTGGTCATACTGAAGACTTAAAAACTGGAACCTACTACCATTGTGCTTTGTGTCAGCATAAGCAATGGAACAGGGAAAACAAGTAAGTGTGCCACATATGGAAAAAAGGCCATGCATGGTCAGCTCGACCTGAACCAATTGGTTTGAAACTGGCCAAAACTCCATTTAACCTAACCAAACCCTGACTTTACAGGTAAGTTTAAGAGAGTAGCATGTTTCCTAAACCCCTTCACCATCTGACTCATCGAGGTTAGGTTAGATGGAATTTTACCGCCCAGTTTCTAACTAACCGGTGTAAATAAAGCTAGACACAGCCTTTTGGCCAGTTGTGACTCACTGACTCATCAAATCCCCTTGATGACATGTTCACACTGAGAAGTTTCATACTGGGAATTTTCTCTCTCCCATCAGTTTTGCCCCACTTCAGCACCCATGCTCTGACTCACACAGGGTCAATCCGATGGTCCCAGGTTCAATGTTCCGAATGTTCAAGATTCAGGGAACATTGAACCTTGGGAACAGTGAACTCTGGGAATGTTGACATGGCCCTATCCCAAACAACCTCTTACCAATCGTTTTTTTTCAACCAACATCTCTTAATTTTGAACATTTTAAGACCACACTATATTCAATATCAGACAAATTCTACATTGTTCATGATACAAGTAGTGCACAAATGAGAATGATACTGAAATGATTGAAAGTTATGGGTTAATATTCGTTCCTTGCTCTTGGGACATTTTCATGAATAACTTGCTTGCTTCTGCTTCATATATCAGCCTTTTTAGCTTGGTGTGACGTCCACATTTCTCAAAGTAGAAAACTGTTTCAAAAATAAATGCATCAGGGAAATTCCAAATTACTGTTTTGCAGCACCAGATAAATATAAGCTTCAGAAAAAAAGAACCTTGACTACAGTTTTTGCCAGATTTTATTTCTCTAAATCTAGTAATTATATAACACACTTTTATAATCCAGCAAACAAAAGAATCAGCCAAAATAGCAGTCTAATATCATGCAGTGACCCTGAAGTATAGATGCATTTCAATTATGTCAGGGATTCTCCATGTTGAAGGACAACCACACCAAGTACAGTACAAATGGCTTTGAGAGAGAGCAATACAGTTTACAAGGTGTGTTCACATTCAACAAGCTAGAATGTGAAGTGTTACTAATACCTATAAAATAGTTACATATACTCCAGCATGTCTGCTAGGAAGTATTATGATGTCATATTATAAGCCTCTCTAGAAACAACTAAATTTGACCAATCGTCTCCATCATTAGATTTACTATATTACACTAGAAGTATGAATGTTCTACAGGTACAAACCTCTTTTCATACTAAAAGCCTGTAAATCTTCATGGTTAATTCAGTGACAATTAGTTGCTCTCAATACTATTTCAACAATATACAGGTGTGTTTTGACTATTTTATCAGGGTGACTTTGACAAATACTGCAAATACTCAATACGAGACTTATGTACGCAGACACTTGCATCTGATAAGGGAGAGATTGAGATAGACAATATAAAATGCTTTCATAAGCTATGCTGTGCAATAATTACATTTCTATAGCACTGTATTTACTGAAGCCTTCATGTCTGATAAGAGGCAAATATGTACTGTACACTGACCTGACACATGTGTAAAAAAGGCTATAGCTATATACTCCATTACCGTTTTTTGCTAAAACAATTGCAAGATGGAGAATTGAGGGGAGTTGAAAATCAAAATACTTTCATTTTGGGGGTTTTGTATACATGTTAATGATAGTGAAAAATGATGCATCTCTGTAACCTTAGTACAGTATTAACACCATCAAACAACCAAATAACATCAAAACTAAGTTATGCATTGTGACTGGGTTTTGTTTTATATATGTTATTTTGAAAGATTATTACTGGTCTGATGGATAAAAGAATACTATACAGTACATGTGTTGAATATTTATGAATTACAAATGAATGACCCCTTTGAGACATCAGTGTCCATGACAATAATGTATCATGCATGCACATGCACATTTTCCCACACCAAAATTTTTGACCCCATATGTAAGTGCCATATCCAACACATCATGGCAAAATACACATAGTAGCATATACACATCATTATCTAGGGGGATACAAGTGCAAGCTCCACAACACCAATGCTGCTTGTGTAACACACAGATATCAGTTTCAGCAAAAATCCACTTTTGTGAAACTAGCCCTCCTGAAGTGTAATGGACATCAGTCCAAGGTTTTTATAAATCCTCACTTGTAAAATACTGTACTGCCCCAGATCAAATTACGCAACAATTTACACCCGAACTCTTGTGCCATAAATTATGGGATACTGAGCCAGATTCCTTATAGCACCCATGCTATAGATGAAGTGCTATTGCAAGATATACAGCCTTTATCTCTCCTAAAATTCACTGGTTGATTTATAAAGAAACATTACACCCATCGCTGACTTCTTCCAGCGGTGACTCCTATCCATAAATACTCAATCTTGTTTTTATGGAAGTGTACTGTTGACACCATGCAGAGCAGCAAATTGCTCCCACACTTTTACGATTTTTCAACTCCTAAAAGCTCTTAAAGACAATTTTGTCTCCACAGCGACTAGTGTCCTATTTACTTGAAAGGATATTTTGCATTTGATTCACAGCAAGCAGTTCCAAAAGAAACTAATAGATGCTGCGGGTTGTTCCAGTGCGACGCATTAACCCCTGTGCTATAGACCTCTTTCCAAATAGCAATTACAAAGGATTGTGGGATAGAGTTTTGGTGTTTGTCATTTTTGTCAATGGCATTTTACTGTGCAGTGAAAATTGAGCACACCCAAAACTCTATCCCACAATTCTTTGTAATTGCTATTTGGAAATAGGTCTATAGCCAGACGTGGAAAATCTTATTTCCACATTAATGCCTCCTACTGTACAAACAATGACACTCTCCTTCCTTTTTTGCCACCCCATACTGTACAAAAGAAAAAAAAGTCAAAATTTTGAGAGAATTGTCTTTACAAATTGCATATATGCTATATCCCCTTAGACACTATAAGGGGTCAGATTTAACGTGTTTACCTTTTAAAGTCACCAACAGATTGATATCTCAGCAGACAGCTTTTTTGTCAAAGCTGAAAAGGTTAAATTGTGTAAAGCATGCTGCTGAAACAGCTAGGACCTAAAAAGTTGATCCAAATATTTCAAAAAATTTCCTTTGAGAACATTTTAATTCAGGAAGCTTGCAATATTTTTTTTACTTTGAAAAATTGCACAAAAGGCAGTTGGGGAATACTTACCTATATAGAAATGAGAATTTTTACCAATTCCCCTACAGCTTTAGTTAATAGTGAGTTATTAAAAAGTTCCAACCTTTCAAGTTTTATTCTTGATCTATTTTTCCATGATATGCTATATGGCACATTAAGAGTGACATTGTTAGGTAAAGCTTAAATATTTTACAAAATAAGAAACATAATGAATACCAGGATGTTCTTGAATTAACACAATTTAATTGTATTAATACTTTTTGTCTGGACAATTAATAATTCTAGTGAAGTTTTTCTATCTTATACATTAAACACATCTTTTAGCCTCGTAGCAATTACTGCTCCAAACCTCATCTACTGTAAATAACTCATAGCGACTAAGGACAAATGTTAGAATACCTGAATGAGTACAGTAAGTACTGAAGTTCACCAATACAGTAATTATTCTCTTTTTCCTCTTTAAAGGCCCAATGCTCTCATCCCAAACAGTATCAATTCTCCTTACCTTCTTAATTAAACCCCTCCCACAATTGTCTGAAATTCACCCTCATCCAGACACAATCTCATTTTATTGCTTCAGGGTGAATATAGAGAGCTCAATGTGTATCAAAACACTATCAGAACAGTTTGTGCTGTGTAATATAAGTTTTGGTACTCTGCATTGTTTGAATTAGCAGTCAATCAAAAAGCTGAGCCAATTGAGAGTTTCTGTTACCCTATAGAGGCTTTTCACATGACGTCATAATACTCTCCGGCGGCCATGTTGGAGTACATGTAACTACGTAGTAAACCATAAAGGACGCGCTTGCTCGTTGAATTTGTACACACCGTGCATATCACAGTGCACACTGTGCAGTGCGTTCGGCGCAAAGCCACGTGTATTTGGTATGAATGTCCTCCAGCATGGCGGTTCCGTGACGCAATTGCAAAGCCTCTATACTAGAAGTGTAATTTGGGGTGAGAGGATTGTCCCTTTAAAGCAAAGCAAAAGAAATTCTCTTTTACTTAACAGACATCTTCAAATTTATATTTCAATCCAAAAGTGACAAAATTCCCGGCGTTCAATAAAATCCCCACCCAACTGATGATAAAACATTCCTTCTTACATTTTTTACATCCTCTTTCTCTGCCTCATTACCTCTTATCACTTCAGGGAGCAAATGAATCCCACAACACCCACACTTGATTATGTCACATCTGATTGAATGACAGTAACAGATACCTTAAAATACACAAAAAGTTATGTAACATTTGGGGTTAGCTAACAGGCCAGTCAAACGTGTTCATTGCAGTGTGAACACAATGAAAGCATAACTCATTTGGGGGCACAGCTAATGTAACAACACTAGATACCAGTTACATACCACACAAACTTTCATCTACTGGGGTGTCTATGTTGCTTTCTCAAGAAGCAACACCAAGGCATGAAAATCCCCCCAAATTTTCAAAACTTACTGTATGTAATGCTAAAGTGTAGCTCATCCCCTCTGCCAACAACCCTCTCAGATCTTTGACTATATTAAATTAACATGATTTGACACAAAATTGCTGCTTCGTGCCACAGTTATTAAATTTTCCGCAACCTAAAAGATACTAAGCTGAACATTATAATGACCAATAACAAATAAGCATCCATATAGATCCCTCCAAACTCATTGCTGGTATTTGAATCACTCCACCTGTATTAAGTGATAATTGCACCCTTATTTTAAAGAATGATCTTTAATTTTAATATAATATGACCAAGCTTAGGTACGACACACAAGACCATACAGAATCACTTTCAGAGGTTGATAATTGAAAAGGATTGTTATGCAGAGGAGCTCTGTACATGCACAAAACCTCTCATAAATGTTTGTACAAAATCATATGGTGACAATTAACATTGTGCATGTTTCCTTGACACAAATTTTTCCTTCTACTACATTATTCTTTACTTCCATATTTTTTTTATAATTTTTCTCTGTTCAGCTTTCCTCTTCAGTGATTAAGGCTGTATTCTTACAGTATTTGTGGTGGATCATGGTTTTATTGCCCCTTCAATACTGTACCATGAAGATTGCTTCAATCTGCATAACACTACAGGGTAACAGCATTTGTAAACATTCAAAATGACAAAATTCCACAACCTTTCCATGACTTGCAGAGGGAGTAACTGATATTTCCATAACACCTTTAAAATAAGTCTAGTCCCATACTTTCATCTTTTTTCCACAAAAAAAATGTATCTGAAGAAATTGAAACAGTAAGTTGATTTCCTAAAATTCCAAAACCTTTCCAAGACATTTTTACAATCGTTCATTTTCCCATTAATTTCCAGGCCTGGAAATTCAAATTTTTGTTTTTTCCTGACCATGTATCTCCCCAAAACAGCTGCATATTTTTACATGCATTCCACCACGGTAGTAATCCCAAATTATATGTATCTGATATAGACCCCTGCTGATGAATTCGTTCTACTTGGTGTACATATCTACAAAAATACTGTCATGCTTTTCCTAACAAAATGACATATAAAACGATTCCAGAACGCAGGAAGGAAATGCCATTAGGAAAACACATTAACCACTGCGCCTTGAGATTAACTCCCAGACAGAATTATATCAAGACAGGTCTTCTTACAGAAGCATGGTAGTAATGGTTTCTCTGTTTGGTTAATAAGTAGGAGACTATCGGTGCATATCCCACACAATTGTGGCGATAATTACAGTTATAGTACCAAGAAAATGCCATTGCATAGGATGCGATGTAAATGGCATCACTACATAATGGTATGCAAGATGCACAATGTTAGAAATTTTAATTATTATGGAGCAACATTATTCATTAGTCATTCAACTGTTTGTCATTGTTTTTTCATGTAAAGCACACTGTTTAGAAATTACTTTAAACAAAGGGACCGTTTAAAACATTGTTTTTGCATAGAAGACGATGTGTGGGAATGACCCCAATACACATTCTTCAAAAAGTGGCATGTGATCTTCTATTTCATTTTTAACTGAGCCAGGTTCTTGAAAGAAATATGCATCTTTAGGATTTGTATAGATGTGTTAGCTCTGTTGACCTATGCTACCGATAGCTAATGACCACACAGCATTTCAACCCACTGGAATGGGGGAAGGGTCCCCACACATCAACCACAAAAATCAAGCCCTGTCATGACCATCCCTCACAATACAAAAGGTTCCACTAGTAGTGCACTGATCATTGTGTGTGTACATTCTGAAAAGTACACAACATTATAGACTGTGATTAAACAAAGAAAATTATTCACATTTTTCATGTCATCATCAAATTTTTATCACAATAAAAATTATAAAATGGTACCAATGTAGACTCAGTTTCACTATGTATCACAAGAAAGCTCAAAGATACTAGGCCTATCATGTGGATGGGCATATGAAACAGTGTGATCATGACTGAATGTTGCATTCCTATGTACATTGAAAAACCAAATGTTCCAATATACAGAACCCAATTGCATGCTACAGTGAAATCACTTCTTGAGTAAACATTTTCTCACTAATTATCTTTAACACCTTGGGGCCGTTATGCAGTGTGCTCCTCACATGATCTAATCCATCTTCATGTGACATTTTCGAGTGTGTATCTTAAATGAAGTTAGTAAAAACATTTTTAAAGCAGTAGACTTTTTCATGAATATTAACAGTATATATTAAGAGGATTTTTTCTGAAGTAGACTATTTAGGCTTCAAGTGTGAACTTACTTGTACCACAGAAATAGCCTGTATTTGTGAAAGCTGTAGTTGGCATTTTGTAAGGCTATACATACTCTACATCCCAATATGGATACATTCAATTGATGCACTGTTTTGTTCAAGTGGAAATGCATATTTTAATAGCTGACATATCAGGGTTCTTTTACTTGGTACCATCTACACTTCCATGACTTTTCCATGACCATTTTGAACTGCAGTAGCAATGCATTCCAAATGATGCAATTTGTTCAAGTGGCTATGCATATTGGAATATATGACATAGCAGGGTATTTGCACTTTCCACCATCTTCACTTCCATGACCATTCCATGACCATTTTAAAGTAGCAAAGCATTCCAAATGATGAAGTCTTTTGTTCAAGTGTGGACCATGCATATATTGAATACATGACATAGTAGGGTATGTGTTTGTACTTTCTACCATCTAAATCTCCATGACTTTCCCATGACCAATTTGCACTAGCAATGCATTCCAATTGATGCAATGCTTTGTTCCTTACAATTCCCTCCATCTACAGTTCCATGACTTTCAATAACCTTCACAATTTGCATTCATTTCATGACTTTTCCATGATTTTACTATTTGTGTGACTTTGCGAGATCATGTCTTATAAGAAATGCATGTTTTAATTCTTATTGATTTACAAAGAATCTGAGTTTAAGTCAAAGTACTTTACTTGATGACAAGTTTTTTGGACTTTTTTTTTTTTTCATTTTGTTTTAGATTTCATGACCTGTACGAACCCTGCAGGGTAGAAAAGACTTCTTACACATACAATGTAAAAATGGAAGTGCAGTCTCCACTATAATTCAAGTAAATAAAGCCTGCCAAGATGGTCCCTGGACTTCAATGAAAGTTTCCACAACTTTGAACACTATTTCCCTGAACTTCAAGACTTTTCCAGTTCTTGGAACAATCTGACAAACTAAATCTTTTTTTATGACCGCAGAAACCATGTTTAAATTGTCTGACTATAAGTTCTAATGCTGTGCCCCAATGTGAAGACACATTAGTCACAACATTTCTAATACTGTAGCACCGGATGTACATCAAATATTGGTACAGTATAATGTAGAATTGGCTCCAAGCCTCCAAGGCTGAAAATTCAAACTTGCTGTATCTGTGAGAAATTCACAATATGCTGGTAATGATATGGTAATGATATGATAATGAAGATAAAGTACCTTTAGCATGAAACTAAATAGACTACTTTGGGGAAAAACAATGCTTTGATGAACCTACATCCCTAGCTGCATGGAATAGTGCACAGATGGCAAATGAGGGCAACCCAATTACAGCAAGACAAAGGACATAGGGGCATGGTTTGAAACTGGATAGAGCTCAAAGCACAGACTGGATGCAAATTAGATGCAAATTGGGATAAGCAAGGAGTAAAAATACAGTATAACAACAGTCACTATTAAGATATTGGTACAACTCTAGGAAAAAGAAGGATTTGAAGAAATCAAATGAAAGGGGTAACTGGTGACAGAAGACAGAGGCCCACATTTCAAGTTATCTTTACACTGTAAAATGGCTTCTCCCAAAACTTTCCAAACATTTAACAATTAAAAAAAAAAAGGAATTAAATGTTAAAAGGTTTTGAGATGCTTTACCTATAGGTTAACATGTAAACCCACTTATAACCTGGAGTAATTTCTTGTAGTTCTGAAACATTGCAAGAACCTTTGAGTAATTTATGAGTGTAAGTACCGTCAAAATCCCAGGAGCCCTGCATAAGATGATACTGGGTAACTGTGTGTAATATCACTCAAAAAGATGATGAACCACAAAATTCAGTACTTCATTTTCAGTGCTGTTAGAGGGATTCACAGAATAAATGTTGCATTATTTAGCTAGCATGCTGTATTGAAAGCCGTAAAAAGATGTTACTTCATTAAGTCTTGAGAGCCTATCCCAGTTTCTGGGGTGGATAAATTACTGCATTTCGAAGAGTCTGTAGAGAATTCATACTGTACACACAGCCTCAACTAGCTGTACTGTAAACGATGTTTCCAGTATGTTCTAGCATATTGAGAAAGATTATTCCTTTTTGCTGTGTACAGTAGCTCTCTCTTGCCACACTAGTTCTTCCCTGTGGGCTTCAGTTGTAGGAGATTCCAACAGGATTTTCCACCTAAGGCAACTAAAGTGAAGGATTTGCACAGTGTTTGGACTGCAGTTCATCTCATCTGACTAACTCTCCTGACCATATTTTTTTTCAGCTTTAGCCTACCTTTTTAACTACATAACACAGGTTTATATGCCTTTAAATTTCATCTAACTCACCTTACGAGTACTGTACCTCAATGATCTCATCACAGACTAAGCCTTCCAGGAATCGGCACTGCTGTACTGTATATCAGGATTTTCCACCTAATGCGACTTGAGTGAAGGACGAGCACCCTGTTTGAAATGCATTTCATCTCATCTAACCGACCCTTACAAATAAGATATTGACTACGGCAAAAATACTGCTTAAGTAAAAAGGATTGACTTCGGCAAAAATACACTTTACCTTCCCATTTTTATTATTAGCTAGGTAACTGTCCAAAGCAAACAGCAGTAAAAGTCACGCAGCTACTGTATGTATACAGTAGGTATATAGCAAGTTAACGAAAGTTGTTTTATACAAACTTTATACTACCATACGTAAATGTAATTCGTTTCAGAACTCCAGAATTCCATTGGTAAAGGCAACACAGCCACTTTGGAAATGTTTCCCGCTTAATGACGCATCAAAATGCTAAAAGGGCTGGTTCTTAAATGTGTAGGTCACTTTCTACCATATCACATTCATGTGTGTGCACTGATTGGTGAGTAACGTATGTTCCCTAAAAACCAATTGTTTAAACTTTTTCAGCCCAGATTTCTTATCAAAACTTTTAAGCTTTGTTAAAAATTGCAACAAAGTTTTGTTTCTAAAGAAAAAATAGTTGAATGCATTTGCCTAAACTTCAATCAGGGTAGAAATTTCTATGGTAAAACAACTTCTCTTCAAGTCATTACTCCAACTTTTGTAAGGTTAAGTCCCTGTACCATGTCCCACAATCTATCCCATCCGCAAATTTTTTGCCAAAGTTGAAGTCGATTTGCTTCGACATTTACGTACCTCAGCATTGCCAAATGCTGAGGCCATTTTCAAGGGCTGTCTATTAAACTAGCTAACCCCCCTGACCATATTTAACCTTTAGCCTACCTTTTTATCTTCATAACACTTGTTCAAGTGCCAGTACTGTAAATCTCATCTTACTAACTCCCTTAACAAGTACTGTACCTCAATGATTTCATCCCAGACTAGCCCTTCCAGGAATCAGCACTAAATCAGGATTTTACATCCCTCCTCTCGGTGAATGCATTGTCAGCAAAAGATTCCATCATACTATGCTGATCTATGTTTCTGTCTTCCTGTACCTCAGCTTCAAGCATGTCTGAGTCTTCTTTACATAAACAACATTGCCAATATATTTTTCCAGAATTGTTTGACATTATCACTCCAGGCCATTTTCAATCCATGCCTTTATAGTTGCTACCCTTGTAAATTATTCTTCATGATTTCCCTAGGGAAGTCCCTGTTGAATGCTTAATGGTCAAGTGGGAGATTATGGAGTTGTTAGAAGTTGCATTTTATTCAACCAAACATTCAAACTAACTTATTTCTTTTGAACTTGACACAAAGGTTGACATTTTTCTCTCCATTTTGTGCTTGGGAGTCTGGAGATAATTCCCCTACAGTTAAATGCCTACCCCCACTGTTTCTTTTTATATATATATACAGAGAGAGGGAACATCCATAAAAAAGGACATAGTCCTTGGCTTTTATCCATTTCTTGGTGCATAGGCCTACTGTATATCTGTGTTATGATCCACTGATATTCAGCTCCCACAGGTTTCTTTTTTCCGTTTATGAAATGTTAAATTGTAACAGGTAGATCTTGAAGACAAAAATTTCACTCATATTTGTTTCACTCATATTTGTTTCCTTCCTTTTTACAAGTGACATATTTTTGGAATAAATAAAATATATTATCATGCATGGCAATTCAGCTTCGACCTACTAAATAATTAAACTCCCACCCCCCCCCAATGCCAGCTTCTCAGCGGACATCATACAGTTGTTCTCACTCTCCTATTGCTGTTTAACAAGTTCACTCCCTTAAACCAAATTTAAGCCCCTCATAATTACAAGACCTATTTCTCTGTCATATCTGACCAAGAATTAATGGCGTACCAAATAATTCAAAACACTTAATACCCTCAAAAATATTGATTTCTGTGTGATTCATCATTATGAGTAAATCAGATCAATAAGAGGGTGACATTTCAAAAATAGTGTGCATATAATGAACTGTATGGAATGCTCATCTAGTATTTGCAGTCATGGTTTCAAAAAAAGGAACACATGTCAATTGTTTAAAAATGGAGATAAAATAATATCCAAAATAAGAAATGTTTCATTTACCCCTCCAGGATCATCGGTACTGGGGGGGGGGGAGGGGGGGGAAGCATGTTCAAAATTTTTATAAATGCAGCAATCTTGTATTATTTGCATATTGTATCAATGTATAAATAGGCCAAATATTAAACATTTGCACAGTTAGATATTACCTGTCAATGGGACAATTCTCAAATGGTAATAACAAAGGATCATGGGATGTGATGGCTCATGTCCCAGGGAGCCAGGAGAAAACTTTTACCCCCCTCCTAGGGATTTTAAGTTTGCTATTGACTTAACACATTATTTGTACACATTTCACTCCCCTGAAAAATTGTTGCTTTGCCCTCCCGGCCCAACATCCCCCCACCTCCCGAAAGGTTTTGGCCACCCTTCAGGTCCTTGCCTTGCTACAAACCGTACTTTAAACTTACATGAAAATACCATATCAATGGTATAACATCACACTTTTCAAATGAGATAACCCAAACTTCAGTATTCTCTCACCCCAATTACAGCATGTTTAAATAAGTGCTTATATCACTTGACACCTCAATTCACACCTACAGTAAGTACATAAAATCCTCTAATTTCACATGTTATGCAAAAACAGTCCCACAACACCTGTTCACTATGAATTGAAAACTACATACTTTTTATGAAAACATTAAAGAACAGTATATACCATCTAATCCCTTGTGCAAACAAAATTTGGGCAAAAATTAGATGATAACGATATTTATATTATGATAAATTTGATTTCTGGTACTATGTGTTATGCCGTAGATTGCAAAGCTAGTATTGTGAAGGTACCGTCATTACTATGTTGTTTTTCCACTACTGTATTAAAAATGTGCCAGAATAGCAGTCTACACTTGCAGTTTTTCAGAGAATACAAACATACTGTACACATACTGACATACAATATCCAAACACACAAATTAACTCTTTGCATGCTTATTTTTTGGCCCAAAGCAAAATGTATGTACACCCTACTGCATGGCCAAAGTTTCAGGTGCTATCAAAACTACTGTACTGAATCAGAATGATAGTGCAGTACCCCACAGGGAAGAATAGCAGAATAAATTTTCTCCCCAAATTTGCATAATAGCATTTGATGAAAGTCAGCCATTAATTATTAAAAGGTAAAGATGATTTTCAGTGCCTCTGGGCAGACTGTCAAATGCAGTTTTAATTTTAATGTTATTTCTTCTCATGGAAAACAACACCCACTGCAAACAACATCATATTTTGAACACGCAAATGACAATTTTGGTTGAAGCTTGTGGGAAAGCAATGTAGGGAAAAGGATAATTTATCGTCCACCAAACTACAGTACTCTCTGTCGAGGCAATCAATGTGATGTATGACGCTGTTCAAGACTTTGGCAAGAAAGTCTACCTTCCTTTTCCTAAACCTCATAAGATCACAATAGCATAGATTTACTAAACAGAGATATTAGCGTCGTTTAATATATGTTTCATATTAAAAGAATGTCATACACGTCTGCAGAAAATGAAGAACCATTTCCAACTGAATCTACTAGATGAACATTTTAAGAAATCATTGTTACAGACAAAATAAAGCTATCTTTATAAATTGCAAATGGTGAAGACTGGCAGAAATTAATTTTTAATTTCTATTTTTTCCAGCACATAATCCAGGACGTCAACTTTGTTTTTCTTTCAAAAGCAGTGTTTAAAAGTTTCTGGAATACAATCCTGGAATTAAATATTTCATAATTCAGATCCTGTAATATCTTTTCCCTTTTTTCTTCCCATTTTACAAATTTAGCAATAAGAACCAAATTTACATGAAATTCAACAGTAAAAGCTAGAAAAACATTTCTTTTCCGGTTTAAATCAACTTCTTCAAAGACAACAATCTCCCTTTCCCCCCCCCCTCTCTGGTTCCAGCCACCTTTGAACTTTGCCCTAAATCTACTATGTTGACCTTTTACTGTACCATCTTTGAAACTTGCAGCACCCATTCCACTCAGTTTTGTGAAGCACACCGACATTACACAACAATATTAAAAATCCTTCCATTAAAATCTTTCTCTTTAAATTTCCATTTCTAAATCTAGGACAATACATTAAAATCTTCATCTGCACAGGAGTCCCTTTGTCACAACTTATCTTTTCCTCACTTTCTCCATACCTTTTGCAAGAAAATTCAAAGGAACATAAATTTTCCTCAGTGTCCATGGCAACAGTTCTTACCTTTGTTGGTTGCATGGAAGACAAATAACAGCCTTACTATCCTCTTCTGTTTTTGACATACAATCCTTACAGATGAAGAAGTTGCATTTCTGAAAGGAAAATTAAAAAAAAAAAGGAAAAATTGAATAATTGTAAAAATTTTTACAAACCACTTCTTGGAATCTTAAAGAAAAGTGATCAGGCAAGTCAATATGTGATCGGTGGATACATGTTCATGCAATGACAACGAAAATGTAGAAAATTTATTACAATTCCATACTGTAGTTAAAAACGTAAAGTATTTATAGAAGATCTGTGGTTTAAGGTATATCATGCTGCTACAATGCCTATTACTAAAATGCACCATCTTCTGAAAACTCAAAATCCTGTTGTATGGCTGTCTTGGTGGGTTTTTTGAATAAGTATATTTGGAATGTTTATTCTGAAAGGTTTTGCAGTGGTGCATATCTAATCTCTCAAACAATTGACTCAATTGATTGTTAGCAGTGAGGGGCTCTGGCAACTTTTGGAAAAGGAAGTTGTGGTCAATGAGGACTGATTTGGAGCTTGTTTGCTCAATAGATGATTAAGCAGAGAAATCAACTCTGGGGATAAGTGAGGAGAGCTGCAGAGGTGCTGTGTTTGCTAATGGGTGCTATTGTGACATGATACCTATGACGACCTTTCTGCTACAAATTCAATACAATTGTACAGTTTAAAGATACAGTATTACAGTACATTATCATGACAACAACAACAACAAGTTCTGCTTGTAAAGTGACAATCAGCTCCGAAGTAATTGCTCAAGGGGCTTTACAAAAAAAACAAATATAAAATCATGAAGTGTAAGCATTATTGAACAAATGAGTCTTAAACTCTAAAAACAGAGAGTTTTGGGCACGTTAGTATGTCATTCGGTAGGTTGTTGCATAAGGCTGACGCATGATATAGAAAACCTCTACAGTCATAGGTTTTAAGACATATGGTTTTGGAAGATTTACCTTAAAATATGGTTTTGTTGGAGGATCAAAAAGCATGAGTTGGCATACACAGCAAGAGATGGGGTGATACTATACAAAGGCTATCTAATGATATAATGATATGAGCCCAAAAGCCATGTAAGAGCAATTAACATTTACAGTAATTTTCCCTTTAGTGTTAAGTCTTATCAAACTGAGTCAACCACTTTATTTCAATCCCTTTTCACTGCACTAGTTTGGTCTTGCCATATATATTCATTCAGAGCAGGAGACAACCATTTCCATGTTATTGGAATAGGAGATGAATGAGCTGTAGACTCGGTAACTATTGTTGAACACTCATCCCTTCTTAGCTTATTTGGACTGGTCCATTTGTGCCTCCAATTTTCAGCACTTCTTTATTCTGTCTAATCTGTCCTCTTTCAGCCCAAAACGTCCCGAAACTGCAATCCTCGTCCGCAACGTGGACGAGTATCAAGAGGGACGGAACAGTACTGTAGGTCTAAGAGCATACCCCTCTCAGCCAGGAGGTTCAGGTTTAAATATTCACAGGCAAATAATACTATACCTGACACTTAAAATAAAGCTGTGTTTCACTAGATCTGCAGCTATACAAGGTGTAAAAAGGTTATTCTCTGATGGCAGTTTATTGGGTTTATGTGAAAGTATAGATTCCTCGTTGCCCTTTCTCCCAATTTCATACCAAAACTTCCATTAATTTCCTAGCCCCCACCTGAGGATGGGCTTGCAAGGAAGTAACTTTAATGCTTCTGCAGGAACATTAGACCTCTACCAAAATTGAAAACAGAAGAAACCTTCTTTTTTCCTTGATTAACTGAATTTCAAATTAATAGGATACCATTCTATGATTTTTATCTTGAAAAAAAAAAGTTGTTGGAAAGTTCTTCGAAATGTTGCTATCAATAGAACAATCTCAGAAAAATGTTTTTCCTTCTCTGTCAGGATTAGGGCGGCAGAGAAATATTTTGTGTGTACCTTCCTCTGTTTCAATTTCAAATTCTAAATTTAGATTCCATCTCTTGATAAGATTCTCACTTGTAACAAATAAATCATCCGGAACAGATGAATCTAAAGTGCTCATTGATGCAAGTTATGCTCAAATGACGCAAACGTTTTCTATAAATCTGAAAATACTTTCGAAACTATTTATAGCTCTCCCCTGTATATTCCCTTTTTTTCCCTTTCAATTCAGTTGATATATACAAATCTATACATCCAAAGTATGTAACAGAATAAGTTATATTTTATTCATATTGTACCTCAAAGCTAGGTTATAATTTACATCTACAGTAGGCATAAAAGCCATTTTGATTTGGGAGGGGGGGGGGAAGAAAAAGTGCACAAACTTTAGGTATCCATATTTTTCTCTAGGGAGGCAGGATTTAGTCTCAGGGCTAGAAGTGCTTAAATTCATACTGGACATGCAACTCTTTAAAAATGAAAAGTGTGATGACACTTTGGACCTTAAGGCTTGATCTGAAGTTATGCCTCAATCAGGTCATGCACTAAGCAATCCTAAAATTCTGAGGACTTTAAGTTAATGTTAATGTTTAACTCCAATTTACTGGTCATGCAAGTGAATCTAATGTCACCTACTTGAAAATGGCCCCACACCTGGCCTCAGGTTTCCCATTTTTTGCAAGCTGAAGTTGGTCTGATGTCATCAGGTTCACTGTTTTGTGTTTTGTCCAAAATTCACTAATCATGATACATTTCCCCCTTTTTTAACAAGACTGAAACAACTCATTGCCTTTAAACAGGTACATGTTTTTACAACCTTAAACAGATATGAATGTCACAACATTTTCAGGGTTATTTCAAATCCTGTCTTTAACTTGTTCTCACATTGTAGCTTATTCTTAGTGACCAGCAACTAGAAAGATTGAGCTCTAAATTCTGCGCTAACCACATCAGGTCTTTCAGAGTAAACATCATGTCAACACCTGAGTAATGTATGTTGAGTAATATTTATATCAAAATGAAAACAAGACTTAGAGGCAGACAGTTTGTGTACATTTGGTGTTTCCGAAGACATAACAGTTTGTCATTTAGCCTTATACTCATTACATCTAAACAATCATTTGACAGGTCTATATCCTACTATGACTAGCTGTCACACACCGGACACTTTCATTATCTTTTGTTTATAAAATATCGCCAGCTGTATTTCAAGACATATGCATCGTGTGTACTTTATATGCATTAATTTGAACAAAGATCATTTTTTAGAAAAGCGCAGAATATGGCATGAATCAGCAAGATTGGTTTATTGACAAATCTCGATCATATGAGGCTGTGTTTATCGAGTTGAGGAGTGAAATGTGATGTGAAGTACAGCCGTGAGACAGTGAGGAAGAAGATGAATGAAACAAAACTGGATACTGAGATTAGTTGAATAAGAACGAATCAATACACTGCATGACAATCATGGACAAAATATGTTAACAGCAGTACAGTTTTATGAGCTTGTTGAGTTTATGTTTTATTTTAAAACTGCATGTAGCACAAAATTGTAAGGACAATTTATTAATTTCTAGGGAAAAATAAGGGAAAGAGAATCATAAATCATCTCCAGCCATCTCAAAACTGGAAACTTTTATTTGTCAGGTTGAGAATAAGACAGAACAACAGAACATTGTATGGTTTAAAATAAATATCACCAGAAAATTACAAGAGGAAAGAAAGGCCTACAGTACATGGGAGTCTAGCAGAAAGATCTAAAATGGAGCTGGGAAAATGGCAGCTGAGTGAACATTGGATATACTGTATCCAATGGGTTTGCATCTTGACTGGTGTACCATAATCGCTGGTTGATAAGTCTATGGAGGCATGATAATCACCAACAAAGGCACCAATTGAAATACCTATATACCCAAGGTTTGGCCAATCGGACCTGACCACCACTGGAAATTGTAGACATGCAAAGAGTTAAAAATTGCTTGCTTCCCACCAGCACAAAAGTGATCAAATTCAAGAAAAAGTACTTTTGAGAAATGAAATGTCAGAAACTTGAAGATACCATTTGAGCATGAATTATACCCTCAAACAAGGATGTAGCTATGGTGGGCAGCACTGGGCGGCCACACCCACCACTCGATATTCCCGCCCAGCACTCCAGGCAAACATACATCTCCCCGGCCCACCACAAATCTGCCTAACGCGACCTAAAACTAGCCCCAAATTTGCTCCCTAAAGTAAAATGAGGAAAAAATGAAGAATTGATGGATGAAAAATGAGGTAGATGACATAAGGTAGTGTGTGGTACTTTCCCCTTATTAGACAATTACCCAGCAATCAGATTTGACTAGCTACATCCCTGCCCACAAATCATCATGTGAATCTGATTTCCAGCATCATAAATTTGTGAAAGGCCTACAGAGAACCTTTCAAATGATTTAAAATCATAACTCACCCACAAGTTACAAAAAAATGTCAATTGCACTAGCATGCATATTAAGTACAGTAGTAAAAGGCCTTGCCTATGGGGTAAATTACACGCGGCACATTTTACCAGATCAGAAGACAAACTGGTGCTCCAGTTAAGATGGTGACCAACCTGCCCACACCTAATTCCATTATTGGTACATGAAACAAGAATGAGCACATACAATTGCAAAACAGAAAAATCAAGACAGCGCCATCTTTCCTTCATTAAAACAGAGACTCACTGTACAGAAGATGGAAATATCCACATACAGGTGAAATGATGAGGTATAACTTGTATGAGTGAAGCAGATTAATGTAAATCAGATAGGTGTGTGCAATTACTGGTACATAATGAGGCATCAACATCATCCTGGCATTCCCAACCTTATCCTTTCTCTAAAGTGAGCCACAACTGGAAAAAAGGTTGTGGAAGGTAAGAATTAAACCAGCTCTACAGATAATGAATCCTAAACCCCATCTAACTTACTTACTGTATAAATCTCTCACAATGGAAATGGGGCATACAAAACAGTCAGGGTTCTCACTAACCCAAGCTCCCGGGTCCGACACACGAGTTCGACTCGAGACGCTTGAAACAAAACCCTGTGCGTCCCAGGGATGCACAGGATTTGCTTGCAAAATGCATGTAATATTATGGCAAGGAGGCATAGAAAGTTTTGTGCTGAAAAGTTTACATGAACCCATTGCCTTGAAATGTTCATTGTTGATGTCACTTAACAAAATCCATGTAGGAAATCTGTCTATCGAATTTTCTTATCACTGCAGTTCATATTGGACTCGACAAGAAAACTCTCTCCAACTAGACCTATGTTAGTAATGTGGCCCAGGTCTGCAATATCGCCAGTGCTACGTACGTACTAGATCATCCGCCACGCTGTTGTCCAGCTTAGTCAGAATAACATCGCTGACATCGCTTGTCAATGCCAGACTAGTTTTACGCAGGGGCGTGTTGCAAAATCATGGCAGAACGTCTGAATGGAAATTGTGGAGCATCACTGATTATTTGCTGGGAGTGGTTTATGCTGCATCCAGGAAACTTTCATCCACACCCAGTCTACAGTCTTGTCGGCAATACACGCTCTCGTAGTTGTTTTGGAAGTTGAAGTTTGTGTGTCAATGGCGCAGTCTACACTTCTAATGTTCGGAATAAGGGCCAAGCAAAGTGGTCAACAACTATGAGAATCCTTAGTCCTCTGCATTTGTTTCGTACAACTGCATTTGTTTTCCATTTCTTTGTACTGCATTTTTGCTGATGCTTCATCTTGGGACTCTTCCAAAAAATATGGGACCCTCAGAAATTTGATGGGACCACCGGAAAAAAAGTTGAGGGTTCAGGGACTCTTGGGTTTGGGGGCCTAATAAGAACACTGACAGTATACCAAAAGTGGTGGAATTATCTAAAATTTTCTCTTTTGGGGGGGGGGGATGAGGGGAAGATTGTGGGGACAATGCGTATTTGCAGGGTATTTTATGTTTCAAACTTTTTTAGGACTATGTTTCCAACACTCCTTGATTTGGGAATCAATTAAAGAGCACTGAAACAAGATCCAATGTAATATAACATAATAATATTGTAAAATTCTAGGGTAAACATGATATGATTGCAGGAAAGAACGTGATTTCCTACATGTATAAATTTTAAAATCTCCCTAGAAACATACACCAGTCATTCCATATAGTCTGAGTTTCTCCTTTCATCATCACTTCAAAATCCTATGCCATCTTCTGCTCCATTCTATAAATCACTCCCTAGTAAGAATTACCAAACCATTCTGGCTCTTCACGACTGATTGCCCTTTCCTACATGACAAACAACTTTCCCGCAAAGACGCTTAACCTTTTCTCTTACGCGGTTGCTTCGTCATTCCTACGGCTTGCAAAACCCAATTATTGAAGTGAATCACCGCTTTCTCATCAATTTTTTTCTTTCACAACACACACAGGTGCCTCCGCAGAACTCACAGAAAATCATTAAACGGTCAACAGTTGGCAATCTACCAGTAACAGGCGATCACTGATGCATGCCTGGATGGCGAAGTTCATTTCAATTCACAGAGTGTTGTTATTTGATGGAGTAATGTGATTAGCTACAATAAGCTACACTAATTTTTCTGTTTATCCAGGAAGTACCTATCAACAAATTAGAGGTGCCTAAAATGATGGCTGTAGGCATGGCTGCAAAAGACTCAAATTCTTTGAATGAAAGGTTAATTTTTAATGTTGGCTAGCCTATATATTGTTTAATCCCATTACATTAGCAGACAAAAACTGCAGGAAATTTTCACTTTTGGTACACCATACATAAAATAACTCACCACTTGAAAGTTTCCATTGCAAAGGAGGGTGGGTAATCTCTTTACAGGTCTAGATATTTGAAAACTGAACTACATTTGTCACTGGACTAGGATATTACAGGTCTTTGCTGATGCAACATTTTCTGCAGCAGATCTAAGGGAGTGAATCATTCATATATCATTGATGTACTTTAAATAGCACCACCCTTTGCTTGCATTTGATTTGCAGGCTAAAAAATACAAGGCTTTGAGAGAAGTGCACCACCATGCAAGCAAGTTTAAAAAAAAAATTATGACAAAATGACAGTAGCATTCTGCTGGAAATAAAACAAGAGGTGTCTGGTCACAGGTCAATATCAATAAGGTATGGCACCACCTGCTCAAGACATTGCCAGTTAATATTCCACAGTAAATGGAATAGTCCATTTGTAATAAAGGTGAGAAAAAAAGGTGTAAAGGAGATTATGCCATTCTGATAAGAGTGAGTAAATGAGAGAGAGGGTGGGTTGCTGGGTATAAGTAAAATACCAGTGAAAATTTCTGCCTTAGTTATAAAGAGCTGATGAAATAGATGTGGCATGGAATGGGGGTGGGGGTAGAAGGGGTGACACTGATGAAGGGGTGTAGATATTGATTCTTAGTTTCAACATTTCTGTAGGTGTACAACACCAGTAATGTCTATAATCCTTCCACAACTTCATTCAGTTCTCAAAGTAGTGAAGTTCTTGTCTACAAAATGCTGTAACAGGGATGTGAACATGTTCACATAATCCACCTGACCTTTCAATCATTATGCTGAAATGGAAAAAAAACATAATTAACATACCTCACACTTCACTTTTTTGTTGAAGATGAGCCCGAAGGTGGAAAAGCAACACATGCAATGCTTTTTGTTGAATTCTATCTGACGTGACAAGACCAGCCTCTTTTGGGTCTCATTCTCCACAAATCCTTGAATTTTTCTGTAATGTGTCAAAAATAACATTGGATTTTTAAGCTATGGATCAGGAATAACATTTACTGAAAATTAACATGAAAGTACCAAAGAACATGTACTTGAATGATGAGTGCTAGATAAAATTTTTACCCTTTTATACCAATAGGAAGCATTCATTAGGGTAACCACTGCTGCAAGACAGGCTTAAATAACAAAAGAACAAACTATACACTAACCTTGATGGATCTTTCTTATTCATCATTTCCACAATTTAGAACACAAGACATACATACCCTCACCCCTCCTTCCCCTGTTCCTCCTTTCAGAGGGCAGCACTAAGGGAATTTTGATGGGGGGGGGGCAATACACCAATTGAGTGGTCATTTTTATAAACTTCTTCCTCTCTTTTTCTCTTTTCACATTTTCTTGCAAATATAGGGGGCAGTCTCATCCCCCCCACCCCAGCCTGCCCCTGATACCACCCATGTTTCAGAGTATAAGGTACAAGACAAACTTTGCAAAAATCTTCCACAGTCTACATTCCACAGGAGGAGCAATACATGTTTTGTCCTTCCATGAAAGTAATTTTCTTGGTAGAATACGGAAATCAAAATCACATGTTTGCTTTTAGTACTGTGGTCTCACGTACCCCGCGCTGGAGGTAACACCGTATTTACCTCACGCTTGAGTAACGTGGGAATGCCGATTAACGCACGGTCGGTGTTTAAATTTCGATCCACCTCAAAACGCAGGGTTGAGCGATTTAACCACCGTGTTTGTTTTAATCAAGCAAGGTCACAGGCGTTTATGGCACTGATGATAGGTATTTTCTAACATTTTACAGTAATCAGTATATGAAATATTTGACCTTGTTACTATGGTAGCACCATCCAATCAACGAAACACGCGGTACATGAGAACACAGACTGGAAAGCACTGGGTTAACCTGCGGTTTTGCCTTCTTGTAAACAGGAGGTAACACCGAGTGTTGCCAGGTACGTGAGACCAAGCATTTTGGGGTTAGAATATTGGACCGAAAATCCTTTTTTATGCTTTTGAAAATATATGCATTGGAGAAGATAAGCCACCACCCCCCCCCCATCCCCCCCCCCCCCCGAGGGCATTTTAAATTGTGAAAAAGATGAACATCAAATGCACGTTCTAATCACAAATATCAAAATAACAGGGCAGACTGTTTACAGAAAAAAAAAGGTTAACTTAGGTGGAAAGGATACCTCTCAGTCATTTAATGAATGGCTTCAGATCTTTTGTCTTTCAGTACATTAGCATCATTAAATATTAAATGCACAAACAAAGTAAATAGTCTCTAAACCTTTGGTAAACACTATGTCAAAGGTCATGACATCAGTGTCTGTAGTAATGTCATTCCCTAATTCATTCGAAAAACTTACAGGATCCTATCTTTCTCCGTCTGACGCACATTGAAGTCCCGCTGGATAACTGCCAAGACTTGCCGGCACTCATCGTCTGACAAGTGAGAGAGGTTCAGTTTACGACCCATCCTGATTGGTTAACTTAGGAGATGTCTGCATAAAAATACAAGAACAAGTTTAAATCAATGGTTATTGTTGAGAAAGGAGCAGAATTTACCAAGTCTTCCGTATCAGTTAGTTTGTTGATAAAGGCAGAAAATGACACTTACAGTACTTTTATGGTTTTTCTCTGACATTTATTGGCCACACTTTGAACTTTAACAACATACAGCTGAATCGATATATTTAAGCATTATTGGTGGAAGGACTGCATTTGATAGATGAAAGGAAATTAAGTACAGTACACTTACATGATGAATGGATATATTTTAGCATTATTGGTGGAAGGACTGCATTTGATAGATGAAAGGAAATTAACTACAGTACAATTACATTGTATATATAGGAATACAGGTAATTTTCTATCAGGGGGTATAAGCATTTTTTGCCCAAATAATGTCACCTTTTATCAAGTTTTGCCCATGTTTTGCCCGAATATACCAACTGCTTTTGCCATAGTTGGGAGGACAAGTGCAGTGCCCCCCTGCATCCCCCCCCCCTTCTATGCCTATAAGTGTATATACACAGAGTGGGATGCAATGTTTGAAGTTCGAAAATGAAAGAGCATGCGGAAACAGTTGCCTTTAGACTTATTTCAAAATTACATCTAAATCTTACAAATTTTCCCCACTTCGCACACTTCTCTTCAAAGTATATTTCAAGACACAAGCAGGGATATGATCCTTGTAAATTGCACAATTGAGTGAGAAAATATAGCACTGTATGCAGTAGTAACAACATTATTAAAAAGTCATCTTTCATGAAATATGGTAGTCTTATGAGACTGTACATTAATTCAAATTGGAATGAAATCATTTCCCCGGCAATGCTACTTTGTTGAATTCATAAACATTAATACAATGAATGAAATTAAGTTGATATCAATAAATTCAAATCCAATTCCCAATTTTGCTGTCTGTGCCTTAATCTTTTTTATTTTGCCTTTTTTCTTTTCTTTTCACTTTTGCCTTACACTATTTGTAGTCATGTACTGTACATTGTAGAACCAGTATAAAAATGTTACGTGCGTTCTTCAGAATGTCTTAAAGATTCCAAGATTGAAAAGGTTGTTGGCCTACCAAATGAAAGACTGTACTGTAATGTTTATGTAACATTTCAGGTACAAACAATGGCAGGTTTGTAAGTAAACAGTGTGGTTAACCACTGGTGGTTCCTCAACATGGTGCAGTAGCTTAAAGGTAAAGAGCAGTCCCCCCGAAACTTATCTTGAAGAAAAAGCTAAATAACACAATTTTCATCTTATTTCTCTTCAAAGTATCTTTCATTACATTTTATGACTTTACTATTGCATATTCAAGGTAAACCAAGCAGTTATTTATAGTCAATTTCACATTTGAAGAGAAAAAACATTGTCACATGACTCCCAACAGCCAATCATGAAACTGGACAGTCTACTACACTTCTTCAATTTGGGATGACTGCTCCTGCCCTTTAACTACTGCATGGATAATAAAGTAAAACAGAACTATCTGTGTTCATGTTCATATTAAAAATGATGGCGGCTAAAAAAAGCATCACCTATTGGCACTGATATTACAATTGGTGCAAATCCACAAATGTGTTTACCTTGGGTACTGTAATACTTTGCATTGTATGCTTTTAAGGGAGATCAAATAACCCCACTTAGATTGATTAATGTAATAATGTAGTCTGCAATGTTGTATGATTGGCTCTTGAGAGTCATGTGACAATATTTAAAGTTTTGGAATTTGGGAGAGTAATTCCTCAGTTAAAACTGAATGAAATTCAAAGGTCAGGAGCAGTCCCCTCAAACGTACTTTGAACCAACATTGAAATCTCATAATTTAAAATTTTGGCATTCAGTATTAACTACCTCACAAAGCACATTCAAAGGATGGACCATCATGCCCTCCAGGACAATCTCATCTTGAAATAATTTTGAGTACAGTAGTCTCCTCTATATTACAATACCAGATAAAATAACTTCAAGGTGACTCTGGTGACTTTTAATGACAACTCAAAGCACTAATACCAGAAATCAAAGGAACTCTAAATCAAGGAGAAATTCTACATGAAGTTTTATGTTGACTATACAACATTAAATGTCCATTTCATTGAAAATAAAACAATATGAAGTAGAATTTAAATACAGATCAAATTCTCCTGCTATTTTCAGCTACTACAGTATATACAGTTTTGCCAATTGCTACATATGAAAAGGTATTAAAGGCTAGAGCCAAGCTTCTCAGGAAAACTGGTCCAATAGGGCAAAAGGGCCCACTTTTCTTGGCTCTGTGGGAGTGCACCACCTTGCAATTAAATTTAGCAAGGAGCATGAGTATACAGTATCTGTGGTGTATATGAACCAAAGGGACCCAACAGCCAAAAAAAAAAGGTGATGTCAGAACCCCGCAAGAAATTTTCCACCCTCAAAAAACAAGTTTGTACCAATATGCCTTCATCCACTTCATCCTCTAAATATACACTCTGCCTTCCCAACAACTAGCTCTGCCATGCCCCAACCAATCCCCCCCCTTCAGTGAATTTTGATGTTATGAACCAGGACCAACCTAATCCATCCCATTTACACTAACAAAACATAACTGTAAATCAATCAAGTTCATCAGCTGATGAGTAATGGGGACTGTATTAAGCAAACTGTGTGTCAGACTCAAAACTTTATGAATGATTCAGTCACTTGTGACTTTACTGGCAGTCATCTTAGCCTACAGTGGTATACTGATGCAAAAATTTCTACAAGCTAGCCACCTGCCTTTCCATCGATTACAATCTGCCTTTGTGAAAATCGTTTTCATTCTAGATGCCTTTAATGTATCTTTTTCATTCATTATTACTTTTTTTGTGACCAAATGCCACTTTCTGATATATTGTTTACTGCTTTTGACCTGTTCTATTTCTACATTTTTCTTAACTCCATTTCAAAAAGAACTTGTTTCTATAGTTATGGCCAATCTACCTTTATTCACTTTTAATGTGACATACAAACTATTGAAAGCAACTACTGTAAGCCAAGCAATACAGTGAAAACTATTCAAAGCAAAATATGATAAAAACCTTACTCTGGCATCTATGAGTCTTCAGCATCGTTGGCACACAAATGTACAGTACAGTACCATATTTACGCAAATGGCAATGAACTTCATAATCATAGAAACACATTTATAATTGAATTCTGGTTCCTTTTGGCTGCAATTCCTCACTGAAAGGCTCTTAGATGCTCTCTTGAAAAGCCATCATAAGCAGTGAGTAATATAAAATCATCTCCTCTGACGTGTTACAAGGCTCCCTTAAGACTTGTTGCTGCTGCCTGTTTCAATGAAACATTGAGTCAACTTTACCCTCAGGTTAAAGTGAGCCAGTTGTTGTGTGAAAATACAACTCAAAACCACACATGCACGCCAACGATCATGTCCTTCTTGCGAAAAAGCAATAATGAAGCAGTCTATATGCGACTACCTTGAAAAGAAGGGAGAAAATGAAATAGATGGAGAGACAACTAAAAGAAAAAGAGGGGCCTCTCTTCTTATCAGGTTAAATACTACGTAACACTTCACGAAGGTTAAATTTATACATACCTCTAAACTTTGTGTAATATGGCAAGACGGCTTCTAGGAAGCGTTATTTAATTCTTTCACAAACTAGGGGGAGATTTAACACCCAAGGCATGGTTGAAACGTGACTAGTGGGTGACTGTAGTGTTAGTCTTTTCAAGTATGATAAATTTTTCACACTTCGGAATATGAGTGGCACCAGGGATCTGTGTAACTGTTCAATTTAAATAAATGCATAGTATGAAATATACATGATGTATACAATGCAAATATTTGACGGCTTTTGGTCATGGTGAAGTTTATCCATGCACTGTTTAAAAGCATGAAAAGGAATGAATGTGAACCATCACGCTGCAAAGGTCTGCATATTTCAAAATGGAGAATTCTGAGTTCACACAATGACAAAATTCCATGACTTTTCCATGTCTTTCAAGGATCTTGGCAGATGATATTTCCAGGTCAGATCCCATTCTTGAACTTCTTTTTTTTTCATTAAATATTATGAACATTGAGAAAATCTGAATGATAAGTCTACTTCCAAAAATTCCCTGACTCTTCCAGAACCTTTTCATACATTGCTCTTTTTCTCTGATTTTCCAGGCCTGGAAATTAAAATTTCAGTTTTCCCTGACGTTCCAGGATCTCTGGGACATGTACAAACCCAGAGCCTTTATAAAACATGAACACTGTGAGGATCCTAACTTAATTTAAAGTAGGTTTCAGGAATATTGAAACACCAACAAAACAGCCTCACTGAACTTTACTTGGCAGTATACCGTATTTACTCTATTAAACGCCCCCTCTCTAATAAACGCCCCCCCCAAACTTTTTCGTCAATTTGCATAATGTGAAATTGTTAATTCCAAAGACAATATGGTAAAAGGAAAATGAAATAGTCCTGCCTTGAAGCCACGAAATCTCCTAAAGTCCCATACTGTATCCTGAAGTAAAAGGCATGTTTCTGCAACTAATTTCTGTTGATATCCGTCACGCTATCACATACCGCGAACCTATACTGCTTCGTTTGCGGTTCAAAAGTGGTACTGTATGTACCGTAGGTATACAAATATTCGCTAGCCTATCCTAACAGCCTAACGTAAAAATCCAAATTCAACACAGGAAAACTGTTTAACAGTGAAATGCTATGAACGCGTGTGTACTGCTAATGGTGCTACTCACGGTTACTATTATGCAATTACCGTATGTACGTGCGTATAGCCGGCCGGTCAGTATAGTCCTGTGAGGCCTGGCTGTATACTGTGCACAGCATGCATGCATGTTTGGTTACCGATCATTGGGGAGGAGCTCACAGCTGATTGTGAAGCTGACAACCAAATGGACAAATATGCCATATGTAGCAGTTAATCAGAAGTCACATAAATTTGACTCTAATAAACGCCCCCCTTAACGAAAATTTCACGCCCCCGGGGCGTTTAATAGAGTAAATACGGTAGACAAATCCCATCAGCGCTTGTGTTTTGTGACTGTAGGTAGCCATTTATAGTGGGGTCCATCAGCCTTTATTGTCTTTACATTAATTGTTTAAATGAATTTCACACCCTTATATTCAGTGAAATTGAGGGAATCAAGATACAGTTCAGTGTATACCATCCATGATACAGGCAAGCAAGGGAATTGAAAGACTAAAGGTGATGGACCCCAGTTAGCTCCGGCTAAAATCAGACCATCACTTGACTGTGTGGATTCGTCTATAAGACTACTGTAAGATTCAGACTAAGATTTTCCAATTCAAAATCTGATGGAAATGTGTCAATATCTTTCATTGTTTTCAAGATGTTTCTCTGCAAAGTCTGAATGTTTTTGGAGTGTCAATGCAGAGTTGATGTGCAATGTTGCCCAGTACTAAAATTTCTCTTGCTAACCCTCTATTAATTATGTATACCCTTATAACTGCCGAACCACCTGTTAAGCTAACCCTACTGCATACTGTACAGTGGTGGGTCATTAAATCTCCCTCTAAATTAAAGGCAGTCATTCGTCACCCTAAACTACAGTTTCAGTATACATATATCAAAACTCTCAATTGGTAAAGCTCTTTGATTGGCATCACATTCAAACAATGCATCATAGCTAAATTACACAGCATGGGCACGTACTGAGAGTGTCTTGATTACACATTATGGACTTGTACAGTATGGCCACTGAGACAAGCCATGAAGCAATAAACAAGGATTGTGTCTGGATAAAGATGAGTTTTAGATAAATGTGGGAGGGGCTAGAAGTAAGTAGGTTGGGAGAATTGGAACTGTTTGGGATGATGAAAATATGCCTCTAAGTCTAACCAAACAAATATATTATGACCTTTAAGGCAGTGGTCATGTGATCCAGCTTTTATTGTGATTTGAGGACAATAACATATGACCAACTTTATATTTAAATCTTAATCAAAAGGAAACAGGTTTAAGGGTGCAATGAACTGTGACATATACTGTAGAACAGCCACTAATACAGTGTTGTTTTGTAGAATTTTGTGTACATCAGTATAATAACCAATCTGCCAGTACCAACACACAGTATAGTGTAAATGTACTGTAAGAGTGCTTTCCCCAGGAAGTTATATGGTACATGTATACAGTATACAAGAGCTATAAAATTAACATAATTTTCCTACTATAAAAAATTGAAACTGTACAATTCTGCAATTTCATTGTATCAGGGATTCCGCCAGAAACACAAAAGGGGGGGGGGGGGATTTTTTACTGCTAAACCCCAATTCCAAATTAATGCTGTCCTACAGTGCTTAAGTTACAAGTGGGTTCAAGAGGGACAAAAGCTTGCTTCAAAGCCCCTGTAAGGTGCTATTTGAAGTGTTTCAAAGGATGTTTATTTGTGTATCATAAGTTCTAGCATTGCTGCAAAAGTGTCCTTTTTGTAAAAAATAAACCTATGTACAGTAAAACCAAGATATTGAAAATTTTCTGACCTTATAAAATGAAAAGGGGGGAATTTTACCCACCTTCTTTTGGAAAGAGGGGGGGGGATAAATCCCCACCTCCCCTTTTCCCCCTCTGCCTGAAACCCTGTGTATACTGTAGTCTGATGCCATGCATACTTTGAAAATAGGCACCAAAAAAATTTTGAAAACCAAATAAGTAAAAAGTTTCTGAAAACCAACAAAACTATAAAAGCCAGTGTTTTCCAGGCAGAACATTTTTAAACCTATTCCTCATCAACTCATATGTTGTAAAGTACATGATATACTGTATGTGCAATATTGGATCAGGTGGTTTGAAGGAGATTTGCATCAAGTCATACAGTATGTATGATATAAAGGCAATCAGGCAGTAGCCCAAAAAATTATTCTAGGAAAATCAGCAGCTCACTCTTGCAAACCTAATCATATACAGTACGTTTGCCTGCTAAATTTGTTTTTCTGCTTAATACAGTATACACCATCAAATAAAGAGTATACTGTACTATGAACTTAATACTACTCTTTCTGCTACGAATTATGTGTGCACATTGGTTCAAAACACTCTGTATGAGAAAATTTGACTCATTGGAAATTTCAGTTTTGTGAAACTGCACACACATCAAATGTGGAAAAACTAAACCCTCTTTTTCCATTTTTCCCCACAAACATCAGTGTGTCAAATTGACAAGCCATTGCCTCAAAATCGTGTCATAGCAGCTAAGCGAAAACACTGCTTTTAAGGAACTATTAGTAAGCTAAAGGAAGTGCACAAAAACCCAGAAAGTGTACTCCCTGTGTGAAAAAAGAGAGAGGGAAATAAAAAACAAATATAACAAAAAAACACATATGGCTCAGACAACCACAATTTAAACTTCGTAAAATATTGCAGCTTCCACAGCCAGCGGACATCTTTTTTTTGGCCATATCATTTTTTATCTTGAATCATCAGCCTTGAGAAGTCAAGGTATGTCAACCAATCTTTATCCCACAAATTTTCTCTCTTGTCACATTAATCATCTATGAGGCATATATTTGTGCATTTTCTTTCATGAATGCATTTTTTTCCCATGCATTCTGCCTTGACAGCCAGGCCTTGGTTTTCAGAAAAATCAATTGACAAATACCTCACTTCTAGTTGTCCACAACAACATTTGGTTATCCAAAACATTTTTCTTGAAGAATAAAAAAGATGGCATATTTGAGAGACAAAAACACTTTAAGTTTGGCATCTTGTATAATAAAAAAAAGTTGAAAGAGTCGATCGGCGAGTAGTATATTTCTGCAATCAGATAAAAGCAAGAACACTTTTTAACTCATACTGACAGAAAAATGGTCGTCCACCAGACAACCAACTTTTCACCTTTGGCTGTCCGTAGGGAATTCTGGTTGTCCCAGACAATCGGACAACCATGAAAACCAAGCCCTGACAGCAATAGCCTGATATCTGAGATGTACTGTAAGACTGATCCAAACCCACTTAGTATAAATACTGAATCCTGACCTTAAAGGTGACATTAAATTCAGAGTGCATACAGCATACAACAAAAAAAAATTAATAAAATTTTTATTTTGATAGAAAGATTATATTACAGCGAGAAAACATTCAAATTTGGAATATAACAAATCACTTGAACTATGTCTCACATTTGAAAATTGATCAAATACATTCTTATCCTAACATAGGTTATAAAATGGTATGCGCATATACTCTTTGCTTTCATTAGGCCTATTTGAATACTTTGAAGCTTTTAGCTGATAATGTAAATAGAGCTCTATACATTCTTTAAATGTCATCATGAACGCATGTCACGTTTGTTCAGATAAACATACTGTGTATTCCTGAACTTTCTGAAATGCACATCCATTATACAAACCCATAAGCTACGAACAGTGTATTGGATGTCAAACAATACATTTTTTTTTCAAAAGATTTGCGGCACAGTCTTTAATTGAACTTATACACGCTGCCACTTGGTACTGTAATCTAGGTTAACATTGTACAGTAGTATATTGCCAAAAAAAAAATGTAACACACATCGACACACTTTGTAGTTTCTGTGCTTACTTGTCAGACAGTTACATGCAATATATACTATTAAACCGGCTACAATAGAGTCTAATACCTACTGTACCCCACTTAAAATTGCTTCTGTATTTCGCATGTTAAATGAGCCACAAAGCATAACGATGCCATCTGCATTCATAAAACCAGCCCTCTGAATCATACACTGTACACCAAAATATCGACTGGTACAGTATATTGTATCAAATGAAATGCTACTGGAGATGATTTCAGAAATTGTAGTAAATCAGGCAGGATGTTATTGTAAAGTAAAGATGTAAAAATTTTTATGCAGCCAAAATCATGACATCTCCCAGACACTTATGCTATTGATGCATCTTGCAGTATTGTTATAGAGTAATCTAAGGTCCAGTTTCAAGAAAGTTCATAGCTTAGCCATAGAAGGCAAGGGAGCCACCCTCCCATTCAAAGTATGAAAGAAAATTATGGTCAATGTTACAAGATATTGTATCTGAGGAAACTTCAGTTAAAGTATGACAGCCTTGATAGGGTATGGAAAATGAAACTGGGGAGGGGGAAAGTTACTTAGGCACCATAGATAAATTTCGCTATGCATCCAACTGCAGTCAAAAGTAACTGCAGTTTATCCTACCGCAGCTGGACATGGATGAATAGCGCTATTGTTACGATGCTCGTGAGCTGCTCTCCCATTGACAGAACTCGTGAACAAAGCTTTCCAACTGCAGCCGGCTGCCCGTGCTTTGATATAGTGACTTAATCCCTTTACCCCAGAGACACAATGGGGTAATGCATCTGCAGTCAACCGGCTTAAATTTCTGCAAGTGTAGCCACGAGAAGTAGGAAGACCTGTTACTCATTAGTCTGCGTAGCGCCTGTGTGGCTGCCGCCCCATAAGCTGTTTTTTCGTAGCGATGAGCTGAACGAAAAGACTTCGGCTCTTCGGCGGGGTAGTTCATCATATGAGAACTATTAACTACTGTTTATATTTTCGTGGAGCGTACGTAGATTCCGTTTTTATAAAATGATATTCGCTTTAGATGCCTTATCCAAATTATGCTATGCGATTTTCCCCGGCAGAACGGCAAAGATCGCCTCACAAGTTCAAATAGAACGGACAGAAATACAGAAATATGACAGAAAAAACCCTGATAAAGAAAATAAATACTTTTATCACACATTTGTCTTTTTCATATTTCAATTTTTGAACGTTTTCTGATTCAAAAAGCAATCCTGCTTACTCAACCTTTAGGCTGTTTGTGTTACTTCTTCCAAAAAACGTAAGTTAAAAATATCAACCAATCACAACTTTTATTTTCTAGTATTCTCTTGCACGTCTGAAAAATTACGTCACACTAGTGGAATTTGCATGCTCTAGTGTACACATGAGTTAGCATTGTTTTTTCACTGACAAGCTATGTACCTTCATTTGCTAACACTCTACCCTATCGTAACCTCATTAGGAAGTCGCGTACCCAGGACTACTACGTAGGTTCATTCATTAACACCCTGCCATTGAGGTTGGGACACCCTTCAAATTCCTGTCGGAAAAAAATTTTTCCATCAACGTGGGTAAAGGGCTCTAATTTGATGCTCACACGATAAAGAATTTTGCTTAGATTGTTATTTTTTCCAAACAATTATAAGTGTTGGTAGTCGTATCCTATTATTTCACACATTACACGAGGATATTTTGCCTCGCGGTGAAGAATCAAACCAACAATCCTAGTGTCTTAAATTATTCGTCAATATTTACGAAATGTTTTCAACTGGATAGATCATCACGGGTATGCCGGGTACTAAGTTGGCCATGTGCAAAAATATATACATAGTAACTGTTAGGCTTTGCTTGCAATGAAGATCTCAAATCTGATTTTGTTTTGTTTTTATTAAACAATAACGGAGAACCAATATCACCCTTATACTTTCCAAAAATTGATCTGAAAAGGCAGAATTTGACCAAAAAAAAAAAAAAAATGTCGTGAACGGCATTCAGAGGGAATCGATCCCGGGTCGTGGTAGCAAAAGATGACGATAATACCGTTAAACTACCAACTATTTCATGCAATATTGTAGTGTACAAAATATACGAATACTTTCAACATCCTTGCAAGATGTCTTAGTTGTTCAGGATTTCAGACTTCGATTTTATCATTCTCGCCAATGCAACGTTTGCGCTTGTGAAATAATTTTGATTTCTCAGGGCATTTTTGGACATCATTTTGTAAAGTTTTCGCCCCTCCCGAAATGGAAGCTGTGGTTTGTCTTACAAAATTATAAGAATTAGAATGAAGCTAGTAAAAAGAGATATAAACCGTGGAAAACAATGGTTTTCAGCATATACGGGTCTGCAAAAGTTCTTGAGGGCCCACAACGTCTTAATTAAGCCCCCGCGCATCGGTCCCCTCCCCACACACTACACATCATTTACAGCCAGAAGGTTTAATTATGGTTAACTACCTTGTCACGTTTGAGAGTTTGATTATAGTACATCCGCCGATCCAGGGTTTTGGAGAAAGGGGGGCAGAAAATTTTGGAATTGACTCGAAGGGCTTATAGAGACCATTTCCGAGCCTGCATCTGAGGGTTACATTTCCTCGGAAAAATTCGGGTTGACCAAAGACAGGCAAAGAAAGACAGGTAATTAGTATCAGTTGAGGACTAGGCTATTCGCTTATTTCATCAATATTAGAGTGTAAAATAAACGGAGGATCAAGTTTTTTATTATCATCCTGTGATTTGAGAACATCCTGTAATATTTGTCTAGGTTATTAGAAATCAAGTTCTTGATTTTGAATAACTCTCTTGAAAGTCGATATTTGCATAGGCCGCTAGTGGTGTTGCTTTGGAGAAAATTACAACATTCGGAAACGGTCTGAACATTATATTTTGTTCAATTTCGACACAGGAACTCGGGAAGTATCGCGTGAACAATTAAAACGGTTTTGTGCTTTTTACATTTTTTTCACGATTTTAGGAAAGGAATTGGGTTACACGCAATGGGAGATCACGTGGGAACATTTTACGAGGGCTTGCCCCACTGTCTAATACAGTTGGCGGGATCAGTTGGCGGTGCGGATTCGGGAAGTCAAATGGAGGAAAATAACCCGGCCATTCTAGAAGGGTGTGCTATGAGACAGGAGGTTGAAGTCACGGTCCGCTGATGCTTTTATTAGGACTGAAAGAAATCTTTGGTCGCCGAAAAATAGGGGACCGGGGCGCGGGAGGCGAGTACCGTCCGCCCTCCCCCCTTGGATCCGCGCCTGTACATAGTACAAAGGTTTGAAACAACCCCATAGAGACATGATAATATTTTGCAATGGCACCACGTAACACTTATATATATGGGAGAATTTGATAAGTTTTCACCTGTTGCATGCAGCTGGATACAACCCTGTCAGTAAAATATGCTGCTGCATGATTTAAAAAATGTTCTAGAGCAAATAAAATATTGTACTTGAGAGTAAATATAAGAAAATAAATATTCACCACTGTACAGCTTTCACATTAAGGAAATCGAAGGTAAACATGTGCAGGATAGGTTCACAATATACATAGTTGCTATACGTTAGGCAATGGCAAAAGTACCAAGACTTGCTGAAGAAAATTACATCGTCGCAGTGGCGTAGCTACTGGGGGGGCAGGGGGGCAAGTTGCCCCCCCTGGGAAATTTTTTGGGGAAATTTGATGAAAATGGGGAAATTTGATGAATATTATTATTATTACAAATATTTCACAAAAATTTCTCAAAATTTTTGTTAGAATAAGAAATTGTGAGACATTTCTCTAACATAATTCGTATTTTCATGCAACAAATTAACTCAGATTTCATCAGTGTCGCATGAACCGGCCCAATTCGCTTTCCACAGAAATGTCCTCGCTGCGTAGCAGATTGAATGTCCTCTTATGCTTGTATACGCACGGGGGTTATGATCAGTGCATTTCAGTGCACAGGAAGCTGTTATTCAGGTGATACTTTGGGAATTCAGTAAAAGGATGTGAAAACTGACAAGTCACTACCGTAGACCCCCGGAGGAAGTTATATTCTTGTACAAGCTAGCAGTAGCTGTAGAATTTTACTCTGTGTACATAACCATGGATGGGGCTGAAACAATCCATGGCCAGCGATAAACTTAAAGTTAATCTAGAAATTAGAATTAACGGGATCCGTTGGCACACTAAGATTTTTTTACTTAGCCTAATCCTTGGAGGCTTACAAGCTAGTTCGGGCAAATAGCTTTGTGCTCACTTTGAGTGTAACAAAAAATGGACAATGAGTACCTTGTAGCCTCCTACACTTAACAGACTGCTTTTTCACAGGATATCCTGTGTGATCGAGCCACTATTAGGCCTCCTTAGTGGCTTGTGAAGGGGAGACCATTGGGCCATGCCCCCCCTCACAGATGCCATTTTTCTTTGTTCTTAAAAATACGTAGTCTAACTTTATTAACACAGATTTTACTTCAAAAGATAGCATATGTGGCACCAGATTGCTTATAAGGACACCCAATTTTTCAAAAATTTTCAAAGGTGAAGGATTGTCCCTTCAAGGTCTTTTAGTGATGCCAATTTTTTTTAATTCCTACAAATAGACCTAGGCAAATTTTGTCAAATTCCAATTTTTGCTTAAAAAGGTAGACTCTGTTTCCCACTCGTGGCATCGATAAAAAAGACTACATGTTTAGATTCTCTTTACAAGCATAAATACGCTATTTTGACCATCTGAGGGGTCTGATTTTTCGAAATTTTCTTTACGCTCCACTAAGCTCCGCGCCAAACGGACACCTCTCCCCTTAGACCATATTGCATTCCCCTCCCCCTTCAGAGAAATCCTGGGTACACCACTACCTTAGTACATACAGACAAACCAGATATTTTTGACCAAAGTAATATAGCCTACTAAGAGCTGTTATTTCCAATTGCTCTATGTTATACTTTAAGATAAAAATGCAGATAATATTACAAAATGACATGGTAATGTTGTTATACTTGTAAGTTTGCATATTTTAAATGAAATACATACACATTGACCGGGAAAAAATATGGGGAAATTTGATACCTTTGCCCCCCCTGGAAAAAATCCTAGCTACGCCACTGCATCGTCGAGAAAAACTTTACACCTAAAGCTCACAAATGTATTGCAGATTGCTGTAAGGGGGTCTTTTACACATGGCTTGTGAATAGTTTTGATGTTCTTGGCCACGTGGAGTTTTGTCGACCCTTTCAGTAGGCCTACTCGATCCTGCTTTGTGGATGGAAGCGGGCGATATTTGAGCAGATACGTAACATATAACAGACTTCGTACGGTACCAGATCGCGATCCAGTTGCACTCGTTACAGTTGCACAGAATGTTTTTTTTTTCATGTTTTGGTTATCATTACGGGGGATTTTTCATGACAAAAAACAAAACGTTCCATTATCTGGAATAAAACATTAATATGTAGTTGTGTAGCAGAAGTGGAACCCAAACGTCTCAATACCAAATACTTTCAGTACATGCGCAACATACGTACTGAGGTGGCAATATTCTCACGGTCGCTTCATAACTGCATTGAAATTTCCGATTTTTTTTATAGTTTCCGTAGCTTTGCTCAAGTTACGGGAAACTGCTATGGTATAATTCCGCAAAGGCAGCAAACGGAAAAAAAACCTGACCTAGCACAAATCTGAGGTCTTTTTTGTGCTGTTACAGTGTAAAGAGATTTTCCTAATCCATATACAAAGGATCATTGTAAGGGCAATCGGTTGCGTTTGTCTTAAGCAAACTTTGCTCCGCAAGTGTGAGCTAATACAACCGCAGTCAACTACCTGTAACTGCAGTCGGGCGTGTGCTATTGAATTGCCAGTTAACCGCGAGCAAGATGCAGTTAGCTGCATAGCAAAATTTATCTATGGTGCCTTAGTAAGATGGAGTTTTACAGCCCAGTTTCCAACCAATTGGTTCAAGTCAAGAAGTTCATAGCCTTTTTTCCAGTTGTGGCTCATTGGCTTGTTTTCCCTACTCCATTGCTTATGCAGAACATCACGCACAACAGTAGTAGGTTCCATGTTTAGAGTCTTTGGTACGACTCGACCTTGGAATAGAACCTGGGTCTTCTGAGTGAGAGGCCGATGCTTTTACCATTAGACCAAACATGCTGTGGGAAGGGGTTGGGGACAGCATTTTCCCTTTATGGTCTACAGTCACTTAAAATCATTAGTTTATAGTGCGAGACCACCTAAAGTCTCTCACTATGTGAGTTGGGTCATTCAATGCATGCATGTTTGAATTACTTATTGACAAGTACTGTAAGTTACTGTTTAATGAAAACTCGGTGATGGGATTTCAGTTTGGCTTCAGTAGGCTGTGAAATTTCACAAGAGTGGGTTGTTCCCCAAAGCATAATAATAATAATTATATAACAGTTCTTATATAGCGCCTTTCACAAGAAGTCTCAAAGCGCTAAAACTATACAACAGGCGGTCAATAAGACAAAGTAAACAAATGAGTTTTCAAGTTAGTTTTAAATTGTCCAACAGTGGAAGAGTTCTTGACAAAAGATGGAAGGTCATTCCACAGTTTCGCAGATACTGTTGAAAAAGCACGATCACCATAAGAATGGGTAACAGATGACGGCACATTTAAAAGAGATTGAGAGCTGGAACGTAGTTCACGTAAAGGCTTGTAATTAGATATAAGATCCTTTGAATTGAATGGGGCAAAACATGATGGTCCCATGGTGATAAAATCACAGAACCCCAAAACTGGTAACCAGCAACCAGTTACCAATGAATTTTTGAATAGAACCCAAAACAGGGTTCCCATACTGGCTATACCATGGTTCAGTAAGAAGTTTAGGAAACCAACAAAGAGGTTCCCAAGGTTTTTAAGGCCATGGTTGGCTTTGGTTGGCTGGACTTGAAGCAGTCGGTTAGAAACTGGGCCATAAAACTCCATCTAACCTAACCTAACCTAGCCAAGGTTTTCAAATTTAAACAGCTTTTTGCTCCAGCTGAGTCAATAAGTATTGCAAACGATGAGTTCTAAGTGGAGCCACTTTGGTTTTAGTAAGACTCTCTAGTAAGACTTGAATCTCTCAAACAGAAAGGGTGTGGGTGTGTCTTCCCATGCATCTTTAACTGCTGTCTCATGGCAACAAAATGTATTGTGTATACTACCCAGGGTTACATATTCATGGATGCAATGTTAATAGCACTTGTCTGATCATTCGTGACTGAAAAAAATGGCATCAAACAATCACTTTCTCTCTTTGAAGAGAAGATTTAATTTGTACAGTTTTTGACTATTTCAGCAAAAACATTTTATTATTTTTTAGATGTAGCAGTTTTGAAACAATGGTACAGTCTATCGCTCTTCATTGAAACTAGTAGAAATATAGAACAGGCCTAAACAATAGATATTTGTTTTCTATGGAAGACAAAGCTGAATATTTCCCTCAAATTCAGGCCTGGTACCACTGTACACTGCATCTGATGAAAACAGTGCTGCATGAAAACTCAAAATAAAGAATGTTTTCTCTACTACTGTACCGTACATGTGCTGGTCAGTGCATGGCTTTTATAATAAGGCTACAGTATTTCAATTCTGGGAGAGCAAAGTCCATACCAGAATTAAACTATAGAGGCATAAATGCAAAACTTCTGTTAAAACTGACAAAGCTACTGTAGGCTGCTGCACTTTTACACAAAAACGAACAATCATAACAAATTGCATAAACATAGTATTTTATTTGTAGCAACATCACACCAAGAAGCTTACAAAATAAATTTAAATGTTAAGCATATCCTCATTTGGTTTGTAAAAAAGGGGTTCTGAAACACTGTAACTATAAATACAATATGATAAAAATAATTTCAAATCCACCATAAAACCCTGTATTTTACAGGGTTAGCCAAGCCTAAAAGGATTAGAAGTGGATGCACCTGTAGGACTGCAAATTCACAAAGCTAAATTTGTAATCTACTGTATGTAGGCAACTCTTGTGCATGACATAACCTACTTCTGGAGATATGACTGTAATACTGTGGTCTCACATAACCCTGGGCTCGAGGTAACACTGTGTTACCTCACACTCGAGTGAGGTGGTAACGCAGGTTAATGAGCGGTCGGTGTTTAAATTTCCATCCACCTCAAATCGCAGGGTTAAGCAGTTTTAAAAACCCTCTTTGTTTAAATCAAGCAAGGTCACAGGTGTTTATGGCACTGATGACAGGTATTTTCTTACATTTTACACTAATCGGTTTGTGAAATATTTGATTTCATTACTATGGTAACACTACCCAATCAAAGAAACACAGGGTACGTGAGAACACAGACTCGAAAACACAGGGTTAACCTGTGGTTTTGCCTGGTTGTAAACACGAGGTAACACAGAGTGTCGCGGGGACGTGAGACCAAGCCTTAATGATAGGACCATCTGTTAAATACTGTATGACATAACTTTGACAAAAAACTTTCACTTCTAAGGAGCATCCACACATTACTGTGTGATTTTGAACAGAGAAATGTCTTTGTCCAAAATTTATCTTCTACCAGTAAATTCTTGGAAATCAAATCTCATTCATCTCACAACACTACCCTTGATGATGTTCTTGAACACATAAAAAATAAAGAAAGGGGATAAAAAAGGAATTGGTGTCTTCAAATTTTAAAACAAATCTGTTACTGAATTACATAAAGTGCATACCAAAATGGTTACAATTGAAACAAGCAAAAGGATATATCAGTTGATGCTGATTCTTTTTGGAGTGTGTTAAATTAAAGTTTATCTCATTCCCCAAAGGAATTTTATTCATCTCTCCTCTCTCACCCCCCCCCCCCCTCAACAAAAACAACTTTTCCTCTTTCAGTGCCTTTTACCAAGACTTGGAAACTATAGTATTGTACTAGTATATAGTACATGTAACAAAATGGCCCTTTATTTTTACTGTAATATAGACGAATCCGATTTAATAGCGCTTGTTTTTAGTGACTGTAGGTCGCCATTAGTGGGGTCCATCAGTCTTTATTTATTGTTAACGTGAATTTCAAACCCTCAAATTTAGTGAAATTGGACAATTCAAGATACAAATTAGTGTACAACCATCCATGATACAGGTAAGCAAGAAAATTGAAAGATTTAAAGGTGACGGACCCCAGTTATGGCTGAATGAAATCAGACCAACACTTGCTGTCCGGATTCTCCTATAGGATACCAAACCAAGTCTTAAAGGTGATGTGCAATCACCCCAACCTGAAGTAGTATAGTAGACTGCCCTGTTTCATGATTGGCTCTTGAAAGTTATGTGATAATATTTTTCCTCCTTAAATGTGAAAGTAACAAGGAGTCATTGCTTGGTTTGCCTTCAATATGCAATACAAACATCCTGAAATTTTTCGAGAAATACTTTGAAAATAAATATGATGAAAATTATGATATTTAGCTGTTGCTTGAAAATAAGTTTGGACAGACCACTTTTGCCTTTTAAGAATACCTTCAAATTTAGGATGAACTTGGGTTAGGGCAGAGTCATTTATTTAACTGGCGGTTAAGGCCAAGTCACCTATGTATTTCCTTTGCCCACCCGCCCATACTGGCCGGTTAGAAAAATGAATTCCCCTTAGGTTTTGGTTAAGTTCTTTAGATAGAGTTTTACGGCCCAGTTACAAACCAATTGGATCAAGATGAGCTGGCCAAGGCATTTTTCCAGTTGTGGCTCACTGGCTTGTTTTCCCTACTGCCTATGCTGAGCACCAAGCACAATGGCAGAAGGTTCCGTTTTTAAAGTCTTCAGTATGCCCCGGCTAGGACTCGAAATCCCGACCTCCGAACTGCAAGTCTGATGCTTTAACCACTGGACCATGCAGTCGGTCAGGATGATTTGACAAGTTCTGCATTCAAGTCTTAAAAATAGTTTGTCACATTGTACAGGTACACTTGTATCATATCACATACATGTGCAGTCAAATTTTCAAATTAGGCTTAATTCCTTCCCTAAACATAATAGCCAAAAATATGCAAATTTACTTCCACATGCACTATTCACTCCCTCAGAGGAAAATGCAGTCTTCTTAATTTGCATCAGTGTAGCAGTCTTTCCTATTTTATGAAAGGCTCTTGAGGATCATGTGACAATGATTTCTTCTACAATTATGAAATTTATTTGAAAAGAGTGCTTGGTTTATAATAGTTTAAAGGCCCAATTCTCTCACCCCAAATGGTACCAGTTCTCCTAACGTTCTTACTGAAGCCCCTCCCACAATTGTCTGAAATTCATCCTCATCCAGATAAAATCTCAGTTTTTGCTTAAAGGGTGAGTATAGAAAAGCTCAATGTGTTTAATCAAAACACTCTCAGTACAGTTCATGCTGTGTACTGCAAGCTTTAGTATTCTGCATTGTTTAAATAGCTGTCAATCAAAGAGCTGAGCCAATTGAGAATTTCTGAAAACCCCTACAAGAATTGAAGTTTGGGATGAGACGATTGGCCCTTTAAGTCCTGAGGTATCGAGAAAGATACTTGGATGAGAAATACTGTACATAAAAAGAGTTGTTTCAAGTTTCCAAGTTTGCAATGGATGTTTTTGTCACTTAAAGCATTAAAATCAGAATCTTCCATGTGTGAGATAAATACAGATCATGCGGATCAGGTAAGATATATGCAGTAGGAAGACTAAGCCATGGAATGTGATGTGAGGGTTGATCAGAAACAATTCTCCATTAGGTGGTGAATGTCAGTTGTTTCATGATGCTAAGAAAATCCAAAAACGTGGAAAGAGACTTTGGCTTACATATGAAAATGAAAAATCTACATCCAATGGCTAACAAAGTTACAAATTTAATTTTTTTTAACACAGCCTATTGCAAATGAAAAATAACCGCATATTCAGTACATCTTGGATGAAAAGTCAACCTTCATTTCACCCAATTAGCCTGGGATCCAACCACAAACTTCCTGGTTGTCAAGCTTCATGGCTGATTCAAATGCCATCATCAGGGGATGGAAAATGTTTTTTTTTCTTTCCAGGAAAAAAAATCCCAACATATGTTATGTATTTTCATGTGCAAAAAAGGGAAATTATTTCCACTCACCAAAATTTTCTCTCAAAGGCCCAAATTTCCTAGGAAGTGATCTTTCTGGCTTCCCAGCTTTTTCCACTCATAGCCGCTGCATTTATCCACTCTGCAGCAATTTTGGTAAAGTACTACTGTACTGTAGCTATAATCGCCTCTACCTGTGAAAATCTTCTGCACTACTACAGTATATCAATATTTACTAACAAACACACCCTACCATTCACCATCAAGTTACACTGAACTCGTCTTATCAGAAATGTACAAACTGTACTGATCTATTTTCTTAGCTATGTAAGTACAGCAAGTAGTGTACAGTGTAAGTAAGCTCTATCAGTTTCAGAAGAATTCAGTATTCTGACATTTAATTCATAACTGATCTTCATTCCTACATAATGTCAACTGCGTTTCAAAGGTTAAGCACCATTAGTATTTACACCTCATGTTTGAAGGTAAAAATCAACTGGCATTTGTTGTTTGCATGAACACTCCTGTGAAACTGATCTGTAAATAGACTAATTTCTCACTAAATGTCACCTTCTTTTTAAAACTGGTTGGTTAGTTACAGTGTTAGTTAGATGGAGTATTACGGCCCAGTTTCCAACCTATTACAAGTCAAGCCAGCCACAGTCTTTTTTCCAGTAGTGGCTTTCTGGCTTGTTTTCCCTACCCCATCGCTAATGTGGAGCATCACACACAACTGCAGTAGGTCCATTTTTAGAGTCCTCGGTATGGCTCGGCCTGGGAATTGAACCCGGACCTGAGAGGCAGATGCTCTACCGTTAGACCAAAATCGCAGTTGAAACTAGTTCAAACTACAGTAGTAGGACCACCTTATGCACACATCTCCAGATGTTCTTGGATAGTTGGAGCTAACACAGATTTGATATCCATTATGGCATAATCTGCCCCACTTCTAAAAATCACCTCCATTCCAGAAGCATTACCAAGGGTGTAGGAGAGGGTTAATCTGCCACCTCCATGGTCATATTTGTGGCAATTCTCAAAGACTGTTTTTTAAAAGGAGTCCAGGGAAGTGCAAAAGTGGAAAAATTGTATGTTTTCCTGGAATGAAGAGAGTATTATTATTTCCTAGGGAGGAAATTAAAATTTCCAACAATTCTCCTAGTTGTTTCATGTACACAAAAGGAAACTTTTCTTGCAATTGCCCAAATTTCCCTCCAGATGTCCCTCCATAGGCCTGTTGAAGGAAACACTGCATAAGAAATAACTGCAGAAAGACACACAATTGTGGAGTGTCAAGCACTTTGCACAGTTAACTTGGCCACAATTTATGGCACTGTACAGAACTGTATCGGACACCATTTTACTGCATCTCATTTTCTCCATGACTGCAATTACATTGTTATTGAAATGCAACTTCACTATGTCACCTGCAAGATATGCAAATGCTGTGATGTATTCCAGTTGTCCAATATTTTATACATTATTTAATTAAATGTAGAAGTTGTATAGAGGAAACCTCTGTGTCAATCACAAAATACTCAAAATGATACAGTATCAGGTATTTACTTACTTACAGACACAAGGAAAAATTTGCCTAATTATACAACCCATAGTTCTGTTAAGCACAAATGGGTTTATAAATTACGTTAATAATAGATTCATTGAAAATGCTGGTACTCAGGCTGCTTTAATAAGTTAAAAAAGATGCATACTTAGTGCTTACTACTGTATACACAGTAATTTCAATACACAGTTACAATGCTGTATCAGATTACTGGCATTGAGTACAGTTAAACCCGTATAGACGTCATACCGCGTAGGAATACAGTAAGACAAGATGGAAACTTTATTGTATCTGAACAAAAAAATTCCACAGGCAGTGGAGGAACCAGAATAACAAATTTGGGGGTAAACTACAGGGGCACAACAAAATACCTGTACTGCAGGGTAAAAATTCCTGTGCACAGAGCAAAAACCAAATGCGAAGTGCTCGCTCCTGCAGGTGGGGTACAGTGGAAAAGCCCTGGTGGAAGTCTAGGAAGCAAAGCTCCCATGAAGCTTTGGCATATGTCTGGGTGAAAATGGTGGTTATCTGGATGCTTTAATAATGATATATCCTGTATCATTTTGACCAAATATAGACCATGTTTTTAACTGATAAACATGGTTTATCGCCGATATTCATGGTTTGCCAACTGATAAACATGGTTCATCAGGCAAAAAACATGATCTGTGGTCATACACCATCACTGATAAAAATGGGTTACCAAAGATAATTCAGGTTTATCAGAGTTTAAAAATGGTCTGTGGCCATAAACCATCACTGATAAAAATGGGTTACCAATGATAATTCAGGTTTATCAGAGTTTAAACATGGTCTGTGGCCATAAACCCTCACTGATAAAAATGGGTTACCAATGATAATTCAGGTTTATCACAGAGTTTAAACATGGTCTGTGGCCATAAACCATCACTGATAAACATCGGTTACTAATGATAATTCAGGTTTATCAGAGTTTAAACATGGTCTGTGGCCATAAACCCTCACTGATAAACATGGGTTACCAATGATAATTCAGGTTTATCAGAGTTTAAACATGGTCTGTGGCCATAAACCATCACTGATAAACATGGGTTACCAATGATAATTCAGGTTTATCAGAGTTTGAACATGGTCTGTGGCCATAAACCATCACTGATAAACATGGGTTACCAATGATAATTCACGTTTATCAGAGTTTAAACATGGTCTGTGGCCATAAACCATCACTGATAAACATGGGTTACCAATGATAATTCACGTTTATCAGAGTTTAAACATGGTCTGTGGCCATAAACCATCACTGATAAACATGGGTTACCAATGATAATTCAGGTTTACCAGAGTTTAAACATTGTCTGTGGCCATAAACCATCACTGATAAACATGGGTTACCAATGATAATTCAGGTTTATCAGAGTTTAAACATTGTCTGTGGCCATAAACCATCACTGATAAACATGGGTTACCAATGATAATTCAGGTTTATCCAAGTTTAAACATGGTCTGTGGCCATAAACCATCACTGATAAACATGGGTTACCAATGATAATTCAGGTTTATCAGAGTTTAAACATGGTCTGTGGCCATAAACCATCACTGATAAACATGGGTTACCAATGATAATGCAGGTTTATCAGAGTTTAAACTACAGTATGTTTATCTGTCAAAAACATGGATGTTTTTCAGTGATACGCATGGTTTTTCACCATTTAAATGGATAACGACTAAAAACTATGCTTTTCACATAATGTTGCCCGTACTATGCCGTATTATATTCATGTGTGCTCTGCATTCCATTGATTCATAATAACAGGAACAGTACTGTAGTTATGGCCCATTTTCACTTCTGCCATGAAATAACAAGATTATTGCTCAAATTTCCACATTTTTGTTCCAAAAACCATGTCTATCTTTTGAAAAATATAGTTTATCAGCAAGGAACCATGGTTATCAGCATTAACTACATTTTTTAAGACCATGGTGTTTATTGGTTGATAATCCATATTATCAACTGATCAGCATGGTTTTTCAACTGAAAATCCAAGTCTAACATGTGATAAACTTGGTTATCAAGATCAGTCAAGAAACAAGGTTTTTCAGAGAAAAACACAGATTTAAATTTAGCAAATCAAAGTATAGACGATGAACATGGTATTTTGACTGACTAAACCATGTGTGTTGACAGATAAACCATGTTTTTTGATCATTAAACTGTTTTTCAAATTATTGAGCAATCAGCTTCCCACATATACATTCCCTCATTCTAACATCCTCTCACAAGCAGTGTTTGCAAAAAGGTCTGTGATTGCATGAATTCCGTCCCTTATATTACCTTCTGCATTCTTCCTTGCAAGATGTCATTTGTCAAGTTGTTTTTTTAACAGAAATACAAATTATTTCAACTGAAGTTTTTTGGTAATAATTTAAAATCAGTGGCAGGAAACGACATCACTTAAAAACAATTCTCAACTAAAAAAAAGGGTGCTGAAACTTTGAGAGTTTCAGAGAAAAACAAATTCTTTTTTTTTTTTACCTAGGTAAAATGTGTTTTTTTCTCCACTCAGGGAAGAGCAGTATTTACTGTGGAAAGAAGTGAATGCTAAGTGCTATGGGAGAAGGCAAAGCAATGTTAGAACCTGTATTCTACCCCTGGACCCTCCCCGGTATAGCGTCTAGACTAGCACTTGCAGACTGCGCTACCAGAACCATTACCCATCAAGTAGTTTCAAATAAGTACAGTCTAACAATACTTAACTGTTGTATAAAGATATGTGTACCTATATGTACAGGTAGGTTACAGTTAGTTTCCGCCCTCGCTATTCCCCCCCCCCCCTTAAAAACGGTGTTTTCCACCCCTTTTATTTTTAGCAGAGAACATCTTTTTGAGGGGCGGAAAGCAATGGAATGGAATGTGCTATCAGTGGTACTTTTGTCAAATGAAGATTCCATCGCCTTTTCTTTAAAGTTTCAAACTTCATTGATGTCTTTTACTGTTCAATGCGACAGCCATGTTGGCATCTTTACAAGCAACATCCTCACTGTAGACTTAAGTGTACTTATACCTACTTACGTACAGATACAGTATATGGTATTCAGTGCTGTGAACAACTGTTCACACATTCAGCATGTCTACCTATAGACAAGCCGACTACTTATATGTAAAAAATACATGTCCAGGACTAGACTTGACGTTTAGAAAAAAGGTTGTAAAATTCCTTCTTTGCGATGATTTTTGATGAGGATACTGAAAAAGTTTTTGGCCTAGCCATAAATTTCAGTGTTTCCTTGTACTTGGATTTGAAATTTGAAGTTAACAGCTATTTTTGTCACATGTTAGTTCAAACATTACTTTCCACCCCAAGAATTTTAGGGGCGGAAAGTTACGGGCGGAAACTACCCAGGGTGGAAACTAACGGACCCTGTACAGGTATACCTACTGCCAAGTTATTATATACATAAAGGTATGCATAGGTAGGCATATTTCAGCGTACAAATACATAGACACCTGCGTATACATTCAGACATGTCCATATACGTACCTATTGCCCAACCTAACCTGGATGCATAAGTAATGGTTTGCATGTACAGTACCTACACAGTTACATTCGGTATGTGTATTTTATCCCTAAACCTAATAAACCCTAAACGTAACTGTAACCCTAACCCTATTACTATGTGTAAGCATCCACATATGACATAGGTTCTGGCCACTGATTCTAAGTTAGCGTCTTTAGTTTGATAAGGACTTGGTAATCTACAAAAATTTTACTACTTCACTACGTGAACGTTTATGAAAACTGAAAGAGCCAAACCTCTCACCCCAAACTACAATTTTGATACAGGGGTACCAAAATTCTCAACTGGCTCAGCTCTTTGACTGACAGCTATTTCAAACAATGCAGAGTACCAAAGCTTATAATACACAACGTGAATGGTACTGAGGGTGTTTTGATAATATATAAATTGACTTTTTCTTTTCTCACCTTGAAGCAATGAGCTGAGATTGTAAATGGATAAGAATGAATTTCAGACAATTGTGGGAGGGGCTTAAGTAAGAAGGTAAGGAGAATTAGTACTGTCTGGGGTGGAAAGAAATTTGGCACCAACATAATGGGTTGTTCCCCATATCATGCCTGGTCCTAACTGCTAAACCTATCATTGGTAGCTAGCATACATGCTGTAGCTCACTCAGTAAAGTCAGCTCTCCACTACCCTAGGCCTACAGTACCTATTTTGTTAGGGTGCATGCACCTGGACAACATTTGCAATGGTGTTTTAAAACCTGGGCAAATGGTGCAAAAGGAAGTACTGTAAGTACGGTGATCAGACCACCTTACTGTTAGTCCAAGTTCAATGGGAATGTCTCAATCGACTTTTATTGGTTCCAGTTTGAGGGGCCGGTCCATTACAGTACCTTTAATTGATATAGCCTAGCCTATTTATTAACAGTTTCGTTTAGCCTATGCTCCATTTACTGGTTTCACATCTGATCATATCAGCATCCACTTCAGAATACTTTATTGTCAGAGGTCTCAGTAGGTCATTGACAACGACATGTCCAAATAGTAGCTGATGAAAAGACCCTAACTTTAGGCCCATATTGGTTTTCCACATGACATCAGATTCAGAATCTGTCAAACATATATACTGGGCTTATCATGAGTCGATCACCTAGGCATATTTCGTTACCACAAAAATATGAAAAAATCTACAAAAATTGATAAAATTTGACAGTAATATTTTGTAATATGTATTCTTCTTTGTGCTATATTTTGGTGTTTTTTGGACAGAGTAATTTGTAGAAAATGAAACCTGAAATGTAGGAGGCAGAGCAAGTAGCAATGCTTATGAAGTAATCACGAGTCGATCACTTCATTTAACAAACAAATAAAATCCTACAAATTACTATTTTTAAGGTCAGATTTTGACATAATGATACAAAACAATCTCCTTTCTATCAGAATTCCTACTTAAAACTCCATAAAAGACAATCTCATCATCATTTTTACTGATTTTTGCAAATTTCTGGTTCATACTTCTGCTGAAGGTGGGGCCTATTTGACCAATCGTAGGTCAAATGAGCGCCGCATTTGTGCTTGTTTGACCGACCGTCGGTCAAAGAAAGAGTGGTGCTCTGCCTTATTTAATTGACCGATCGTTGGTCAAATGAGCGCAGTACTTGTGCTTGTTTGACCAACCGTCGGTCAAAGAAAGATGGTGCTCTACCTTATTTGACCAATCGTCGGTCAAATGAGCGAAGCATTTGTGCCTGTTTGACTGATTGTTGGTCAAATGATGGTAGCCTATATATTTCACCGATCGTTAGATCCGTCGAATGGTTGCTGCACTTCTGGGTGCAATTATTCGCAGCTTGCAATTACAGGCTCGGACATTAAAATTGTCTAGTTTCTAGGTGGTAGTTTGTCGTCTGCTAGGCTATCCCTTAATCACAAACGATATTTTTAGCAAACTTAACATAACATAACATAACAGGTTGAAGGGCAAAGGAGGGCCAAGGCCCCATAAGATGCCCTGAAGACCAAGCCCTAATCAAAAGTCAAACCACCAAAGCTTGACTACAGCCCCAAACAATCAGATTCTACCACAGCCATGGAAAAACCTGTCAATGTTAACCTTAAAGCAGTGAACTGAGGGGGAGTTAACTACCCAATCTGGTAGACAATTCCACTCTTTGACAACTCTATGGGAGAAACTAAACTTCCTAATGTCAAGCCTTGCAAAAGGCTTTTCAAGCTTTTTACAATGCCCACGCACCCGAGAATTACCTTGAACCCTTAAATAACTACAAGTCAGCAGGGGATTTCTTTCACAAAGGAACTTGAAAACCTGGAGCATGTCTCCCCTAATCCTTCTCAGCTCCAAGGTGGTAAGCCCAAGATGTTTAAGCCTAGCATGATAGGGCAAATTTCTCACCTCAGGAATGAGGCGAGTGGCTCTCCTCTGAACCTGCTCTAAAACAAACTTGTCCTTTTCATAGAAGGGACTCCAAGCCTGAGCTGCATAGTCAAGATGGGGTCTTACCAACTGCTTATACAAATTAAGTACAATATCCTTACTAAAATTGATGAAATTCCTCTTGATCAATCCAAGCACTCTATTAGCCTTTACAGCAGCGTGGCTGCACACTGCTTTGATGACTTTAAGTCCCCAGTAATTACAACACCCAGATCTTTCTCAGAGGTGACATTACTTAAAACACAACCATTCATGTTATAATCATAGCTAGAACTTTTGGGACCAAAATGAAGGACCTTACACTTATCTGCATTAAAAGACATTTGCCAGGTCTGAGACCAAGAAAATAACCTATCCAGATCTTTCTGCAGCAGTAAGGCATCATCCAAAATGCTAATTTTCCTATAAAGCTTAGTATCATCTGCAAACTTACTTATACGAGATGTAAGAGAACTATCAATATCATTGATGAAAATTAAGAAAAGAAGTGGGCCAAGGACAGAACCCTGTGGTACTCCACTTGTGACTTCTTTCCAAGAGGAGAAGTTACCATTGACAGCAACTCTCTGAGATCTACCATGAAGCCACGAATTTATCCAATCAGCACAATTGCCCTGAACCCCTAACCTATGCAGCTTAACCATTAGCCTACCTAATGGAACTTTATCAAAAGCCTTTGAAAAGTCAAGGTAAATGACATCAACGCCATACCCAGAATCAAGAGATGAAGAGACATCTTCAAGAAAGCTCAGTAAGTTAGTAACACAAGATCTGCTTGGCAGGAAACCATGTTGTGACAGATTAAGTAACTCATTATCTAAAGATACTTAAGTAAACTATCCTTAATCAAAGATTCCATAACTTTGCACACAACACTGGTTAAACTGACAGGCCTGTAATTGCAAGGATTACTTGATCCCCCCTTCTTAAAAATTGGAGTAACATTTGCTACCCGCCAGTCAGTAGGAACAAAACTCGAATCCAGACACTTCTGAAAAATGATGGAAAAGACGAACTGACAAAATCTCGGAGCATTCACGTAAAATGGCTGGGTGGACCCCATCTGGCCCAGGGGCCTTACTAGCTTTCAAACTCTTTAACTTTTTACGAACTTGTTCCTCTGAGAAAATGACATAACTGATTGAAGTAGAGACATCAGAACCATTACACGTCCCCAACAAAGATGATTCCTCGGTAAAAACAGATACAAAATAGTCATTTAACAAATTAGCCATGTCCTGATGGTTACTAACCAAAGAATTATCATCACCTTTGAGAGGCCCCACACCCTCCTTAAGCTTCTGCTTAGACCTCACATAGGCATGAAAAGTTTTGGGGTTTATCTTAACCTCCTTGGCCAACTGCTTTTCAAACCTAGTTTTAGTTCCAATTACCAAATTTTTAACTAAGAATTCCTGCTTCTTGTAAGCTGCTAAGTTTTCTGGACTTTTACTGGCCCTATAGCGACGCCAACACTTACGTTTCTTCCTAGTTGCTCTAAGAACTTCTCTAGAAATCCAAATTAGCCTATTTTTAACCACAGCTTTCTTAAGTGGGATGCACAACTTTGTCGTGTCAGAAACAACATCCCGGAAAACACTCCATGCCTCAGCAGGACCCAAGTGAGACAAACGGGCTGCCCAATCTATGGTTAAAAGCTCCTTAGCACGAGTAAAGTTAGCCTTGCTGAAATCAAGAATTCTTTTGTCACTACTAGCATGATTGCTGAAACAATGTAACTCAAAACAAATAAGGTCATGGTCACTGGACCCTATCTTACCACCATTAGCTACATTTCTAACCATGTTCTCATCTGTACTTAACACCAAATCAAGACAATTATCCTCACGAGTGGGAAACAGAACATGCTGGGTAAAGAAACCATCAGTCACAACCTCAAGAAAATCCCTCCCATGTAACCCACTAGTACAGGAATGCCAATCAATATCTGGAAAGTTAAAATCCCCAAACACAACAGCCTTTTTGGAAGAAATTTTTCTAAAAATTTGGAACAAACTCTGATTATTCTCAGCGCAAGAATTTGGTGAACGGTAAACAATACCGACAAGCAAGGGGGTGCCATAATCATTGCTACAGCTAAGTTCACACCACAAGCAGTTAGAGAACCCACAGGAAAACTTGGTTGTGACTTCAACACTTGCCATAGACATGTAGAATTTATTGAAACTAACTAGCCTATGCTTTAAATTACACTTTGCTGTTTAAGGGTGTGTGTAATTGTGCGTAATTCACCTAAGATGAGCCAAGAAAATGTTCGAGTGTACTGTGTTCTGCAGTTTATAAATATTTCCCCTTGCAGCTTGAGTCACTGACTTTGATCGGTTAAACAAGCAAAAACGTCATAGCTACGTGACCGACGATCGGTCAAATATCCACAACGCTTGCTGAAACTTGAAAATCTGGCCCATGACTAACATTTTTGCTTTAAAAATCAAAGACATGATGACAAATAATTGGTTTTGATGTTGCTAGAAGAATTTGCTTTGCAAGTAATTCTAGTATCGCAATCACATCGCACATACTCGCTTCAATGTCGTTTACAAGACTGTGATTGACTCATGATATTGATAGTGATCGACTCATGATAACTTAGGCCTACCTTGAGCTCCTAATTTTTCGATCAGTTTTTCAAGAGAATATTGAGGCTACCCTAGGCCTAGCCTACTTATCATAGTAAACCTCGAGGAGCATTCTGCAATTGTGCCTTGCAATATTAAACATTTCTGAGGCCTAAAAAAGTTAGACTTAACTTAGGCCTAGGCCGAGGCCTAGGCTACATCTCTATGTTAGACTAAGTTAGTGTCTCAATAAGTTAGCCCCAGTCAACTTTACCAAACAGACGACAATTGTAAGCGGCTTTAATAGTATAGCCTATAGGCCCCGGCTATCTAAGGCTCTGTCTAATTAGCCACATAAATGTTGGTATAAAATCAAAGAATATCTAAACAACTCACCCAGTATTCACATAATCAACTAGAAAAAAGGTTTTGGTTATTCAAGTCACAGTGAACTTGAATTCTGTAAATTTCCTGCCTTCTGTATTTACAATTTGTACAGTTTCTCTGCTATTCTCCTCTCGTCAGCTGTGCATAGGCTATATGATCTGAATACTCGATATACGGTGGAACTCCCTATATTTGCACGTCTAGCTAGCTGTAACGTTCCCTTCCGAAAAAAAAGTTGACATCTGTTGCATGCGGCCTTGTTGTTTACGTTTCCCCGGCCCGTTGATCAGACGAAGACACGCCTCTCTTTCTTGAAGGGTGGCGTTTGTCCCATTTACCATTATCATTATTTCTTTTCCTAAATTTTTTCCGGCCAACTCAGAAAGAATTTAATTGTGTAGAATAAGAAATGTGCCAAAAAGGATGGACTGTAAGGCTTTCATTGCAAAATTAATGCTAAACGACGGGAGTTTACCAACATCGGGGAAATTAATTGCAGAGACCGTCTCCTCCCTTTATGAAATTATCAATCAAGATAATTTTAGCCCACTGAAGACTCGAAAAATAAAATAAAAATGAAATCAGTTTATTTTATCCTTGGACGGAATGTTGTCCAAATCTTTTAATAAAGGTCAAGAGCAGTCCCCCAAACTTATTTTGAAGCAACACCTCACTTTTCCTCTTATTTTTCTTCTAAATGCCCTTTATCATATTTTATAACTTCAACTTATATTAAATGTAAAACAAGCAGTAACTTCAAGTAATTATTTTTCTCATTTAAAGAGAAAATATTTTGTAACATGACTCTCGAGCCAATCATGAAATAGGATAGTCTACTACTCTTCTGGGTGCTCGGACTGCTCTTGCCCCTAAAATACATTAACTCAAATCCAAACTTAGCCGGATAGGCCTAGTAAGCCCATCCATTTGATGAAACTCCCATGTCGTCAACTACGTGCCCATGGCCAGGTACCACTTCATAAGCAGTGGAGTGGACTACTGAGGTTAGCAACTGTCCATAGGCTAGACCCTCACCACCCGCCGGCCCTCCATTATGCTCAGAAGCAACTAGATAAAAATCAGCGGCATTTCAAATAGCAGTCGGTTTTACCATATGAAGCTCAAAACCGTGGCCCAATCCTTATGGGACCTGTCGTTGTAATGTTCCTAACTGGTGCACATCACCATATTGGTCATGGACAGACCACCGACAGTATCACTGTGCGTAATTTCAGTTTTCCCGCGTGGACATTATGTCAGATTACTTAAATTATCGCCTATTGAACGGTCAGGGGCATAACTGGGACCTGACTAAGTGCGTGGGAAAAATTTAATCATGGTGGGAGACTTGAAGGTTAGCATATTCCTAACTGGAGTCTACTAATGCGATATGTCAGTGAACGAATTAGGCCGAGGGAGAGACGAGGTTCAGCTTCTCCTTGGGTGCAAGTAAATATTATAGCTGGCGTGTACATGAGAGTACAATTGAATTAAATTATATGCTCTGTGGGCTCTTAGGTGGGGGAGCAGGCGTGTTAATAGCGAAAACTCCACCGAACTATGTCCATTTACAGCCCCCCCCCCCCGCCCTTACAAGTACATTACATGCAGGCTGCAAGGGACGCAATCAATAGTAACCATAGATCATCATTCCAATGTCTGCTCTTGAACGCTATTCAGCGTTCAGTGTTGCACGGCAATCCAGGGTAATCTGAGACTTAGTTGATACGGGGAGTGACCACTCTCGTCAAACTCAGTGACTACTTCCGTAGAGGGTTCCATGACGAGGCCTATCAAACTTTTAAGGCCCAATCCTCTCACCCCAAACAATTAATTTTCCTAACCTTCCTCCTGAAATTCCTTCCCACAATGACTATTAAATTAATCCTCATCCAGACGCAACTAATACGGTGAAGTCCTTCCATATAGTTGCTTCTCACGACAGGCGGGAAAACCGTGGACATATTCAATACCCTAGTCCACAGGGGGTAGAGTGACAAGCAGAAAACTTGGGATTGTGGGATTTATGCGCCATCCTCATCACCGTGCTTAATACCTACAAAATGCCTACCAAGTAGTGCGGCTTAAAGCAAATGTCACCACCCATTTTTAGAATCAAAAGGCGAAAGATCTGAACCCGCCAGCTACTGGCCTGTTTCTTTAACATCCATACCCTGCAAGCTTTTCGAAAATATTAATTTCGATAGACATATTTATGGATCATTTTGACAAATTTGACATGCTTTCAGATGTACAACATGGTTTCCGCAAGGGGAAATCATGTGAAAACCTTGGATAACAGAAGCCAAGCGGATCTAATCAAAATGAACATCAGCTCGGCTTTTGACATTTGTACCTCATCAGCGTCTTCTTAGAAAACGTAAGCATGTCTGTATCCGTAATAATAGTTTGACCTGGATGGAAAACTTGCTTACAAATCGCTACCAAAAGGTTTTAATCGATGGGGTGTCTTCAAAAATGTCTCAAGTCATCTCTGGTGTCCCCCGGGGTACTGCTCTTGGATCCAAGTTTTATTTATACCTCATCTTACATAAACGGCTTGCCGACAAACCTTAAATTAAGTGCCGGTATTTGGCCTTGATTGTATCAGGGAGTTGATTGTATCTTGAATTGTGGAATTTAAAACCCCAATGATACCAATATCCTACGACAGGACATTGACAATTTGTGTTAATTGAACATGATCAGAAAGGGTTTAAAGGCATATTTTCATCATCCCAAACAGTTCCAATTCTCCCAACCTACTACTACTAGATTTAAATATAAAGTTGGTCATATGTTATTGTCCTCAAATCACAATAAAAGCTGGATCACATGACCACTGCCTTAAAGGTCATAATATATTTGTTTGGTTAGACTTAGAGGCATATTTTCATCATCCCAAACAGTTCCAATTCTCCCAACCTACTTACTTCTAGCCCCTCCCACATTTATCTAAAACTCATCTTTAACCAGACACAATCCTAGTTTGTTGCTTCATGGCTTGTCCCAGTGGCCATACAAGTCCATAATGTGTAATCAAGACACTCTCAGTGCCCATGCTGTGTAATTTATCTATGATGCATTATTTGAATGTGATGCCAATCAAAGAGCTGTACCAATTGAGAGTTTTGATATATGCATACTGAAACTGTAGTTTAGGGTGACGAATGACTGCCTTTAAACTAATTTGAAACAGACTGAATTACAAGGAAATAATACAAGAAAACAACATCTTATAGTTCCTTTATTTTGATACATGGCAGAAACGAACTATTTTCCACTTCGCACAGCTTTCTCAGACTTTCATCGTGGAAAGCATGTACAAACTTTCGCAAGTGGGGGCGCTGTTTCGTTTTCCTCGTTGTCGTTTAACAGCTGACGATCAAAAAGAGTTTTTAAGCAAAGAAACTGTCACCCTCAAAACTTGGAACCTTAGGAAATTTACCATGGTAACACAATGGTACCCATGGTAATACGATGGTATTATCATGGTAATTCCATGGTAAAATTACCATGGTACCTGCCAATAGTACCATGGTAATTTACCTTGTTACTTTACCATGGTATTACCATGGTAAATTTTCCTAAGGGGAGATTGATTGATTCCTATCACATTGGCCCCACAGTTTTTCAGAAAATCGTGCCCCAACACTATAACCCCTAAACTTAACCTTATACCCTACCTGTAACCCTAACCCATGAAACTTAACCAACCAAACTAAAGTACTACCCCGCGGAGCGGACTCGGTTTGTTCAGTCCCCCTTTAAGGGCCCCACAAACCACCGTCCGCAAAAACGAAGAGGCCTGCGTCCAATTTTGGACGCAAACTTCATTACCATAATATGACTTATTCATGTCCTGCCTCATTTTATATGCTACTGTTTTCAGCGAGTGTGTGTATTCTTATTGTTGTAAACTGAAGGACTAGATTGAAACCTGATCGGATCACTACCGCATTGCATAACCAACTGTCCAGTGAGTACTACCGGGAAGTGTGCTTTGCGATGTTAACTCTGTGGGTGGCATGGGCTACTGCATGATTTAAACGGGACCAGATGTTGCCTTTTTGTGAATATTCACTAAAATTCATCCCGTCCCGAGGCCACATATTTCTATGAATATCCAACGAATTTGTTTGGTGTTCACTTTGGCAGACTTGGTTGGGATATGACTGAACAAGGAATATGCCCCACAGTCTGCTACGTAGGCAACCCAAGTACCTAACCTAAGCCCCAATCCTAATAATTCAGAGGACCAATGAGACGGGGTGCTTATGAGACGGGGACTAAAGAGACACAATAACAAAAGTGGGTGGGGCTTAATGACACCGGCTAACAATGATACGACCTTAGCTAACTGGAAAACCATTAAATCGGGGGACCAATGAGACAGAGACTGTAGAGTGGGCCCTCAAATGTTGTAGGTACACACCATCAGTTGAGTTGATAACAATAACTTAATGAACTTACGTACAACCACATGAAAATGCTGATAATTATGCATGATTATTCAAGTTCCATATCAAATAGTTTCGGAAAAAGTTACAATTTTGAATTTTGTGGTGTCCTGACTTGTAACGGTTTTGCATAATTTGAAGGGTCACGGAAATGTCACGAATTTTTGAAAACCGAATGTAGCCATTGATTACTTACCCATAAAACAGTTATTTCATTTTTAGGTTATGAGGATTGTCTAAGTTTGATCATTTGTCATTGGTATTTGAAAAATACGGAGCCCGTTTATTCGAAATAATTATTTCGTATATTCGAAATAACTTTTTTTCTTTCATGGCAGTATAGGACCAGAATATTATTCGTCATTGCGAAGCCGTATTTAGGCATAAAACAGAGCCCGTAAAGGGTCATGAAAAAAATATATTTCGTTTATTCGCAGTAATGTCTTCATACGTTTAGATGGATACGTAGTACATAGGTCTAGGCTACAAGCCTCAGATCAGATTTAAGTTTTTTTTTACAGCTAGCCTAGGTAGCTCCTACCATCGAGGAAGCTTTACAACTTATTCTACTTCATTAACTAACAGTGTTCTGTTAGATGTACCCCCCCCCCTCCAAAAGGGCAAATAAAAAGTCTTACTTTAATAAATACAGTATTAGACCAATAAACTACCACAACTTAACCTACACGACCAATTCTGCCGGAGAAAAAACCTCAGACCCGCTCCTAAGACCAGCGGCGTTGTTTTTTTGTTTTTTTGGGGGGAGGGGGGTGGGGGAGGATGGGCAATTAGCATGCCCATGAAAAATTGGGTGGGCAAACATATCGTTTTGCCCATCAGTCTAAGTAGTTTAAAAACAACAGATGGAATAAACAAAATATCACATTATAGTATGTAAATGACTTCCAGAGAATGTCAATTTCTGCTTGTCAATGTGTGTATGCGTGTTCGTTTAGCTGTGTGTATGTGTATACGTGTGAGTTTACGTTCGTATGGCTAGACTGTTTTTCGACCGGCGTTTCGACCGGATGTTGGAAACACCCACCCCCACATACCAGACTGACACCCATGATCCCTGCATTGATGTGTCTTTTCCTTTCTAGGTGGTTAATCGGGCAACGGTCCTTCTTCGTAGGTACTTTTGAGGGAAAAGTAAAGGCATGTACAAGTTGCTTTTATTTAAGTTGTCTATTTATTTATTTATCTATTTTTTTTTTTCAAATTTTGGCGACTGGTCATTTCCTTATTTTTTCCATTTCCATTTGTTTACTGTAGGGCGGATGTGATTGCAGGTAAATGTTACCAGTAATTAGCCCTTTAGGAAGCAAGGGCGTGTGAGCTGAATTGGGTTAAAGTATGCGCAGTCTTCAGCTTCCAGTATCCCTTATTGAATAAATTACCATTATAATAGTCTGGCCTATGTGGCCCTCAATACTAAATTTGAAGGGAAAATAAACATAAAGGCCGTTGAACTTTAAGAAGCCAAAAGAACATAATGAGAAAACGAGAAATCGAACCTTTTATTTCACTGTGCAGATTTGGTTTCTCTTTAACATATTAAAATTTGGCATATAAACCTCCTCTTCCTTAGCACTCTAATGGAATGAATTCACATATTTCACTGTATTATGTTCATTCTTTTGATTTTACAGTGAGAAACATGGTCAATACATGCAGATGCAAATATCAGTCAATACATGGGTAGCGTACGTCTGCTGCATAACTGTTCCGTGGCTCCCTCCAGACGGCCAGAGGGCCAACGAGACCGAAGATCGTCGAATATTTAAGTCAGAAATAGTCTCCGAGACCGAAAGTAAGGAAGGGCTCGCGAAACCGAAAATGTGGGAGAGTTCGAGAGACCGAAAACGAGAAAAGTTTGGAGAGACTGAAAGTTAGAAAAGGCCCGCTAGGCCTAAAATATATACAGGTCACGGGGGTTGTAATGTGTGTCTCGCAAACTTTTTCATATTTCGGTCTCGCGGACCCTTTTCTCTTTTCGGTCCCCGCGATTTTCTTTTGTCGTGAACCTTATTACACATTTTCGGTCTCGTGGACCTTCGGTCTCATGGCTCTTTGGTCTCGATGGCTGTAACCCCCTCGGGAACAACTAAACAGCACATCAGTATGACGAATGGAGAAGAAGTAGCAATTCACATCAGAAAACGTAACAGAACTGCAAAATAAGCAAATTTACATATACACAAATCAAATGATGCGATCTACAAAACATGAAATGAACTTCGATTTTACAATATCTTTGACTAGGAACCGATTCTTATTAAAGGAAAAGTGCAGTCACCCCAATTTGAAAAAGGATAGTAGTCTATAGTGGTTTGTGAATGACTCTTAACAATCATGTGACAACGTTCTTTTCACGGAATTGTGAAACTTACAAGTTGTAATATCTTGTTTAACCGTGAATGTTGTTTAAGTCCTTTTAATATCCTGAAAGCTTCTTGAAAGAAAAATGACCAAAAAAAATAGCAAACTTTGCGGTGGTTGTTTCAAAATAATTTGGGGTCGGCTGCTCCTGACCTAAAAAAATTGAGGCTCTGTCACCTTTTGCCGTACTGCCATAGATACAAATTCTCCCTTCTTTCAAATAATTTTTTTCGTCTTCCAGTGTACTTTCCCTGTGTCAGTGGTCGCAGGGTTGGCCCCACCCTTAAAGTGTACCTCAAGTCAAAAAATTCAAAAATATACATTAAAGACCTTGAAAAATAAATTCTAACAGTCCAACTCCCATCTTCGTAGGACATTCCTGAGCTGAGATATAAAATGTTGAAGGTAATTCACTCAACTTAAAATGGTACATTGCACAATAATTTGTGTTTTCATTCTTGTACTACTCAAATTACAATCTTTGTATTTCGTTGTTTTTCCGAACGTTACTGCACTTTGTACCAAGGTGTGATAGCACTTTTACTCTTATGAGGTGATGTAATTAATTGATCCCTCCTTGTGCAACATGCTATGCAAGCAAACAGGAAGTGTTCAGGTTCATAACAACATTTTTAATTTTAAAGGGCAACAAAGCATTTTACAAGAGTTTCACAACAAGAAAGTCACAAATTATTGCGCAATGGACCAATTTGTTTTACGTGAATAAACTTCAACATTTTATATCTCAGCTCAGGAATGTCATATTAAGATGGCAGTTGGACTGTTGGAATTCATTTTTCATGCTCTTAAACATATATTTTTGAATTTTTTGACTTGAGGTACACTTTAATTGAAATGTATAATAACAACTCACTTGTCAGACGCATCCGATGTTGTCGGGCTAATTTACTCTCCGTGTTTAGACAACAGCTTTCAATAGAAATCATATCCTAAACTCTGTAATAGATATAATGTGATACTACTTAACCACGCAAACCGCAAAAGTACTTCTGGATTGTCATGGGATGGCAGTGTTATTTTCCTATTCTGCTTTTCCAATAAATAATACGGAAGAGGACACAAACTTAGAAATAGTATTTTTGACATATTCACTTATAACACAAACATTACTTTGTACAAAAGCAAACTTATGTAGGGCTGACGTCAGGTGCATAACCTATAAAGACGAATCCGAGCGACGTCTAGTCAGCCATTAGTGGACTGCAGTAGCCTTAATTTATTTATTGTTTGAATGTAATCTAAAACCCTTAAATAGAGTGAAATTGAGGAAATGATCAATTGGCATTTCTGTGTACAACCATCTAGGTACAGCCTGCAGAGCAAAGATATCGAAAGATTAAAAGGTGATAGAACCCGCGGGCTTATGGTCGACTAAAACCAGAATCCCCTTCCCCATCCCCTTCCGATGAATCCCTGTACAGAGGTCGTGTACCGACGTCACTGTCTTGCGCCTATTTGTTTTTGCCTTCATGTGTCCATTGTACAACAATAATGTTACTACGGTGCACGTTGTGTGCGAATCTGTAACATAGTCACTCACTGCGCATGATCAGTATGCCAAATCGAGTCGCACAGCCAGTGCACAATCTCTATGTAGCACTGCCCCAAACATCTTTTATATGGATATAATAATAGGAAGTCTCTGTTATTCCGTTATTTTTGCACACTTTACACAGAAAGTCTTTCTAACATTTTATTACAGATATCTGAATTAAAATTTGGATAGTTGGATTTTTTATTTTGGCTTCAAGATGTCTAAAATTATTTTAAGATAGCTGCTGCAAATATTGTCAGATATTTGGAATATTATTCTAATTATCTGGAATAAAACATCCTGATTAAATGATTAAATGGCTTTCGATAAGATTTCATATTGCAGTAAACCTAGTGAATTATCGTACGAGGTGAACGACATGAAAAAGGTTACGTTTGACTATTCAGTATTTTACGTCGTGGTCGGAATGACTCTTCCTAGGTTTACCGTATGAATGTTAGGTAGTTTTCGTTGTTAATTCGTTTGCATCTAATTTAAGTTACGTAATGATAAATTCGGTGTGATATGTCTTTGTTAAGGCGAGTTTCGTGTTGCCCACAATACAGTTGAGTTCGTTTTCGGCCAGTCTTGTCTCTGGTCTTGTTCAATGTTTTTCTCTACTTTCCGTACACCGCCCTTGCTTTCGAAATATCATCGTTACACTATCAACAATTATCTACGGGAGGAGTAATCCGTGATTGGCCTGGTAAGCATCGGATGCTGTGGTAATGGACCCTATGATTTTCATAGTTCAACTTCTAAGCTACAAAAATAATCGTTGGCATTGTCAATCTTTATTCGACTATGTTGGGGGCATGGAAGTAAAAAGGAAAAAGTTACACTCTAAAATCAAAAGAGTGAAATTAGTCACTCTTTGATAGAGTGAAAAGTGTGAATTCACTCCATTAGAGTAATAATTCACTCCAAGTAGATTAAAATTCTGTCCAAAAAGAGTGAAATTCCCTTAAAAAGAGCGAAGTTTCACTCTTGATGGAGTGCACACAGTGATCACTCTTAAAAAAAGAACGATCATTGCAGGCACTCGTAGAAGAGTGAATTTTCCCTCTTCCTCTAGTGAAATTCACTCTTTTTGGAGGAAGTTTCACTCCTCTTGGGGTGAATTATTACTCTAATGGAGTGAATTTACACTTTTTACTCTATCAAAGAGTGACTAAGTTCACTCTTTTGATTTTAGAGTGTACTGTGTTTAAATAGAACGTCTGTTGCCGTATTTCCAAAATGTCCCCCTTCCTCCAGATTCAGGTCGACGTTTAGGCATGGTAAAGGTTTATTTATTTCTAGCTTTTTCAAGGTAAGTAGACGATACCCAAAGCCCGAACACCATTCAGTAATCTTCAGTAGCATTGCGAAAAATTCCATGGGGACGGACTATGAAGTTTCTCACTCTGCTCAACGTCAATGACTTCAGATATGATCTCTTCATTATTGTATATCACCCTCTAGATACATTTTCGACTTTTCGGATTTGGGCTTTTGGGCTTAGATCGGCCGAACTCAGAAAACGTTGTAACCGATTCGGGCTGTAGCCAGACAGGGTATACTGGTAGGGTGGGCTGGAAATATGTTGGGGTGTAATTATGAGCAGTACTTCGTTTTCGAGTTGTCAAATCCTCGAAAGGCCATCGTCCTGTTCCCCGGGACGAACAAAATAATCCAACCCGCATAATTTATACCACGGGAATTTTTTTCGGTTATTTCACACGGGGATGTTAAAGTTGGAATTGTCCTCCATGACTAGATTGCCTTACACTTTCATTGCAATACAGATACCGGCTGCAATTTTTCAAGGGGTTAAACACACGTATGGAATTTAGGGTATTAGAAGCTAATAATCAATTTAAGCAATCAATTTATTCATATTTTACACCAACCGTAGTCAGTGGCGTCGTACCCATAAAGACCGAGGGCTCACTACCAATATTTACAGGACCCCTTCCCCTTATTCAAAACATGCTTCTGCTACCCCTTTCAACAGAAGTGTCAAGTACGGCATTGTATTGTTTTGTTTAAAAATGGTCTTTCTTTCCTGCTGTCTCGCAAAGCAATGCGGCAAATTTTACGGGAAGACTCGGAGGAGGGGTGCTCTAGTTTCTTCGTCCCTTTTCAAAACTCCCACCCAAGAAACTTCGGGGCGACGCGCACTGTTTAACAAGAAATTTCCTTAAGCCCCTTTTACACTATCACGGATTTCATCGCGGAACACCCCGGAGAACAATCCGTGGTGATCCGGTGTGGCAGTTTTTTTTTGGTCCTCTGTCCGACGGGACCAAAAAAACTGGAGTTTCTCAGTTTTTTTCGTCCTAGGACAAGAAAAGCTAGCTTTTTTGGTCTCGGGTAGGACAAAAAAGCTAGATGTTTTGGTCCGGGTCTAGTTTTTTTGGTCCCACGAAATAGAAGCTTTTTTCGGTCAGCTTCACTGATCGATTTTGTACGGTGGCCGAGAGGGGACAACAGAAAATGGTGATTTTGAGATTTCTGAGAGAGATGGTGAATTCTGAGACAATTAAGATGCCGACAAAAAAAATCCACATTATTCTTTTTTTGATGGTTCCCTTCCGGCAAAATACTATAAATGCAATGACAAATTGTATGACGAAATACAAGATATTACAGGACCTCAATGACGCGATAGAGGCGAATCTTGACCGAACAAAATGTAAAAATGGGGGGGGGGGGGGACTAAAATTTATCCACATTCTTTTGTTTTACAATGAGGCTGTGGCATTGAGAAAATAAATAGGGAACATCAGTTTATGCAAAAAGAGAGAACAAGTGGCGTGCCCCTGATAGATAGTTGACACCCAGGGTTAAACCACCTCTTTTAGTTCAGAATGAGTCTAGTGTCATCCTGGTGTGGGGATTGAGGGTGCCGTAGGCATACATGGATCATTGTCATATTGTCATTCCTATTTGCTGGCTAAATATAAAACAAAAGTGCTTTCTATGAGGAGGCAGAATATATTTGTCTATGCGGAGGGCTGCTCCTTCAGCATGCGAATGGGAACCGCTTTCTCACTGCTGACAGTGCAAGTAAATTAATTAACAAAACAACGAAATACATGTGAATACCTGTTGCATACTTAAAGGCATTTTCAACAGTTTGGTTTGCGCATAAAGGGTAATATGCATGGGCTGTATGGTAATTCCCTGCGTAGGCTAGTAGACAATCCTACAAAATGTTTCAGTGACTATTTCAACATCCAAAGCTAAACTTGAAAAAGTGTTCACTCTTTGCCATCACTTTGCAGTGAAATAAAACTGGAATACGAGGTCCATATGTATATGCTTCCGGTAATTTGATAGCACTAATCTCAGGCTAAAGGTCCTTTTTAAGCAGGCGAACGCAACGCATTAAGATATATAAAGTTTTCATACCCGGAAGATCCATTGACGTCACCAAGGCGGGGGGGGGGGGAGGTGGGGAAGATCCTCCTGTGGTTTTTTTTCATAAACGTTGACCAGGTGACTATTTTAATTTTTTGTAAAGTGTCTCAGTCCGCTGGCAAGTCCTATTGGACGTATGTAGCTACACCTTTCCATAGTGTTATGATCATATATATCTAATAGGCTAGTGCTTTTCATGAAATACCTTTAGAGTATGTTTTTTAACAGAACCATTTTTATTGAAACTATATTAGAGCGATATGTTCATCTCTTGGATTCTGTTCATTTTGGGTGGGTAAACTGCTTCATGTCAGTATAGGCTCATTATACATTAATACTAAAACGAAAGTGCATATGCGGGATATTTCAAATTGACTTAAAATCTCAATGAAGTGGCGGTACCGATATTTAAGGGATAAGTCGCATTTGGCTGACTATATTATGGTGAATGAACCGTCTAGACTCCAAGTTGGCAAAATAAGGGTCGAGGCGAAGTCGAGTCCATTATGTTGCTAATTTGGAGTCAAGACGGCTTATGAGACAGTAACGATCAGACAAATGTGGTTTATTCCTACCACTGAAAATGTGTGAAAAACTTTACCTTTATCGCTGTCTTTACGTTTATTGACCGTGAGCAGTGAAACAACAAATCTCTGCTGGAAATGGAACTTCTCAGTGTCTTCGGCCCTGTTAATTTCAGCTAAATATCCTTTATTTTTTGAAACACATGGTTGGAAATTTATACTTCCACTATGAATGTTTACTACATGCCAAAGAGGGACCTGTTTGACAGCTAGAGTCTAAATAGGGTGGTCGAAAAGGTTCTCCACTGAGTCAAAGCGTCGTTTGTTCCTCCGTTTATTGCACCAGCTGGCCATTTAACTGTTTTATACTTGGAAATAGTCTTTCCATGCATGCCTTTAAGACCCAATTCTCTCACCCCAAACAGTACCAATGCTCCTAACCTTCTTACTTAAGCCCCTTCCGCAATTGTCTGAAATTCATCCTCATCCAGACACACTGTCTCAGTTTATTGCTTCAGGGTGAGTATGTATGTAATCAAAACACTCTCGGTGCAGTTAATGCTGTGCAATACAAGCTTTGGTGTCTTGCACTGTTTTGCTCTGCACTGTTTGAATTAGCAGTCAATCAAAGTGCCGAGCCAATTGAGTCGGAGTTGTTACCCCACACAAGAAGTGTAGTTTGGGGTGAGAGGATTGGTCCTTTGATTTAAACTACGAAAATCTAAAACCTGCACTTCAATTATGTTTAATTAATCACACACATGTCAAGAAAAACAAATGCAAAATTTCTCAATTGAATGACTCATGGTTTTTATTTGTATAAAGTTTGATTTGTGCCTAATCAAAATCACGATTTGCCACTCTAAGTTCCCATTTAAAATGCTACTGTATGGAGACCTTAACGATTTGCTTGCTTTTAAAATCAACTGTTTGCTTTTACTCCCTTGTTTTGGTCTTGACTTTTGCCCAGTAAAGAAATAAAACCAGGGCTATTTCTTTCTGTATTAAGAAAAAAATATATTAGTAGGAACAAAACAAAGAAAATTTTAGAAACTTCTGTGCAATATCTTCACTCATTTGTAAAACTTCTACTTCCACCCAGCACACCCATGCATGAAAGATGCCTATGGCTACGCTAGCTACAATCCTCGACAAAAATACATGGGATCGGGGAGTTGCAAGTCCCTGATGGGACAAGCCCCGATCCCGTATCAAGGTTGAAGTTTCAGGACGCCTTGGGCTGCCACAACATTGAATGGGGGAGTGATGGGGGATGATGATCCGTTCATTGCCTGTTTTGCTTGTTTTTCCCATTTTTTGTCGAGGATTGTAGCCTAACACAATTTAATTGTCAATTTCTTGTGTTTGGAGACGCACAGAAAAATTAATGAATGAAAATGGTTAGGCGGTGGCGTTATCTAATACTACGCATGCAGTCCCTTGTTTCAATTTTGAATTTTAGGCGTTACCGTTGTGCTTCATTCGGGGCATTGTTGTGGACGTAGCACGCCCCTTATCAGCTTCCGTAGGCTATCGACCCCGTGACCTTAAACTATTGTCTCTCTCTCGTTGTTGTGGCCGAATTTTCAAGTGACATAAGTGACATACATGACATACATAATGCCAGAGGAACAATGTTTATCAGGACGCAAAAAGTCTGGGAAGTCTGAACAACATCGGGGGGGGGGGGGGGCTTGGCCCCACCCTAGGCACTCTGTGGCTACGCGACTGACTTCAAAGTATCTGCGGTCTTTAATCCTACCCCATCTTACCAGGGAGATGCAACTAGATCACACCTCCCTGTTCGCACAAAGATGCTACCTCTCTAACTACAAGACAGGATATCCGTTAAGAACGCATAATGACGAAGTTCGACCACCGTTGCCATGCATTTACCAATAAAAGAGTTGTCTACGAAGGAACCCAGTGAATATCCACACAAAAAATTGAATAAATCTTATGCAAGCGATTTTTCAGGTCTTTGGTGTTTTCACTTAGCCTACAACTGAGAGTTTCCACAGTTTAGCATTTTCGTTAGTATGCCACCTTTGGGTAATTGTGGGCTCGGAATCTCTGCAAGTGCCCTGTACACACATCGCAAAACCGGCCTGCCCTTACGGCAAAACCAGGATAATTTCTGTGTTGAGTTTGAGTTTATTTCCACAGTTTAAATCCAAAATGATACAATATTTAAACAAGGCGGTGAAGGAGGACTGAGAAAGTAAAGCTTATGCTAGTAGACCCATTTACAAAAAGAAAAAAACAAAAAAACAAATAAAAAACAAATAAAAAAAACCCAAATCATAGTCCCATACACACATAATATGGACGACGAACAGTACCATGGAGGCATTATTTTTTCCCCACCAGTCGTTCCTTTAGCCCGCATGAGTACAGTGCACCCGGACCGAAGTACATAGACGTCAGAAAATAGCTCTATTGTGCCTGACCACCCTAAGGTGAAATAAAAGTAAAACCACACGGAAAAAAACTAGAGTAGAGAACAAGTGAGAACGAATTACCCTTAAAGTTATAGTGGTGCCCAATTTGACTGGCATTGTTCTGTTAAGATCGCGCAAAATGTGGGTTCGTTATTAATTCAAAACTTTACACGCGAAAAAAGTGCATTATTTCATCTTTATCGTAATAAAGTTGTGAACATATAGAGGGTCCCGGTCCCACGAGAATGCCATCCTTGCAAGTAACGTACCCATCCCAACCATAGCCCCACCTTATAGAAATGAATTATCTGACCTTTTCGGGGCTTTGGAGCCTCTGTGACAATTTGCCCCCGGCTCATCGGTAGCATGGTGATAGAATTGACCCACCCCTACATGAATCATCCCCATAGTCCGGCGAAACATTTTTGAAATATTTACCTGCATAATGACCGTTGAAAGTCGCAATGCCAAAATGACCGTTGAAAGTAGCAATTTGTACGCTATATATATATATATATATATATATATATATATATATATATATATATATATATATATATATATATATATATATATATATATATATATATATATATATATATATATATATATATATGCTACGCAAATTTTCGATTCCGGGGCTGTGGTGCCCCAGTACCAATTTCCCCGGTTAGCAGAAGCATAGTGATAGAACGGACTCACCCCTACATGAATCACCCCGTTATCTCAAAACCATTTTCGAAATGTTCTCGAAAATGACCATTGAAAGTTCGAAGAAACCCTCCGACCGTCGAGATGGCACTTATCAACTTCCGTACAGCCGTTATTTGGTTCGCTCCACACCGTAGCGTTATCGTTCGCTGTCCACTGAGTAGGTTGCCGTGAGTTGTATTGGTACGTATTCGTGCATCTTTGTTCGGAGTGTGAACTCTCTGCACTTACGTGCGTGTATAGTGTCCGTATGCCTCACGGACCATTTCAGCTAGCATCAGACCAAAAAAACTGAGTGCGTAACCAGGTTTTTCTGTCCTAGGACAGCTTCCCCCCAAAAAACTACGTCAGCGGCGTTCAACGCCAAGATTTCCTCGCAGCACCGGTATGAACACGTCCTGAACTGGGTATCATTACGCATTAACGGCACTATGTCTACACGGTGAGACACGGTAGCAACGCTGACATTGCCGGTGACGTAGTTTTTGGGGGGAAGCTGTCCTGGGACAGAAAAATCTGGTTATGCACTCGTTTTTTTCTTTTTTTTTGGTCTGAAGCTAGATGAAATGGTCCGTGACGCATACGGACACTATACACGCACATAAGTGCAGAGAGTTCACACTCCGAACAAAGATGCACGAATACGCACCAATACAACTCACGGCAACCTACTCAATAGACAGCGAACGATAACGCTACGGTGTGGAGCGAACCAAATAACGGCTGTACGGAAGTTGATAAGTGCCATCTCGATGGTCGGGGGGTTTCTTCGAACTTTCAATGGTCATTTTCGAAAACATTTCGAAAATGGTTTGGGGGATAACGGGGGTGATTCATGTAGGGGTGAGTCCGTTCTATCACTATGCTTCTGCTAACCGGGGGGAAATTGGTACTGGGCACCACAGCCCCGAAAAGGTCCGAAAATTTGCGTAGCATATATATATATATATATATATATATATATATATATATATATATATATATATATATATATATATATATATATATATATATATATATATATTTACCTGGATCCTACCTTAGGTCGACATCGACCTTAAGTCGACATATACATATTTCACATATTTGAATGTATCTGCACATACAGACACTAAAAAATTCAAATAAAATACCACCATAAACTTCAACAGCGCCAACAATAATATGTATGGTATAATTATTATGTATGAAGTACGCACAAGTAATAATAAAATAAACAAAGTATTAAAGGTATTTTGCAATATCTTACGTTGTCTAACTTAATGTACATTTTTAGACAACGCAAGATATAAAATACCTTTTTTCACGTGCAAATCTACATACTATACATTGTGTTTATTACGTCTATATACAGACACAATAAAGAGGGCGCCATGAAGGTATTATACATGCACTTATTTCATTAAGAATGTATGCAGAAGGGGTTGAAATCGTGAACCAAACATTAGGTCGACACGAAAATGTTGACCTATCGTAATTGTCGACCTAATGTACATTTTTAGACGAAGGAATGTCGACCAAAGGTAGGATCCAGGTAAATATATATATATATATATATATTTATAGATATATATATATATATATATATATATATATATATATATATATATATATATATATATATATATATAGGTCGAAAAGAGGTAGTAAAAAGTGCTTAAAAGTTTGCGGAAAACTCCACGACGTTTCGGGTATAAACCCTTCATCAGGTGGCAAAAACCAAACTGAACAACCAACAGTAACAATTGGACACGACAAACATCAAATCCGAAGCGATCGCTGTAAAAACAGAACCGGACGAAAGTGACTGTCAGAAAACATGAGTGCGAAGGATGAAACACAAATCCAAAAAAAAAAAAAAAAAGAAAAGAAAAAGAGCGTCCTGGATGAAAAAATGCACGTAAAAATCGAACATGTTCTTAAAAAAGGGAAAACAGGAGACAAAAACTAGCTCCGGAAAAAAAAGTTGTAAATAAGGCCTACACAGAAAAAAACGAGCACGAACGAGTAAGTGTAAAAGGAGTAAAAACTGGTACAAAAAGGGGGTGAATATTACAAAAGGTCAATTCTAACGTTAAGCCCGTGTGGAGCGAGAGTACCTATCCTCATGATCAATCGGCTTTCAGCACTAAGGCGGTCACGATCGGAGCCTCGGCACATTACAGCTGCCGTAACGGTTAAATGCTGTATTGAACAAGGTGAAGGGGGATTGAAATGTGCAGCCACCGGGTATCTATGGAGATTCTGTTTGATGGACCTAAGGTGCTCGGTGACTCGATCCGCGAGGCGGCGCTTGGTCTCTCCCACATACAACGAGTTACATCTCCCACAAGCTAAAATATACACTACATTTGAGGAAATGCAGGAGAATCTTTGTTTGACAATAAAGTTGTTGCCGTTGGGGCCAGAAATGTTGATGAAGGGTTTATACCCGAAACGTCGTGGAGTTTTCCGCAAACTTTTAAGCACTCTTTACTACCTCTTTTCGACCTACACATTTCAACAGTGCTCCGCAGCATTTCGACCTATATATATATATATATATATATATATATATATATATATATATATATATATATATATATATATATATATATATATATATATATATATATATATATATATATATAGCGTACAAATTGCTACTTTCAACGGTCATTTTGGCATTGCGACTTTCAACGGTCATTATGGTAAATATTTCAAAAATGTTTCGCCGGACTATGGAGATGATTCATGTAGGGGTGGGTCCATTCTATCACCATGCTTCCGATGAGCCGGGGGCAAATTGTCACAGGGGCTCCAAAGCCCCGAAAAGGTCAGATAATTCATTTCTATAAGGTGGGGCTATGGTTGGGATGGGTACGTTACTTGCAAGGATGGCATTCTCGTGGGACCGGGACCCTCTATATGTTCACAACTTTATTACGATAAAGATGAAATAATGCACTTTTTTCGCGTGTAAAGTTTTGAATTAATAACGAACCCACATTTTGCGCGATCTTAACAGAACAATGCCAGTCAAATTGGGCACCACTATAACTTTTAGGGTAATTCGTTCTCCCTTGTTCTCTACTCTTGTTTTTTCCGTGTGGTTTATTTTTATTTCACCTTAGGGTGGTCAGGCACAATAGAGCTATTTTCTGGCGTCTATGTACTTCGGTCCGGGTGCACTGTACTCATGCGGGCTAAAGGAACGACTGGCGGGAAAAAATAATGCCTCCATGGTACTGTTCGTCGTCCATATTATGTGTGTATGGGACTATGATTTGTTTTTTTTTTTTTTTTATTTGTTTTTGGTTTTGTTTTGTTTTTTCTCTTTGTAGCATAAGCTTTACTTTCTCAGTCCTCCTTCACCGCCTTGTTTAAATGTTGTATCATTTTGTATTTAAACTGTGGAAATAAAGTCAAACTCAACACAGAAATTATCCTGGTTTTGCCGTAAGGGCAGGCCGGTTTTGCGGTGTGTGTACAGGGCACCTGCAGAGATTCCGAGCCCACAATTACCCAAAGGTGGCATACTGATGAAAATGCTAAACTGTGGAAACTCTCAGTTGTAGGCTAAGTGAAAACAACAAAGACCTGACAAATCGCTTGCATAAGGTTTATTCAATTTTTTGTGTGGATATTCACTGGGTTCCCTCATAGACAACTCTTTTATTGGTAAATGCATGGCAACGGTGCTCGAACTTCCTCATTATGCGTTCTTAACGGATATCCTGTCTATCCTGTCTTGTAGTAGGAGAGGTAGCATCTTTGTGCGAACAGGGAGGTGTGATCTAGTTACACCTCCCTGGTAAGATGGGGTAGGATTAAAGACCGCAGATACTTTGAAGTCAGTCGCGTAGCCACAGAGTGCCTAGGGCGGGGCCTAACCCCCCCCCCCCCCCGATGTTGTTCAGGCTCCCCAGACTTTTTGCGTCCTGATAAACATTGTTCCTCTGGCATTATGTATGTCATGTATGTCACTTATGTCACTTGAAAGTTCGGCCACAACAACGAGAGAGGGACAATAGTTTGAGGTCACGGGGTCAATGGCCTACGGAAGCTGATGAGGGGCGTGCTACGTCCGCCAATATGCCCGAATGAAGCACAACGGTAAAGGGTTAAGAACGCCTAAAATTCAAAATTGAAACAAGGGACTGCATGCGTAGTATTAGATAATGCCACCGCCTAACCATTTTCATTCATTAATTTTTCTGTGCGTCTTCAAACACAAGAAATTGACAATTAACTTGTGTTAGGCTACAATCCTCGACAAAAAAATGGGAACAACAAGCAAAACAGGCAATGAACGGATCATCATCCCCCATCACTCCCCCATTCAATGTTGTGGCAGCCCAAGGCGTCCTGAAACTTCAACCTTGATACCTTTTGTTCCTACTAATATATTTTTTTCTTAACACAGAAAGAAATAGCTCTAGTTTTATTTCTTTACTGTGCAAAAGTCAAGACCAAAACAAGGGAGTAAAAGCATACAGTTGATTTTAAAAGCAAGCAAATCGTTAAGGTCTCCATACAATAGCATTTTAAATGGGAACTTGGAGTGGCAAATCGTGATTTCGATTAGGCATAAATCAAACTTAATACAAATAAAAACCATGAGTCATTCATGATGTAATGGTTGCGGTAAAAAATTGCAATTGATTTCCTTCCTTGCCCAATTACACAATTTGATGATTGACAGACATTAATACTCCATGCAATGACATTTAATCCAAGTCAAGAAACCCTAGCCACAGTATACAGAGCACATAGAGGAGGTTTTGATTACAATCCTGCCCAAAGAACTGTGAAATTTTTTGCAACCTAAGTGGACTAGGAGCTCGGTGAAGTGGTAATAATAGACCTCCAGTAGCGGGTTTGGAAACTTGATATACCTCAGTTGAACAATAGATTACTGAGGTTAGAAAATCAACTTTTTTACCGCAAAAGACACAGCATGTTCAATTGAGAAATTTTGCGTTTGTTTTTCTTGACATGTGTGTGGTTAATTAAACATAATTGAAGTGCAGGTTTTAGATTTTCGTAGTTTAAATCAAAGCACCAATCCTCTCACCCCAAACTACACTTCTTGTGTGGGGTAACAGAAACTCCGACTCAATTGGCTCGGTATTTTGATTGACTGCTAATTCAAACAGTGCAGAGCAAAACAGTGCAAGACACCAAAGCTTGTATCGCGCAGCATTAACTGCGCCGAGAGTGTTTTGATTACATACATACTAACCCTGGAGCAATAAACTGAGATTGTGTCTGGATGAGGATGAATTTCAGACAATTGCTTAAGTAAGAAGGTTAGGAGCATTGGTACTGTTTGGGGTGAGAGAATTGGGCCTTAAAGGCATGCATGGAAAGACTATTTCCAAGTATAAAACAGTTAAATGGCCAGCTGGTTGCAATAAACGGAGGAACAAACGACGCTTTGACGCAGTGGAGAACCTTTTCGACCAACCTATTTAGACTCTAGCTGTAGTAAACATTCATAGTGGAAGTATAAATTTCCAACCATGTGTTTCAAAAAATACGGGATATTTAGCTGAAATTAACAGGGCCGAAGACACTGAGAAGTTCCATTTCCGCAATCTGAGAGGCATTTTTAGCCAAAATTTTCTCTGTACACTATGCGCCGACCAATGATGGCGCTCCGCTTAGAAAGTGTTATTCCTGCTTGCCCCCCCCCGACATCAACCTTTGCCCCCCCCCCCAGACCCCAACTGAAAAAGTCTGGTTACGCTACTGTAAATCTACAATGAACAGCGCACTACTTAAGATATTAGGCTCTATAAAACAGAACAGTCATTTGTGCACAATGCGATTTTACCAATGCACTTGGTTGTTATCTTCAACCTTTCTCCTTCAAGACCTAGAAAATAGTGTCATTTATTCCATTGAAAGATGAAATGGAAAGGTAAAAAAACTGAAAACGCCCAGCAACAATTGGGGGAAAAACAAAAGAAGTTAGCTGAGACTTAGAAAAATGATTTAGTTATCACTCAGTTTGATACGTATGCATCATGGGCGTCCGCAAGGGGGGGGCAAGGGGGGGCACTTGCCCCCCCCCCCCGGAAAATCAAACTTGTGAAAAAAAAATAATTAAAAATTAAAATAAAAAAAATTAAAAATAAATCATCAAAATACCTTTACTCACAGCGTCAGTTTTTACTCGCGAAATATGCGGACATTTGACCAGGAATAGCAAAAGAGAAGATGGTGCAGTATGCTGAATAGTGAAATCGTAACTTGGGGACCATCATTCGTGATATCTATTGGAAATTTGTAATTGTAAAAACTGTGTACTAGGCTCGCCTAGTTGTCAGGTATGTACTGTGCATATGGCATCCGACCACTGATGAATGCGTTGGTCTTGGTTTGGTCCCGTGCTGATCTCAAGTGGTGACGCGCGGGTGTAACTTGGATATACAAGGTGAATACGGGGGTGGGGGAGGGGGTGTATGCATGGTTCATAATTAGGTAACGGACATAGGCCTATAGGCTGTTTGACAGTTGTAAGTTTTATCGTGCATAGGCGTGCGAGGCCGTTACCGAGAGGCAGATTTCCCTTCAACAATTTTTTTGCATTGAAAATTCTAAAAATCTAAAAATTACAGACATGAAATTCCTGTTTCAGGGCTGGCTACATGCAGCTTATAACACTCGCCAAATGTCGTTTCCGGCCATCTGGAGGGTTTGTAAGGCCCAAAATTTTCTTGTACGCTCCGCGCCAACCGATGATGGCGCTCCGCTTAGATAGTGTACACAATTCAATTATCCATGATTTTTTCCTTCAACAATTTTTTACATTGAAAATTCTAAAGATTACAGACATGAAATTCCTGTTTCCAGGCTGGGTACACGCAGCTTAGAACACTAGCCAAGTGTCATTTCCAGCCATCTGGAGAGTTTGTAAGGCCCAAAATTTTCTTGTACGCTCCACGCCAACCGATGGTGGCGCTCTGCTTAGATAGTGTACACAATTCAATCATCCATGAATGATCTTGCCCCCCCTTATAAAAATTTCTGCGGACGCCCATGGTATGCATGGAAAAAGGAAGTTAATTTTAAATGCTCCCAGCTCTACCGTCCGTTGTTGGTAATCCTGCATTCTGATTGGTTGAGCAGAGGTTTGTTGTTTTACTGCTCACGGTCAATAAACGTAAAGACAGTGATAAAGGTAGAGTTTTTCACACATTTTCAGTGGTAGGAATAAACCACATTTGTCTGATCATTACTGTCTCATAAGCCGTCTTGACTCCAAATTAGCAACATAATGGACTCGACTTCGCCTCGACCCTTATTTTGCCAACTTGGAGTCTAGACGGTTCATTCACCATAATATAGTCAGCCAAATGCGACTTATCCCTTAAATATCGGTACCGCCACTTCATTGAGATTTTAAGTCAATTTGAAATATCCCGCAGGTGCACTTTCGTGTTAGTATTAATGTATAATGAGCCTATACTGACATGAAGCAGTTTACCCACCCAAAATGAACAGAATCCAAGAGATGAACATATCGCTCTAATATAGTTTCAATAAAAATGGTTCTGTTAAAAAACATACTTTAAAGGTATTTCATGAAAAGCACTAGCCTATTAGATATATATGATCATAGCACTATGGAAAGGTGTAGCTACATACGTCCAATAGGACTTGCCAGCGGACTGAGACACTTTACAAAAAGGGGTAAAATAGTCATCTGGTCAACGTTTATGTAAAAAAGCACATGCAGGAGGATCGTCCGCAACTCCCCCTCCTTGGTGACGTCAATGGATCTTCGGGGTATAAAAATTTTATGCGTTGCGTTCGCCTACTTAAAAAGGACCTTAAGCCTGAGATAAGTGCTATAAAATTACCGGTAGACTACACATATGGACCTCGTATTCCAGTTTTATTTCACTGCAAAGTGATTGCAAAGAGTGAACACTTTTTCAAGATTAGCTTTGGATGTTGAAATAGTCACTGAAACATTTTGTAGGATTGTCTACTAGCCTACGCAGGGTATTACCATGCAGCCCATGCATATTATCCTTTATGCGCAAACCAAACTGTTGAAAATGCCTTCAAAAAGACAGTAACAAACTACAAATAAAAAGGCATACATGTGGATCCCTGCTGCATATGCAACAGGTATTCAAATGTATTTCGTTGTTTTTGTTAATTAATTTACTTGCACTGTCAGCAGAGAGAAAGCGGTTCCCATTCGCATGCTGAAGGAGCAGCCTCCCGCATAGACAAATATATTCTGCCTCCTCATAGAAAGCACTTTTGTTTTATATTTAGCCAGCAAATAGGAATGACAATATGACAATGATCCATGTATGCCTACGGCACCCTTAATCCCCACACCAGGATGACACTAGACTCATTCTGAACTAAAAGAGGCGGTTTAACCCTGGGTGTCAACTATCTATCAGGGGCACGCCACTTGTTCTCTCTTTTTGCATAAACTGATGTTCCCTATTTATTTTCTCAATGCCACAGCCTCATTGTAAAACAAAAGAGTGTGGATAAATTTTAGTCCCCTCCCCCCATTTTTACAATTATTTTGTTCGGTCAAGATTCGCCTCTATCGCGTCATTGAGGTCCTGTAATATCTTGTATTTCGTCATACAATTTGTCATTGTATTTATAGTATTTTGCCGGAAGGGAACCACCAAAAAAGAATAATGTGGATTTTTTTGTCGGCATCTTAATTGTCTCAGAATTCACCATCTCTCTCAGAAATCTCAAAATCACCATTTTTTTCTTGTCCCCTCTCGGCCACCGTACAAAATCAATCAGTGAAGCTGACCGAAAAAAGGCTTCTATTTCGTGGGACCAAAAAAACTAGACCCGGACCAAAACATCTAGCTTTTTTTGTCCTACCCGAGACCAAAAAGGCTAGCTTTTCTTGTCCTAGGACGAAAAAACTGAGAAACTCCAGTTTTTTTGGTCTCGTCGGACAGAGGACCAAAAAAACTGCCACATAGGAAGATCCCCTAGAGATAACACGGATGCAATACGGAGTATGAAGGAAGCACACGGATGTAACTGGGCAGCAACACGGTATACCCACGGTGGTATACGGTTCCCACTACATAGAATACTCCAGGTAATGAATATTTTGGTCATTAATTTCTCTAGCGATAGCATAGTTGTCAATGTCAACAATGGCTAGCAACCCGGGGGCGAGTACGCCTGAAGCTCTACAAACAATGCTTCTAATGGTTGACATCATAAAGGCAAAATTTTCATTGCAGAATCTATTGATATGCAGCAACAGCAGGAACTAAACGATGAACAAAACGCTGCAAGAAAACGGAGGTGTGTCTGGGTGAAGTCGTGGCTCCTTTGGCGGGCATCTTGATGGGCTGATTTAAAAAAATTGGACATAAATAAGTATTCTCCATATGTAGATCTTTGTGTAAGATAATTATTTGTGTGAGGAAAATATACAAAATGGGGAACCCGGATGAAGCCGGCAATAATACGGACCTCTCGATAACAACACGGACTTAGGCTCCCGGACGTATTCGGTGGCTACACGGAGGTACACGGTACCAACACGGAGGAGTACGGAGAGTTTTCCATCCGTGTACTCCGGGATAAAAAATAAAGCAAGCTTTTTTTTTCCGCCCCGGACATGCCAGTGCGCCAAGGAACATACCGGATACTACCTCGGCGTATACACGAAGGGAGATGCCGGCGATAACATGGAGGGACGATCCGTGGTCATCCGGGATGAGATCCGTGTTAGTGTAAAAGGGGTATAACTGGCTAACGATAATCCTAGTCCCTAATCTAATCTCTAACCCGGACAAAAAATACAATACAATGGCAACAACCAATCAAGAAATACCTTCTTAAATAGTGCTCATCAACCCGAAAATTCCTGTGTGTGAAATCTTGTTACCCATAAAATATTACAAAAATTCTCATTCAGCAGTCAGCAGTGACTGAGACAGAATTAATGTTTTTTCTCACTTGAAAGACTTCTCAGAATGTCTGCTGATTCTGGTAAATAATCAATAAAAAATCGAAACTACAAGTGCTGGAACAAACGGCTACTTCGTTCTTTTCGTTTATTTTTTCTCTCGTTTACCATATGAAAAACAAGATAAAGCAGAAAATATCTTCACAATAATCTAGGTAATAAACAATAGAGAAAGAGGGTGGCCTTAAAACCTTTTGAAGACTGTATTGATTCACTCCCTGAGATGAAGAAAAACAAGCAATGAAGAAAGAACATTAACAATAATCAAATATTCACATATTAATTTAGTACTGAGTGGGACATTGTGAAACTCTTAAGAGCACATAATTAATCATATCACAAATAGTTCTTTAGATAATTGTTGCTGAGATTATGTTTGAATAAGGTTGATGAAGGATGTGTTTTACCAAATTTCACAAAGAATTTCAAATAGTACTTGCTTGTTTGATAACGTAAGCACTGTTCAAGACATTTGTAAAGGGGTCGAGACCTGTGCATGATACCGGCTTTCGTTGTATCATGATCTCATGTATGGTCAAAATTGCTGTCACACTCTGATTGACCCTTTCAAGAAATGGAGAAAATACCCTTTTCATGCTACTGACTTAATTTATGGTTTATTTTAGAAGTTTCGAATTGGACAAATATGGAAAGGAAGTTTGTCCTTTGTGTGACCTCGTTTTCTCTTTACCGGGTCGTACCATTAGGTTTTCCCAACCATTGCTGAAATATCACCTGACGGAAGTCAAATAGTATGATTATTTTTACAGCCTCAACACCAAAACATGCTCAAAAGGAAGCATTTTTTGTAAGTATCGGCTAAACCAGTAGCGTTTAGAAAAGGATCACACATATTTCTTTATATGGCAATTATTACATAATCGTGATAAGTTCCGGACCGGTAGTGCTGCCCGCCTCACCTTTATGTTCTTCAGCGTTCAACACCGTATGTTTTTACACATGGACCGTACGGGAATCTTTCTCTCAGGGGCGGTGACTTTTTGTCCGACACTAGATTCAACCCCAGGGCGTTAACTCTGCGTCTGAGGCACCGAAGTCTACCCGATTCAGCAAGGTTTTGACCAACTAGGGGGCGGGGGCTGTAGCCCCTATGTAGGCCCTTTTGTCCCGCACGGTCATGAATTACACAATACACAACATATTTTGGGAACGTCTGGAGACGTCCCGCTAAAAAATGTTTGACATATTTAGTTGATCAGCGCCCTCATCTGAAAGTTTACTGACGCCTTAACAATTAACACCTTCAGCAGTAGAACTAAAGCCAACTCGCTTGCAGTATAGTAGAGTGTTAATATTGCATTTACTGACTGGAGGACTCGGGTACTCAGTGGCGAGTTTGGAGAGGGTGATTACCTCACATCCTCATTCGTGTAAATCAGCAGAACATTATTTACAATAATAATGAAATCCTTGACTAACAGACTACATTCTTGAACATATCAAACAACTGTAGACGCCAATATCTTGTCTATTGTTCGAAACTTAAAGGACCAAACCTCTAACCTCAGACTACAATTTTGGTAAGGGGTACCGAAATTCTCAATTGGCTCGGCTCTTTGATTGACAGCTAATTCAAACAATACAGAGTGCCAAAGCTATAAAACACAGCATGAACGGTACTGAGAGTATTTTATTACATAAATGAGGTTTTCTTTACTCACATTGAAGCCATAAACTGAGATTGTATCTGGATGAGCATGAAGTAAGAAGCTTAAGGAGAATTGGCATTGTTTGGGGTGAGAGAACTGGGCCTTTAATTTCGTATTATGTATTCCGTGAATATGAAGTTACAGTGACAGAATTTGACTGACTGGACTGCAAAACAAGGCAGTTCAGAGCTACACATTTCTTTTCGTCCAGGGCAATCGAGATCACCCATGCAGACACAAACGACACGACCCCGTCATTGTTGGTAGTAGGCCTACTCTTTTCCAAGGCTATCCTGACTTTGTTATCCCCTTTTCTGTGAAAGTAGCCTATGTGTCCCTCAACGAGTGAAACTAGGTCTGGTATTACTGAGCCAACGGAGGAGATAACGCGGAAAGAGTCGTCAGAGGCAAGACCGATAGTAATGGAGCAATGGTAAGCTGCGTTGTTTTCATTAAAGTTTAGTAAAATGAGGTCGTCCCCCAGTCGCAACGTTCAACAAAATATCAAGCAAAAGAAAGACAATTACAGTACACCACACCTTTTTTGGAAGGAGGTAAGTCTTAGAAGAGAAAACTAATTATATACGACTATCTAAGCAGAGCTCAACCACGGGTTTGCGCTGAGCGTACAGAAAATTTTGAAAGATAACGACCCTCAGACAGCCGAGAATGATCCATCTTTTTATTTCAGACATATAAAGGTTATGAACCTTCACAAGCTCAAAGAAAGGGATTGATGAACGATTGGCTTTGACGCAAAAGGAAACGTGTCGATGTATTGGTGCAGAAAAATGCTAATAAATATGTTATTGCATTTCACCGGACAAGAACATCAACAGTGAGTTCAGCCTATTTATGTTCGTGTTTCGTTGTTGGCAGAGGAATCTATGCCAAAATAAACAATAATTGCCCTGAAATCTAAGCGTTAGTTAGCTCTGAGCGTACAGAAAATTTGAAAAGTCACGACCTCTCAGAAGCCGGAAGTTATATTTTCTAGACTTGTGAGCAGGAGTTACTTTGAACTTTGCAATAAAAGTTCATTTCAATAAAAATGATTAACAGAAAAACGAGCGAAAAAAAACTACCAGAAAATTAGCCTGCGTAGCGCCTCTGTGGCGCACCTGCAGCCACCTTTTGATTATTTCGTAGCGATGAGGTGGACGAAAAAATACGTCCGCCCCGCGGGCTACCAGAAAATATGTATCTTTAAAAATTTTTTTCTGGCAAAAACTTTGGGTTCTCTATCCCACCTACAGAGTACGCTCGATACGTCTGTGTAATCTGATAGTTGGAAACATCCCACAGCTCTTTGTAACATTTGCCCATACAATATTCTACCATTTCGGGGAAAAAAGGCTGATAAAGTTCTTGCTCTAGGAACGATGTAAAAGAGGCCTACCTTGAAAATATGAATGAGATTGAGATTCTCACGGTAATAAAGAAAAAAAAAACCCAATAGAACCGAAAACTAAAGTGCGCAAAGTGCACAGAAACTTTTGTAAAGTGGGTAACAATTTTGATAGAAAACAATAAAAAATACCTCTATGCTCGTTCAAAAGACACCTAAGTGTAAGCCTACGGACAGAGGATGGAGATGAACCTAATTCACTCGTCGATAAGTGTCTCAGCCATTGGGCTTTATATGGCACTAACTTTGGCCTAAATAATGAAACATGTGAGAAAGTTTACCGCGCTAAATCTTATTGGAACAATCGACATAGCTCCAGTCGTGAAAAGGTGCTGGAAGATCTTGTAGGAGAAAATTCCAACTGGAATTTTATGCAGAATTTTCAAATATCGTCGTACACCCCTCCGGTCGCGGACAACCCTGTTTGTTGAAACTAGAATAACCTTCAAAACATACAGGGGAAATACACAATTTATATCATACAATGAAAAAATCTCGAATATCAAGGGTAGGCTACAGTATTTAAGACCCCTCCCAAATGCACCCCTGGATCCGCCCAGGGTCGTGCAGAGCTAAAAGGAACATAGAGTTGGGGGTGGATTTTGATAGTTTGAGGCGTACTCGCAACGGAACATTATTTCAATGCTTTTCTAAAAACAGAACTGCCCTTCCGTCTACAGAAATGTGTATGGCTTAAGCCCTGCTTGGGAACGTTCTGGTTTTTTGATCGAAGTTAGCGGATCGTGCCAGCCACTCCTTTTCTTCATTGTCGTCGGCCTGTCAATATGCACAAATTGTGTAGCTCAAAAGTAAAAAAAAAAGTTTCATGTATAATCCTGACGAAAAATGAACCATGTTGCCTAAGTACTGTTAAAAGTCTTAAGTGCTGTAAGGTGTACCACATTGCGCGCATATGTGACCAAAATTTCATAAGTGCCCTCAGATAGTTTCAGTCAAGGCACCAAAATGGCTCCTAAAACTAAAAGTGTTTAGGTAGGCGCCCTTCCCAGCATGCAATGTATGGAACACTTGTTCAAGTTTGGGTATCTTCATGACAAGGTTCATGCTGCAGGAATTGTATCTTGATTTTCCTCAAAGAAATAGTACATCGACTCGAGTCACTGACTCTACTCGAGTCACATAGAACCTAGCAAATGACTTGACTCGACTGCGAGATTGGGTGACTCGTTAAAACTCTGCTTTTCAAGCTTGATTGATCAACATTGATACTGAAAGATTTACAAATTATAAACCAGTTGAAAAATTATGGCTCCTAACATTTCTTTATTTTTGAGCCAGTGACGACTAATTTTCGTTTTTTTCTGTTAACCCAATGTCAAAGACTTGCATCAATGATCTCCAGGACAAAGAGATGGAAATTTAATCAGAAGAGGAAGTGACGCCACAGCTGATCGTCCATTAAGTCAAATAACCAGGAAGATTAAGTTCATAGTGGCAACTTAAAAAGCAAATTTCTTGGTTGTTGAAATGTCAAAAAATGTCAAAGTTCTCTGCTTTATTTCTTCACAATATTTTACGTCAGTATTACGTGTATAGGGGAAAGATTAAATTATAATTCAGTTAACCTGGTGACTGGTATTAAGGAGGCACATTGCAACAGTATACCTCTTTGGATGTATTACTTTTTAATATAGGACTGTTAATTCGTAGTTGGGACAACGGAGTATTAATTACTGTTATGCAAAGCTATTTAGATGTATAAATCTAGTGTTAGGTTAAAAATAGGGTAGACATGGATTTCAACGGGGAGTCGATTGCTTTCTAGGAAAATACCAGATCAACAGTTGTTGTGAAGATATGCACTCTTGGCATGTCCTATTTATGGAACGGGAACAGTCACAACATGCTTTCGTGGAAACAAGAGGTTTACATACTAAGCCGGGAGGGGGTGGGCATTTCTGGGTTTCACTGAAAACAAAAACTAGTCAGGAATGTGCCTCTCTGATTAATTAATTGACTGACTAAAATATAAATTAGTTGTGGACTAGTCAGTGTTCACAAAATTGTTAGTTGATTAGTCGGGACCACAAGGACTAATCCACTGACTAATTTGAGACCACCGACCAGTCAGCTGACTAATTTACACTCTAGTCAGTCAAATTAGTCAGTAGAGGCACCATTGTGACTATGTTTTTTGAGTGAATTGTTCCCAGGGCCGGGAGAGGTTGAGTGGGTCAGTTTGTTGGTAGACAGTATGGACATCAGAAAGGGTGGCTGCTCTAGGGCTAGGACGGGGGTTGGTAAACTCTGGTGAACCGATTGGGTTCAGACCGCGCTGCAGAAGGGCTTGCATTTTCAGTGGAATGTTCCGCTCATCGTGGGATGTAGGTGGTTTCAAAGGTTATCCGATCGTTGCGCCGGTTCCGGTTGTAGCATAGCAGTTGCTCACGTAGTCACAAAAAGATTTTGTCAATGGCTTGATTGGTAAAAGAAAGGGGATAGTCTTCATTTAGGAACTATTGTTTCAAATCAAGAAAATTGTTCAATTTGGTCAAAAGTACCGGAGCAGATAAGATTGTATCTGAGGGCTTGGCAACATACAATCGATTCTTTCATATGTTTGGGGAAGCTATTAAAATCGGTGAGCGTGGCGATTGGTGGGCTTAATAAAATTCGATTCCTGAATATACATAATTTTGAATAGTGACAAGTACGTCCTGGAATGGGACGGTACTAGGAGAGAAATTCGAAGTGAAATTGGTTGAGTTTAAACCTTTATGTTACTAATTAGATAGTTTTGCCCTCATCTCCAGATCCCTATTACTATTGCATCAAATCCGTCACTGACACTACCCCCTCCCCCTTGTATAACTACCATGCAGTCCTCCGATCGCTCGTGAAACGTGTTAAGCAAAACCTGGAATATTTTGACTTCTGACCCCTCAATTAATACATCTCTTTTTGACCCCCCTCCCCTGTGACTAACTTACCCTAACCGTAAACCTTCAGGCAACCGCGTAATTTAAAGTCGAACCTATTTCATTGGATGACTATTCCCAGGTCGAGTCATACCAAAGACTAAAAATGGAACCTACTGCCGTTGTGCGTGATGCTCCGCATAAGCAATGGCGTAGGGAAATCAAGCCAGTGAGCCCACAACTGAAAAAAAAACCGTGGCTCGACTTGAACCAATAGGTTGGAAAACGGGCTGTAAAACTCCTGTAACTAACTAACTTCACAGGATGGCCCGGTATATTTATTCCTAAAAGGGTGACTGCGTTTTTCTTTTAACATGAAATTTTTATTTTCTGATACTACTTTCAGTTATAACGTTATAAGTCTTGGATTAGTCGGGTCAATTTTGAATGGGCTCAGAATTGGTCCAGAACTGGAGATACTTGAATCGGGCTGAAAAAGACTGACTCGTGTCAGCTTGAGTCTATTCCAGTAGAGACCATAAAAGATGAAGGTAACGTAAGGTCACACACATATCGCTGAATCATTCACAAATGGTCAGTCACTTACAGCCAACTAAGTTACAAGGTGAAGAAAACTGCGAAAGTGATGCATTAAATGGCCCTTTACAACCGCTGTCACATAACAAGGAATTCGAATCGAAATTCCAATCCGATTTTTTGTGACTTCTTTGTTAAAATCTTTTAAATTTCCGGTGCGAAAGAGCCAACACTTCGCAGTGTAGAATATATGATTTTTTTCAGAGGTATGACAATACACTATTACCTGATTTTTCGGACAGCTTTTATCATTCATGTTTAGTCCGATAAAAGCTGTCCGTCGATGTGACGTCAGCACATTATTAGTACAAATTTGATTTCCGTAGTCCTGAGACACAGATGACGTACTACTACACAGGTTGGCAAATTTTGAGTTCCTTCCGGCCAGAGATGGAAAATCATTTGATAAAACTCACAAGTCGGATCGGAATCCGATCCGAATTCATCGTAGTGGTTCAAATAAAATGAAAGCCAAAGAGCAAAGAACATGCTTGTTATACTGTTCGTACATTGCCAAATGGTCTGAATCAGAAATGACACTGAATTGATGACACTGGATTAGGAAATTTGCCAGAATTGCTGAACTCTATGGAATTGGCCTTGATATAGTCACCCCAAAGGTCCAACCCATGAAGAATGCTTTCACGTTACGTCATAATTAGTAAGTCACACCCACTAGAGGCAATAATCAAAAGTGTCATTCAAACGGAGGTATAGTCAGCTGCTTCTCAGCTAGCCAGAGTACACAAATACTTGCCCGTCAAAAGGGCGATGCTTATGACGTAAGTGAATGCACCGTAAATCTACAGAGGGGTTGCCATACCCCTTGCTTTTATCTGCGATGACCATGGTAAGAAAGGTGCTTCCCTCCACATTTAGTCTTGACGAGTCATCAATAGGAGGATGAAGCAGACAATTTAGCTGCATGGTTCTCGTTGTGAATTTACTAAATCGGTTTGCACACTGAAGAAACATAGGCCTATACTAGTATACTGAAATCACGCGTCCATTCTCTGTATTCTGTATAGGCGTAACATGGGCATATACTTCACACAATTGTATTTAACACGTGACAGGTCCACGAAGCAGACTGAATTCGTCTCCCACCTCCGAATTGTGGAAAAATTATAAGCACATATTTAAAACAAATTAAAGAGCCCATGAAATGACTCAATGACAACGATTTGGAGTCATTCTCTGAGGCTATCTATCACCAAAAAAGCATTTATTTTTAAAAATTCTGCCCCACAAAAGAGAAATGCTCAAGTGAAATGGTACCCTTTCAGCACAACAGCTGAAAAAATGTAAACGATGTAAAAGTGCATTGAACCAAGAATGACATCATCACAGGAATCCAACTTCACAGTGTGTGTATTATAATGCTATGTTTAAGTAACATTTTGCCCACAGATTGCGTAGCATGAGACCAGTACTGGTCAAATAATTTCCGCTGAATTATATCCGAAGAATGTCCCAGTATAAAGCCAAATTAAATATATCAATCAAAATTTGAAATTCTCACTCCCAGTTCCTCAAAAGAGGAATTTTATCATTATTCACTAAAGCTGTCCCATTCATCATATTAGGCCTATCAGTTTGAAGTTTTAGGTTCCAGTCCTAGTCGATCTATTACTAGACAGCAATTCTTCCAACCAGAAAAAGAAAATATTTCAACTCACATTCATTCAGATTGTTGAATAAGAAGACTGATATCTCACCCGGATTCCTTTGAAAGACATCCCTTCCAAGTAAAATTTGTCACAAACATCATTGTAGAAATCAACCAATGGATCTTGTACTAGCATAGACTTCAAAATGCATGAAGTTGAAATAGTAACTTCATACCAACTTTTGATAACTAGAAAGCCAACAGGCTTAGTGATTCCTTGCCGTATGATATATCATAGCAAACATGGAAACAAACATGACATGTATGAGATCCCATACAATTATCCTACTTAATTGAGATATAATACTAGTAAGGTCAAAACTTTTTGACCTCATGTGACCCAAAATGACCTTTCGACCCCTTAAAAACAATAGTGATCACCTTACCAACACGTCCATCAACATGGGTAATTCAAAATTAAGCTTAGTAAAGAATGAGTATGGAAGTACTACCACCATGGTATGAGATCCCTCACAGTTATCCCCCTAAAAATATTATATAGTTAAATAGTAAATATCATTAAGTTTGATCTAACTGTCACCTCAAACCTTTGATCTCCACACACAAGAGGAATTTCTCACACAGCTTTAATATTCCAGAAAACTGTCTCATTACTTGATAAAGCGGTATTTTGAAACCATTTTTATCAAAAGTTTGGTCAATGGGGACAGCTCTCCATTCTGAAGTCTCTATGTTCCGATGCCTCTATGTTTCGAAAAGTCTGCATTGAGGTTAGTGTTTAAACAAGCCCTCATCGACACACTCTCCTTCAAGCATTGGATGAAATACTGTGTTCTCACATACCCCGCGCTCGAGGCAACACTGTATTACCTCACGCTCGAGTAACGTGGGAACGCGGGTTAACGCGGGGTCGGTGTTTAAAATTTGATCCACCTCAATTCGCAGGGTTAAGCAGTTTTAAACATCGTGTTTGTTTTAATCAAGCAAGGTCACAGGTATTTATCGCACTGATGACAGGTATTTTCTTACATTTTACTGTAATCGGTGTGTGAAATATTTGGCCTCGTTACTATGGTAGCACTATCCAATTAATGAAACACTGGGTACGCGAAAACACAGACTGGAAAACACGGGGTTAGCCTGTGGTTTTTTCTGATTGTAAACACAAGTTAACACTGGGTGTTGCGGGGTATGTGAGACCAAGCCTAAAGAGACATCTGAACAGAGATGTGTAACCTTGGCTATTACTGACGGCAATTTTTGCTTTATGGGGGAAATGTCCCACCCATAGTCTATGGTATCCTTTGCAAATTAACAAAAGCAGATATCCCTATTAATCCATAATTTAACAAGACTTTTAATTCGCCTTTTGTCTACTTATACTGTAAGTACAGCATAACATACAGTACAAGTTTTCCTTGTTTGATACACAGTATACAGCATTATACTTGCTCTTATTACCTGAACTACTTTTAAATGACAGCAGCAATGCAAAATAAAATCTTAATACTTTTGAAAAGAGTCATAAAGGGTAATCTTGAAGCAGTGGTTCTATGCATTAAGCTTTATGGTACACTTTTTTTTTTTTTTTTGGGGGGGGGGGATAGTGACATGGATAAAAATGAAATGTGAGACAAGAATTCCCACTCGATGATGATATTTGACATAACTATATAATCCTTCACACAGGGGTTACTTTTTTGGTGCGGTTATCCAGATATAAGCAGAGATGAGGCAAGTAGTATCCTGATACATTTATGCTATCAAAAATTTAAAACAAAATCTAGAATGAAACTAAGTGACAAATAATCACTGTAGAGCATATTGAAAGTGTAAAGCAGAAACACCAATCTAGACAGACACCAATGTTTAAAGTTTTGTTCAACAAAATTCCTTAAATACAAACACACTATTTGTTCAATTCCACCAGCTTCTATGTAAAGGACACTAATTTCTGAAGGGTGTCAATCTACAGTATTTCTAAGATGACTTTCAGTTTAGAAACTTGATCAGTGTACATGAACTTCTCCATCTCCAGACAATGGCTAGGCAAACAACTTTTATTTGTGGTCAGATGAGACAAGATAATGTGGACAGTTATTTTATGCTGGATTTAGCAGAGGTGTGACTTTCATGGAGGTCTGACATTTTGACCACAAATAGAGTACTGAATGCCTGAAGGGAATGGCAGGAAATAGGAGTATATACAAACAATGGGCTGTCATGGTTATGTACTGAGATAAAAATAAGCTTTCTTCAGAGGGTTTATAAGAGTCAATTAACACCACTTATACAGTGAAAAGCTTAAGTCAATTGAGCTGTATGTTTGTATGAGGTACACGTAATCCTTCAGGACACTGTGGGGATAACTGGCAGTCAACTGTGAAAAATTGGGCTAGATAACTGTGACCAAATGGCAAAGAATGGGTCAGTCACAATTTGATTCACTCTATTAGGCAATGACAGTTCATGTGCGCTGAAGGGTATTTGATACCAAATGATCAGTGTAAATTAGGTTCTTTTTTGTAAAACTAATTAACTGTGGTATATCTAATTCATCAATTCCCACTTCCAATTAATGCATGCTTGCATGCACATGTCCTCATGAGGACAGTAGGCACAAGGTTTGTCAAATATTAGCATTTTTTCCCACTAAATTTAATATTTTCTTCAGGGTTATTGAAAAAGCAATGTAGGTATGTTATAAAAGAGATTCTTGTGCATCACACAGAGTACTCTCTGTTCAAAGTTTATACTTATGAAGTTCCATATCAGTCATCTACTTAGTGTGCACAGAAGCATCTTCTTACATTTTCAGACTATGTCCCTAAATGACCCTTATACAGACTGTTTAAACTCACATGTTCCACATCAGTTTCATGAAAATCTATTTACTTGTGGCTGCAAAATCAGCATACCCATTGATGCATTGCTGCATTGAAGCATGTATGCCAGCCTGATGAGCAGATTTTGCCTTTTAAGATTTTATATTTTGCTCTGCCCACTTTTTCATGTATTAATACTTGGAACTTAATGTAATAACAGGGCACAATTTCATGCCAGAATCAACATACTGTACAGTAACTACCATGTGATGTGCCTTTTTGTGCACCTTAGACCTTCTTCCTATGAGTTTGCTTCAGTACTTTACAAATGCATTTTCAAAATTACCTCACTAAAGAATTTACATAGTGAAGTTAATAAACTGTTCCAAAAAAATTATATACCCTATGCCTATTACATTACACATGCCAAATTATTCTTACCCTTTCACCCTAACCGCTCATGGATATTAAATTCAACAGTCATATACTCTTTTGAGATATAGTGTTTGCAAGGTTTAGATGTTTTGAACTCTGATGACCCCAAATGACCTTTGACATCCAATAAAAACAATAGGGGTCATCTACTCAATATGGACAATCCACTTAGTAAATATGAGATTCCTGGCAGTTACCTTTCTTGACATATGGTGTTTACAAGTTTTTGAGCTTTTCATCTCTGATGACCCCAAATGACCTTTGACCTCCACCAAAAATAATAGTGATCATCTACTTAATATGGGCAATCCACCTGCTATGTATGAGATCCCTCTCATTTACCCTTCTTGAGATACAGTGTTTACAAGGTTTTGACCTTTTTCCCTCTGGTGACCCCAAATGACCTTTGACCTCCATCAAAAACAATAGGGACCATCTACTCAATATGGACAATCAGCAAGGTAAGTATGAGATTGCTCACATTTTTCCTTCTGGAGATATCGTGTTTACAAGCAATTTCCAAGGTATTTACATTTTGACCTCTGGTGACCCCAAATGACATTTGACCTCTACCAAAAAAAATAGGGACCATCTACTCAATGTGGACAATCTACATGCCAAGTTTGAGATCCCCTGGGGTTACCATTCTTGAGATATCGTGTTTACAAGCAGGCGTCACACACACACATACACACACACACACATACACACACACGACATCACCATCGCATAGATTCCTTGCCTGCCTTCGGCAAGGAATCAAAAATATGGAACCAAAAGATCAGCTAGTCTCCGTCCCCACTATATTTACTGTTCCTTTTCTATGAACCAAGTCAAGTTGCAGCATTAGCACATGCATCCAAAACAGCACAGAACCTGTTGGTAGTATTTTAAGCATGGAAGTACTACCTAGTACTTCCATGTTTTAAGCCACTGTACGTGCAGAATGGTATACAGTATTGCATATGGGCCTGTGTAATGAGAGAATCACTGCTTCCTCCCCAATAAAAATAATAGTTACGTAACACTGGAAGACAAATGGATGCAGTTACATCCCCCAGGAGCCTGAGGTATTTTTCTGTGTGTATAACCTCTTACCACGGAACTTCCAAACACTTGTACCATGTATTGTATACCAAACAATTTTCCCTGCATGCTAGTTGGCTCAAGGAATATTGAGTCACAAAACTCCATCTGTTGAACAGGGATATACCTAGGTGTTAAAACCCCCCTTTTCACTGGTTTTGAAAAGCAAATATAGGTTTAGGTTTTGTAATGATAATTTGTCGATTATATCAATCATTTTAGGCCATCTAAACATGCAAGATTGTGTAACATCAACAGAGCAGGGTATAGTGCAAGTGCACTATAGTACACACACTGTGAAGATGGGTTCCTGTGATGATGTCATTCTTGGTTCAGTGCACTTTTACATTTTTCAGCGGTTGTGCTGGAAGGGATACCATTTCACTTGAGCATTTCTCTTTTGTGGGATGGAATTTTTTAAAATAAATGCTATTTTTGTTGATAGATAGTGTCAGAGATGAACCCAAATCATTGTTACTAAGTCATTTCATGGGCTCTTTAAGCATTTTCTCGGAAAATATATAGGTTTTGAGCGTGGGAAAAACAAATCAGCCTCGCACATCAGTAGATCAAGTATCGGGTACGTCTGCATCGACAACTCGTCAACAATAATCCTGGTCTCGAAAACGGAAAAGTTTTACCACAAAGTTGAAAATGATAAAGTTTTCATTTGGCGTCGTTTTTAATCGATTAATTACAGTTTAAATTTGACATTTGACACGGTGAACCTGTGGAGACTTTCACTGACGTAACAAGTCCCGTCCCTTCGTGTGTTGTACGCTAGTATAGATACCTGAGAAGCAATTGACGGCCCACGTGTGAAAACACTGTTAGTGCATGGAGCTACTTCCGTGTTAGTAGCTCCATGGTTAGTGTTATCTTTTGGCAAGCAGTGGGCGTGGCTTACCAATTGCGGTGTCACGTGAAAACACCCGATACTGTAAACACTTCAGACAAAACAAACTCTTCAAACATCGGTGCACAAAGTATGAATAAAAAAAAAAATAAAAACTGGGAAAGGAAATAAGAAAAAGAAGGAAAGAAAGGGGGAAAGGGAAGGAGAAAGACGAGACACATTAGGAAGTGCAGTTTGAGGCAACACGGATAACAGCTGGAAATTAAATCTAGTACAAAATAACAAATGTCATCGGTGAACAAAATTATGAATAAAAAATAAAGTAAAAACTGGGAAAGGAAATAAAAGAAAGTAGGAAAGAAGTAGGGAAAGGTAAGGAGGTAAGGAAAGAGACGCGACATATTAGGAAGGGTTTGAGATGATACGGATAACAGCTTGAAGTTAAATCTAGTACAGATAAGATTGTATCCGAGGGCGTTGCAAAGTACAATCGATTCTTTTCATTACAATTCGCCCACCCACTAAAGTTGCTGGTTTAACTCAGACCACAAGCCGTTTTTATCTTAACCACAAGATCTGTAATCTGTACTTGGGCACGCGACTTCTCTTCAATGTACTTAGCATATGTATCTGCAACACAACACACGGTATATGTACAAAGCATATTGAACATCCCGCCAGCTGGTATGAGTTGACGTGATTGGCCTCCGTTGCGATGACGTATCTAGCTCGTTTTAGCATTTGCACGCTAAAATCACATACAGTGTTTATCGCTCGTTTGCATTGGCCAAAGTGAGATCGACGTCACGGCAGTCACTTCATGTAATCGACAATAAGAGGCTCCTTTTGTTTTTCACGTAATCGAAGATAAGAGGCTCCGTTCGTTGTTTCGGGTGTGAACTGGATTGCTGTATTTTCAAGGTAATTCACACACGCAGAAGGGACAAAGAACCTTTTGTGATGCCAGGTGTAAGAGATATAAGTATTTCCACTAGCTTGATTCGATTAATGCAAGCGTTAAGCTGAAGCACACAGTATATTTGCAGGAGCTTTAAATATCTGATGTGAATATCATTTTATTTCGAATGGTGAATTATTTGAGCCTACAATTACCAATGTCAAGAAGGTAAAGGGAAGATTTATTTATGATGCGATTTAACAAGAAATTCTGGGCCCTCATACTCACTTATAAATTTAGGATCAAATCCACAACAATGGACTGCAGCTCAGTTTCGTTTTCGTAAAGGCATATAAAACCCAATGTCGGGGTGGGTGGGTACCCTTTTTAGGGAAATTTACCTACAGGTAGGCGATAAACCTTTAGAAATATACGGTAGGTCTAAGATGGACTTTCGAAAAAAAACTAAGTTACTACAGGCATTTTCAAATTGACCCAATTAAATAACACTAAACAGAATTTTTTTAAATTAGACTCAGTTATCTCACTTGGTACATAACCTATTCAGAAGAAGCAATATTATAGTAAAATTTGTAAATTGCAGGAAGCAAAGGAATTATCCCAATAAGAAGATGAAATTATTCCCGATCAACTCATATTGCTCCGAAAAAAGAAATAATTAGAGGGGAATTAGCTCCAGAGACGCTACATAGGCTTTATCAAGGGACTCATGGCAGACTCCAGTTGGCAACCTTTTGGCGGATGCATGACCAACTTGGCGTGGTATACTCCGAATTCCTTTTATACCTAGGGCTAAGTGTCGGGGAGCATAAACAAGTATTAGATTTAAGTTAGATGTTTTTACGGGGGCATCAGTCACTGCGGAAGAAAAAAATCACAAGTCTCATCAGCTCCATTTTGTCGAAAATATATTCAGTTTTTCACGTGAAGAAGACTGGCTATTCATAAAATGAACAAAACCGAAGCGACATTTGTTTTAAAATAAAAGACATACGAGTCCCAAGTTTATGCCCATTTCATGAACGTATATGGATTTTTGTCGGGTTGACGGCTTCCAAATACTAGGCCGTATGCATGTTGGTGAAACAAATACCTGGTTACGTAGGTTTCAAAAGGCTTATTTTGCAGCCGGAACAGAGTGCATTGCACCTATAGGGGCCTACTCAAGCCAGTCAAGGGCTTCGGATCTGGTTCCGATCAGATTTTTGTGAGTTTTTATTAAAATCTTCTCCCATCTCTGGTCGGAAAGAACCCACAATTTCCCTAACTTTGTAAATATAAGTTTTACCTCAAGACTATGACAATTAAATTTTAATTATAATTTTGTGACGTCACATCGACAGATTGTGTCGGACTACGCTGTACGATGTCGGTGTGACGTCAAAGAAATATCAGTTAGCATCTTATTTTCATATACCTCTGATGCAAATAAAATGGTTAGCAATTTCTGGCTCTTTTTGACCAGAGCTGGAGGACATTGAAAATTCACAAAAATCGGATATGACTCCGATCGAAATTCGTTGTGGTAGTACCGTAACATATACTTTTTCCAAAATCCTCCCGACCCTCTGCCAAGGGGCGGTTCGGCGAAACCAAACTTTAAAACTGCTTCCCGAAGTAGCTATACGTCCACTTAAGGACAACACTTGACCAACCTCAAGGCCTTCAGACCAGTATAATACTGTTAAGGATTATCTGCACGTCCAGTCACCGTAGCATGGACAATAGGAGTTGAGGAGTTGGATTTAGTTGACCACGGTGGAAGGAAATATTTGACAGTTGATTATGCCTTTCGCTCCAAGGGCCCCACAAGCGATCTGGGCCAAAAAACTTCACTCGACTGGGCTACTCAACTTGATAATGATAGACTCTGACTGTAGAAAATCTCCATTCCAATCAATCTAATGAAATCAGTGGCGTACACAGGGGAAGGCCGTTAGGCCATTCCCCTCACTGATGCCGATTTGTTGTTTTTTTCCAACGCAAACTTTTTAACACAAATTAGGGTACTAACATTTCCGTCTCATCCAAATCATATTATTATATATCAGGTTATATTGAAATCCAAACAAGCACCCACAATACAGCTGTTGGACAAACGTGTTGGTACAAATTTTAACCATTTGTTGGTCGAAATTCGTCGGGTGCAATGGTTGGGTAATTTCCTTTGCCCAACTAATGAATAAAACACTTAACCAACTGAGTTGGGAATTTTTTATACCCAATTCCGGTCAGGAGGCATAAGGAACCAATGGTTGGGTCATTTTTTTTTTAAAGTGCATCATCATACACAAATTAACTGCAAGATATTGCGGAAAATGAGTTGGGAGGGAAGGGGATCAGGGGTGGGAGGGTGGTTACCGTTGTAGTCCTTATTCCTTCAAAACAGTTGCTTCCGGCTATTTGGTAAAAATATTTGGAAACCATTCCTGTTCTAAAAAATCGTCTAGTATTAAACTGATTTAACCCAACCCGGTACCCAAGAGGAAGGAACAGGCAAACACTTTGGAATATTTTCAACCTTTAGAAAGTTTCAACCTTTAAAAATTTCAAGCTGGTATTAACTCGATACATTTACACACTGGTGCTTCTTCTCCCGATATTTTTCACTTCATTTCTTTCCCCGGCAACACACACTGATGTAATCTTGCTTGGCGACTGGTCTGTTTTTCCATCGCTGCTTCATGGAAACTCTCCCATATGTCCGTGTGTAAGAACGCTTACTAGCAATATTTTGCATGCCGAGTACGATTCCGATTTGCACATGCAAACTGAGCTGCGTGGAAAGCTTACAACGTCGTGTTAACGCGGCACTTTATTTGTACACTAAGTGTACATTTGAATTCGTGTGCAGGTTCCCCCAACCCCCCCCCCCCCCCAAAAAAAAATGATTGCTTTCTAGTGATAATTTACGAGTCTTGTCAAGTTCATAATAATAAATAAAGATTCTTCGGCCCACCCCTCTAGGAGATTTTAGATCCCTATAATTGATGATCATACTTTGAACAACTGCATGACGTTAAGGGGAAGGGTAAAGACGTTGAGAGGCAGGGAACTCGTGTAGTTTCCATACCTTTTAGGCAGCCTCCGAAAAAGTGGTGCCAAATATTTGCAAAAAAAAGTGTTTTGGAAAATTAACTTCAATTTTCTTTCTGTTAAATGGGTCAATTCGACCCGGCAAAAAGTGAGGAAGGGGAAAGTACACTTTGAATTTCTTCAAAATTTCTTCCAGATCAATAAAGTAACTGATTTTAAGATCCACTTAGTTCAAACAAATATACGGCCTATCGTCGAGATAGTTTTCATTCTTGACCCTGCGAACACACTCGTCCCCTCCCATTATAATCTTGCCTTGCAATAGCATTGTTTAACTTTTAATTCTAACCTAATAAATACCTTTTAAACCCGTGTGTTAAGACAAGCAATATCTTACAATGTGAATTGATATCGAGTTCAACTTGAATCTGTATTGAAATATTTCAACACTACGTCAATGCGACACCTGATTTGTACATCAAGTGTACATTCAGGTGTCGCATTGAATTCGTGTACAAGTTTGACAAAAATGGTTCTTGTAAATTGTTAATCCATGAGTACTGTCTAGAGCAAAGTAGAATTTTGCTTTCCTTCTTGACGTTGAGTGAAGACCCCATCAGTCATCATTTTACTCAAAATAACTGAAAAATACTACGGAAAAGGTTAGGTTCAGGGGGAAGGAAGCGGGTCAGGGATGCCGGAGGTCGGGCACGGTTGTAGTCCTTATTCCTTCAAATCAGTTGTTTCCGGCTAACTGATAAAAATGTTTGGAAACCATTTATGTTATAGAAAAATCGTTTATCATTAAACTGGTTTAACCCATCCCGGTACCCAAGGGAAAGGGCAAACACTTTGGAATATTTTCAATCTTTAGAAAATTTCAAACTGATATTAACTCGATACATTTACACACTGGTGCTTCTTCTCCCGATATTTTTCACTCCATCCCTTTCCCCAGCACCACTCACTCATGTAATCTTGCTTGGCTACTAGTCTGTTTTCCCCGCTGCTTCAAAGACACTCTCCCATATGTTTGTGTGCAAGAACGCTTTCAAGCAATATTTTGCATGCCGAGTTCGATTTGTACATGCACACTGAGCTGTATGTTTGGAGGAAGCTATTAAAATCGAGGTGAGCGTGAGAATCGGTGGGTTTCCTAAAATCGATTCCTGAATAAACATAATTTTGAATAGTGACAAGGACGTCCTTGAATGGGACGGTACTAGGAGAGAAATTACAAGTGAAATTGGGTGAGTTCAAACTGCTATAAGTTACCAATTAGACAGTTACCTTCTTCTCCAGATCGCTATTGCTATTTCATCAAATCCCTCACTGTCACTACCCCCTCCCGTATACCTATCATCCAGCCCTCCGATCGCTCGTGAAACGTTTTTAGCAAAACTTGGGGAACATTTTGACTCCTGACCCCTCAATTAATGTATCTCTTTTTGATCTCCCAACTAAACCTAACCGTAAACCTTCAGGCAACCGCGTAATTTAAAAACAAGCCTATTTCATTGGATGACTATTCCCAGGTCGAGTCATACCAAAGACTCTAAAAATGGAACCTACTGTCGTTGTGCGTGATGCTCCGCATAAGCAATGACATGGGGAAACAAGCCAGTGAGCCACAACTGGAAAAAAGGCCGTGGCCGGCTCGACTTGAACCAATAGGATGGAAACTGGGGCGTAAAACTCCTTTAACTAACTAACTTCATAGGATGGCCGGGTATATTTATTCCGATAGGGTGATTGAGTTTTTCCTTTAACATAAAATTTTTATTTTCTGATATACTTTCAGTCATAGCGTTATAAGTCTTGGATTCGAGTCCATTTTGAATGTGTTCAGAATTGGCCCAGAACTGGAGATACTTGAATCGGGCTGAAAAAGACTGACCCGTGTCAGCTGGAGTCTATTCCAGTCGAGACCATAAAAGATGATGAAGGTTACATAAGGTCACACGTATATCGCTGACTCATCCACCAATGGTCAGTCATTTACAGCCAACTAAGTTACAAGGCAGTGGCGGAGCTAGGGATTTCGGTCAGAGGGGGGGAGAATAGTCTGCAGGGGCGCTTCGAAGGAGTAACTACCCTGAGCCTCAGCACGATCGAAGCCACGGCTTTTCAGGCTTTCCATTTGATTTTACGCACCTGGTAGAAGACTTAATTTGCCATGTTTAAATTTTTTTATCCATGGGCCTCCGCAGAAGAAAAATCGAGGGGGGAGGGGACAAAATTCTTTTAGGGGGGAAAGTTCCGCGCCACCATGAGTTTGCGCGGAGCGCAAGAAAATGTTGGGCCAAAATACCCCTCAGATGTCTGGAAATGGCATTTCTAAAGCCTATTTACCGCAAATAAATTGGGAAAACACTGAGTGAACTGTTAAGAAATGCTGATGTTTATTTTTCTTCGTTTTTTCTTTATGTTTTCTTCCTTTTTTTTTTATTAGGTTTTTTTATTTTCCAGGGGATGGCAAGTTCCCTTACCCCTATACCTGTGGTTGCCCATGTTTCTATCCCTCTCTTTCACATTCTAGTATGAATTCGGTCATTATATTTTGTATTATTGTCAGGTCTCGATTCAAGATTTTAAAGTAATAACTTTGTGAAGATAAAGATTAAGCCTACTAGAGCCAAATAGCAAGCAATCTTACAGGGGAAATTTATGGAAGACAATCACCGTTAGGGGTACATTTTTGGCATCTGGAAATCAAGATAAGTACCCGAAGAAAGATTAATTGACATCATGTGACCACTCTGAAATAGCCATTAATTAAGTACATTGCAAGAAATAGCCAAGGCAAAAGGTCTGCTTGGCTCGCTAGATACCGAATTCATATTAAATGAAAGAAGCCGAAACCTAGGCTTATTATAGATGCAATTTTCTGGCTTTTGAGACCACGAAAGTACAGAAATAAGCACTTTCATGGGATTATGGTACAGTGTCAGACATGGGCGTCCGCAGAAAAAAAGTCAGGGGGGGCAAAATATCTAGGGAGGGGCAAAACCTCCAAGTCACCATGAATTGCCACAAAGCATGCGAAAATTTCAGCCCAAAATGCCTCCCAGATCGCCGGAAATGGCATTTCTAAAGCCTATTTTTCGCATAGAAACTTGGAAAACACGTTTTGTTCGGGTTTTTGCTTTGATTTTTATCCGTTTTTTCAAATTTTTGATTTTCCAGAGGGGGGGGGGGGCAAGTGCCCCCCTTGCCCATACCCCATGGTGTCAGGACGCCCATGGTGTCAGAAATAGCCATTTATCATGAGAATGGTCACTTGCAGAAAAGCAAAATGGAAACTAATCATTAAAACTCTTAAATCATTACCACTATGATACAGTTTTATTTTATTTTAACCTGAATGTTCTCTTGTTGTGGAAGCTATTTTGGTATCTTTTGTAAACTTTTTTATTGTCCGTGTTGACAATTACCAAGAGGGCTATTTGCGCTACAATTATTTTTGCGCCCTTTGCAACATTTTTTATTGGCCGGGAGGGTGTACTTTGTTAGCTTATAATCACGCTTGGTGTCGAAGCAACTTAGCACAGCAACAACATTTATTTAGTGCGTATAAAGCATGAAGATATGTTTCGGCAAAACCTATCCCTATAAAACAGAAAATTTTTGAGCATTTTGAGCATTTTGTTAGCAGGTTAGCTGGGCCTGAAAAAAACGTTATTAAATTATGTTTTTTGCCAATAATGGTGCAAGAGTAAAGTATGTTAAAAACCTAGAAAAGGCGCCGACAAACAATTTTGGTCCGTCAGGGGGGGGGGGCGACCGCCCCCTGACCATATGGCAGCTCCGCCACAGTTACAAGGTGAACAAAACTGCGAAAGTGATGCATCAAATGACCTTTTATAACCGCTGTCACATTACAAGGAATATTCCAATCCGATTTTTGTGACTTCTTTATTAAAATCTTTAAACTTTCTGGTGGGAAAGAGCCACCCAACAATAATCCTGGTGGCGGAAACGGAAAAGTTCTATCACAAAGTTGGAAATGCTAAAGTTTACATTTAACGTAGTTATTAACCGATTAATTACGGTGAACCTTTAGAGAGCTTTCATTGACGTAACAAGTCCCGTCCCTTTGTGTGCTGTACGCTAGTATATATACCTGAGAAGCAGTTGACGGCTCACGTGTGAAAACACTGTTAGTGTTACCTTTTGGCAGGCAGTGGGCGTGGCTTACCAACTGCGGCGTCACGTGAAAACACCATATACTGTAAACCAGTGGCGTAGCCAGGATGGGATTTTAGGGGGCCTAGGTAACAAGTGGGGGGCCTGGTACCTTCAAGGGCCAGGCGCGGCAAGACCAGCGGAGCGCCACCAAACAAGAAACTTTTGGGTTTTACAAACCCTTCAGATGGCTGGAAACGGCACTTCCCTCGTGTTTAAAGCTGGATGTACCCAGCCTTGAAATACGAATCTCATGTCTGCCACTTCTCAAATAATGTGGATAAAAAATTAGTCTATGAAAAATGATAATACATACACTTTTTAGGGACTCAAAAGCTGGGCATTTCTGATCCGTGCCATGGCCTGGGGGATGAGACTAAAGGGAACCGGTATCTCACTTTCTCTTGGGAAAAATTGTGAACTTTAGTCGGGAGAACGTAGATCGCAAATGCGGCAATATTTGAATAGATTTCAGCTTCAATAGGAAAACCAAAGTTAGTTGTGTCCCCCTCTGAGAAACTTTCTTTGCGTTAGATTTTCTAGATGCAAAATGGTGCTATGTTTTGCAAAACTTTGAGCTGATTACAGGCCTACGTTTTAGGATTTTCCTATTTGGGGAGCATGAAAATTTTCAAAATACTCACTTTTAGTCTTTGTAGAGATTTTACAAGTGACATACATACTACCATAGAAACAATGTTTTCCGGTTTTCAGTGATGTTTAGATGCAAAATGGTGCAGTATTTGTTCAGTCATCGTTACATTACCTAGTCAAAATTAAAATACTACGAGTAAATCTCTCAAAATATTAAAACCGCAAAGCAGAAGTATGGATCATGCGGGAAACGCATGAAATCCGGACCTTGTGGACATTTTGCAAATCCGCCCGGACGACAGTGCCAACTAGTAAAAAGGGGGCTTCGAAAAAATTGTTCTACAGTAGCATTTGTGATGGGAAGGAGCGAGGCACGACATAGATGGGAAGAATTATTCGAAGGTATTACCTTACCCTTAAAGGGCCAATCCTCTCACCCCAAACCACAATTTTGGTAGGGGTGTACTGAAATTCTCCATTGGCTCAGCTCCTTGATTGACATCTAATTCAAACAATGCAGAGTACTGAAGCTTTTATTACACAGCATGAACTGTACTGAGAGTATTTTGTTTATAAACATTGAGCTTTCCTACACTCGTCTCGAAGCAATCAACTGAGATTGTCTCTGGATGAGGATGAATTTCAGACAATTGTGGGAGGAGCTTAAGTAAGAAGGGTAGGAGAATTGGTACTGTTTGGGGTGAGAGAACAAGGCCTTAACGGCATATTTTGTGTATGATAAAGTATAGGAATGGTCGTGTAAGAATGGTCTCCAGTGTATGATTGCCTTGTTTTCAGTAAATCAACCAGCCATCCGAAAGGCAGAAAGGGTCTTAACCTAACAAAGTAAAATTCGAGTTTTGCGGTCGAAACGTTCGTTCCATCTTCGAAGTGTAAAGCAATAAACGACAGTGCAGATTTTATACTGTATCTAATTAAGTGAAAGTAATCATTTTGAAGTTATTACTTGATTTCATACTTGCACAAAAATTGAGTTCTACACACATTCATTCATGTTTTCTTAATTGTTACACATTTTATCTATTTACTCTTTTTGAAGGAAATACTTCAAAGTGTATTTCCGTTCAAACATTTTATTTTTTCTCAATTGCTTTATCAGGAGGCAAAAAAATCTGAGGAAGGGGGCATGAAGAAAATCTGGGGGGGGGGCTAGGCCCCAGGCCCCCCGTGGCTACGCCACCGCTGTAAATACTTCAGACAAAACAAACACTTCAGACATTGGTGCACAAAATTATGAATAAAAAATAAAATAAAAACTAGAAAAGGAAATAAAAGAAAGAAGTAGAAAAGAAGAGAAAGGGAAGGAAAGGGACGAGAGATATTAGGAAGGGTTTAACACAATAGAGGCTTTTCACATGACGTCATAATACTCTCCGTCGGCCATGTTGGAGTACATGTAACTACATAGCGAACCATACGGGACGCGCTTGCTCGTTGAACTTGTACACACCATGCATATCACAGTGCACACTGTGCAGTGCGTTCGGCAAAAAGCCGCGTGTATTTGGCATGAATGTCCTCCAGCATGGCGGTTCCGTGACGCAATTGCAAAGCCTCTATACCGCATGAGTGGACGATCCACATTGCGGAGTTGCCACCATGACTCATCAATTTTCCTGCTCCATCCAAAGCTAAAACGCAGATCTAGTCGGATGTTTTACTCCCCAGATAGCTACAATGCTGTCGCACGCTGCACAACTAAAGAAAGCACAATATTCTGTATGCAACTAGGTCTATTACACATTGTTCGCTGAATGCATGAGAAGTCCACATGCGTACGTGCACAAGCAGGGAGTGTCGAGTGAGTTTACACTCTGCTGTACTAGTACATAGCTAGTGTAAGATATATTTCTGGAGGGAGGAAGAAACTAATAAACAGCCATTGTTGTTGTGCTATACTCGCGTCAGACGACGATACACGTCAGACGACGATACGGCAAGTTCGCATGTGGAACCGTCTTGGCATGCGATAACAGCTGGAAATTAAATCTAGCACAAAATAACAATTTTTATCAGAAAAAATATGAAAGTCTCTCAAAGTCGCGTTACATGGTTGCTGCATTACGGAAATGCTACCTCCAAGCTAGGACACCACTTCAAAGCATGAAGCTGTTGAATGTTTTCCGCAAAAACTAAAATTCGGGCAAGAATTTGGGAAACATTCGGACAGCCACTCAAGTTTTTAAAAAAAGGCATGGTTTTTCAAATAAACAGGGTAACATATTTACGAAAAATCAAAGAGATAGTAAAAAATCGCGAAACAGTTGGGAAGCATGTGACCTAAAAGAATTCCTTAGCCTGTTTTTTAAATCTTGTTCAAAAAATGCCCGAAATTGCCTATTCAATTTTTTTAATACTTTCACATCTTTGACCGAAAAACGAAGAACGCTTTTTTCAAAGTAAAATTTTCATGGAAAACAAAAATGATAACAAAATTTTAGGGCACATTCATGTAGCCGTTTGAAAAAAAAATGTACTTCTAATACTGTAGTCTTGCAACAAAAAAAAAAATGCCCAAAATTGTAAAACTTCCGCGAAGGTTGACAAAATGCTAGGACATTTTCAATTGCCGAATTAATTAAACGGACAGATGGTAGTGATTTAAGTTGCAATGCCCAATAGTTTGCCATCTGTCCTGCCGCGCCTCTAGAGCGAAATTCGGGCAATTGTTATGAAAATCGTGTAATTTGTTTTTCAGTACTGTGATGATGTAATGTGAGAATGCCTTCTCATAAGTTTGCTTGAAAATTTGTTTACATCCACCTTGTAAAATGACATTTTATCTGATATTACCTGATCAAAATAGCAATTGGTTAGATCCTCCTTCTAAGTCTGGAACAAACCATTTCCGGCTGTGTTAGGAGTCTGATCTTTTAAAATGTTCTGTTCGCTCTGCGCCGACTGATGGTGGCACTCCGCTTAGAGAGTCATCCTAGCAGAATTTTAGTGTCAAGTGACTTTTTTTGCAAACAGAAACTCAAACCAGCGACTGCTTGATCCCTTCTACGCCTGGAAAATGCTATTTTCGGGTGTCTGATGTGTCTGTTTTTCAAAATTTTCCATACGTTCCGCGCCAACCTAAGGTGGAGCTCTGCTTGGTATTTCTAGCTGAATTTAATTTGAAGTGAATGTTTATCTGCAATTGAAAGCTCAAAATAGCGAATGCTATAGGTCTTCCTCATAAGCCTGGGACGTACCATTTTAGACTGTCTGAGAGGTACGTTACGAATTTTCAAAATTTTTACCGTCCGCGCCAACTTACTACTGGTGGCGCTCCGCTTAGATAGTCTTCCTGGCAGAATTACGTTTTTCGAGTAAAAAATCTTCTGCCCTCAAACTGAAATGCTCTCGAACGCCTATGAATGGCCGAGCACATTATGAACGTCGACAAACGTATCCATGAAGTAAAAATAGCACTTCATTATACACCATATGAAAGAGCCTGAACTCGTGTCACTCTCTGAAAAAGTTGAAACTGTAAATTTACAAGATTTGAGTGTTATGTTACTTCCAAAATTGTGAAATTCACTCCGAATATAGTGGAGTTCACTCCAAGAAGAGTAAAAACTCACTCGTTAACGAGTGCCTGCAAGGATCACTCCTTTTTTTTAAAGATTGGTCCCCGTAGGCTGTAAATCAAGAGTCAAAATTAAGGTCACCACTTTAGATGTTCAGGTTTGGAGTAAATTTCATTCTTCTTGATATGAATTTCCACTCTTTTGGAGTGAAGTATCTAACTGTCACCATTTTAACGATTGAAACGCCACCCTGTTTATTTCGTAAGAGTGTAAAATTACATTTCAGATTTGTGAGGCCATGTGTGGGGTTCCTAAAAGGGCAAGAGCAGTCCCCCAAAGTTGAATTAGTGAAGTAGACTGTCATGCTTCAAGATTGGATCTTGACAGTCATGTGACAATAATTTTCTCCTCAACTGTGAAATTTACTTGGAGTGGTTTACCTTGCATATGTAATAATGAAGTCACATATATATTATAAAAGATATTCTGACGAAAAATAAAAGAAAAATTGTAAGATTTAACTGCTGCTTCAAACAAGTTTGAGGCGACTGTTTTTGCCCTCTATAGACGAATCCAGCAAGTGATGGTCTGATTTCAGTCGGCCATAACTGGGGTCCGTCACCTTTAAATCTTTCGATTTCCTGTATCATGGATGGTTGTACACGAATTTGCATCTTAAATTCTCCAATTTCACTAAATATGAGGGTTTGAAATTCATGCAAACAACAAATAAAGACGATTTTAGGCTGATGGACCCCACTAATGGCGACCTACAGTCCCTAAAAACAAGAGCTAATCGGATTCGTCTATTGGGGCAGAGGGACTGCTGTGTACTTCGCTCTAATGTTAATAAACACTTGCCCCAAACTGCCAAAAGCATATTTCCCCAGATGACAGATGGCCTGTCGAAATGTGTTTGTGAGTGTGTGTGTTTGTGTAAGGGGGGGGGGGCGGTACATCCTCTAATTCAACATCTTGCTCTTACATTTACATTTTGTTAATTAAAAATCCAAATTCCACTTCAAAGATTGTATATAAAAGGGAGAAAGATTCACAAAATCCCCTCTTCGAACTGCACTGCAAGATAGGGTTGTTTTAAGTCCCAGTATATTCACACTATTAGTTGGGCATCCCACGAGACCGAAGGTTCACAAGACCAAAGGTCCACGAGACCAAAAAAATAAATGAAAAGGGGTCCGTGAGACCGAAAGTAAAAAAAGGTTCGCCAGACCGAATATTAGGATAGGCCCGCGAACTTGGAAGTGAATGCATCTCAGCGGGATTTTAATGTCCTATATAACCTTTTCCATTTCCGGTCTGGCGGACCCTGTTTTCTTTTCTGTTTCGGGAACCCCGTTTGATTTTCCGTCTGGCGAACATTCGGTCTTTAGAGCCCTCTCACATTTTCGGTCTCGCGGACCTTAGGTTTTTTGCGGGCCGTATCCACACTAACTTCTTTCATTCAGTAACGCTGCTTAACAGAATAAAAGGCATTTTGCAGTGTATTAACTCACAGGTTCTCAACATTTTTCTCTCCAGGGAACCCTTTGTGATATCGGAATTGTTTACATGCAGACCCCCAAGAGAGTGAATACTGCAGGCAACTTCCGGTTTTTATCAACAAAAGCCACTCAAAACCATCAAACTTATACCATCCGTAAAACGAACCATTGTTTACAGTTCAAACAGAACATGAAATGTACAACAAGTTGGGTATGTTAAGTGGAAGATGATGCACATAGCGGCAAGGGCGGATATATGGATTTTTTTTTTTTTTTTTTTTGGGGGGGGGGGGGGGGAACTCAACTTGAGACCAAGACGTCTCAAATAGTATCAGGGGATGTCGTGCAAAAATATTTTTTTTGGAGGGGGGGCATGAGAAGTGGTGACTGACTGCCCGAAAGACTATTTAAGCGGAACGCCACCACTAGTTGGCGCGGAGCGTGCAGAAAATTTTTGAAAAATCTCGACCTCTCAGATAGCCGGAAATTGCATTTGCGAGGCTTGTAAGTAGAATTTAAGCAGACGTTATTTTGAGCTTTCCTTTGCAATAAAATCTTCATTTTAATAAAAAGAAAATCAAATTGCAAAACGATCAGAAAATTACCAGTTAAAGTCCTGGTTCCTTTACAGGACGATGTGACATTTAATCATTTTCTTTGTCGCAAAGTAAAATCTCCTTTAAAAAGAACAGACCAAAAACAAATTTTTTGTTTAATGTGTTAAAGACGAAAATATTCTAAGCACTCTGGTGAAGATTTCATTCATTTCTCATGTTCAGTTCTCGAGATATTAGCAACTGAAGTTGACACATTTTCTACAAAAGGTAAACTTGAACCAAGCAGGTGCTATGTTTGATCTTGAAGTGATTAGGGATGCTATCTTGTCCTTACAGCAAATTAAGTTTTTAAACTTTCATTCCTCGGGATGCACTTATGGTTACAACATATCACAGTTAAATTGTATAAATATGGTGTTAAATTTTAGAGAGAAACAACTAAACATTTCCATCAATGTTAATACATGACATCACGTCTACTTGTTGCAAGTTCACTCTTTGTAGAAAATATGTCAACGTCAATTCTAATATCTCGAGAACCAAACACAGGAAATGAGTAAAAATTTACCCAGTAAGCTATGCCTAGAATATGTTCCTCTTCAAAATATCAAACATAAATTTGTTTTGGATTTTTTGTTTCAAGGAGCTGCACACCGTTGGAAATAAATTGAAATCATGACTTTTCGAATCATATTAACTCATATGACCAGTGGTCGAATGAGCCTGTAAACCTGAACCGGCCACACAGAAACATTGGCAACGCGACCAGCACCAATAACAGTTTTGATTCAGTACTGCTATTAGTGCTAGTAGCGCTATCAACGCTTCTGGGCGGCCGGTACTGGGCTAAAATTTTGATACAATTACGAACTATATCCTTAACAATTACGTATTAGTTTATACTTTATAAATAATATAGTGCATTTGTATGAGAGAGAAGGCTGGGATACTATGCCAAGATTAAGAAAAAGGCTTGTTTTTATTCGTGTCATATCGAGAAACGTTATTTTTGGAAAATAGAAGACCATGCTTTGGAAATGTTTTGGGGACAAGTGCCCCCGTGCCCCTATGGCGAGCCGCTAATGCATGGCGGCGCCAAGAGAGGGCGGAGGGGGAGGGGAAGAGGGAATATTCCTGGCCACATTTTGGCCTGGTCCCCATTTGCTCCACCCCCAAACTTTTGTAAATTAGGAGTTGAAACTTTGGTCAATAAGGAGCTAGGTTAACAGAAAAAAATAATACACCTCTCCAGGGACGTACTTTTTCATCCAGAGATATGCTAAAACCTCCAGGCTTCCGGAGACTTGTCCCACCGGAACCAAACCTCCAGAAACGTGTACCAGCCTTTGAGCTCGGTTTCGTGCTGGGCCCAGTTTTTTTTTTTTTGCTTCAACATTATCCTTTGCCATTAGTTCCCCTCTAAATTCGCTCTTTCAGGAATTCGTTCGTTCAGGAAAGATGGGATGTGTTTTATACTGCCAATGGTGTTCACACGCAAGTCCAATAATCATTTTATAGATGCTATAAATAAATATAGGCCTTATGAGTGTTACCCTTTAAACCAAAATGTCAATTTAAATGTGGAAAAGATAATAAACCATGGATTTCAAAAGGGTTGATAAATGTGTGAAAAGGAAACGTAATTTTGGATATTGTTTCCTTAACCTTTCATTTTACCTGTAATAAATTGTTCACTACCGCAGTCTTCCCACACAGCATGAAAATTGCTTAAGTGATAGGGCCTACCTATATTTAGGTCTGGAAAAAAAATGTGTTAAATAATTACAACCCAGTTTCCTTTCCGCCCCAAATTTTCTAACATTTTTGAAAGATTGTTTGATAAAAACTATTGAAGTCTTCATTTGCTAAAAGAGGCCTTAGATATTATCAACCGAATTCTATACGTAAAGGGCCAATCCTCTCACCCAAAACTACACTTCTTGTACGGGGTACAGAAACCCCTCCTGGCTCAGCTTTTTGATTGACCGCTAATTCAAACAATGCAAAGTACCAAAGCTTATATTACACAGCATGAGCTGTTCTGAGAGTGTCAGTTTTGATTATACACGTTGAGCTTTTCTACACTCACCCCGAAGCATTAAACTGAGATAGTGTCTGGATGAGAGTGAATTTCAGACAATTGTGGGAGGGGCTTAGTTAAGAAAGTTAGGAGAATTGGTACTGTTTGGGATGAGAGAATTGGGCCTTTAATTTCGTATTATGTATTCCGTGAATATGTTGTTACAATGAAGAGAATTTGATAGTTTATACATGACTTGCTGTCTAGCTACCTAAACAGTACATTGAAGTATTTTCAGATCAATGATTTATGTACAGAATTACGACATCCTTGGACAAAAATTATTTATTTTTATACCTAAATGAAATTTGCAATTTATCCAACTTTTTTGTTCTATTTGCAGATGACAAGAACAAATTTTCTTCCTTCATTGGCATACATTCATTATGCAGAATGAGTGGTAATGAACTACTTTTTCCAAAGTCCTTCCGACCCTCTGGCAAAGGGCCGTTCGGCGAAACCAAACTTGATACTGCTTCCCAAAGAAGCCATACGTCCACTTAAGGACAACACTTGACCAACCTCAAGGCCTTCTGCAGACCATGGTCTGCCGTGCATGGCTCAATTCTTGTCTGGGTGAAAAGAACAGATACTACACATGATCTTAGCCAAAAGGCCGAGAAACGAACTTCTCAAACTTAATAAATGGTTTGCAGTGAATTAATTCGGATTTGACAATCACGGTAAATGATGTCAACATTGATATAATTTTATGTAACAAAATTTCTTGGTGTTTAAATAGATAATAATCTTAACAGAACATGTTGCTAACATATCCATGAAAACTTACCAAGGGTATTGGTATCACACATAAAGCTATCAGTATATTCTAAGGCATCGTTTATATTATATTGTGCTATTTTTCTTCCATATCTAAATTACTGCTCTGAAGTTTGCGAAATACTTATACAACTAATTTGACGTCATTATTTTTTTTTTTTTTTTTAAAAATGTCATTGCTATTGTATGTAAAGTTTTTTTTTAAGGATAACACAGCTGGACTTTTCTGTATAATTAAGGTAAAAGCCTTAACATTATCATAAATAGATTTTTAGTAACACTGGAGTAATAATGTTTAAAGGTAAGGAGCAGTCCCCCCAAACTTATTTTCAAGAAAAAGCTAAGTAACACAATTTTCATCTTATGTCACTTTAAAGTACCTTTCATTACATTTTATGACTTTACTTTTGCATATTGAAGGTAAATCAAGCAGTTCTTTCCAGTAAATTTCACATTTGAAGAGAAAAAAATTGTCACATGACTCCCAACAGCCAATCGTGAAACTGGGCAGTCTACTGCACTTTTTCAATTTGGGATGATGACTTGTCCTTTAAGTTATACCACATGTTATTACTAAAGACCCTACACGACCCTTTTACCTAACATCTAATAATAAATATGACGTTAGACGAAGGAATAACTTCAAACAAAAGTGTGTCAGAACAAAGAAAAATCACTTGCGTATTTCCACCTCAGTAGTAAAACTATGGTATTCTCTTGATGACAGTATTACACAATGTAAAACTCTTATACTTTTTTAAACCAGGTATAAGAATATAGAAGTTATTATCTTAGCATAATGGTTAGGCTAACTTACATCTGCTCGCCTTGGAGATTTAGATAATTGTTGAAAGAATGTATTAGCCTATCGTCTCCTTTATTTCCAGCTCTTTCCTTCTTTAACATCCCTTTTCTGTTTTTCTTTTCTACTTTTTTCCTTTCTTAGAGTGTCTCCTTCAGCCACCTGTTTACCTCCCTTCAATTCATTGTGTAAAATATTGATGTAGGTGAAAACAATTTATAAGTATTATTCTTCCGTTTTTCCCCTTTACCATGACTGGAATTTTTTAAAAATAAATTCGAATGTGTTGATAGTTACAACTAAAATGACGATGGGAATAAACTGCGCATGTCAGTGTCAGTGTCAGATTCGGGTCAGCAAACAACCCCACACATGCAGATAAAAGTCTCAGGCCACATGCGATCTACCCCCTGCCAAAAGTATACCTGCGGTCTCATTAAAGGGCAGGAACAGTCATCCCAAATTGAAGAAGTGTAGTAGACTGTCCTGTTTCATGATTGGCTGTTGGGAGTCTTGTGACAATGTTTTTTCTCCTTAAATGTGAAATTTACCCGAAATAACTAATTGGTTTACCTTGAATATGCAAAAGTAAAGTCATAAAATGTAATTAAAGATACTTTGAAGAGAAATAAGATGAAAATTGAGTTATTAGCTTTTTCTTCAAAATAAGTTTGGGGGACTGCTCTTTACCTTTAAACGACAAGCATAAGATCTATTACTGACATGAGCTACTGATTGATATAATTTCAGAATTGTAGCAAACGAAATCGGCGAATTTGGGGAACTTGATCTGGTTAACTTGCAAAGATTTTCGTCATGGCTTTTTACACTGCGGACAAAGGATGGTGGTAATTTTGCACTGAGGCGGCTTTGAATTTTCACCAATCTTCTGTGTTTACGGTGTTATCGGTGTTTACGGTGTTATCGGTGTTTGCGATGTTATCGGTGTTCGCGGTGTTTTAGGTGTTCAGATCTTCAAAGACTTGATTGACAAAGATTAAAACAACGTCACTCTCATGTCATGTTTAAATTAAAGTTGCAGATATCACTCAAATGGATTTTGGTTCCCGAAAGGAGAGGTTTGGCCGTAGTTTTAGATGGTAAATACGTTTCTTTTTCAACCTCTTCATTGGACTGTAAGAAAGTTTTTTTAATACGAAGCCTAATCATATCTTTCTATAGAAGAAAACGACGAGGGAAAACATTTTCCTGTTTTGGATCCTTCTGTTATCAACCCCCTCCCCATCCTTGTTACCATAGGGCGTAGTCGGGGAGGAATTTCCCAGTCAAATGTACTCTTTCACACTCCCCTAAATGAACTTCGAAGGTAAAAGATCCTGAATGAGTCAAACATTCACAAGGATCATATCTTAAAAGTACGGATAATTCGGTACTCGTATAGAAAAAGACCATTACAGGAGTACTTGAGTTAATTAAAACAGCAAAAGTCTTTTAACTTCACTGTTGCACAGTACAATGTGCAAATCTTAGCTAACATTGACCAATTTTCGATGCAGAACCTAGGAAATTGTCCGTGTCAACTGAGTCCTTTCACAGAATACCGTCTGAAATTACCTGCGTAGCGTTTCTGTGGCTACCGCCCTCCCTCTGGCTGCCCTCTGCGGGGTATTTCCGGTAAGAATTGACCACTAAAGTGTCTAATGACTTCCTTCAGCATAACCAATTATAGAAATCGTTGAAATATTACTGCAATTTACAACAATTAAACGAATCAAACTATTGCAGAGATTGTTGTAAAAATCAAAAGGTATTAGACATAAAGGCCATGTATTTATCCCTAGTATAGAGTGTTGTTCAATGTTAGCTAAAATTGACACATTGTGCTGTACAACATACAACATACAACTTTGGCTGTTTGAATAAATAAATTTAGGCCTTCTAGGCTTTGGTGTTCAGTGTCTATTTCGTACAAGTACCGAATTATCCGAACTTTCAAGAGATAAACTTTGTAAATTTGTTGACTAATTGAAATAATTCTTTTACCTTCGAATTTCATTTGAGGGAGTATAAAATAGGACATTCCACTGGGTGAACTCCCTCTCCTTCCATGCCCTGGAGTTACTCCACCGCTTGCCCAGGAGAAAATTCCCGTTGAAACCTGTTGAACAGGTTTTAACAGGTACAACAGGTAATTGGAACAAAATCAACAGGATTTTAACAGGTACCAACAGGTACCTGTTGGCTTTTTTGGTGTTACCTGTTGACACCTGTTGACTTTCATCACTCCAACAGGTAATTGGAACATTGCCTGTTCATAACTGTTCAAACCTGTTGGAATTTCAACAGGTCTCAACAGGAATTTTCTCATGGGTGACCTCGAAACTTACAAGGGAAGGGGGTATATAAATTATGAGAAGGATGAAAAGGATTAAGGACATTTTCTAATCGTTTTTATTGGATCAATTGACAAGGATCAAACTGTCAAACGATGTCAGCTGCATTGTACTAAAATCACTGAGATTGTCTAAATCGACTTCGGTTTCCGAGAGAGGCAGTTTGGACTGGGGTTTTGGAAGGATATCTTTTCCAACCTCTTCATTATGCTGATAGAAAAGGGTTGCTCTAATACGAAACCTCAGTATATCAGTCTACAGAGGAGAGCGACTATGGGAGGTCATTTTTCTCTTTCGTTGTTCTCAATATTTTTATCCCCCTTGTAATTTTCGGGCAAGAGAGGAGCGTAACTCCAAAGCGTTGTAAGGAGGGGACTTCCCCCAGTCAAATGCCCTATTTCACACACCCCAATGAAATTCGAAGGTAAAAGAACCTATAAAAGTCAACAAAATGAAAAGTCGGTATTCGTAAAAAAGACACTGACCATCACAGAAGTGCTTTTATTTGTTCCGAAACAGCACAAGACGTTAAACTTCACTAACGTACAGCACAGTGTGCAAATGTAAGCGAACATTTACCCATTTCCAAGAAATACTGTGGAAATTGTACGATAACACCTTGTCTGGAATTGCCTTCGTAACGTTTCCGTGGCTATGGCTCCCTCGTGCTACCGTTCCTGTGGTTCGCTTAACGAGAAAAAAAAAACCACTTCGCTTAACGAGAAAAAAAAACCACTTGGTCCTAGACTAAACATAAAAGTATGAAACCACGCCATTATCGCTGGTATGGAGGGTCTTCACAGGACTTCAGCGTGTCCGTCACTTTTGACCATAGTAGATCATGAATGGTCTGAATAGACAACCTGACCACTTTCTGAGTAGCTATTACAACGGATCATTTTGTGAGACAGTCTTTTGGTACTCGTCGTTTTTGGCAATACTGATTTACCTTTCAGGATTGGCTAAAAAACGACGCACACAAAAATGCTGTCCCAAAATCCTTTGTTATTGTTGTAGACCTTGTACATTGACGACCCACTGACGTCATCCTTTGAGCAGAACAATGGAACACGTGGCCACATGCATAAGAATTTCCCCTACACTTGTAACAGACTATGCGCGTATCTGACTGATTGATAAATCAGTTGTCTGCAGTAATGCAGCCCTGTACTTCTAGGTTCTACTACATCATTTAGCCCCTCCTTGGCATGTACTATAAATATCATTGTAAACAAAAATTGTCAAAGTGGTGTCTGAATTGACTAACCACGTTAGTCATTCATTTGTCCATAGTAATGGACTCAAGAAAATCAGTCAAGACGAGGATTGATATTTATTAGAAACTACACTCAGCTTGGTCAAATAATAGTTAATACTGTTGACTAACGTGATAAGTCAGTTCAGGCACTCTTTTGACCAAGCTGTGTTTACAGCGATTTTTTGTTCATATCCACCAATTAATCATGCAACTAAAAATTCTCTTATTGTTCTCTCTACAAACTTTCTTAATGGAAGTGTCAATATAATATATAAATCTGTGTTCTCTTAAGAAAAGTTACAGCTGCATCTTACAAGATCAAAAGGTTTGGGAATCGTCATTTCCTGCCATCTGGAAAATATTTTCGCAACACAATTTCTTTGTACTACGCGCGAAAGATGTGACCATCCGCTCATTGCTAATTGAGGGTTTTTACTGCTTGCGACCACGCCTCTTTGCTCTGCAATAATGGCATGTCGGATGAAAATGTGGCAACGTCACTGGGGTGTTAAGGGAGGTGTCCGCTCGCTGACAAATTTTGTGAAGTCAACTTTGTCAGACAATTTAAATGGAGTCCGTTTGCACCCAAAACTAAAAGTTTTGCAGGGGTCTACTGAAATAATCAATTGGCACAGCCCTTTGATTGACAGCAAATAATGCAGAGACCATATTACCAAGGAGGTTCCTCGTAGAACCTCGTTGATATTACCCTCGCACGATGTTTTGTACTGAAAGTGCTCTGATTACACACAAGGACATTGTTCGCTCACCCCGTTGCAATAAACCGAAATTGTGTCTGGATGAGGGCGAGGTATAGAAAGTCCAAGGGACTTTAGAAAGTTGGTTAGGAAAAATGGATCTGTTGGGGGCGAGGAGATTTGGCCTTTACACGGCATTCTAGTTTGGAAAAAAACGCTCGTCCAATTTTCGGGAAAAAGAAACCAGGAATAAACTGGCACTTTACACAAAAGATTTTCTAAGAAAGCGTAGATATACAAAAAAATAAACCGCACAGCACGCACACACTCTAAAAAGTGGTGTAGGAATTAAAGGTTTTTCTAAACACTTATTTATTTGCTAAACGTTTAGTGTTAAATCGCTAAACAGGTTTACAATTTAAAAGTGTTTACAAGGGGGGGGGGGGTGTCAGGCAATAAAGTGTTTAATTGCTAAACACAATTTTAGAGTATAGAATGAAGTAAGGTATGGCTTGGTAACACCCTATCTCTCTTGATAACATGAGGTTAGAAATGTTACTGGTAGAGGGAGCCATTGCAACAATTCTGTTTGAAACAAAAATCCAATGACACTAGGACGGTGTCGCAAAATGTTAGGCTACATTATCCTAATTGACTTACTTTGAAGTTTATTGTAGGTCGAAGGGTGGAAGTGAACAAACTTAGGCTTAGTTCTGTAACTGTGCCGCTGTAGTCTTGCGGAGAATAACAGTGTGGGCCGAAAAATTATTTGAAGCTAGGGCCCAAAAAGGATAGTCCGGCCGTGTATTTCCGACAGTATAACGGAAAAGAAAATTCTGTCTGAAAAGATATATCACGTATTTCCCATGCATACACGTATGAAAAGGTGTACAAAAAGTGCCTCACTAATGTTAATTGTGCATCAGATTGCATCTTGGGGTACTCAAATGTTGAAAACATTATCATGCTGTGACGTTTCTTCTTGAAAAAGCAACATAGATACCCTAGTAGATCAAAGGCGGTGTGGGGTGTAACTGATATCTGAGTTTGTCACATGAACTGTGCCCTCATGCTTTCACTATGCTTTCACTGTGTTCACACTGTGGAAAAAAAAAACAACAAATGCTTGACTGCCTGTTAGCTAACCCCAAATGTCACGTAACCTGCTGTGGATTTCAATATATCTTTTACTGTCAATCAATTAATCAGATATGAAATGTGGATATATCACGTGTGCATGAAGAGAGATTCATTTTCCTCCCTGAAGCGATAAGAGGTAATCAGGCAGAGAAGGAGCATGTAACAAAAAATAAGAAGGAATGTTTCATACTGTAAATGTGAGAACCGGAAATTTCACTTCTTCTTACCCTTCCCAGACATCCGATCAGTAAGCCTCACAAGGGATGCAGTTCAATTATGACAAACTGTTAGTGTCACCTCTACTTATACGCTTGATCCTTTCGTTTTCCTTGCTTGAATTTAAACATATTTTTCTTCAAGATATCGCAGTATGCGGCAGTAATAAACGAAATGATTTCTTCCGCTGGCGAGAATATTTTGTGGAGGTGGTAGCTATTGGCTTAAGGGAGGAGAGAGGGGCGGGTGGTTAGAGGGAATGTCTCCGTGGAATGTCATACTCATATGATTTGTTAACCTTCATGGCATGCATCGAATCAATGATACTTTGGTGCGACCATTGTAGATCAAGGCCGTACGGGAAGGAGGGCAGGGGGCTACTGCCCCCCAATTGGCTAGAACCTTACGAAATAGGGAAGATTTCGGTGCCTCATTCCGGCGGCAGAGATTAATCCCTGGATGGGGAGGTGGCAAAAAGTCAACCCCCCCCCCCCAGAAGAGAAAGGGGTCCCGTACGGCCATGTCGTAGATATACTATGAGTGATACACTTCAGCCAAGCGGGTCGTTTGATTGAATGAATGGTCCAAACATACGTAAATAAATTTTATTTCTTTCTTTTTTATTTTCATCTTGGTATATGCTTAAGAAGGCGATAAAAAATTTGAACATGTAGTGTAATGAACATCAATAAACAAACTAAAACCTCTTTTGTTAAAACAATTCGAACATGTCCAGCACATTGAAAGGAAATAGAGAAATGCATTTAAGGAAAATTTTATAACAGCAATTCAGTTCTATATTGATAATCTTTGATAAATAGTAATCTCAAATATGTATCTCTGTTTAATTTGTTAATAATGATAATGTGCGCTCAACGCAATATTTAATAATATTTAGTAGCATCATTAGGCAAACTTTAGTGTTGAAGTGCATCAGTTATCGATCACGTTACCTACGATAAAATTGCATCACAGCCAATTCTTTATAACATATGACGTCACCACAGTAACGTGCAAAACAACTGCATATCAAATTTAGTGAATACTTCACCACCGAAAGCTTTTCATAATTACATTAAAATTGTTTGAGCGACACAAGGCTCCTGTGATTCGTTCAAGAAACCCAAGATCCTATACTGCGATACATAATACATGCATTCTGATCCCATATCCGAGAAAAATGCGAGAAAAATACCGACCAGAACTGATCTTAGGGACCAGAATCCAAGGCTAAGGTGGGTCGCTAAGACTGCGCTTGCCAGTGGGATCTTTCTCGCCAGTTGTACAGAAGTAGACGTTGCAATACAGGTCAAATACACTGTACGATTCATATAGACATTATTCTGGTTCGCAGTTTAACTTAAACTATCTCCATATCAATTCACTGTTCGCTCTGCTCAAATAATTGATGTCACAAATAAGCATGAATTAGTTTCTTAAATTTCAGTTCTTTTTTCAATTAAGAATATATGCTTTGTAATAAAGTGATATAAACACTGCTCTTTTTAAGTTGCTGCAGAAACATCTATGATTTCTTGAGACGTTTCATGCTTACAAGCTGAAATTTAGGTTGTCAAAGCTGAAGTAATCTGCTCAGCACTTTTACAATTTAAATGTTCGTCTCAATGTTTAAGAGTTCGGTTTCTGATAAAAACAATAGGAAGTTTCCAGTTTTCCTACTCTCGTTATTTCTGTGTAGAACGACATAAGCTTTTCATCACATGGACATTTAAGTTCTCGTGCCTTCGACAAAATATGTTAAAAAAGAGAAGCTTAAAAAATAAAATGACCAGTACCAAAATCAAAATTAAATATTCTGTAAAAATAGTTTACAGTTATGAACAAAACTTATCGTGATTATGTATATAACAAGTATTTACAATAACTTAATGTAATGTGTCGCTAATATAGTACATATCTGCGGTACTGTCTATTGTGTACATTAAGTGTGTATTCATACACTAACTTGAACACGTTATATCAATTTTTTCAACATGCATGCACACGTCGCGAACAATGTGTGGATGAAAATCACTTTACAGGAATGCCTAGCTTCGATTTCATTTCTGCGCTCATTCACGATCCGCGAAATCAATAGCAACGAAAGATTACGTAAATAGGTCAAACTTATGTATGTTCTAAAGAGATCGCCGATGATTACCTTTTATTAAGTACATAATTACTTGGAACTAAAGAACCCGAAGATTTTCTAAGATTCATTTAGTAGGTTTACTGTTCGCGTAACTCAAGCCGAATTTTTCCAACCCATTTTAATGATTTCTCCAAGCCACTTGTTCAACAGAAGGAGCACTACAACCTGCACTGGACAAGGGGCTTCTCAAGTTGAGAATTCTTTCCTCAAGTTGCTGACCTTGATAATTTCACACTTCAATTAAACAGTATTGCTTTCACCGTCATTCCTCCTCCTGTCCACAAATTAATATTGTACTTTACATTTTAAACATCATAATTTGTTTTCCTTTAAGCCTATCCAACCTAAGGGGGGGGGGGGGAGGCACAGCACGCAACCCTAAACAAACCCATAATAACTCCATGAGGGCAAGTTTCCAGCCTTTCGATCGCATTTTACAATAAACCCATAGCCTATACCTACATAGGAGGACCGTACAACAGTACGACGAAAAAATATAACTGTTTGATGAGTAGCTTTGCAAAGTACATCTATATGCATAAATATTGATAGAAAAGTGGAAAAATGATTTAATTATGCTTAAGTTAGGTTTAAGGGTGGATGTACTTAAATGAATACTGAATGTGACTTATCATACATACAATAGTGCGGCAACTTATTTCAATTAAATTTTACACTTTGGCACGATATATACTACACAAGAATTTCCACCGACAATTGAAGGACAGAAAATACTTGTCAAGCGAAGATTAAAGCAAAAGCTATCCGAACAATCTGAATAGCAAAGTAATCCGTATCTTATCTAATTGTCTTTAAATACAACAAAAGAGGACATAGTTGTGGCATTGTTCCTCTCATATCTAACTCTCAAATTCTTAATGATACAACGATGCTTTAATTATACTTTATACATTTTCAGTAGCAAAGTAGTACAAAAGAATGATAAGATATGTGAACTGCTCTATACTATGTAACATTTTCACGTTTAGTTATAACACAGTAATATATGTGATGTGAACTAAATTGACGTTGCCACATGAGTTTTAAACAATTTTGTCTGGAAATTGTGAAAAATGTACAAAAAAAATATCAAAACACTTAAAGTTTAAAATTATGTCAAACTTACACGTGCACTGCAACATTGTAAACCTATTTATTCTATTTATTTTTTTTTACAAGCAATATCTCAAGTCGTAAATAACGAGTGACGACACTTATTACAAGTTGAAATTCAACCGTGCTAAAAATATCGATTCCGTTTGAGTTTTTTTCTACTTAATTTGATATAGACTCATTCAAGGTTACATCACTGGTAGGCATCGAACATGCGCAGGAACATGTGCGTACATGTGCGTTAGATTTTGCGCGTGCAACGATCTCGCCGTTACACATACACTGTAGACAAATTGGAATCGACATTTTTTATGACAAAAATGTCAGGAGATCTCATCAACTGTGTTGTCAAACAGCCGTGATGCCCTTTGTTTGTAAACCTGAGTGAGTCTATAAAACAATATATCTTGTGGAGACAACAAATTTTTCCTAGAAACTTGTTCTTTTCAAGTGTTTGTCTCATGAAACCCAAATTTTTCCGAATGCGATCACCAAGTTCTTTCATAGATTAAGATATCTACAGAGCGATATGATTGACCTTTGTTCCAATAATTTCATTTACGACCTAACGGTCTGCTGGCCTATCGAACTTTAATTGGTGACTTATGCAAGCTTTTGTTATTTTTCTCGGACTTATTCAGTCATGTTTACCAGTAAAACTCAAATGTTTTGCTGCACCTAAACCTTAACATAGCACCGTAGGCCTATGCATCGTACCTATCTATTTGAAATCAAAACTAAGATTTAAATATAACCCGAATGCAGCCTAGATGTTTGTGTAATGTCTTCTTTCACATTTAAAATGGCATTCACCATGTGCTATCATACAACCATGCCAAGCGATTTCTTCTTGTACCGCGACAAAGTCATTGACGAAACACGAACGCTTAAAGCTGCAGTCATTTTGTCAAGGCCATGCAGCAATGACTTCTTAGGCTACTGCTTTGAAAAAGTGCGTAAGTCCGAATCAAATTTGATTTGTAAGTACGCTGCATTTCGTTTCAAAATTTGGTAGAAACTGTGTCCCAAGCAATTTGAAGATTCAAAGTGTAGTTTTTCAGGGGAAACTTCTCTCAATAAATGGGTTTTTATAGTTTAATTTCCAACTTGATGTTGAGACTAGAAATTTGCCTAAATCTGATTTCTTCTAGTGCATTTGGAGAACAGACTACTTAGTGCACTATACTAGCTGAAATAATTTTCACTCGGGTTTTCAAGTTTTTTGGACGCTTTTCGCAATGCCCTTTAGTAATACTTATTGTAAATAATTGAAATTATCGCTGACAGGCGAAAATACCTTAATAAAACAGACTATTGTTAGAGAAGATAAATGCGAAGAAGAGCAGTGGAATATTTGAAGTTATTAAAAAAATTATTTTTACTCCCCCTCTTTAAATAATGGCATCGTCGAGAAAACCTGAGAGCTGAATACGCAAGGCACACGTGTACTATGTGAAATGTACCCAGTTGGATAACGTTCCGTACGTTGTAAGTTACTTTTTAAAAAGTACGCCTCTATTAATCAATTTTACGGGTTTTTTCTTTTCTCAAATTTCAGAAGCTAACGTATAGTTCGTCACGGAATAAATTCCTCTGTTGTTCAATCTCCTCTGTACAGGCGGAAAGGAGTCAGAGGCTAACAAGAACGTCTATGAGCGATAGACATGTAATAAATTCATCGCTTTCGAAAAAAGGGAAAATACCATTGGCAAGCAGGTTAATATTTTTCAATGGGTGGACGTGTATATAAACTATGGAAATATGTACTGCAGAATAAATATACTGATGTCGGCTTTGGCAGTAAGATTCTTAGAAGAATGACGTAGCCTACTCTCTTACCTTTGTACTTCAAAGGGCAACCCAAATAATTTCAAATTTTAGCGGCCATTAATATACAAACTTTGAAAATATCCAAAACGTTGGAAATATCCAAAACGTTAACACATGTACGTTTCGTACTAGGAGCACAATATGCAAATGAGGCGTGATTGAGGTGATTGAGGGCGGCATATTTATTCAACCACATTCACCAACTTTTAGAGACATATGCAAATTGTGACCAAAACTAAAGCCTCATTAATTTCTTAATTACAGGTACGTCATCATGACCGATTAAGTATGTGCACCTTCGAAAATTTCAGTAGCACATGCTGTTCCAAAACGCATTTAACTAATTCTTTGAAAACATAGCGTAATACACTTTAAGAAAGATTCCTTCTCACTTTTAATCTTTTGGGGTTAAATATCGAGATGCTCTCCACACCAATTTGACATTTTCAAGTTTTTAAGTCTAATTGAAAACTGAGGTTGCTCGTGTTAAAGAGGTAAAAATAGTTGCCCGTGAAAATGTTGTACAAAAGTATACCACAGAGCCACACGAAATTTATGTAAGGCAAGGTTAGTTTGACTCTAACAACTTCTCAATTATTGGGGGCGCTGCTACTTTCGTTTCCCTCGCAAGGTGATAGAGCCTTTGGAGACCATTCTTGCTGAATACACGGAGTTCCCGCAGTTGTAAAAGCATTTCAGACAAGAATTTTGATTGGTTCGAAGCTGATGAGTTGAATGTCACGTGATCGTTGAAGCACGTGATGATTTTGTTCTCCAGGTCAGTGACCTTTTGTGGCTCTTGCAGGCCATGTCTTACTGTAAAAGGAAAGACAAAAATCATAATTTAGATTTTGTGTTTTTTTTAATCAACCTATAGCAAAAATATATGTACATTCTTAGTTAGAATCTGCACAAAAGATTATATTTCCATTGGAAAGGGTGAACATTTTATCATTTGTAAAACGACAAACTCGCTGATCTCAGATGCCCATGCTGCATGTCTTCATGTCACGACTGCTGATTCAATGTTCCGCTAAATTGGAAGGCACTATTTACAGTTGTTGTTTGAATGGGAAACCTTACAGTTTTCTAAGTAACATTTAGGATTTATCCGGCATAAATAATAATTTATCAATCGACGTCAAACTCTTAGATGATCAATCTTTGATATCTTTTCTTGCAAACTCCGACTGATTATTTTTAAACGGGTGATAATCAGATCATTACAGATTTCGTCCCCTTGAAGGAAAGACAAAATTGCCATCGCCTGCTTTAGGAATTATATCTCCAGATGTCACATTTTTGCGGTTAACTCACTTGCAGTGGACAAAAAGTGGCTCGAAGCATAATGACGTAATTTTCGGAGTTATAGAGAATTATTCGCTAAAACTCAACTTCATGGATAATTGACATTAAAACGAACTTTAAACCAGAAAAATCGGTCCAAGTTTGGTGGAATAATAGAAAATTTTTAGCACCAAAACTGTAACAGAACAATGGTCAGTTCTTGTCTTTCGTGCAGGGTAAATATTTGACTAAGCAAACAACTCTTGTGGTTAAATGACGTCAAAAAATCGGCCAGTTCGTTCCCTGATCGGCCAGTTCGTTCCGCCGTTCTTCAAGCGGACAGATTTTCACAAGATGCACTGCTGAACTGATTTTACATTTAATTAGGTGTCACCTTAAAAAGAGGAGAGCGCCCCCTTTACATGATTTTGTCGCGGAATCAAATCATTTATTTGTCATGTTTATGTATGTCAATCATTACGTAAATCATGAGAGCAAAATCTCACCTGTTATTAGCACTAAGGCTGAGAGGCAAGCGAAAGATGAAATATCCACCTTTAAAGTCGTTAAGACTCTAGCAAGTCCATAAATATCTGTCAACCATTCGCCAAACGCATCTTTACATTGTTCAGCGTGGAACACGTTTCCATTGCAAAAAGTAATCAAATCATCTGAAGGATCCATTCTGGGAGAATAAGAAATAGATGAGCACCATTTGAATCATTATTTCCTTTTTAAGGTTAATGTACTTCTGAAGCCAGATTACAGCTTCAGTTAACATAGAAGCATACAGCTGCAGTTAACATCACAGATCAGTATAAGTATGCCATAAATATCGCTTCAAACGAGAACAGCCACGATCTGCAAGCCTGGTGTATTGAAAACACAACTAAATTTTCATTTCGATATTTTCAAAGGCAGTAGTCTTAAGAAAAAATGGAACTGAATTAAATATCGAAACTGATCTGAAAACTGAAAGGGATTTTAAACTCTCGTGGGGTTCGGATTCTTTCTGTTTTTATTTTTTTATTTTCCTAACTTTGTTATTGGCTCTCAAAACAAAGAGATAAAAGGAGGATCCGAAATCAAACTTGTCGCCCAGTGAAGAAGTCTGACTCAGTCTCTGAATTTTACTTTAGAATTTAATTATAAAATACCCTTGGTGTAGTGATATCATTGGGTAAAGTTGCATCATTGGTCAAAAAAGCTTCAATTGGAATTTAACACAAATGAAGGATTAAACACAGTGTATTAGCTATTGGGTCAATGAAGAGGGAGGGTGGAGGACTGATGGAAGACTATATAAGACTACATATTCCGCTGTTGAACAGTTTCAATATTCTGTAGCTATGTAATGAAAAATATTGAATATCGGGGGTTGTGCGCCCGAGCTTAACGCGATGATTTCTTTTTGACCCGTTAGCAACATGATTCTGATAAAAAAAAAATAAAAACAAAAACAAAACAAAAAAAAAGAGAAATAAAAAAGACCCCCAACAACGACAAAAGGAAAAAAATAAGAAGGAGATACGTGAATTCTTTATGAAGATGGATAACTTCTGAACTTTCCTGGTGATTAATTTGTGGATATATTAATAAAATGTACAGGGCGCCATCATTTTAGTGAAATCGTGCTTCGACAATTAATATTACACGGGAATTCTGCCACAAATTTATGGATTTCTTTACCTATTCGCCATCTTGAGAACGAATAATTCGAGACAAGCTGATTGGAAAAGAAGGGCTTGATCTTCCTTGCACAGGTCCGTGAATCCGGGGATTTTTTCAGCCCAACATTTAATGACTTCTAAAGATGATGAGAGGTTGTCGTAAAACTGTTTTAATTGTTCTTCTTCTGAAATAGGCGTTTCATTGTCACCGGGGAGACGAAACTGTTTGAAGAGAAAAAAATTACAAAAAAAGTTGTTAACGGCCCTTTTTTGTACATTTGGTCCAGGGCAATGATTCCATGTGAATAAAGTATTGTATATAACACCGTTTTCCCTACCCCGTTTTGCATTTCCCACCCTCCTACATATTTTCATATTCATAATTATTAATGAGTCACATGACACAGACTATGAACAGAGAGAAAGTATATGTACAATTACATTGTCTGGGGCGCGGCATGTGTACGTTTTAAAAATCTACGGGAAAAACTTAATAGTTTACATATACTAGTTGGTAACATCACCCAAAATGCTTACAGCAATCTCAGATCAAAGGGACGTCTGCAGACAGATTTTAGGATTCCCTTGTACTTGATAACTTGCATCAAATATTTGACAAGAAAGTTAATCAACTATGGAACGGGCATTTATGCGATGATAATGCTCGATCGATTGTTATCAAGTCCGAATGAGCATTTGTTATAGGAATGGACTATTTAGTTAACGTACCTGAGAGTAATTTCTGTTGGGTTTAGCTGGTGAAGCATCTACGTGGGCACGCACGAGTGCAGTAATTAGGCTGACGGGTGGGGAAGGGGGTGAAAGGTCCTGCGGATTTCGTTGCTTGGTGGGTAGCCTCCCTCGTCGGCCTTTGAGACTATCGGTGCGAACCACTGGAATGAGAAAAAACGATCAATATTAGGATGTTTCAAACGTCATCCATTTACTTCCATTATCGTATTATCATTGTGTTATTAAATCATGAGGAATTGAGGAAAAATTCTTTACTTCGGTAGAGCACGAAAGCTAAAGGTCCAGATAACCTCAGTTTAAAATTTCCAATCAGTGCGATAAATTATGAGATGTCCGCTGACACCGAGTCGTCAGAGACTAGGATTAATTCGAACTTTCTCAAAGAGTAACATTCTTTTAAGGATCCTATAGTTTTGGCAACGTTCGTTATAAATAAGAAAAAACTTTCGTCAAATTTTGTGAAATGAATCTTGAAATATTCGACAACTACGAACCATTTTTTTCATTTATTGGTAGTTCCCACGTAACGTCAAACCTTGCATGTGGCAAATTTGAGCCTGTTTGAAAAAAAAACCCCTATAGGGCACAAGTAGAGACTTGCCCTCACACTTGGCGGTTGCCAATGACTAGTTGTGAGGTCACCGGAAACTATCTATACACTTTGGGCAGCACGTCTCTAACGCTAAGACTACTGTAAGGATTGATTGTCAACCCCTCCCTTTTGGATATATCCATTCGATATTTCCTGTACCGTTACCTAAAACGTTGTTATAGCAAGGTCTCACCTTCTTTCACCATTCCAACAGCCAAACATTTCTGAAACCGGCAGTATTGGCATCGGTTTCGCCTCCGTTTATCCACCGTACAATTTCTGTTGGCGAGGCACACATACTTGGCATTTTTCTGAACTGTCCTCTGTTAATGGAAAGAGAGAGTTTTGTAAATTTGGGGTGGCCCTTCAACTTTAACAGTCTTGTTGGAACAAGGAAGCTGCTATCTGTTGATGATGATATTAGATAACTCCTGGTTGCAGCTCCCTTCTTAGAGACACAAGTGGGCTGAGTACCCAAACAGTTTTACCCTTTACGTTGTGCTCCAACCGGGGCATATTTGCGCGCCGCGGGAGTGGGCGGAAAAGCGGACGTAGCACGCCCCACATCAGCTTCCGTAAGTTGTTGACCCCGTGACCTTAAACTATTGTCCCTCTCGTTGCTGTGGCCGAATTTTCCGGTAGCCACTGGCAGTTCCGAGCTCCGCGTGAAACAGTAAAGATGGGTGACAGCCGCGCTCTCCGTATGGGTCCAAAAGGACCCCAAAACGGTAAAGAGTTAAAATAAGCCTGTAAAGTGTGTTTACTGCAAAGCTGATGCCGATCTCTCTGCGTGTGTGCACAGACCCGTGCTGCAGATACTTTAGATTAACCCTTTACCGTTGTGCTCCAATCGGGGCATACTTGCGCGCCTCGGGAGTGGGCGGAAAAGCGGACGTAGCACGCCCCGCATCAGCTTCCGCAGGTTATTGACCCCGTGACCTTAAACTATTGTCTCTCTCGTTGTTGTGGCCGAATTTTCCGGTAGCCACTCGCAGTTCCGAGCTCCGCGTGAAACAGTAAAGATGGGTGACAGCCGTGCACTCCGTATGGGTCCAAAAGGACCCCAAAACGGTAAAGGGTTAAAATAAGCCAGTAAAGTGTGTTTACTGCAAAGCTGATGCCGATCTCTCTGCGTGTGTGCACAGACCCGTGCTGCAGATACTTTAGAATAACCCGTTACCGTTGTGCTCCAACCGGGGCATATTTGCGCGCCGCGGGAGTGGGCGGAAAAGCGGACGTAGCACCCCCACATCAGCTTCAGTAGGTTGTTGACCCCGTGACCTTAAACTATTGTCACTCTCGTTGTTGTGGCCGAATTTTCCGGTAGCCACTCGCAGTTTCGAGCTCCGCGTGAAACAGTAAAGATGGGATGGGTCTCTCCGTATGGGTCCAAAAGGACCCAAACAACGGTAAAGGGTTAAAGAATTACTTCGTAAAATCTCGTTTGCATAAAAACAATATTTTGCTAACGTGGCAGTGAATATTAAAGAACTTTACGCTTCGACGCACCCATCGTGGGGTGAGTGAGGTTTTGAGGGAGAAAATATATTTCTTACCTTGAAAAAGCCTTTGCAGCCTTCACACGTGCGGACGCCATAATGTTGACAGGCGGCACTGTCCCCACATACTGCGCACATTCCCTCTTGACTACACATATTTCTGGAGGTGTGTGGTGGTGACGGCAACGAACTGCACGTTGTGACGCTGGGCATGTGAACTGGTTTCCTCATGGCCGGGGATGATCCAATCAAATTAGATGGGCTTGGTGACGTCACCAAACAGCCTGGTATAGGTTTGGTGTCGGTTAGTTCGAAACCAAGATGCGGCGACGATGGACAAAACGCCGATGTTACGGTGTTTTGAAGGGTAGTTTGCGGTATGCTCCAAGAGGGAGAAGAAAAACTGTTTTGCTGCCTTCCGAATCCATGGGAATATAATGGTGGTTGAGATTGGGTGGTAGGGAGAGTATTTGTCACAAATTGCGACGAGTTGTCGGAAGGTCCCAACCCAAATGAATTTTCGGTTTCACATGGACTTAGGGTGGTTATAAAATCAAATTGTCCTTGAGATGTCATGGTAGGATGGTTAGTGGTGACTGGCGCTGGTACACTTGTGCTCATTTGTGAACTGTAAGGTTGGTAATGCGTCACTTCCGGTTCTGTGAGAGTCGGCAATGACGGAGCATACGTTGAAGTGTTCTTATATGATGAAGTATGGCTACTTTCTGGCAAGAGCGGCTGTTGTATGTCTAGTCCTGGACTTCCTCCGAGAGTTGTGAGAGGAAATTCAGGGGAGTGATCCTCGTAATCCGACCTGGAATCTATTCTAGTGATATTACCGTATGTATCTTGGAAACTTGGCAAATTGATTGCTGCTGTGGGACTGTGATTAGGGTATCTGCTCTGGAATGTTTCAGGTGAGTGGTGTGCAGTGAAACATATGCGCGCGATTGCTGCAGAGTCGTGCATTTTTGTACCCTCCGTAACTGGCATCGAAAGTTGACGATGATCGCTGATGGCTTGAGATTGACTGCTGTGATGATGTTGGCCGAGACCTGGCGAAGAAGATACCGAGGCCGGCGAGGAGGCGACGGAACCAGGTGATGGTACGTATGAGGTTTCGCAATTGGACGAGCAAGGCGATGAGATGTAGGTGGCGCTCTCGCCAATCACCGGACTCGTGCCGTTGGTCGTGAAGGCCCCAAAATTCGTATTGTAGAAGGTGCTTTGGCAAATTTCTGCAAAATGAAGTAAAAATGTAGATGTAAATTAAACATATTATTTTTAATTTTATAGATGGTTGCTGTGAAACGACGAAAATAATTCATTATGATTTACTAGTTCATTTAATGTGCAGCAGAATTCAGTATAGAATGCAACTTTTTTCTTGTAAATCAAGGAGAAAAGAGAAAAAAGAACCAACCAGCCTCCATCTTGGAGATTAATTTGGTATGGTATCATATGATTTAGTTTTAAACTGCAGACTTCAAAAACGAATTGGAACTATGAACTGACCAACGTGCGAAGGTAGTGCATCCACTACGAGGAAGAAAGACTGAAGTAGAAATGCGGAGGTCATGTTTGCGAGAAAACTTTATATATAATGTGCTTTATTCCTCCCCGAGGGTCGCATATGTCATTATGACGTCAAAGGATTCCTAGAAGTCCTGCGGGGCGTTATGTTAGCACATTTAAGTCAGAAATATGAAAAAAGAATAATAAACAGGGGTGAAAGTACACGACAGCGAGACACGGCATAGCAAATCTGCAAACCATAAGGATCATTCATTCCTTATTCTAAGGCAATGTGAAATGCTTAAAGATCATATTCCCGATTTCTGCGAAATTCAAAACGAAAGTGCGTCACTTAATCCGGAAAATGAAACTTTTTATATTCAAGGTCCAATGATACAACCCTTTAAAAGGGCGACACCAATTTTGATGTGAAAGGCTATTCGAACTTTGTGTTACGATAATTTCATATAAATTTGAGGCCTTTGACAATTTCCAGTAGACTATAAAATCGGCACCGAGTAAACTGTAATACCGTAATATCTGCTTTCATTATACAGGATGCATGCAGTGGATGGCAGGAATATGAACGAGTTAAAAACACGAGAGTGCTGTATGACCATTAAGCATCAAAAGTTCAACAAAAACAAAATGGTAAAAGAAATCTTTAAACAAATAGCAAAAGGGCATGCACCTGCAATGGGCTCGAAAATATCCGGAAAATCACTGAAGTTTAGAACGGCGGTGGCCCCTCCAATGGTGTGATCATGGTGGGGATCTGCGGGACCGTGAACCATGATGAGTCTAGTAGGTTGGTTTCACAAGATGAATGAAGGGTCTGTGGTGGCCGGAGAGGCTTGTAGTCTCTGGCTCTCTCACTTTCTTGCTCTTTCTCTCTCTCTCGCCTTCTCTTTGTTTCAACTACTATGATGGTGCAACTGTCAACTTTACGTTACACAGAGAGTGCGGATTTGGACACGGCAGACGTGAAGAACGCAGGCACAGGCAGATATTTAGAGGGCGGGCTTGCTTTTTAATGAAGTCCTAAGATGGTATCTGCAAAAGCGGGAAGCGGAAAAAGCGGCATGCAAATTAAATGAGAAAACGTAAGGAACGTAAGAAACAAACGGTAAACATTTTCATTACAATAAAAACATAGATTAAAGACAAAATTTTTACTGGTTCATTTTTTAAGTCTTGTCTTGAAGCATTCTCACAAGGCAAAAGATGTATACACTTTAAATATTCATGATGAAGTTCGGGGGAAAAGTTAGAACGTATCAAATATTCCAATACATTTTTGAAGAACGATGCATGCCAGAGTTATACAATAAATGCTAACAGCGGTTTAACGTTATTATAAGGATTCACATCGGTCTTGTAGAGTCCGAAAGAACTAACACCGTGCTAAAACGCAAGTTAAAATTAACTGGATGCCTTTCCCACCAGTTCCCATACAAGGTTTCCCTTTTTGCCTTTTCAACGTGAACGATAAGTAGCTTTAGATTGTACGACGCGGACTTGATCTACCTTGAACTGACGTCATTTGTGCCAATGTCCCTTTCCTGTGCAACGCGAAATAATGCTTCACCTAATTATTGTGAAAGGTAAAGAAAAGCCCCCCCCCCCCTCCCTATCCGCAAAATGAAATCAAATGAATCAAATAAATAAATAAAATGATAAAATAAAAAGTATCTAAACAAACTAAAATAAAAAAGGGAAACAATCTCCCAAAATTAGTAATATCAAAGCAACTACTCAAAATAAAATTCAGAAATACAGACCCAAATTGTTTTTAAATCGATCCATTCTCAACTAATCTTCGTCAAAAATTAAGAATTTCTCAAACTGTTTTAATCCCTCACGGGTTAAGTGAGATTGAAGGTCAGAGCATAGACATACGTGTATTGGTAAAGACAGGTGCAGATAACTATTAACATTGCTACGATCGCCTACCTTCTCCGAAAATGAGCTCCTTCTTGGTGAAACCATAATTTAAATTACGGTAGGCTACGTTTTTAAGCCATTCCATGACGAATTTGACATTTCAGTTTCCTTCCGTTTTAACTGAAACCAACAATTTTGCACGTGAGTCGTAAGAGACATACTTTTCTATATACCTTTGTTTTGTTTGTCAGCTATCGACCTGAGTTAGGAATGAGTCATTATTACAAAGAAGGCCAACATTCCCCCCCCCCTCTTTGGAGGGGGGGGGGGTCTTCTTTTTCAACGTACAGACACAAATGGAGACTGAATACTACTTTTTAGGGTAAAAGTATCCGGAATTCGACAAATGTTAAGGCAGGCGTCCACCTCTAAGAAATTTCTCTAACTGAAAAATATCAAGTTCAAGAGACTGTGGGGGGGGGGGGGGTCGTGGCTTGAAAAAGAATGAAAAACCATTAGGCGCATGTGCGAAATGGCGTGCGCAGTTGTATTCATTGTTCGCTTTCAAAATGACATCACGTGACATCAAAGTATAGTTACGTTGTGCAGAAATTTGCTTAAGCAAGGGAATTACCAGCACGGTTAGCGAATTAGCCGATTTTACTTTATTACTGCTTAAGATATGCAAAGCAGTAGCCAAAACTTCCCTTTTTTTTGTTTTGTTTTTTGTTTGTTTGGATGGAGGTGCACTCTTTTAATTCTTTTGGCTATCGAAATTATATTATTACTTCGTTTCTTGATTTACATTATATTTGAGGGGAACTTTTTATGGGCTGAGTGATACATGACAAATATATTGATAATGGAAAACGAGTTCTTTACACGAATAAATAGAAACAATAATTGCTATTTACCTTCAAAGTATGGAAACGTAAAGGTTGGCGAAAAATTATAAGTAACTAGTTTGTGTTTACTTCGCACGTGGTCAAAAGAGATCGACAGCGCGATAGCCCCTATGGATTTTAAGCCCTAGATAATAAGGATCGTCGTATCATAAATTGATTTGACTTTGAACTTTGTAATACAGCGATCAAGCAAGAAACAATAAGTGTATGCAGCATCGAGAGTGCCCTTCGGAACAACAAGTCCCAGACCAGTAAATATTTGATATACTTTATGACGTCAAGGGAACCGCGGGGTAACTGTGTGCCGTGATTACTCCACCTACACGGCACTTAAAATGATTGCCAATATCATTGTAATGATAAAACTACCCAACTAAATAGAGACTAAACCAGTTTACTTTACCCGGCAACGCGGTTGCCTTCCAAAGACTAAATAATAATTATTAGTATAAAACTGAAGTTCAAGTGCGAGTATTTCTTGTTTCATTGAAACAAATCAGAGCTCAAGAGGAAGCCAAATCAATGAAACTCTAGGGCGAACAATGGAAGACTCTCGACCCTGGGCCTCTTATCCTACGGCGGTATACGTGGGTGTTACAAGATGGCAGTAGATATCTTGGTCAATTACACCAATTTAGTGTCTAGATTATTTACCGAAACACTGACATTGTTGTGTGAATGGTTGTTTGTGAACTTTGGCAAGCAGCATGATTTTTTAACTTTGGTGCATGTACTGTCTGTTGTTACAGTCGTGATCGGTTCTGCTTTAAAAGTGACTTCCTTTCAGTTTAAATTTTATAAAATATGAAAATAGGCAGCAGCTGATCGATACAACCAAACTATCTGGCTATTTCCACGCTACCACGTTGACCTTCCCCTCAGTCATTAGAGTAGGTCTATTATGGTTTCAATTTGGGGGCCCTCTAATAATTGAACACATTTGGGGAGAGATTTGAGTCCTTTAATTAATGCTGAAGGACCACTTTTTTGGAATTTTGCATCCTTCTTTTCAAATGTGGGAAGAAATTTGGGGAGATTCTATTTGTAAAAAAAAATTAGGTGCCGCATTGCTGGAAAAAACGAAGTACTTTTCAGAGACTTTTTCTAAAGTCCTCCCGACTCTATGGCAAAGAATAATTTTTAAGACTATGCAAAGACGTTTTGCCAATTAGCAATATTTCAAAAAACTGCAGGATAGAGTTTTGTGAGTGGACATCGTTTTTTACCCAAACTTACGTATCAAAAAACTATCCGATAGTCCTCTCTACATGTCACGTAGAAAGGGTCTATTGTTGTATGGGTAGATTTGTCTCAGAATGGGAACGAAAAGGTTGAAAGTCGAAGGGAACTGTAACGCATAAAGAATTGACACACTCTTGCTGGGTCAACTGATTAAAAGTCACAGGGTATCTTACAACCTTGACAACTTTTGGGGACACATTTTACAACTTTAAATGGTCCTCTTGAAGGGCTATGCAACAGAAACCACAGATTTGAAACCATAGGAACATAATGACTACTTGAGGGGGAAGGAATTGGTCCGAATGCTACACTCTTTCGTGGCTATGTCATCGATCAGCAGTCAAATGAACGCATTAATTTGATCGACTGGTATCCAGTAACGTTAACATATATGATAGCTACAGTGTACAAAGTTTTAGTTGACCAGGAAGTTCTACAAGGGTGTATGGTTTTTAAAATTTGCGGCATCCTTTGCCTAACACAAGCGCGTGACGAATGTCAGTTTCTACGACGCTAAAGGGCTGCCTTCCAGTATTTTTTTTCTTCAATCTTGTTTAGTGAGTGTAAGATGTATATGGTACATACCGATAAATGCATACTTACAAGATATCATTATGTACAGAGGACAAAGGGTAAGCATGCATATATAAACGCCCAAATTCCATGGCATTGCAAAATGTTACAAGAAGAACTTGTTGGTGATAAGGCTTTCAAGTGATTTGTTTGAAAACGGTGTAATAACGTGTTATAGTTGTTTGCCATAATCGGAATAGTAGGACCATGTGCTTTTATAACGATGAGTGTACATTCCCTTACGTGTCAAACGCTTTAAAACCTCACACGTTACGCTTGAAACCAGTGGCAAACCATTCAAAGATTAATTAGTAAGACACTATGTTCGTGTAGTGCTATCAGTTTAATTGTAAATGGTTTCCGTGATATGTGAAGGCTATAAAACGATTGTATGAAAGTTGCCTTTCATGCGGCTTAGGCTTGTTTGAACACCATGAAATTCATAGTGCTTTGACAACTCTTGGCAATTACACATTCAACAAATTATTTTTGGTGCTAATCTACCCTACATGCCTGGAAAGCTTATATATACAACATGAGAATCACCCACTCATACTAATAGATAAAAATGGTGGAGGAATGCGACATCCCGACTTATCTGATTTCACTATGGGCCACTATATGTTGACATATAACGTAGGCGTAGGCATACACCATCATAACATAAGGTCCAGTACACATATTATACCAATGAAGTACAACATATCAACACATTTTATCTCACCTAAGGTAAAGATGGACAGCATTTGGCTATAGGCATTTACACCGTAACGCACAACATAGGCAACATACCGAAGAGTAAAATATCGCAACATAATCAATGTCGTTATAGATAGAGTGGTGTAAAGATGTAGACCCACACCGATTTTTTGGCCCTTCAGTATGAATACCCACACCCACACTCAAATAATCTATACATACAATCAACAGATACGCGCATGTATATATATATATATATATATATATATATATATATATATATATATATATATATATATATATATATATATATATATATATATATATATATATATATATATATATATATATATATATATATATATATATATATATATATATATATATATATATATATATATATATATATATATATATATATATATATATACATACATACATACAGCATACCCACGGACCTTCATATGTGACATGTGTAAGTTTACTCTGAATGACGGCCGACAATCAGAATTGAAAATTCACCGTGAAATATACGGCTGGCATTCATTAGCATTGCCATCGAGTAATTGCATAAAGAGCATATAAGGACACACATAAAGTACAGTCTACACAGCAGAGAAACAAAGAATAAAAAATTAGGCCTTACAATTAATACAACTATCCAAATATAAATCGGAAGTCTAGTCAATACTCAAAAAGGAAATACTATCAGCAAGTGAAAGACTTAATTGAATGGTCTAAATATGTGTGTGTATACACTGTATATACATATATATATCCCCACTCAATGTAGCTTATAAATTAATGGGTCTTAACTTAAGTCCTGCTGAGTAAGCATACTAGAGGCAGCAGACTTATTAGGATTGCTACTGCATGGAGGGAAGAAGGACAACTTCCCCCGCGAAGACTAATCACCGACTCAACGAAATCCAAGTCTGACAGTCAGCGAAGAAAAATAACGATTGCAGAAATTAAAAGACAAATTGAATCTGGTTTATAGTAGAAAGTCTATCGAATGTAAAAATTAAAAGTTTAAGTGGTTCGATGAGATTATGTGATGTACTGAGATGAAAACCCAAACTTGCACAGCACCACTCAGGCATTGCCTTGAATACCCGATATGGTATGGTTACTATATGTCACAAATTGATGCCGCAGAATTACTTTTCCGAAGAAAAAATATTTCATAAAAATGTTTAATATAAAAGTAAACAAGCTTACCGATTGTCTTCATTGAAAAGAAAATGTAATCACTGAAGTCACTATCCGTTTGTAATATTTATCAAAGCTCTCCAAAGAAAAAATTACATCAGTGACATGCACTCCCTTAAGATATAAAAAATCCCCAAAAGATAATTTATGATCAATTTCTATTCAAGAATCTCAACAAGAGACGAAAGTATAAAAATCGCTTCTTATCTGAATGAAGGAAAAAGTCCAACTGATCAGTGATGTATTTTCTAAACGAGTCCACAAAAACCTTGCAATACTTTTGCTCGGCAGACGAGAGTGTTGGCTAGACGCAAGCCTGTAATCCCGTACGCATGCCAAACAAGTATGACATCAATAGAATCACCGTATACACCCGTTATTGACGCTGTAGAATACAGTCCCTGGGAATCTCGCTTATGTATTACTTGGCCGATCGCAGTTTAGCAGCGAGCGTAAGAGGCTGTGTTCTGACGTCATACATTCGAGGGTTATACCGTTGCTTACGTCAGGAGTCGCTTCACTGCGTTCCCGTGTTCCTTCAAATAGGATGCTATTTATAGCAAGCTGTGAAGCAGCGCTGCTCGTATAGTGCAGTGTATATGTGCGGATGTGTATATGTTACACACATAGCAATGTGTGATTGATGTTATAGCGTTTCAGATAGTATGAGAAACATAAATAGAGTGAAGGAGGGGTGTCCTGTTTGGTCCTGTTTGTACAATTTCGATATATTTTTGTGGAAATGTTGCCTTTGACTTAGGGGGAGTGACATATATGGTCAGAGGTTGTCACGGAGTGACGTCGTGGTATAGACTGGGACGCTTAGATAGCCAGTCGTTCAGTTCTGAGAATTGTTGGGACTGAACAGTTGTCACACATGGTACTTCCTGACAGCCTGACTTGTCACAATGTGTTTCGTGCGTCAGTGTTCTGTATAGTTTATATCAACGAGTTTTATTGTTCCAAACAGATTTCAGACGGGGGCCTCAACAAGTTTCCTTGAAGCCTTGCACTATGTTGTTTAGAACTTATGCTGGTTGAATTTTGAAAGAGATTCTTACTTTGTAAAAAAAATAATCATTTTTTAACGTAGAATATATAGGGTAAAAAAATCCTCAAATGGTCAAGGTGTATTTTGACAGTTATGGTTTACAAGAAGGACGGTTCAACCTATTTCTGCAATATCACGGCGGATTAAGGATTTGCCGGGTTCAAATCAGATTTCATATGTCACATGTTGACCTAGTGAAAGTTGTCTTGTTAAAACGCTGTGGTACTTGCAGATTTTGAACATGAATTTTAGGAAGTTCTGTTTTACTCATAACCAGTCCAAACTTGGCAAGTGAAGATGGCCAAGGTATGTTTTTCAGAAAAGTGACACGTGGAACCACTAGTACGTGGCTTACAAATTAGTCATCATGCCATTCATGTACAGCCTATTTAATGTTAAGGCCTGCTTAACTTTACATGAAGCTTGACCAATCAATTTCGGAGAGAATGGCAAACTCGGGTACCAGAAGAACTTGCATCCTTTAGAAGAGTACAATACGAGACAACCACTGAGAAGGCACTATACCACTGTACAACTTAGACCAGTATGTATAGCTAGCCAACTACTGAAATAATAAATTCCAGTTTTAGTAAATGTACTTGGGGAATTTAACACATTTTAGGCTCATGTGTGACGCCTTTCCAGTTCGTTTCATTCTAGCAAACCATGACGATAAATTCTTTATTTCGATTATCTCAGAATACTTTGTACTCAGACTTTACCACAATTGAGCTTTCCTTCTGGGTCAATTTGTAAATTTATCAACCGCAGTCCCATTATTTGCTTTGAGTCTATGTAACGGTCTTTCCTGATAATACATCAGGTCTGAGTCGTCGTAGAAATTGGAAAGAATTTCATAATTAGTTCCAACAGAGTTGGTCCTCTATACTTCCGTTTTGCCTGCCACTGATACAATAATAAGACTCGGAATCGAATTTTAATTCAATTTGCTTTTAGTTTGAGCTGACATTAGATTAAAAATGGTGAAGTTACAGTATTCTCCATCGAAATTTGTCATTCAAGTAGAGTTTGGTCTGCATTATAAAGTACCATTGCAATTACACCTTAATATGTCAGAGATTACATTTTGTGACTGAAGGGTTAACCTTTTCTGATCCGGGAATATAATACTCTGGCTGTATAGGTCCAAGGTTTGTGATTTATAACAATGCTTCCCTTTCCTAATTATTATACCACCTAACTCGACAAATGGTTTGTGGTGAACTGAAGAAACACCCAATTGACATAATATATGGGGGAATGGTTTCTATACGACGCAAAGCTTGGCCATGTTTTCACTTGTGCAAATCAAAATAAACTAGGTTTTGGTTTCGTTTGTGACTCGATGAAAGGCACCAAAGCTTGCTGATATGTCTGTGACGTCACAAATTAAAGTTCAGTTTGTGGTAGACTGGTACATAATTCGTTACAACACCAAGTAAACAGGTAAGATTAGGCATGTTTTATGCCAATTCTTAAATTCTTCAAGCTAACTTTAGCACTTCGAATATTATAATAATCTCAATCGTCCAAGCACCTTACAGAAGTGGCTAGCCCTCCCACGATTCAAATTGGTTGAGGTCCAGTTTTGTAAGAAGGATTCAAAACCTTGCCAATGATTTGTTTGTCGACCTCAAATCACACACTTGATAAGGGATTCTTCTAATCAATCACTTAGAGATAAGAAGCCAACAATTTGCTTACAATATTAACTTGTGTGGAAAGCAGGTATAATTATATTTCTTGCAAATTTGTTTGCCCGGCATAAACAAAATCCAAACTATATAGACCGACTTCTTTTCCCTTAATCCTTTAACACTCAATCAAACGTTGGTAGGTTTCTACCCTAGTAACGTTATCATGGGTCAGTTTAGATTGCATCGACTTGCTCATGACCTGTTCATTTTGGGCCTAAATTTAGACGGAATCCTGGAGGTACTATCTACATAAACGAAATTCTCGAGTTCTTTGACCTCGTGAAACTACTTCAAAAACAAAATATTCATAAAGTACTTGATAAGAAGGGCGATCTATCAATTCGAAATCATGCAATAATGTAGTCATATCTATGTTTACTGTTGTAAAGTATGTTGTTATACTGTAAGGTGTTGTACAGGTTCGTATACATGCATAATGAGTGCACTCTCATTACAATGATGTTCCGTCAGGCTTTACTACATTCTGAGAAGACGGAAACGCGTATTACGACAGAAGTTGGCGTTATAGCTATGTACGCATTTCCCTAGCATTAAGTAAAATTCAAAACAGCAATTCTACGATTCTTCCAGCAAGAAATGAAGTTCCAAAAAACTGATATGGTGTGAAAATGACTGGCAGACTTGTAAGACTTGTCGGCCAAAGTCATACGTGACGCAACAAAGGTCAAACGTATACTAAAATATTCTTTTTACAGTTAACAGATATTGCACACGTTATACATTTTTCGATATTTTAAGGGGCATTTCGAGCTCAACAGTATCTCAAAAAAAGTTTAGTAAATTACTATACGGTTACACGTGGGCAGTAGCCTTAGACTAAACCGGGAGCAGATAACGAGATTGTATTCAGGTAGTAGTGAGTTCACAGGGATAATTTGTACGGACAGTGCCTTGCATGAATGTGGGGTGCTTGAAGAGTTTGGATACGTTGAGGGTCAATATTGTCACCGTTCTGACGGCATTGGTAAAGTTATCATGATCCCTGGATAACTTCAAAAGACAAGCCATAATTCATAAGTTGAATATTCTCTGATTGCTTGTTGTGACCGATCGTCAAATAAATGCTTCACTTGGTTTTTCAAAGCCTGATATCCAGTCTCCATTTAGTGTTTGGACAGCGATGGTCACATAACGTCTTAACTAAAATTGACCCCCAGAACACATTTTGGGGTATTTTGTAGTATATACTGTTACATTTAAGAGCTACTAATACTGTCATCTTACTTGAAGTTTTTCAAGAGTTGTAGGTTCAACTGAAATTAGGCTAACGGCATTCTCACTTAAATAGACGGATAAGGACAACATTAGCAAATGAGAGAAAAATTAGTGCTTACCGAATCTGTTAGACATCTGTCGGTCCAGTTTAGTGAGTTCGTACCAAAATTCTGAATCCAAAAAGTTGTTCGATGGTACGAAAACATCTAATGACGGAGCCGCCATATAACTGATTCACATGCAGATCCTACGAGAGGTGTGCTCGAACGCTACAAAAGAATAAGACATCCAATGAAGACGAACATACACACTTGCCTAATGAGGTTGGCTATGCGCGGGAAATAATCTTATCGGATGCGAGAATTTTTCTCCGTTCCGATTGAAAATTGTGGCGAAAATTCCCACCAAACAGCCGACACTACACGACCAAGGCAGAGACGCAAAGTAAATTTCCCTTTCTCAAGGTAAATGCTATATGTGTATACACAACGGTTCGCGTTCAAGCTAATCCCCAACGAAGTACGTCAAACGAGCTCCAACGAGCGTCATTCGGCCCAATAGACCAATCAAAAACCAGCTTACTTAATTGGGTTGGTGAGCTGCAGCGCTCAGACGATAGCACACAATCAAATACAGCGGAGTTGCAAAAAATTGCTTCAACTCTGTGACGTCATTCTAAGACAAAAAGATATCAGCAAGATGGGAGATATTTATAGAGCACTGCTCTCTGTTTCTCTCTCGCGCTCCTTCGTCTTTTTCACTGGCCGTGTTATTTGCAGGTTTTTTGACGGAAACGGTTTGCATAATTTAAAATGCTATTGCGATGAGGATTTTTCCTTCCGGTTAATCTTGTTATACCAAATTTCGCAAGGAGTAGAACTATGGGCAGGGTAGATTTTTTTTTTGCCTTTTCTTTTTCTTTCTTTTCTATTTCTTTTGCGACGCGCTGTTTAGATTGTGCAGTGTTTGTCTTTATTTTGTTTGGTACTTCGAGTCAAATAAAAGCGTTTAAATTAGGAACTTTGCGGAGAAGCCAGATAAGTCAATTTCTACCTAAACATGTTAGTATTTACACCTTCTGACTGACGATTTAGGGAGCGTGATATATTCGTGTCAGCAAATAAGTTTTGATATTACTTTTATCATTCATTATTTTTACGACACATATCTGTACATTCTTATCCTTCAGAATTTTATTTTAAATATCTTTACTGTATATTTCAACAAACACCATTTTAACCCTATCTTGCTCCAATTTAAAATTTGATGAAAATAGAAATATTAATAGGAATTTTGGTTTCCTTTCGTAGTTTGCTGTAAGAAATGTTAGAGAAGAAAGCATAACCTTATTTTCATGTTTTGAAATATTTGACAAATCCTCTTTACGCAGTTGTGCAAAATTTGTCAATGCGGAATATGTCAAGAGATGTTGTTGACTTGTCTGAAGACAAAGAACTTTATGAATACAACGGAAAATGCTCAGCATGGAATAAGTAACCAGTGATGTTTCCTGTGTTCATTATTAATTGGTGAATTGCCTTCGTTTCACCAGCCCATGAAGAATGTTACGAAAACAGTGATTAATTACCGAAACCTCGTATCGATGTCTTCCATATTAGCTTTTCTTTCTAAGGTTGTAATATTGGAGGCATGCAAGGCTGTATGATACTTGAAGCTTGCTTCAATTAGGGAAATAACTTTCAGTACGTAACCACCCTATGAGGCCACGCGATGCTACGTCAAAATTTCCCAGGCACCGCAATACCAAACATCCTTGAATGACGTCATTAGATGGCAATGACATCACAGAGAAAATAACTTCAATGTACATTTATACATTTATTGTAACTCACTGACGTCATAAAATCCCCGCTCTGGTTTTAATTATATCTTACATGCCTGAGTGAAACTGTGACTTTAAATCAATCTACGAATCTATGACGTCATAACAATCGGTGAGTTTTTTAATCTTTTGAAATGCTAGTCTTTTCCAATTTCGTCATAAATATAAGAATTTAAGGAGGCAGGATGACAAAAATAACTTTGATCTAAGACTCCTTCAAATAAACTCACTTGAAAGGAATATAATTGAAAGTCATTGTTATGTTTTCCATGATTTATCAACTTTTGTGACGTCAGATTCGGCCTTGTCAATAACATTAACGAGATCGATACATTTAAGCATAATTTTCGTTTACTAAACGTACAGGATAGAAATGCAGTCCTTACTTGTCCACATATCACACAAATATCTTCCTCTAACTATTATCCTGTTCTCCTTTTATATATTCAATCAGAAAGTTGTGTGCGAGCGTAGTTTCTACAGTTCTAAAGATAATTGTCGTTTCAGCATGTTCATTTTACCAGTTTGTTTAATCCCGGACGACTTGAAAGCGTTTTTCAAAAGCGATTTAGATAATTTTATTAGTTTAAATTTACTTCGTGAACAAGATGATTGGAGGGGAAGGTATCTTGAATTAACATTATTACGCCCATTTCCTCCTATCAATTCCGTGTGTCCATCTTCTTCAAATAAAGTGGTCCGTCGCTGTCTTTTTTTTTTTTTTTTTTTTTATTGTTGTTACATTTCTTTTTTTTTAACGTTTCGAAATACTTTAATATCTCTTGTCGAGGCACATACTGACGAAAAACGTAATGAAGTTATTTTGACGGCAAGGGACCTTGAATTATTCGTTGAAGGCCACGTTCGACAAGTCGAACCACATCCCGCACGTTTTTTCTTAAAATATCTGTTTAATTTCTATCTATTACTAATAAAATAACCTTTATGTAATCAAGTACTGCTCGTCAGATTTTGGAATTATTATCAATACTTAAAATTATTTATGAAAACTTTGACAGTGAACCGTGTCTGAGTTCCCCAGTAGCACTAATTATCACAATCCAAACTTCTTTTGATTGTTTTTCAAAGAGTTTCCCCGGGGCTGTATATTTTGAGGCCCAACGGTGGTAACAAGATGAAATAACGTGTTTAAGAGTTTTGCGTCTTTTTACATTTGTTGTGACAAATCTTGAAAATTTGTTCAATGAAGCTCAAGCTTATATCAATTTGTGGTTTTTATAATATATGGAAGCCATGCTTAGACAAAGTCATTACTGATGTGTAAAAGTTTGTACATGACAGGGCTGATACATCACCACACTGAGGTTACCCGCTAAGAACATATTACGCACCATTTATCGCATGAAACCCGTTTTACAGATATCATCCCATAGCAAAATACGCATGCTCAAACCATAAAAGCTGTAGATTTATATATATATAATGATAACGTTAATCCTTGGACACTGATTAACAAATAACCACAAAAAAGTGAATTTAACTTGTTATTGTCTTAATATGTGCTTTACTTACCCAGGTTCTGCACTTCGTCCAATATCCATTGTTATAATCCATTATGTTCTTTCATGGCTGTACCAGACGCATTTCCTCTATAAAGGTATATCACTCTCGTCTTGAATTATCTATTCGAAAGGTATTGCATATATAATCCATTTTGGTATAGAAGCATATTCCATATTTTCCTGTGTGATTCTCTCAGGATATATTTCCATAGTGATTTTTGCATCCAAAATTAAGATATGTGTTCCACGACATATGGTAATGAAAGAAGCAGTCACATAAGAATCCTTTATTGCACTAGAAAGGTTTCTGTGAACAAAATGGAAAGATAAGACATTTAACAGATGATGGAAATGTCATGCTTTCAATTATGATGGTAAATAAGTATCAGGCAATCTCTGGACAATATTACTATTCACCTCGTTTCGTTTGCTTTGTTCGACCAATACACACTTGAATTGATGGTGATGTGATTTCTAAACCACATAACATCAACTATGGCAAACAAGATTTTTCCTCAAACTATGTCTTTTAACAAATACATCCATCGAAAATCTACTTCCTTCCTGACAAATTTCGGATTATCTACATGCGATCAACTTTCTTCTTTCGAAATGGCCTCTTTTTACCTCAATATCCTTATCAAGTGGTAAGTTAATACAATAAACGTCGAAAAACCCTAAAAACTTCTGAAGTAAAAACTGAATCTGATTTCCAATTCCTCCACTGCTTATTTCACAGATGGTTCTTCATCTCGTGACTCCGAAAAGTGAAATGATGTTTTCACCAGCAGATAGTGTCAAGTATTAGCTACAAACCACTCGGGTCTCAAAAAAGGTCGAATTGAAATGTCAACAGCACTGGGTGATCCAACCTAGAGTATGTGACCTTCACGGTAAGAATCTACGAAAATCATTGTCGAATTAAAAGGCGTCTTGCTGAAAATGAGGGAAGAGTTAGACTAATTAAAGGAATTGATTCTATTTCACCAGTTTTTGAATGGTGCCTATTACACGGACAGAAGACCCATCTTATGCTTTAGTTTTAGGGGTTTGCAAGCGTACCATGAAAACGTGGGTGCATCTCTATTTCAGAATCTTTTTCTCAGTTGGTATAAAACACCCGGAAGAACTGTTTCAGTTTAAAATGTCACGATCTGTATGTGGTTTGTTGTTGTTACTTTTCTCATAGGTTCACAGACCATGGAAGTACTTCCATGCACAGACTGCGTCCATGGCCTTTGTTCAAAGGGCAGACTAATGAGTCGTATGCAGTTGAGTGTGCCATGGGATATCTAAGATAATTGGAAACGCCTGCAAAATGAATGCAAAAGCTAAATGATACTTCAATGCCATCATATAGTTATGAGCGTTGCTTTAATGCGCATGGCTTGTTTAGTATAGAGATACCAATGAATCAGATTGCAGTTCAAAATAGAAAATATGTTTTTTTTCTTTTGTGAGGCAGAATTTCTTACGTTTTCAAAAAACTTGAAATCCTTGTGTGTCTGGCTTATGAAGCAGAAGGAAGAGGGGGGTGAGTTTCAGTTTCAATTTCACGGTTTCCTGACGGTAAAGTTACACTTATATCAAAGGCAAATGGAAAAAAATCTCATTACAAATGATGACGTCATACTTGAGGTTGAACGAACGGAGGAAACGTTAAAATTTAAAAATAAACTATGCTTTTCAAAGATGTACGTCATCTTCAGTACCAACGATAAAGCGCCACACGTGACAACTCAAAGACAGACAGTAACATGAATATTTACCACACTAATGACGCAAGCTTTTACATCACAACTGACGTAAATGTCAGCTCTCCTATGGTGAGAAAATCGGTTGCTTGAACGTACAGAGGAATACGATGTGATATAGTACTCTTCATTTTTAACACTACATGATTTGGATAACACAACAAATGACACAACAATATTTCTTAATTGGGATCAGATATTTAAATGCAAGAGATGGTAAATTTGGAGATATAATCAACAGACTGAAATTTTCTCTCCGACTGACGGTGACATAGGAGGAATCAATTTTAGAAACCATTGCAGTATATTCGTTACGTTTCTGGATGAGAATGCTCGTTGAAAATCTATTGGTGCAAGGAAATTGTTAGAACTCCGTGGCAGCGAAAAATACTAGTTCTGTTACTTAGAGGTTGTTTTGATAATGTTCAAGAGTTTCATTTTCAAAACATTCACTTGATTCATAAATCAGACAAATTTCACACGGCGTAAGAAAGAATGGCACAAGATGTCACGTGCCTTTTACATTTGACAAAAAACATAGTCCAGATTAAAAAAAAGCAATGATTTCTTAAGTTTCAATTTTTGTCTTATTTCTGGATGGGAAGATTGTTATTTTTGGTAGATTAGTTGTCGAATGTTATTCTACACTAAGGTATTTTTTCCTAGGCTGAAGCTATATAATGACTTTCAATTCAAGGCTTTGCATCACTCCTTTTCTTTAATGTCAGACCATCAGACTTCAATATTTTTCAATATTTCCTGACATAACGATTGGTGAACATTTTGGGCTTTTTGGTCTAAAATTCGATGTCAAAACAAACCTACATTAATTAAGAATAATAAATCGTCGAGAACGTACCTTATTCCCTTCCGTAACCAGGTAACCACTTCTTTAATAACAAGAAAATCCATGCACACTTGCAGTCCACCGTTAATAGTTGTTTTATTTTCCAACAATTAAAAAAATTCCTATAATCTAAAAGTGTTGTTGCTGTTAAGTAAAAGGCATTTCGTACACTAACAGGTAAGAGAACTTGCGCGGGAACTATATTTCTTTCTGTACAAAACCTTTAACCGCCCATCATTCTCACATGGTTGCTATGGTGAGTTACCATGGTTGCAAGGCTTCCGTCATTGTTCCGGGAGTTGGTAATGAGATAAAAGTACGAGTAAAGATTCATTTGCATATTTGCTCAATAAGTACGCAATTTGGATGTTCTTTTCCTTAAAGAGGGGAACATGCACGCTTTAAATTCTGTCGAATTTTGAGTGTATAAAGAGGAGTTTACGCGTTATGTTAACTGGTTATGGACAATAAATAGTTTCGTCGACATTAGTTTTCAAACTTGTTTACCACCTTTACTTCTCTCAATTTGCCAAATGACTCTCTAACTTAATCGGACTTTGTCTCTAAGCGTTTTAAATAACAATCTTACATTTGTTCATTTCTTTCACAAATCAAAGAGTGTAACCTCTTTTTATAAAATTGCATCAATAGTGACATATCAACAGCAAGCAAGAAACAACAAGTAACATTAACCTTTGACTGTAATGCAACACGTTTTAGGACACATAAATGCGTGTTTTTGGCAAATCTTTCATGCAAAATTTGCCTGGTGTTTCAAAACGACCAAGAAAAAGCCGATTCTATTAGTTGAGTGTGACGTCCAACTTGCGTCAGTAATGCTGACGATTTCCATAAATCATTAGAGAAGTCATTATCACCATGACAACCAGGTTGAAGTTGCTAAGGATGTCGGGCATAATGCCGTATACTATGGGCCGCACTTACTACAATTTTCCAGCAAGTACATTATTGGCGGTGACTTACGGGTTGCCATGGTAACGCACTAACGTCGTTTGCTTAAAGGCTGCGTTCGTCTGAGAACTGAGAAAAATTCATCTCTGGGAGACTTTTAGCAGGTGAATGAAACTTCACCTAGACAATGGAGTTCTTAACATTGCTACTAAATAACAAAATAAAATTAAGATACATAATGATTCTTTTTCATGTTTACAACGTTGAAAGCTACTGTTCAACAACGACGTTATAACAACAACAATTGTTAACTTAAATAATGGCGCAACTGAAGCCATCAGTGGAATTCCATACGTAAACAAATTCAAGGAGTTTTAAAATAACACGAAATGGGTAGCAAAGTATTAAAATATGCAAATGCCTTAACCATAATGATTGAACGTAGGTAAATTAGGCATGACAATATTAACATTGTCTCGTAATGGCTCAGTTGAAGCCATGTACTGCCATTCCTTACCTCAATAAATCCCAGGTGTTTTAAGACAACATGAAAAGCCCCCAAAGTGTTCAGAAATTTAAACTGCCTTTAACAGTTTATCAAATCATTGGTATTCCATATAATTGAACGTCTTTTACTTCATACATACATACGTACAAACATGCATACGTACAAACATGCATACTTACATAAAAAGCCATTCCTAAATTCCAGTCAAACAATTCAAATTTTTAAAATAACATCAAACAGCCTTCAATGATTCGTATTATATGCCACTGTATTAATAAATCAGTATGTCAAATAAATGTAACACCAAATAATGGTGTATAATGTATTACCCAGCATGACCAGCGCCATGTGAGAGTACTAGAGTATTCAATTTTCAATGTGAAAGTTGACCACCTAATCATTTTGCATAATTCATCTACTGATGATGGATAAATAAATATCATAAAATCAATTTATTCAACTATTATCAAAGAACACCATTTATTTAAATCCATTAAACAACTAACTTTTGTTTATACTTTACCCAAAGGTCAGTTGCACGATGAACCATTTTTCGGTTTTACTTGAATTAGATTTTAAGTGCAAACTTATTCCCAAGCAATACAAAAACATAGCACATATGTAATTTAACCCTCACACCAACTGCAGCCATTTCCTTTCTCTTAGCTAATCTGGTCCATTGCACACAGTCATAGTGAATCATCCTATCATGAGTGTGGTGCTAAACAAAGAATGATACGGTTGCAAACTAACTACAGGACCACGTGTTGGCTTCTGTTGTTATTACTACCGGATTATTAAATACAATGTATGCACCTGCAATGTGATCAGAAAAAGGAATATGGCAATATTTTACATTTGGTTATTTTTCTTAGGGTCTTAAAAACTCTTCTGAGGGATGTTTAAAGTCGTTATTTATGGACCAAGATGGTCTTATAAAAACAACAAAGACAGAGTAGTCAGTTCCATACACTCACTCACACCCATACGCACAATATACACAAAGAAAGTATTAATGAAATTACCCATCGTGCTCACCACATTCAATCGTACAATAAATTCAGCTTCGTGTACACATCTGAAAACCAAAAATGAAACTTAAGAGGCTTTGCATGTACTTACCTACCAAAAGGTTGAAGACAGGTCCAAAACCACGGACAGCTCGTATGAATCCAGGGAATTCTTGAGACTCGGTGCTCTCTCGTCTGCACCAAGAGCTGGAATACGGTTGTTAAGTCCAGGGTGTGGGGAAAAATACAAATGAATGCTGACCAAAAGGAATCATCCCTTGCATTTGAAGAGTTTGATCATAAAAAACAAGGAAACTCGAGAAAACTCTTCCCGTGCATTAGCCCATGCCCACAGTTGCATGATATCTGACGTTAGCGATTAGCTGGCACTACGGTTGTCGCAAGTACTGTTAGAGATGTGCGTCAGTGCCTGCGTCAAAGCGCTACAACAATAAAGCCATTGAGAGCAGTCGCCTGGAGCTTGTGACGTCACGTGCTGACGTGGGTTCTCAATTTAGAACTTACGAGCGAGCGATCAGCGTAAGTAATACGAAATCGACCGACGTAGTTGCTGACGCAGATACCTGGCCATTATCATAGGCTGTTGCCAATGCAACCGATGAATGTTTTCTGCGTTCGTCAGATGGAGATGATGAAAGCTTCGCAGCGGATGAGAAGAGAGACGGCAAACCCTAGATGAGGTCGGCGACGGTTTGTACGGGAAAATACTCAACATATAAATATGCATGAATGGACGAGTCGTTCAAAGTTTCTTCAGTAACTAGTGCTCGCGGAACGTTTCATTGTTAAAATAAATGTTGTGATAATTAGTTGCATGATGTCGTTTCTTTTGTTTGTCCCTTGAGATGAAAATGGAGCCGCGATATTGACTTTCTTGTTTTTTAATTGAGAAAATAAAGGGACGGTTTAAGAAGTACCCACAAATTGTTGCACGAAATGTGACAAGTTTGGTTAAACCGATTTAATATTGATGGGAATTAAAAAAAGTGGAACAGCAAATTCAGCTACTTGCAAGGGAATGTATTTTCGAATGAATGTCTAAAACAAGATAGTATTCTCCGAACGGAAGATCGCTTTGAACGTTTTACGGTTCAATCAAACACTTACCTTCACGGACTTCCTATACAGGGACAGAGCATACTTTTAGATAAGACTCGTTCTCGTTAGATTGTCGCTACCGTACGTGTGAGTATAGGCGTAGCAAGATGACAGCTATGGTTTTGTGTGAAAGTTTGGACTTGTTCTAGTAAACCAAGAGTTTTTGGAAGAAGGTTAAAATATTTTTAAAAAAATACAAGGTAAGGTCAGAATCACTACACGTATTCCAGAAATATCATATTGTTTCTCAATTCTCATTCAGGTTAAACTTTTCTTTAAAATATTACAGATTCGTCGTCAAATCATACAAAGCTGGGTCATCTTGGTTCGCCTTTTTTACCAGTTTGTGGCGACAATCTACGAATAGGACGTACGCGTTACATGCCCTGTCAATGTTTATAGGATGTCCGTGCTTACTTCCAAATGTGCTGAGAGGAGATAAGAATCTGATTGGATATGATACGGTATGCCACTATTTTGCGATGGTCATCTTCCTCAGATGAACATTACAATTGTTAATTTTTTTAAGTGATACAGTACTGACATTTGCTTTGTTTCGAGGTGGATGTTGGTCGATTCAAAAAAGTGGCTTTTTATTTCACATACAATGGAGAAAGAATAGAATATTGTTGTTTGGAAAATAGTGGCGATATCTAGGTGTGAAAGTAATCCTATCAACCAATATTATACCACCTTGAAAGCAACTTCAATTTGGTAATTTACTTTCGTTCTTACCTTCTTTTTAATACACCGATATTTTGATACCAAATAAATGATAACCATAACAATGATTATTCGCTCTGAGAGACTGTCAGACTAACTGTTGGCTTATATTTACACCTTAACTTTGGCGCACTGGATGTACTTTCATACCTTTTTTTTTTTTTTTTTTTTTTTTCCTCCTTTTTATTTCAATTCATATACATCAGCATCAGCAATTTCAAGTTTAATTTGGTAAATTTACAATTGATGTTTCCATGAGTAATTTACAGATATATACAAGTTACTTAGCAGATATAAAGTTATAGGAACACATAAGAACAGTTTCATTGGTCAATAACATAATGGTTACAACCGAGCGTCAATGAAATCGCAGAAAGTGTCATATAGATCGTGATAGTTAATTTGTCTTGTAGAAGGTACTGGTCTTCTAGAAGAAATAAATTTTTCTATATTAATTGCAAACTTAAACTTGAACATAAATTCTTGAATGGAAAGTTGTGACTTCTTGCATCTATTTTGGTAAATGTAGTTTTTCATATGAAGAATAAGAAAATTGAAGGGATGTTTTTCCCTTGACTAAAACCGAAAAAAATGTCTTGCTTGGAAAAGAAAAACTGTTTTTTCAAAAACGTATTCTCTACATTTAAAATAAAATTTGATACCATGCTACAATCCCAAAATAAATGTTCTAGTGTTTCGGTTTCAGTGTGGCAGAAGGAACATAAATCACTCTCCTCTTTCCCCATGGCAAATAACAACTTATTAGTACCAATAATTCTGTGGATAAACCTAAACTGTAAATAATGTAATTTTGTTTCATTTGTATTCAAATGTGGCATATCAAAGATATTCTGCCAATCTAATACCGTAAAATGAGCAAAATCCTTGCTCCATTTATTTAAGGCTGTTGGGGGGTCGATAATCCTTTTAATAAGATGGCTGTATGTAAACTGAGATGTAGAAGGTGAATTCATAAACTTATTGAACCAACAGCTGTCATTTTCAAGAGTATCCCTCTCCCCACCCTCTGGTCTCCAGCTGCGTGGGATTGAATTAATGATACCAAAATATAACAAAAAGATGTACTTTCATACCTAGTCATATACATATTTATACAATATATATATATATATATATATATATATATATATATATATATATATATATATATATATATAAATATATATATATATATATATATATATATATATATATATTAAAACAAATCGAAAACACTTACTAAATACTTCCAACAGAAAAAGTAAATCAACGGAGAAAACTGTACAACGTTTCGAACAGGTCAACTGTCCTTCGTCAAGTAAACTGAATTACCAACCCATGTAAAAATACAAATGCAAAAAACGGCTATGAACTGTGGCTTTTTCGAATGTTAATCCCTTTTGGCACAAACGTGTGGAGTTGGTGTATCCAAAAAAGTTCTTTTTGTTCCCTCTGTGTTTTGTTAAGTCCCTCGACCGATTGAATGGCGATTAAATTGGAAAACGTACAACCCGTGTTAAAATGTTTCCCAAGAGGAGTGTTAGCTTTTTTCAGTTCTTGCCTATGACCCCGATGTCTCTGTCTTAATTGGCTCCCCGTCTCACCGACATACTGCTTCCCACAATCAAAACAGTTAATAAGGTAAATAACCCCAATCGACATACAGTTAAAACTACCTAGTATTTTGAAAACTTTCCCTGTATAAAAACTTTTAAAGGCGTCTGTAACTGACATAACCTCACAAGTAACACAGTTTTTTTTTTCGTGTAATCTGTGATTCCCCAAATTTGTCGGAGTGTTTGTCGGCACTCTCGCTCTTACGAGCAAATCTCTTAAGTTAGGGGGTTGTCTGTAAATTACCTTTGGTTGTGAAACAAAGATTTCCCTCATTTTATCTGACATAGAAAGAATATGGAAGTGTTTATTAATGATTTCTTGTAAGGGAGGTGAGCGAGGATTACGAGTAACCACAAATGGGGCTTTTAGTGCTTTAGTCGAAACGTTCTCACCTTTGCTGGTCCTAAGTAAAGAACTACGAGGAAAACCTTTGGCCCTATTAATTTTTTCTTTGACCACCTCGGTAGGATAACCTCTCTTTTTTAAGTTTATTTCTAAAGTTTTTAAATTCTTATCACAATCATCATCATTGGAACAAACAGTTTTAATGCGGAGAGCTTGACAAAAAGGGATATTGTCTTTAACCGACTTTTTGTGAAACGAAGAATAGTGCAAATATAAAGGATTCTTACAAGATGGCTTTAGTACTAATACGACCTTCTTTAAGGGTAATTTCTAAATCTAGGTAAACCACTCTGGAGAAATCGAACTCATAGGTAAACACTAATTCATTTGGATACATTGAATTAAGTTCTTCCATAAAAACCAGGAAAGACTGTTCCCCTTTATCCCACAGGCCCCAGACGTCATCTATATACCTTTTCCAAATAATCGGTTTTTCTGTAATTTTTTCTTCCATTTGTTCTTCAAAAAGACCCATTCCCAGACAAGCGTAACTTGGAGCCATTTTTCTTCCAATAGAAGTACCATGAGACTGAATATAAACATTACCATTAAATTCGAAAATATTATTATCCAAACAAAGTTCTAAACACTTTAGAATATTACGAGTTTTCGGTATTTTCACCACCCTACTATCTAGTGCCTTTTTGACACCTTCCGTGCCTAGAACACCATATATATATATATATATATATATATATATAGATATATATATATATATATATATATATATATATATATATATATATATATATATATATATATATATATATATATATATATATATATATATATATATATATATATATATATATATATATATTTATATATATATATATATGTTTATATATATACATATATATATATGTATATATATATATATATATATATGGTACAGAAAGCTATGCAATACAGAGCATAACTGGTTAATTTTAGGAGTATGAAAGATTAAAAATATATTTCGAAATTTTGAGTCCCCCTCTGACTTTCCTCAGCGAGTATTAAAGACAAAATGAGTACAAAAATTGAAAAAAAAAGGAAATCTACAGTTAACTGCAGTGTCAGGAGGGAAGATTAAATTGTTTGTTGAAACGTGTAATGTTTTAGAATACAAAGGTCTTTGTTGAGTCCGGTAATGTGTGCCTTAAGCCTCATTATCCAAATAAGTTCGGTACACTTTCGTTGTTCAGCGCAAATATATATATATATATATACATATTTATGTATGTATATTTATATATATATATATACATATATATACACACACACATATATATATATATACCACTAGATTGAACATTAGATTGAACATTAAAGTTTGTATATCTTGATTCGTTTAGGCGAAATGAAAAACAATAAAATACATAATTATGTATTTCGCCTTTAAGGAAAAACATGTACGTAAGTTCAATGATTCATTAGTTGTACGTGTTAACAGGTATTCGTCCGTTATTTGGTCAACATTGAAGTAATTAGGTATATTACGTATCCCCTTTTCTATTTTACCCTACACTAACGTATTCCCCTTAAAACATTGTGTGAAAACGTAAAGGGGAACGTTAATTTCCCCCCTAACGATAATTTCCCCCTAACGTTGATTTTTTGCCCCAAAATTTCCCCTTATTCCACAATTAGGTATATATATATATATATATATATATATATATATATATATATATATATATATATATATATATATATATATATATATATATATATATATATATATATATATATATATATATAACGCTAATTCCCACCTTAGGGGGAAATTGTTATATCTGCGCGTACATAGGGCGAAAAAATAACAATGAAACACATAAGAAAAAGTATTCGCCCTAACGTCTTAAAATATAAACAACGTTATTTCAATGGCCAGCTATCCGTTCGTGTTAACAGCTAGGTGTCCGTAAATTTGACAACTTTGAAGTAATTGAATCTTCTTTGTTAGTCTAGGAGGGCGCCCTTGTCCGTTTACGTATTCCTATAGAAAAAGTGTGTAGAAACGTTATGGCGAATATATTTCGCCCCCAAAATTTTTTCCCCTTAAGGTCGACTTTTCAACAACAACTTTCCCCCTTAGTGCCGAATTAGTGAAATGTATATATATATATATATATATTATATAAGATGTGTACATATATAAGTGTGTGGAGGTGTGTGTGTCCGTATAAATATTTCTTGTATGTTAGTATCTTAAGTTAAAGAAATGTACTCATTTTTAAGGGCATCCGATTCAAATACGAGACTGAAAATATACTTGAGATGCATTATGTTTAGTAAAAGGTATTTTCAAAAACGCAAAAAGATGTTTAATAATGGTCTTAACGTTAGACTTGCCCTGGTTTGGCATCTGGAGTCGGGCAAAAAATAACCCCCTTAGAGAAAGAATATCGTGCGGCCATTCCTGAGAACGTGGGAAGTTTCCACGATTCCTAAATTGAGAATGCGGTTTATTTGACGAACCATAAGTGTGGGCCTTTGAAACAACTCGAGCATAACTGGGGATAACAATCCAAACATAACTTGATTCTTGCAGACACTCATATCAGTTTAAACTCGGTCCACCTTCTTAATCAAATTCTGAAAACAATTTAAATTCAATTCACTTAAAGATGAAAGCTCGGAACTATTTCAGAAATGGAGTCAGGGGAAATGTAACATCTTGCCTTTCTCAGGAGCAGGTATGGTCCGTAAGCACGAAATATGTTCAAATAACCACCAAAGCCCCCCCCCCCTCTCTTACGCTTCTGAAGATCCAACAACCCCTAGCCCTAGACAGCCATCGAGCCCCCTTTTACCCCTTCCGAATGTGTACAAAGTTTACTGTTAAATTATGATGTGAAACATAAAGTAAAGGTGAGCGTACAGAAAATCGGTTAGTAAAGCGGTAAAGCGGAAAAATTTAGTCATGACTGAATTTCATTTAAGTGGACCACATCCAAATTGCGAATGTACATTAGAAAATCCAGTTTTTCGTTACTGCTTACGAAAGATAGGAAAGGGAAGCAAAGTGGTATAGTCAAATGCTTATCTAAAAATGTATTCTACATGTCCCCCTTCACCTTTCCTTTTACTAATATTAGAGTCCGCATGGTGTCAAAAAGTTTTTGTGGAGTAATAGTTAGTTGTTAAGATGGAGTTTAACGGCCCAGTTTCCAACCTATTGGTTCAAGTCGAACTGGCCACGGCATTTTTTCCAGTTTGGGCTCACTGGCTTTTTTCCCCTACTCCATTGCTTATGCACAACGACAGTAGGTTCCATTTTTAGAGTCGTTGGTATGACTCGACATGGGAATAGAACCCGGACCTTCCGCGTGAGAGGCTTATGCTCTTACCGTTAGACCAAACACGAGGTCTAAAAGCTTGGTGGAGATTTTGCTCTTCAGTAATCTTCAATACGAGACATAGGCGTAGCAGGGACTTTATGACCGCGGGGCATGGTGTCACGAACATTTCCTGGGCCCATAATTCCTGAAGTATCTACATCACTAAAGGACTAAAACATATTCCAAAATTTTTCCTATTTGATTCCCTAGTTCCCCCTGTTGCCACACCCTTCAGTACCCTTTTCAGTTACGGTCCTGACACAAATGCTGTTCTTTACAAAAAAAAATAAAAAATAAAAAAACAAAGAGTAACCAATTGGTTAAGCTAGGCCAAGCTTTGCCCTTTTTGTCTATTGAAAATTTATACTTTGAGCCTGCACATTTATCTCTGATGAAATGAGGTAAAGGGGTATTTCTGCTCCAAAATATTTCGAACAATTTCTAAATGGGAACGTGCCTGATGATTGCCACATTGCTCGGTCAGTCCACTTGTATATTTAATAGGCCTAGAGATCCCTTAGTCAAAAATCAAGATCAAATCCGATCACCTTTTCTCCGTAAAAGCAAACTTCCCTTTCTTGTTCCAAATAATTAAAAGTTGCAACTACCCCCCCCCCCATATTCAAAAACTTTTCCTTGCAATGAAGACTCCGTTAAAGGATCCATTAGGGAGATGCGTCATTAAATTTTGCACCCAAGATTCCTTAAGGGCCCATGCGCAGTATAGGCAGCACACATGCAAGTGTGGTGCGATGCACTCTGCTTATACTTTTTCACGTAACACGTTACCCGAATGGACCCCTTAATTCCCATATGGGTTATAAAGTCCTTCGGGCCCCAACAAATCTTGAGTGCAAAAACAAATGGCTCTACACGTTGCCCCATATGGATCACCAAAGGATTCCATATGGAATCATATGGAACCTGGAAGGCACCGCCTTAAAGTGTGCAAGAAATTTATTTTTAAGCAATTCTTGATGATAAACTGCATATGTGCAAACTAATTAATTGATATAAAGCACAAACTCTAAACATATGCTTCGCCATAGCATCTTTAAGCACCTCCATTTGCTCTATGTGCACTATGAATGCTAAAGCGTAACTAATCTTACGATAAAGGAGACAACTACATGGGATTTGGTGACAAATATGACACAACTCTCAACGATTTTCTACCTCTATCATGGAATGTTACATAGCACTGTAGATCCAATATTCTTGACTTACTCGTTTAGGGTAGGATGGTATCGAAAATAAGTTTGCGTCAGGGTGTTGGATGTAATTGGTATGTGACGTCACAAAGAATCGACATAGCTGTAAACCTCATCGGGGTCCTTCTGGTTACGGAAAGTGTATTCCTGAAGGTTAATAAAAACAACGTACCATACTTGAAACAGATCATATTACCTGTATTAACGCTTGAAAAAAGGTATCCATATGATACTTTAGTTCGTTCATTTATTTATCTGTTCACCTTTTCCACTTTTTTATGAGCAAAAAATGTACGACACAGAATAAAGGTGCACGGAGGTGAAACTGAAATCTAAACAGAAACACAAGACGTGACACAAATACCAACTCAGGCGCTGACAGGCTTAACTGCATCAAGACGAGATGAATCACATAAAATTTAACTCAGTTAAAACTTTTAACTAATGTTTTTCCACCATGAATCATTCCCTCTTTGGATTTTTTAACCCATCCTCACGTTTTAAAACCACACTTAAGAGTAATATTCATTTTGCTCACTTTTACCATACCTGGTTGATTAGGATATTCTATTTCAATCGTAATGAATTTTCTACATTTAGTTTCTAAATTATTAAGAGTCTTACCTGAATCTGAAAGTAGTAACATTTTGTTTTAAGTGTTGAGGACTAGATCTACATCTGATGGTATCAAGGCTTTGAGGTAATGCCAAAAATTAAGGCCCCATTCAACACGGAGCTTCATTGGTCCCATTTAAGAAAAAATGACTAACGGTGTTTGTTTGCGTAGAGTCAATGCGCAGTTCTTAAGAAGAAGAAATTTCCTAACTGGCCAAAGATAGCGCCAATTTCTTACCTAATTTTTTATCCCATTAAAGAATATAATAGATACAATACAATGGCGACAGCCAGTTGTAAAATTCTTGTTAAACAGTACAAGTGAGCTGTTTGCTTATTCTGTGCAGTGATGGAATATAAAAGTAACAAGGAAAAGAAACTGATCTATAAGGAAAAAAGAATCAGTCGATAAGCATAAAAGCAACATTAGAGGGTATGGCGTATGACATACTTCAATGGTATCACATATATAATGCTACATGCCCTAATTTACAAGTCGTTTTTAGGTACTTTACGTTAAATTGTGCTTGTTGTCGAGATCAAAAGAAATGTAGAAACTTGTAACTTATTTGAAATAAATTATAGCATGATGAAAGTTATTCAAAAAATTAACATATTAACGCCAATGTTCAAGTTAGTCATAATCAGCTCATTATTTTCTGTATTGCTGACAGTTTTGTTAGAATCAAAAAATAGCCTTCACAAAACTTTTCAAAGATCTTAAAATGTTCATCTCCATTAACGTCTTGTCTTTAAATGCTTGCTTATTCCCATGTCAAAACATTCCGATGTGTTGAAGATTAAACGTCTATGCAAACATTGCTAAAATATTATTACCATTCTGCTTTTTCGAAACAAGTTTTTTTAATCACACTTATACTGAGAAATATCCCGAAGCACACTTAGCTTGAGAGTTTTCGTGGAACCAGTAAAGCATTCTTTAAATTTGCAGTATCCATGGTAATAACCGAAAAAGTATTCAAATCAAAAGAAAAACATGCATTTTTGAGGATTATATTCCTCGACATAATTAGAACAATACTAATGGAAGAAATTAATTTCAAGTAACCTAAAACACTCTCCATTGATAACTAAAGTGAGACTTGCAATGTTAACTTATTTTAAGGATAGTTTGTCACGAACACGAAGCATGTTAGAGTACTGAACAAGTACAGTCAAGAGAAAATGTATTTGACTATGAACTACAATCGCCTCAGTTTTGATAAAGGAACCCTGTTTCATGATTGCTTACTTTTATCATGTGACAACGTGTTTTGAAATAAATCTGGGGAAACTGGCGGTTAAACCTGACATGACTGTATTTTTGTGCCCGTGGATGAGATCATGGAGAAACTTCCTTTATTGAAAATTTGGTGAATCAAGGATGGAATCTTTAAATAAAAGGTTCCCAATCGTTTATTTCACTAGTTTAATAAAGAAAAATGGCAATTCTCTTTACCTGTGTATGGTGAAAATAGAAAGCCAAAAGGGGTAAGTGATTCTTTGCCAAAAGGAAAGTTTGTGACCTCAGAGATGTTGGAAATTCTTGCAAAATTCAGCCTTTTGATGATTGGTGACCCCAAATGACTTCTGACCCCCAATGACCCCCCAAGCAAGGTTCTTTTCTTAACCATCCACCTACCAAATAAGAAATTCTTCCAGTTTCTAACTTCAAGGTCTTGTAAACAAAGTTTTTAACCACTGGTGATCTGAAATGACATTTGAGCCCTGGTGTCCTGACTGATCTCCACAAAACGTATTTTGTTGCTGAATAGTTAAGGGCAATAGAGGTCTCCCTCCAAGTGAGGGTGGCCTAATTATTGCAAAGTGAACGGAATTCGAAACTTGAGATACCGTGTTTACGAGGTTTTCGGGTTTTGACCCCAGGTGTCCTAAAATGACTTTTGACCTCCACCAAAACAATGGGTCTCTTCTTAACATGACAATTGTATATACCGGTACCAAATGTGAAATGTGTAAGTCATTCCTATCTTGAGATATCGTGTACGTGTACAAATTTTTCAGGCTTTTGCAGTTTTACCGCTGATGACCTCAAATGACCTCCGTCCTCTACCAAACACAATATGATTCTTTTTCTCAGCATGACAAATTATACCAAATATGTAAAGGGTCGGTCATTTCTACTTTGAGATATCGTGTTCACAAGTTTTCCGGTTTTTGACCTTTGGTGACCTCAAATGACCTTTGACCTTCACCAAACTTAAAAAGGTTCTGTACCTTAGGCTATGAAAAATCTATTGAACAACTGTGAAAAGTGTCAGACATTCCAAGCTTGGGATAGAGTGTTTGCAAGCAAAAGTGTCACAAACACACACACACGCAAAAAAGCACATGCACAGCCCTTGCCTGCCTTCGGTAAGGAATCAAAAAGGTTACTTGATCCTAGGCAGCAAACATATGGTCTCCATATGGATTAACCGACATGAGACCCATTAATTTTTGTATGGACAAAACGCTCCCCATATGGATCCCTTATTATCCTCGGATGCAAAACGATGTGGGTACCTTAAGGGCTAAGCAGTCACTCTCATAAGAGTCCCTTACGGGGATGTTACGTGGGATACAGCTTCCACTCTATCGTGCTGTGAAAATGTTTAACAACATCTCCAGCAACTTAGTTTGATTTCCCAGTCCATTTATCCAACTCTAAGACATCACTACCTCTGACAGGATAAGATGCCCTCCATGGTGTAGCAGGAGAATTTGGATACCGATTTACCAACATTTAAAGCCTTCAATGATCCCCCTGGCGATGGTTATGCAGTTACAACTTAACACAATTGGTTACAAAATGGTGGGTATCTGTTACAAGTTCATGCATGTAGACCGGTTCTCAGACAACTTGGTGAAATAGAGGAGAGATAGCTACGGGATGTATTTTTATGTTTCAGGGAGAAAATATGCTACAAACGTATTAAGACAAAGTTTATTAAAAAATTTGTTTTAGACATCTTTCTAGGAAGTAGCCATTCCTTAGCCCACTCTTTGATGGTATTTTTTGTCTGGACACTGTCTTGACTGCATATTTCGAGCAGAGGCAAAATGGAAGATAAAATTGTATGCCTATCTTCAATTTAAGAACAACTGTAAGTTCTAGTGGCATGGAATATATTTGTTTATATCTGGATTTTTTGACCATTCATTTTGCTAGTCATGAAGCGATTAATGACTATCATAAATACAAGCGAACGGGTTGAAAGGAAACTTATCAAGTTCATGATAACTGTGACAGCACGGTGACTTGAAAATAGTTCTTACTCGATCTTTGTCAACCAAATTGACGGAAAATACAGTGTTTACTATCATTTTGACAGTCATAGAGGTTGAGAGTGCATCTTTATCTCTGCAACGACCTCGTGACGTCTACATTGTCGTTTGAAATATTTCTATATCATGGTCGATTATTGTCCAGAAATATTTTATGGGCGAAACATACTGTGCCGATTTTGGATTTAAAGATTTTATATTCAACACTAAAAGATTAGATAACTGCTTGGAAGCTTGATGGCAACTCTTTTTAATGTTTAAATTGTTGGAAGTGGGAACTGAATTACCCATACCAAGCGAAAACAGAATTGGAGAAGACAGGTCATGCTGTAAGATGCCTCTTCAATATTTAGTTTCTGCACAACTAAAAATTTTCTTGTGAAGTGTCCTGTCTTCTTGTGATCGTAACTTCTCTTTAGAATCCTGCAGGTGACTGCCAATAAGACCTATCTTAAAGAGCCCTTATAAAACTTATAATTCTAAATTTTGTAGTCTACAGAAATCCTCCATTGGCACAACTCTTTGATTGACAGGAAATCAAAGAAAAAATCAGCGCACATTGTAGTTCATATTACCTAACTTGTACTGTAATAGGAGTATTCTGATTTCGGTCTTGTATATATTTACCTTACAGCAATAAACTGAGACTGTGTCAGGATGAGGATGACGTGGAAAGTTGTGGAAGGAGATTAAAGGAGCCAATCCTCTCCCTCCAAATTACAATTCTAGTGGGGGCTAACAGAAATTCTCAATTGGCCCGCCTCTTTGGTTGATAGACAACTCAAACAAATCGGAGTACCAAAGCTTATATTCAACAGCATGAAATGTACTGAGTGTTTGCATTATTCACATTGAGCTTTTCAATACTCACCCAGAAGCAATAATCTGAGATTGTGTCTAGATGACGATGAATGTCAGACAATTGTGGGAAGGGCTTTAGTGAGAAGGTTGGGAGAATTGGTACTGTTTGGACTGAGGGAATTGGGCCTTTAGTCCTTGGATGTCTTTTTTATCTCTCAACGGCGTTTGATACGGAAAACTTTTTACATATGGATTTCGTGGCACTTCATAATACTGGATAAAAAGCCACTTGATTAACCTCCTTCACAAAAATGAAAATTCCAATTTGCAACCCATTATTTGTGGCGTTTCTCAGGGTTCCATTCCCAGCCAACATGCCCAGCTGGGCCCCAACTGGGTTTCAGCTGGGCTACTTGCTGGGCCCCAGCTGGGGCCCATCCGTGTTTGTCAGGTGTTCCCACGTGGGGCCCAACTGGGCTAGCCTTTCCCAGCTGAAGCTAAGCTGAAGCCCAGCTGTACCCCGCTTCAGTTATTGAAGCGGGGTACAGCTGGGCTTCAGCTTGGCTTCAGCTGGGAAAGGCTAGCCCAGTTGGGCCCCACGTGGAAAAAACCTGACAAACACGGATGGGCCCCAGCTGGGGCCCAGCAAGTAGCCCAGCTGAAACCCAGTTGGGGCCCAGCTGGGCATGTTGGCTGGGTTCTTGGTCTCTTGCTCTTTATTATTTACATATAAATGATATGTAAATGATATATCACCTGCTTCCAGTAAATCATCACTTGTAATGCTCGCCGATGATACCAAAAAGTTTTCAAAGACACAAACCTTAAATTTCTTGAGCAAACTGTGAACAATGAGCTAGAATTATTATTAAACTGGTTCTTCTCTAATAAACTTTCTTTAAACGTCAATAAAACAAACTTTATGGTCTTCAACATGCACATTGTCAGAAGCATGATTTCAATATAGTTTTTAATAATGATGAGCCCCATGTTGTTTTAAGTGTTAAATTTGTAGGAGTTCTTATTGGTTCTATAAGCTTACCTGGAACGACCGTATTTCATATCTCTGCTCACAAGTTGCCAAGGAAGTTGGTATAATCGGTAGACTGAAACATATCCTTTCTAAAAATGTACTCCGTTCATTGTATGTTCTTTAAGTTTATCCCCATTTTTCCTACTGTAGCCTTTCCTGGTCTAGCTCAAGTACTACTTCATTGAATAACTTCAGCGTACTGCAAAAGAGAACAACCAGATAAATTTCTAGTGCTGCCCCACGTGATCATGCGAGCGTATCATTCAAGTCCCAGAACTTGTTAAATTTAAATGACATTATCAAAGCAAACAATATCAATATTCACTTATCGCTTCGTTAATAACTCCAACCCTCCAGAATTTTCTCACCTTTTCAGTCAAAACAGTTAATTTCACAACCACAAAACTCGACACAGCAATCGTCGCATAACTAGAGGAAGTACTCTAAGACCGGTTTATGTTTTCGTGCTATCAACATTGGGAATTCCTTACCCGATAGTCTAATAACTAAGCGCTCTGAATCCTCCTTTAGGTATAACTTAAGCAGATTCAATAAATATTAAACTGATTATAGTACATCATTTGCTCGTTCTTAACTTTTATTGTAACATCCTAATAACCATTAACTTTGCATTTTCTCCTTGGAGAGGCGTGGGGTGGGTGGGGGTGAGTAATGTAATGTGTGGGTAGGGCGGGGTAAAGGTAGGGTATGTGGGGCAAGGGTGAGGTAGGTTGGGTGATTACTAGGGAGGGATCTAGCCTGTGGTATCCGACAAGTACTCATGATCGAATATGTTTTCTCTTTGTTTTGATATGATCTGTCCTCATGTGCTTTTTCAGTTTTTACTATCTTACTTCTGTTTTCTTTTTTTCTTTCTTTCTTTCTTTCTTTCTTTCTTTCTTTCTTGGGAGCATCCTACTTGACAAACCCTATGAGTTTTTAAAGGGATTCCCTTCACAATATTTTGACATCATGTAGTATTCTATTTTTATTTTTGTACATTGTACCAACCACTACTGATCAAATATTGTGGAGAAAACAAATAAATGAAATGAAACAAAATTGGAACTGTCTGTGCTGAGAGGATGAGGCTGAGGGTCCATTGCAAAAAATTGCTACAAAGGTGCTGTTGGGCCTGCATATCGATAACACATTTATTGTGTATGATCTATTAGGGAGCTGCCTCTAGCGACAGCTCCCTGGTATGATCTGTGAGGACCAGCATATCATAAAGAGATGGGATCAGGAAGAAACAGCCCAGACGTTTTTATTCATGCAGTTTCCTGTCCAGGATAAATAGTTATATGTCCCTTTTTACTTAATAAAATAGTAGCGTTGCGAATCCCACGAATCGGTGGAAATTTATGTTATTTCATCAAAATGTCAAGTTCGTTAATATATCTCAAATTCCATCGCGCTGCGCAATCTGAGACTATGAAAAAGCAAAGAAATTTAATGAACTACTGCAATTGGTCATCTTCACGGATCGGGAGAACGAGAGAAACCAACCACGGCTTTGGAGTAGTATGACTGTGTGTACCTTGCTTTGCAGGTCTTCTACATTTCCTTTTTGGAATACTACCAGCATATTGCATGTGTGCTATATATGTGTTTTTAAATAATGTTGTGGTGCACTAAAACCTCATCTTAACTTAACTATATTTACCAATGATAAATAAACTACAAAACTTCCGACTTATCCTTTTATTCATTGCCTTAGCAGTCAATATGAATGCGTCCGTTCATTTTTCGTTCAGATTACTCGACCACCCTTGTAAAGAAAGGCAAGCAATACTTGACTTCGTAACCTTAAACTGTAATAAAATTCTCGTACGGGATGCCAGTAGACAAAATTTACCTTACAAGCTGTTCCATTTCTTTCGCGCTCTGCAGCATTCGTATGCAGTGCTTAAATTACCAGGGAAGTATTCAACCAGGTCTTCCCCAGGTCTTCGAGATCGCATACTCAACGTGAACTCTCACGGGACTTAACAGCAATTGTACGCTATTCGCGTAAAGCATCGAATGCAAGATAACATTAACAACGACAGTTGAGCGAATAGGCTTTACATATTTCCCTCGCTTTTTGTTTTAAGAGCAGCTGGTTATCGTCATGGAGGCGGGCTCGTTGCCCAATAGAAAAGAAATTCCGTAACGCACCTGGTCCTATCGTCTCGACAATCGTGAAGTTTTAACATCTGTAGCAAGGGGCCCGGAGGTGGATCGGAATGCAGGTGAAAGGGGCTCGGAGGAAAATATCGGTGTACCATGGTCATCAATGGAAACATTTCTCAAAGGAGTGGGCTACTTCCGGTAAACAATCTTTAACAACAGCGCGACAGACGGTCATTAAGAGGTTGTATACCATTTACGCCACAGCTATGTTGAAGCTTAGACCTATTGTAGTGATGATAAGTTCAAGACTTACTTGAACTTATGAATTCTAGATCGACAAGTTTCAAGATGATAGGAAGACTGTCAGCGGTTTTGACACGTTCGTGGGGGCAGCGGTGAAAAACTTAAACTACCTAGGAATCGCTCAATGTCTACTAAGAAAGTTGTCATTGTATTTAGCAAATGTTACCACATGGTGAAACCATCAATCTGAATATCAAATGTCATATTGCAGGAAATGGGGATTCCGCTAATTTCCAAATCGATGAAATATTGTACACGTGTATAACCGTCAAATCGTTCGTTTTGCTGTCAGGATCCATAAGGAAGTAAAACATTTGCTTAGGCCCTACCATGTACAAGTACAGACTTATTTTAAGGGAAAGAATGGTCACTTTATCTTAAAGTAGTTTTTCAGACTGTTCTGTTTCATGATTGACTGTTGAGAGTCACGTGGCTTTTTCCTTTTTCATATGTGAAATTTACTAGAAGTAGCTGCTTGGTTTATCGTGGATATTCAGTCCTGAAGACAAAAATATGATGGAAGATACTTTGAAGAGAAACAAGACAAAAATTGTGACGTTAAACTGTTGCTTCAAAATAAGTTTGGGCCCGACTGCCCTTGACCTTAGAGTGATTGCTCTTCTGTGAAGTTTTCTTACGAAACTTTTTTCTTAGTTTTTCTAGTTTTAGAAGTTTTCTTACGATCATGGAAGTACTTCCATGCTTGGATGAGGCTTGATATTCCGTAATTTGCTCTAAGTTTTCTAGCTGATATGTTCATCACGCAGATCAGTCGATTGTACGTCATCGGACCGTCGCGTGCTTCCCCAGTTGCAGCTGTCAGTATTGGCTGTACAGGTACGCCCATGCCAAAACAGAAATGTGCTTGCTTAGGCGGGATTAATATTTACACCTGGGGCAAAGTGGCACTTTATTTTTCCGCCGTGTTAAGAGTTTTAATAAAACGTTCCACAGTTGTAGGGCATGAAAAGGACATCATGAGGTTTCATGTAACTGATTGAGGAGTGGTTCGAATTGTTCCGAAATTCGCAAAGGATCGCACCACAAAACACCTTGAATACGGTAAGAAAATCAATTGGTAAATGGCAGGTGTTTCTGAGCTATTTAATGTGATCAAATCATCCTCATGTGACTCAGACAGGTAATCACGTGACAGGGCGTCATCCGTCTCCCCTGATATGCGTCATTTCTTGTTACAATGCATCCCTTCCTTGGCTTGAATAGTCTCACATAGTTATTAAATAAAAGTTAAATATACAATATTGAAACAATTATTTCCGTCGATCGCTGGAGGTATCATTAAGACCGACCAATCTTCTTAAAGAATTCAGTAATTTGTCGATTCTTGACAAAGTATCGTATCAGGTCTTTCTAGTTGTGTCATCGACCACAGTTTTCCAGTCAGCTTATAGTCAGAAGCGCCGTATGTGGGTTTGCAGATGTAGGAGGCTGTGCAGCATATCTCTCCCATATCCCCGTTAAGGGATGTCTATAGTCCCCTTTCTCAATAGTCCCCAGTGCAAATAGTCCCAAGTGTCAATAGTCCCCCGTCTCATTGGTCCCCCGTGTCATTGGTCTCCCGTCTCATTGGTGCCTTTCCACTTCACCCGGAAAGCGAGCCGTCCCGGGTTCGAATATATAATGATAATATATAATGATAATATAATGAGAATACATATATATATATATATGTATATATAGGTCGATGCAAAAACAAGGTAATACACAGTATTATATATATATATATAAATATATATATATACATATATATATATATATATATACATATATATATATATATATATATATATATATATATATATATATATATATTTATATACATACATATACATACATATATTGAAAAGGTTGCAATAAGTTTTTACAACATAGCTTTACAGAACTGTTTCGTAAGGGCCAATAATGTAGGTCCTCACTCCTCAGAAGCCTGAAGTATTCTACTTCAGGCTTCTGAGGAGTGAGGACCTACATTATTGGCCCTTACGAAACAGTTCTGTAAAGCTATGTTGTAAGAACTTATTGCAACCTTTTCAATATTACAGCTCCCTTCACAGGGTTGAGCACTTTACCATTGCCTGGTTGACATTACTAATTAATTTTTACTATTACGGTTATATATATATATATGTATATATTCGAACCCGGGACGGCTCGCTTTCCGGGTGAAGTGGTAAGGCACCAATGAGAATATATTTATATATATATATATATATATATATATATATATATATATATATATATATATATATATATATATATATATATATATATATATATATATATATATATATATATATATATATATATATATATATATATATATATATATATATATATATATATATATATCAAGGTAATACACAATGCAACATAATTGAACCAAAATGGAGTTAAACAAAAAATGGATTTGAACGAAAAATAGAAATTACGACGCTTCGGGTTACCTACCCACCAACACGGTAACAGAAAGTCAACTGAAGTCACATAAACGAGAAGTCACAGTCAAGGAAAAAGCATAAGTCAATAAAAAGATTAAAATCATTCAAGCAGCGATTCTGGCTTAGAATTAAGCTGAAGGCAATGGGGGTGAAGAGTGCCAAGTTTAAGGGAAGACGGTTTTCAGTCGTGAGACGATCAATATGGCTTTCTTTTGAGGTTAATGCGGCCGTGACCAAAAAGTCTTCAATAGTACAAAGGGAGGGCGGATTAAAATGGGCTGCTACAGGGAAGCCAGACAAAGTTAAGTTTATTAGATCGGAGGTGTTCAGTGATTCTATCGACTAGCCTGGCTTCACCAACATACAGAATTTTGCAGCGTTTGGGTTGGGGTTGGGTTGGGTTGGGGACATGTGAGAGGTAGGGGTGAGAAGATCTTACTAAATGATCACCAATGTTGCGATCTATTTTGAAGGCAACTAAAGGGGGTGAGTAAGGATGGGCTTAGTGGTAGGATAAGATATGAGGGTCTTGAATTTCTTAATAATGAAACGCTTAATGGGCAGCACGAGGGTGATACGGTCGGAACTACAATTAGGAGCCTTATTGTCAAAAATAGAGGACCTACTGATGGATTTAACACGACGGTTAGCAGCCTGTACGATTTCATCGGGGAAACCCTGTTAGCAAAGAAATTCGAAAGTTGATTGGAAGTTGATAAGTGTGGACAAAATGAGCGTTCTCATGGCAAATTCTTTTAGCTCTAAGAAACTGAGAAAGGGGGACTGAGTTCTTACACTTTGGGGGTGACATATATGTATATATTTCTGCGAAAGTCCTACATGCCAAAGCCAAACACGTTTTTGCTCACCTTATGAACTATCCAGTTACAGATTTAGTTATGTGTGGTCTTCCTGTGGCCCTCATTTCAGTAAAATATGTCAACCATGTGGGCGTATAATGCGCCGAGAGCCAGAAGTTGTGCCAAATTTCGATGGTTCCACCGTATGAACAACATAACAATTGGTCTGTATCGAATGCACCGATCCAAATCAAAATGATTCATCTGTGAAAGTGTAAATAATTTTAGCCTATTGAAGTAAATGAATATATTCGAGTGGTAAACATAGGCGCACAGGAGCATTTCAGTTTGGGGGGGGGGGGGAAGCGGGTTCTCTGCCCGAAAAATGTAATTCTGCCCGAAAGGCTATCTAAGCGGAGCGCCACCATCAGTGGGCGCGTAGCGTACAGAAAATTTGAAAAATCGCAACCCATCAGACAGCCGGAAAAGGCCTTTCCCAGGCTTATAAGCAGAATCAAAGCCGTCGATATTTTGAACTTTCGTTTGCAATAAAATTTTCACCAAAAATGAGCAAATCTACAAAAAGGTCAGAAACTCCCAGATGAAATGTACCACTACCATTGGATGACTACATTAAGCTATAATCATTGGAAAATGAGTTTTTTGCGCTTTCTACAAACTATTTTACGTCAAACAGCATGAGATTATCATCAATATAGTTTTGAAAATTGAAAAACTTCAGAAACCCTCGAAATCCCAAGGCATTGTCATGAAGGGCGATAGACAGACTCTCAGCGCTCCGCGCCACCATAGCTTGGCCCGGAACGCCCCAAAATTTTGGCCCAAAACGCCTCCAAGATCGCTGGAAATGGCACTTCCAAGGCTATTTAAGAGTTCCCAAAACTCAGTAAGTTGAATCAATACGATGAGATGTATTACCCTAGAGTTGTGTAATCAGAAAGAAAGGAAGGGGAAAGGGCGTTGACAAGGCACTATTCATATATTCTTCCCCGATCTAGCAATCGGTAACTGAGGTTCGTCCTTAAAATCATTTGAGATGTGAATAAAACATAATATAATGATATACCGCACCTGGGAATGCAGTGGCGTAGCCAGGATGGGATTTTTTGGGGGCCTAGGAAATAAGTGAAGGGAGGCTGGTACGTCCGAAGGTCAGGCATGGCAAGACTATCTAAGCGGAGCGCCACCATCAGTTGGCGCGGAGCGTAGAAGAAAATTTTGGGCTCTAAAACCCCTCCAGATGGCCGGAAACGGCACTTCCCACGTGTTTAAAGCTGGATGTACCCAGCCTAGAAATACGAATCTCATGTCTGCGACTTCTCAAATAATGAGAATAAAAAATCAATCTATGAAAAATGGTAATACATACACTTCTTAGGGACCCCAAAACTGGGCACATCTGATCTGTGGCCTGGGGATGAGACTAAAGGGAAGCGGTATCTCCCTTTCCCTTTGGAAAAATTGTAAACTTCAGAAAGACGTAGATCGCAAATGCGGCAATATATGAGTCTAAGCGGAGCGCCACCATCAGTTGGCGCGTAGCGTAGAAGAAAATTTTGGGCTTTAAAACCCCTCCAGATGGCCGGAAACAGCACTTCCCACGTGTTTTAAACTGAATGTACTGAGCCGCAAATGCGACAATATTTGAATGGATTTCAGCTAACCTAATGCAGTACCTTACCCATTAACAGGAAAACCAAAAGTAGTTGTGTCCCCCTGTGAGAAACTTTCTTTGCGTTAGATTTCCTAGATGCAAAATGGTGCTATGTTTGGCAAAACTTTAAACTGATTATAGGCCTAAGTTTTAGTATTTTCCCTTTTTGGGGAGCATGAAAAATATCAAAGTGTTTTTTAGTTTTTGTAGAGATTTTACTAGAGACATACATACTCACAAAGGAACAAGTGCAAAATGGTGCAGTATTTGTCCATCGGTACATTACAAAGTCAAAATTAAAATACTACGAATAAATCTCTCAAAATAATTGAACGGCAAAGCAGAAGTATGCATCATGTGGGAAACACATGAAATCAGGACTTTGTGGTCATTTTACAAATCCCCCGGACGTCAGTGCCAATTAGTAAAAAAAGGACTTGTCGAAAAAAATCGTCCTACAGCGGCACTTTGCATGGGCAGGAGTGAGGCACGACATAGGCCTAGGCCTACTTGTTAAGGAAGGAAGGGAAGAATTATCTGAAGGCAGTACCTTACCCTTACCTGCTGACAGCATATTTTGTGAATGACAAAGTATAGGAATGGTAGTTTAAAAGTGGTCTCCAGTGTACGATTGCCTTATTTTCAGTAAATCAATCAGACATCCGACAGGCAGAAAGGGTTTTGACCTGACAAAGTCACATTTAGGTTTGTCGTCGAGACTTTCGTTTCATCTTCTAAGTGAAATGCAATAAACGACAGTGCAGATCACAAACGGTATCTAATTTAGTGAAAGTGGGCATTTTGAAGTTATTACTTGATTTCATACGTGCGCACAAAATGTGTTTTACAAACATTCATCCATGTTTTTTTATTTTTTATTTTTTACACATTCTATTTATTTACTGTTTTGAAGGAAATAATTCAGATTTATTTCCGTTCAAAAATTTTATTTTTTTCAATTACTTTGTCAGGACGCAAAATATCTGGGGGGCCTGAAGAAAATCTGGGGGTGCCTAGGCCCCCCGTGGCTACGCCACTGTGGGAATGTATTAAACATTACCTGGTCTTGTATCTTTCCGCGGAAAACTGTAGAACGGAATTAAAAACATGAGTACCGTATGTCCGTGACTCTGTTGCAACTCTTGCCCGAATTCCAGTTCCACTGAATTGATAAACCTGTCTATATGACTCGGGCCGAACTCCCGACTATATATAAATGATTTTTCTACTCACGCCGTTTGAGAAAAATCCAGCTTGTCACGTTGCTAGGTGTTTTTACATGGATTTGTGGGCAGACTTACTTGCAGATTTGTTCACACTAAATTCCTACGAGTGAGGAAACAAGCAACGCTGATTTGTTTACCATTGCCCGAATTTTGGTTCCACGGCACTGCAGGTTAAAAAGTTTCGCACAATTTTAAGAGGATCATTTTGAAAAGTGCAAAATCGTCATCTCATTCATATGCTGCCAAATACCTCTCGACCAAGTACGTTTCAGCTTTCTGGTGACTAAATTGGTGATTGTCATTTAGTAATATGGTGCGTCACAAGATAGCTTTTGATTGATTTGTTCGGGCAAAACTCTGGGGACTGTATACATCCTCTCTCCCCTTGTAATCTGGCAATTAAAAATATCGCAGAACTTTTTTGCAACTTTTGCCCGAATAGTGTGTCATTTCGGGCAAAGGTTTGCGCAAGAATATGAAGTGAGGCTGACGAAAAATTATTTTTTCATAAGCTGCCCGAATGTGTCGCGAATTTTGGTATCTTTTAGAGTTTTCATGAAAATTGTACCGTGACTATGATCCTTTTTTATTATTTTTTCGGCCAAGTCTTTGAAGGAATTCGGGCGCGCCTAGGAGTTTTCTGTGTAAGTAGAAACAAACCAGGTTTTAAGACTCAAACGGTTGCCCGAATTTTTCCAGATCCCTGCCCGAATTTTAGGTCTTGAGATAATTTTGGGGGTAGTCTGTCCCCCTTCCCCCCCCCCCCGCCTCGTACGCCTATGGTGGTAAAGGCATACAACATACAATTATGAGTCCACTTTTCTACAAGCATAGTGACTATTCTTACCTAATGTGCATACACCACCTGCTTTTCAATGTCGTTAACTGTCCATTCTTGTATGATAACTAATGGAATAACCTTACTTACTCAGAGGTCAAAATAATAGATTGAAAAATATGACAAAACAACATTTTTTATCTGTGTGCAACTATGACGTTACGGCTATTAGGTGAGACAAAATGCTGTTCAAAAAAGTCTTAATAAGAACTCCCCACAGAAGGAGCACATCATTTCGTTCAACTGATAGCTCTCCCACGTTGATTGAGTGACATCAATACGACTTCCACAAATCAAGATCAGACTTCCTTACATATACCCAGTACCCGTTGCTTTAGGTTTCTAAGTTATTTCCTGCTTCTCATTTTTCATTCCGACGGATCCGGAGCTCGTCAGCGGGCTGTAGGTAGTGTCTAACGGTAGACGTCCGGTAGTGGACCAGGAAGCTGAGTCCTGAACTCCAGAGACTTTTAATGGACATGGGGAAGTATTTCAACTTTTCAACTTTTTATCGTGGGAGAAGCTCTCATTAAAAGGCTACAAGAAGACCACGGACTTATATACATGGGCAGAGCATGTAACGTGTATGTCCTATCTGTAGATGGTCGCCACCAACCGGGACAACAAAGGCGCACCAAGATGGCCGCCGTGAACCTACAAATCATCTGATTTGACGACGACTCTGTAATATTTTCAGCCAAAGTTAAACTTGAATGGGAAACATGATCATATTTCTGCAATACGTGAAGTGATTTTGACCTTATCTTGCCATATTTCAAAAATATTTCAACTTTCTTGCAAAATATGGCAACATACCTGAGCAAGTCCAAACTTTCACACAAAACCATAGAAGACGGCCATTTTGGTGCGCTTTTTCTCACAGTGCGGTAGCGACAGTGTACCGCGCAGTATGCATTGTTCATGTATAGGAAGTCCGTGAAAAACACACTGTGTATTTGTGATTTAAGATGCAATGACTGGCAGTTTGGAAGTTTGTACAATGACGGTAGTGTCTTAAACCCGAATCAGGGTACCGAGCATTTGTGGGGTCTATCGTTTCATTTCTTTTGTCAGGCTGTACCATAAATATTGAATTAGTTCAATTTAATAACTAAACTTGATCTCCTTATCATGGGGTATGGGACTTTCTGCAGCCATCTTGGATGTTTAAAGTTAGAATTAGGCCTATTACTAAAGTTACGGTGACTAACCGCATGGAATTTCTCACCTTTACATGACTGCCCGACTCGTCACTATGGCACTTAAAAGCAATCGACTTTATACACTTTACACAGATAGCATACATTTTGGCATTTAAATGACCAATGCGAGGGTATGCACCAAATGTGTTTAGGTTGGATGATACAAGATATTTAAACCTACACCTTATGTCTTCCTTTCAGTCTCCTCACTTTTCCATATTTATTTTTAACAACTTACTTTGAACATGGTTTCGGGTAATGACGCAGTATAATTTAATTCGGTATGATACTGATTTCAGAGTTGCAGTTAAGTTTCTGGGAGCTAGTGGAGGTTGGCACTCCTCCTTAATATCAAAACATCCACCCTAAATTTACCGCAAAAGGTTGCCTACCGTTGTTTCTTGGTTTAACAAGACGAACGTCTAGACGAGTTGCGGTGCCGACAAACCAAGTCGTCTTGTACTTTAAAAGTGATTTTATATTTTAGGGGGGCAAAAATACCGTTCCAAAATACTTGTATTATGTTTTGCCCAATAGCAGCTAAGTTTAGTTCCACACTTGTAATCCAGGAACATTGTCCATTCACTTTAGAAATGTGGTTGAGGTGGAACGTGGAATACACCAAAGAAATACTCAATTGCCGTTATAATGAGGTTTGCACATTTTGAACTCATAGTTGACAGTAAATCAGGAAAAGGTGATACAGCATTTGATTTAGAACTGTGGAAATAGCGAAACGTCTCTTCAGATAACAGTTCAAACGTCCTTTACAAGCTGTTGCTTGTGCATTCAGTATTAGGTATCCCTAATGTCCCGGCTCCTTAGTAACTGCTTGTACAGCATGATGGTTTCTGATAAAAGATGGTAAAGCGCCAAAGGCTCAAGACAGACCATTCGACCAAACAGGCGTTAGTCAAAATTGTATTTTAAGTAGTGCAGTTAATAAGGAAAAACATACCATTAGTTTAGCTATTTAGTGAATACAGGTAGAGTACACTGGTATGACGTAATGTTGGAAACGATAATGAGTCTGTATGACAGTAACGTTGTAGTTACTTGGTTGAAGATGGATTTATGTTAATGAACAAAAGGAAAAAAAATTCCAATGTTGAACATAAAGAATTTCTTATGATTAATGGTTTTTAAAAAGTTCTGTACGCCCCGCACCAAGTTTACTCTCAGCTTACACAAAACTATAAGACAACTACTCTTACATCACTAAAATTTATTTCTGCCGCCCCTCCCCTTGCTCGTACATTAACGTAACATCTTAAGCCCACTCAGTCACAGAGAATACGTTAGGATTTTCCCACAAAAAATCAAACGCAAAAATCGTGTCATAAATATTTCTTTTGCTTGTTTTACGGAAAATATTGAAGATCTCAGTTTCACTGAAAAGATCCGACTAAAATTTCGATTTCTATAAAGATAAATATAAAAATTCTAGTTGTTTAAGAAAAATTTAGGTTTTGTAATAAAACATTGTTGTAAGTAACATCATATATTAACAAGTTAATGAGAATCAAAAGAATTTGTCGATATCTCAGATTTACCATAATCTTTACGAATGATGAAATAAAAAAAATATATATATATATATAAAACAGCAACGTAAAAATTCCTTTGTCAGCGTTACTTACACCTACATTCTCACAACATAAATGTTAATATGATGATATTTCACTCTGGCCGTAGGCCTATTGTCACTGTTTCTCCAATTTATATTAATCCCGTACACATACGTCACTACTAACCCTTCGCCAGTAACTTTTAAGTTCAGTAATGTATATAGACACTTGAACGACGTTGACCTCCACAAATCAGAGAGACGAGTCAATCACTTACAAATCATAAAAGATAAATTGCAACATCTATACGCAGTGCCGCCGGAAGGTATTTTCGATTGGGGGGCTGACTCGGGCTGACTATCTAAGCGGAGCGCCACCATCGGTTGGCGCGGAGCGTACAGAAAATTTTGAAAAATCCCAACCCCTCAGACAGCTGGAAATGAATTTCCTGGGCTTGTTAATAGTATCTAAGCAGTCCTTATTTTGACCTTTCGTTGTAATAAAATGCTCACTCCCCCCCCCCAAAAAGAACTATATATGGCAAAATTATTGAGGGGGGGCTGCAGCCCCCCAGCCCCCCCCCCCGCCACCGACGGCCCTGATACGTCCCTTCGTGAAACCCGAATACCAAAATATCGATGTCCCTAGTTAATAACTATTAGCGGCGATTCGTCTGTCATCACATCATTAAACAGTCTCGCTTCTTCCTACACTCTATATCAAGAACTTCTTGTCGCCTTTCTGACGGAGACTTCTTACTACGGAAGAGAACTGTTGCCATTGCACTTTATAAAAATTGTTTTAATAATTTCCATGTATTTCTTTTCCTAATAAAGATAATTATATAGCAAGTATATGTATGGCCACGACTCGCAACTGATCAACCGTTAACTTAAAATATGTAAAAGCAATAAGAAAGCCAGGTCTATGAATAAGACTGCACTGTCTAGTAAAAAACTCCGTCAATGACAAATTTCATCATTCCAACCACCCATATGCAATAGCTCAACAAATCACTTCCAAAGAAAAAAACGGACTTCATGAAAAATAAACGTTTCGCTGATAACACCACAGCCAGTGACATAAGAAATAAGAGCATAACTAGCTTATAAATAAGTGCCTTGCTACTTTACCATTTACGAAATGAACCACCTGGCTAAAAATTTACAATTGCGAAATTTCTTGTACCTGTTCAAAACTTCGTTGTGTAAGCCAACAAACTAAACCCTCTACAAACGGTCCAAATTTAATGTTTACGTTCGTTTAACATAAATATAAAAAAATGATAAGGCAATCAACAGTGACGTAAATCCCGGAGAAGGCAAGGGATGTCTTTGCTTCAGTCCTCAAGTAAAAAAAGAAAAGCCAAACTGTCATATGGCTTCCAAAGTTTTATATATTCTTTTCAAAATCAAGACATTTTTGACAAGAGATGAACTATCCATGGCCTTTAAAAAGACCAAATCAGTTGGTTTTCAAGGGCTTCGCCCCCAACAGAAGACCCAAAGTAGTCCCTGAATGATTGTGCAAAACCTTCTTTCATGCAGACCTCTTCCCAATATCTCAAACAGATCACCGCCCAGCGTAATAAAAAATGGTTGCTCTCATCACATACAAATATATGATATGAATGAACATGTTAAAACCCTACCGTGACTACTCTTTACATTAAACTATGTATTCATGTTAACACTTCTTCATCTTATGATGTGCTCTTCTCCCTAAATGTATAAATATCCCCAAGAACGTTGCCTCCTGAATTTGGTTTTTTGAGCGTTCTTCTTTAGTGGAACTTCTGAGCAATGGCAGCTCGTGGTGTAAATATGTGGAGGGGTACATAGTGAACTTACAATGACTTGTCCTAAATAAAGATGATTATCTTTTACCCCTGAAACCAATAATGCCAAACACCGAAAAAAAACCAATTACCACCCACAACAACGAAAAAATAAAATGTATATGTAGATCTTTCGGAACGTATAAATAATACATCACGATCGTCATGTTCCCTACTTTCCCCATCATCACACCTCTGACTCTTTTCATATCCACAAGAGCCTTAGAGCCTTTTTTTTTGTTTGTTCCCAACTCTGACATCATCATTTTTCTCCCCTTCATAACTTTTATCTTGAAATTCACCCCATACTTTCTTTTTCGCTGTTGCCAACCTTTCCTTTCTACAAAAGAAATCTTTGAACGGCCCTTCTTGGGCATTGTTATATTCTCCACATAATTTTAAACTTTAAAATAAAAAATTTACCATGACCAGACACCTTGAGATATACTACACAAATATTAATACTCGCCAACTCATACAAATAATATTTACCTACCAATAACAATGTTTCCCTCCAACAGAAACTTACTTTCTGAAAAAACAGTGAACAAAACTCCTTTAAACTATCAAAGTTTTTACTCCACAGCAACCCTGACCATGTCACTTGGAAAGAATAAATCTCTACAAAGAAATCCTCTTATAAATACTCAAAATTCACTAAACACCTCGATGAATTAAAAAAAAACAACCAAAATGATGGCGCTGTGTCAAATTAAACAACATATTATTCCCCAGAGTACACACGGACCTGGTTTTTCCGCAAGATTGTTACTAAAAATAGAACACGTTTGCAAATTTTACATGAAGAAAACCCCAATTTTACACTCTCACGAAAGTCATATTTCCACCAAACTTAAAAAACACGAAAGAGAAGTACCATCCCTACAAATTGCACTAAACCGTATTTCGATACCACAAAGCATCTAGAAGGAGATAGAAATAAAGTGCCGGAAATTCAGACATTGACTTCGCGATAGTAACTGCATTAGTTGCGGTTGCCTGCAAGGCAGGCACCGCAACTAAAAACCAAAAACTCTCACACCAAACAGTTCCAAAACTTCTAACCTACTTGCTTCTAAAATTCATCCTAAATCAGATACAATCTGAATTCATTGCTACAGGGTGAGAAAACGAGACTCCTTTTTGTAATCAAAACACTCTCCGTGGAGTACATGCTGTGTATTATGAGCTAGTACACTGCATTTTTGAACTTGTTGTCCATCAAAGAGCTATGCCAATTGAGAATTTCTGTAGACTACTACAAAAATTATAGCTTGGGGTGAGAGTTGACTGCCTTTAAACAATGGACAGTTTAGAGTCTAGCCATAGTCACATGAAAGCACGTAGTGAAGTCTGAGAAAAGATCCTGAAGGAATTCAGTGACTTGAAAAACGGAGATTTTTGCATTTGCCAATTATTTTTTAATAACTTACGGGATTTTCCGGAAATGGAAATTCATTGCCTTCAAATTATGCAGGAAAGTTTCCTCTTAAAGGTTGAAAAATGCATCTCTTGTCTTCCTTACGAGAGCAAAGTTAAAAGTCACTAGAATATACCTTTACGGGAGACTTGCGACGATTTTTCATCCCCGCTCACTCATCAATGTATCTTATTGTCTGCCGATTTACATATACCCGCGTACACCGGTGGCAAGTTTGTAAAAATTCCATCATCTACATGGAATTTTCAATAATTTCTAGAATTCAGTTTACTTTTCATGATGTTAATAAAATTGGTTATAATTCTCGGGAATTCCTTGCCTCCCTAGCCCAGTGTTTCCTTGTTTTCTTTAAAATGTTACGTCAATCATCAAAAATGGAACTTAAACCTCGGTTGTTCCACGCATAATGAATTCACAGCAAGAGCAACAAGAAAAAGATTTCAGTTGCAAGGAAACTTTAACAAGTGAAGACACAGGGTTTTGAAGATATACTATGACGAAAGGTTTGACGTCATAAAGCAGTTAGATAAATGAAGAAGACATCAAAGCCACCCGCCAAGTTTTACGTCAGACAGTTAAACAAAGCGGCCTCGACTTACTATGAACCATGCGAAGGCACTGTCTCCATGTGTAATGACGTGACTTTAACCCGAATTTGTATTTGCTCGGTGGAAGCAGTCACAACTGATTATTGTCTTGTTTGCAAACTTCAGATTTAGAAGAGGAACTTAGAATCATGGCAGTATTTCGGGAGTCTGCCACGAGGAAGTTACACACATTAGTTTAGCTATGTAACTAGTAGCATTGATAAGAAAACAAAACGATGGATGAATGTCCCGTCACCCGGTAACGAACGAGTATAATAATCGACTTTGTTCTCACCGATTTTAAGGGCTTATCACTCAGAGAAGCGATGTAAACCCGTTATTGAGCTCTTCTACATTTTAATGAGACTGCATTTGTAACATAACGAAGAAGGGAAATGACGTAAACAAACCTATAATAATGATAATAAACAACACTATACAGCGGATTGAGTCCTACACTCTGGAAAAGATACCGTACACTGCAATCCATTCTAACAGAAAGGTCACTTTAATGAAATCATATAGCTCGCCCTCTATTCGATCCGACTTTTTTCAGGATACATGTGAGGCTGTGACCTCCTGAAAGAGAAAAATTTACCGCGTATTCTGAAGTTAATGATTTTTTCACCGGAATACGCCTTTGAATATGTTGATGTTTGAAAAATGTTTAAATTCAATTTTGTCTTTTCAGACTTGAGTTGTCTGCAAGCTTCCCCAAAACTGAGGCTAATGTTTATTCTGTTAAGCCATCTTGTTCAAACATTTAGTTTTTCAGGAGTAACACATAAGGTTTCTTCCCACAGTTCCAAGTAAGCGTATCTTCCATTAAAATTTCAGGACATAGCCTATTGCATATAAGCTGTAAATTCTTGTAAATTGCATAATTGAGTGAGCAAAAATAGTTTCACATGATCCTTAAAAGCCACTCCGAGTCATGAAATAGAACAATCTATTATAGCCCACTAATTCAAATTGGGCTGACTGCAGTTTTAACTTTCAACTTTCAGTTTAACTAAAGTCGCACCCACTGTCTTTTTCAAGTTATGGTACTCCAGCTCTTTAGATAGGCGGGACCTTAGAAATTACCTGAAATATTCTCCAAGGGCCCACTTACACTGAAATTGCAAATTTGTGCAACATGACTACTGGCATCAAATACAACAAGATTTGTTCTCTGATTTGTACAACATGTCCTATCAAGATTTGCCTTCGTATCAAGCTGTGTAGCATGTTTATAGTTCAATGTCTGTGAAGCCAATTTACGATGGAACTCCACAACCCAAAGTCCAATGGCGCCAATGGGAGAAAATTCCCACAGAATCGTCTGCTGAAAGCACCAATACGAACGTGAGGGCACACGTATGCACACATAAACAAAAATGAACGCATACACACTCAAGTTTATATGAATATGCACTACTAAAATTGACGTTCTCTAGCGCTAAAGTCCAATTGAAAACATTTGTACACAACAGGGTGATATTTTGTTCATTCCGCCTGTTTTTTTTTATTTGTAAATCTGCCTGAATTATTAAGGGAGGGGGCGGGGTAAATACGATATGTTTGGTCAACAATATTTTCGTTGGAGTGGGGATTGCTCGCTCTGCCTCCAGGATCGACGATCCTGCCCGAGTCTGTTCCTCTATTCATGTTAGGCTAAATTGAGAAAAATTGTTATTTCAGTATCTGCATCCGCTGCCGAGACCGACTGCTTGGTCAAGTGTTTAGAACATCAGACTTGCAGTTGGGAGGTCAGGAGTTCGCGTCCCGGCCGGGTCATACCGAAGACTTTAAAAACGGATGATAGTGCCATTGTGCTTGGTGCTCAGCATAAGCAATGGAGTGAGGGAAAACAAGCCGGCGAGCCACAACTGAAAAGTCGGCTAGACTTGAACCAATTTATTGGAAACTGGGCTGTACCTGATCATTTATCCTCGACCAAGCAATGCCGTCCAAATTCATCTACCCACTTGCTAATCTGCCCCCTTAACTCGTTCTCCGTTACCACTTTCGTGATCTGAAGTGCCGTCCTCGTAGCCCTTGGAAAACCCCCAATTTATTAGGTACAACTGAATATTCACACAATACATGCAGCTGTGCAAGCTCCAAGTAATGCATCCAATCACAACGAACAAATTATCTGTTTTCAATTAATGGTACGTTCAGTAATGGGGGGATGGGGGAGGCAATGTACACATTAGAGTGACTCTAAGCTATCTTCAAATGATATGGAAATAATATTCACAAGCTTGATAGCGTAATGGATTAAGCTAATTTAGTTGCTCGTCATTTGTCTGGCATGAAGTGTTCGATTTGCTTTTAATCTTAAATAATATAATTCAACGCTCTATCTTGGTGGAAGCTTCATTTTGATTGGTTCTCATATCTGTTACTAATTCGGTAGCAAAAAAGGCAATCTGTTTATCGAACGGATATTATGAATGAATTACTGGTTTTTCCAGGGTTGGTAAATCGTGGGGTGTATACTGTTGGTTCGCGTAACTCCTGCTTGAAAAGAGTACGGTCGTTTCTGTTTTAAGGTTAATCCGACCCAACAGGACTTACGCCACAAGACACACATACATATTCAACTGTAACAACATCACTATTGTAATTGAAAAATGTTTTCCAGTAGGTAAAACAAGCGAGCGAACCACAGTTGAAACTTGAAAGGATCAAGCTTAAACCAATTGGTTATAAATTGAGCCGTGAAAACCTCATTTGACTAACTAGCGGGTAACTAAACTTGTATGTCTTCGGCAAGGAATCACTAACTAATCGCTATCTGTAAATTATCGGAAATTATCAAATGGGTAAAACACTGTTGGTTCATCGATTGTGGTTGCAGCGGAACGTCAAAGCTACTTTCAAAGTCCTTCCTAGAAACATTCCGGCAACGGTTTAAATGTCATCTTCACTTTAATCTTGCAATGTTAAGGACACTTCAAGCTTCGAGAACTTTCAAATAAGTGTTAAATACAACCCTAGATGAAGCAGTCAAAATTGTATGTATTAGACTTATGCAGTACAAAACCGATTTTCGTCATATAAGGAATTACAGGATAATGACGAGCCGTAGAATTTCGAGATTGGGAGGGAATCGTAACATTTTATTTTCTTGTTGGAAAACCTTCTTCGGAACATTCTCTCCCCGCCCTTATTCCCAGCTGCGGTATCGTACAGTACACAAATGCTACTAGGTATTTAAGCTAGTGCATTTGTCTGCGAATCACGCTTCTGTGAATATTCAACGCATGTTTATCTGATCAAAGATTCACAGATGCTGGTGAAACAATTCCACAAAATTCAGTGTGATGTAAATTCTCTTCTTGAGGGGGTGGGGTGAGAGTCATGTCAGAGATGGCGTCAGGATTTGCAAGACTGGGGGAGGGGGGAAGGTATTTACTAATATTAATTGGAGTGACTTTTTGTTCTTTTTGAGAAAGTTGCGATAGGTACATGTAAAAGTATTATATTGTGCGTTTTGTCGCCATTCATAGAATGGCTTTTGTATTCGTCAATTCTTCGGCACGATTTTGTACCCACACCAGTGTTTCCTCAATTTCATAACCTGGTCCCGAAAGGACCCTGCAGGGGCCTATTGCAAACTCCTGAATTCCATGTCACCAGGGGTAGTGCAAAGCTTTCTTTAAAAGGACCTTTTGCATCATTTTTTTCTTCACGGAAAAGTTAGCCACACCCCCTCGACAAAACCATGACTACGAGACAGTCTCGTCAAGCAATTAAATCATTCTTTTTATTGGTAGGTCACACTCGTTTACAAAGTGTTTTCAAAACTCTTTTTATGGAAATATTTGTCTTCATAGACCAGCTACATGGAAATAATTTCAAGGATTTGACATTTGGCTGTTAGATGAGTCGCCCTTCGGGAATCATAACAGTCATCGCTATTTATAGAAAATGACACCCTTCCATGGCGTATTCCAATGGTATAGAACAGGTACCTACCTATGCCACCCGCTTGTCAGTTCTAGAAGCAAATGACTTTTTTCCAAGAACTCTTCTAGTCAGGTTTAAAAATATACCTGAAATTTTTAAGTTTTAAAAATATGCATTTTTCATTCAACTCCTATTTTCAAAGCTCGATCCATTTTTGAGATATTCACTTAAAAACAGAATAGTTCATTGCTCAATAATTTATGACTTTCTTGTTTTATAACTCACATTACCTGCTTTGTTTCCCTTTGAAATTAAGAATGTTTTGATGACATTGAACACTTCCTTTTTGCTTGCATACCATGTCGCACCGGCTTAATTAATTACATCACCCCATAAGAGTAAGAGAGCTATCATTCCTTGGAATGATTTGTAGTAACTTGCAGAGAGTGTTATTTTATTAGAACAACAATGACATCACAAATTATTGCGCAATGTGCCATTTTTTGGTTGAGTTAATGAACTTCAATATTTTATATTTTAGCTATTAAAACTGTTAGAATTCATTTTTATGTTCTTAAATGTATATTTTTGAAATTTATAACTTGAGGTACACTTTAAGGTAGGCAATATTCTGTTCAATTTTTGAAAAATCTATCTCCTCCTAATACTAATTAACTAAAATTTTGTACAAATCTGCTTGGGCGACGACGGGATATTTTAGGCGTATCGGGCCACAGCCCCCTAGAGGAAGACCCCGCCCCATCTCCTACTATGGATATGTATGTAATCCCGGCAGCGATGATTATCCCAACGGTTTACTTTTAGTGAAAATTTTGCAATCATGGTCCTTCAAACAACGTATCCACTTTATCAGAATTTATATTTTCTGGTCCAGGTCAGTGCCCGGCTTCCTTGTTGTACGAAACCTGGAGTTTTACCTGGAGAGTTATTTCCCTACTAAAGAGACGTTCCGAGAACTACAAAGAATTCAGATCGAATTTCGATACAATTTTTGTGAGTTTTTCTTTATATCTTCTCCATCCCTGGTCAAGAATTATACATCGTAATTATGTGATTTCTATCAGACTTAGTTTATGAGAAGGAAATTTTTACCGAGTTTTTCGTGACGTCTTGTCCCTGGAAGTTCGGAGGTTTTTGCATATCTCTGCATGAAAAAGTAGGCATTTGGAGAGGTATATTACTTATTTTTTTCGGTTGAACCATAGAGCTACTAACACGTGTTAGTAGCTCCATGGTTAAACCAACTCAGTCCTAATTTCTACGGTGATGGAGGGAAGAGCAAAATATGGGGGCAAATTCCCCGTCTTGCCCCACCGTAGCGCTGCCACTGGGCATGCACATGTGGGGACATATAAAGCAGATTTCAATAAAAACTCACAAAAATCGGATCCAAATTCGTTTTCGTGTCACCAGGGAGCTCTGTGGTGTGACCGCGGCTTAACTGTCCAAATAAATAGGAATTTCCTGAGAATCAGTACCTCAACACTGAAATTTCCAATGAGTCAAATTTTCTCATACGCAACTGGGTGTATCAACCCGATGTATAATTTCTTGGAGGAAACAGTGATCCAAATTAAGATTAATCACTTATTTCAATGTCAATCTTAAAAGGCAGGAGCGGTCATCCCAAGTTGAAGAAGTGAAGTAGACTGTCCACTGAGTTTCATGATTGGCTGTTGGGAGTCATGTGACAATGTTTTTTCTCTTCAAATGTGAAATTTACCAGAAATAACTGCTTGGTTTACCTTGAATATGCAATAGTAAAATCATAAAATGTATTGAAAGATACTTTGAAGAGAAAGAAGATGAAAATTGTGGGTTTTTTTTTTTTTTAGCTTTTTCTTCAAAAAATTTTGGGGGACTGCTCTTTACCTTTAAATAGAGATCTTTCACTCCGATGTTTTTAGAAAGTACTCAAAGATGTGAGAATAACCTGTAATCCACAGGGGCACGATATTATACTGCACATATTAACATAGACCGGTAAAGTAACACACATTGACTCAACAACATATGACAACGTTCCGACGCCTTCCCGCTAACGAGACTGCCTTTATAGGGAAGCTTACCGTTTGTCACTGTAAACACAAATTAGTCAAAAAGCTGCCTTCAATAACTAATCACGTTTGTCAACAATACTGAATAATGATTGACTCTGTTGAATTAGTTTCTAACAAATGTCAAACCTCCTTGTCTAAGACTTGACTGTTATTCTTTCGTCTGAAATTAGGTCAGATATCATTACAAATTAGGGTAATGTGAGTGACAGACGTGGTCGGTCAATTCAGACACATTTGTGACTCATTTTTGTTTACAGTGATATATTACTCATAAATTTATCAGCTGAATTGAATTTCAAGTGGTAGTGAAGGGGGCATAACTCTTTCCGAATTAAGAAAATGGAAACGACCGTCGTTCTTTATTTTCGTAAGGGTTAGAAGTGCGTCAATCTATTCACTTTCGACGGTACCACAACTTAATTGGTCAGCAAGGTCACTGAGACTAAAGAATTTGTCCGCTACTTATTTTTTTCTCTGTAAAAGTCAACCACACGTGCTCTGTATGTATATCTGTCCGTTGGATTTTCATTTTTGAAGGTTTCTTCCAGAGAAAATATAATCTGATAATATTGAATCAGATTTCCTTGAACGGTCATTGACTTCTTCTCCCTAATGGAAAGGGGGTCAAGGGTTCGACGCTTTGTCGAAGCATCGAAGTATCACTGATTATTTGAAAAGATCCCAATATAACATCCGTTAGAATCCTACCCAGTGACGTCAAACTCAGCTGTGTGCAGCCAAGGAGAAAACTATAAAACAACATTACCATTGCTGTTTTTTTTTTTTTTTCAGGGCACTTTTCCGATTTTCTCGGTATTCTTTGTTCGGAATTCATTTGGCAGATTCTGCATGTGACACTGACAAACGTTTGTCTTTCCAAAAATCATTTCCAGGTCTTCAACTACTGTTTTTTTTTAAAGCGACAATTACATTTAAAGGGGAGGAGCAGTCATCCCAATTTGAAGAAGTGTAGAAGACTGTCCAGTTTCATGATTGGCTGTTGGGAATCATGTGACAATGTTTTTTCTCTTCAAATGTGAAATGGACCAGAAATAACTGTTTGGTTTACCTTGAATATGCAATAGTTGAGTCATAAAATGTAATGAAAGATACTTTGAAGAGAGGCAAGATGAAAATTGTGCTATTTAGCTTTTTCTTCAAAATAAGTTTGGGGGGACTGCTCTTTACCTTTAAGCTTAATTTTCTACACTCTAAAAAAGACTAAAGTTTGACTCGTTAGTAGAGTGAAAGTTATGGAGTTCTTTCCAAAAGAGCGAAGTTTTACTCGACTGGGGCCCGGCAAGGGTCACTCTTTCAAAAGAGTGATCCCAGCTGACACTCGTTAAAGGGTGAATTTTCACTATTTGTGGAGTGAAATAACACTCTAATGGAATGAATTCACACTTTTCACTCCATTTAAAAGCAGTGGAGTACTTTGGGCGCTAAAACAATTTTGCGATAGGCGCTGCTAGACTGCTCATGCTTCGGGAGGTGCTACAGAGCGAGAAGCCCGAGGATCACCGGGTGGGGTCAAGGGGCCCGTCTAAGGGCCCTTGGTGGGATCTAGGGGCAAAGCCCTCGGAAGATCATGGGTTTTAGGGTGTTTGTGAAGTACGAAAATCGCTATTTAAAGGTAATTCTATTGACTTAAGACTGGTCTGGAATTATCCCCAGGGTAACTTCAAGTAAGACGACTTGTAAAACATACTAGTGATTCAACTACCAAGCGCGGATCCGGCTGACATTTTGAAAAAACAGGGGGGGGGATGAACTATTAAGAAAAGAAGTAAATGGGTAGTTCAATGTGAGTCCCGGCGGGGGGTCCGAAAACTTCTTGGTTTTAAGGTGTTTGTGAGGTATTAAGATCATAATTTAAGGATAATTGTTTTGTCTTAACACTGGTCTAAATATTACTTCCAGGACAACTTCAGGTAAATATTCTTTTGGTAACAAAGCTGGTGAAATTACTACCAAGACCTGATCCGGCTAACACTTTGAGGAAGGGGAGCTAAATTAGAACTAGAAAGAGGAAGCAGTTGATGGGCAGTTACATGTGATTCTCTTCAGGAAGGATGTGGGTATAATCCTGCCTAAACAGTTACCTGAGCTGTGCGACACCTTCAATTGGCGTAGTCGGAAGTGTCCAGACAATTTTGAAAAGCGTTACCCTTTAGACAGCCGGAAATGACATTTCCCAGAAGTTTTTGCAACATTCTCATTTGAAAAAAATGAAAATGACTGCCTATTCATGTCAAAAAAAGTATCAAATCTTAAAAAATTTCGCAGTCACACTCTGACTACAGAGGACATATCTTTTCTCTTTTTTTGAAAATCTAAAATATTAGTTGGGTGGGGGGGAACAAGATTTTCCGGGGACACGTTCCCCTGACCCCCTTGTGTGGCACCACTGTTAAAAAAAGTGGGTGATTTCACTCTTTGGTTTTTAGAGTTTAATATTTTGCTCAGTTGGGTGTGGGCACACGGGGGCACAAGATTTTCCAGGGGGAACGTTCCCCCTTGTCTCCTTGATGACACCACTGCATGTAAAAGAGGGAATAAGTTTACTCTCTAGATCGTATAGAGCAGTATTTTTATTTGCGGTTATTTACACCTCTCACATATATGTCTACATTACCATGGGCGTCCGCAAGGGGGGGGGGGCAAGGGGCACTCCCCCCCCCCCCGCCCCGGAAAATCGAACTTGTGAAAGAATTAATTAAAAATTAAATTAAAAAAAATAAAAATAAATCATCAAAATATCTTCACTCACAGCGTCAGTTTTTACTCGCGAAATATGCGGACAAACCAGGAATAGCAAAAGAGAAGATGGTATGCTGAATAGTGAAATCGTAATTTGGGACCATCATTCGAGATATCTACTGAAAATTTTTAATTTGTAAAAACTATGCCAAAATTGTACTATCCGACTATTGATGAATGCGTTGGTCTTGGTTTGGTCCCCTGCTGATCTCAAGTGGCGACGCGCGGGTGTAACTGGGATATACAAGGTGAATATGGGAGGGGGTATGATTCATAATTAGGTAACGGACATAGGCCTGTATAGGCTGTTTGACATTTGTAAGTTTTATCGTGCATAGGCGTGCGAGGCCGTGACTGAGAGGCAGATTTTCCTTCAACAATTTTTTACACTAAAAATCTAAAAATTACAGACATGAAATTCCTGTTTCAGGGCTGGGTACATGCAGCTTATAACACTCGCCAAATGTCGTTTCCGGCCATCTGGAGGGTTTGAAGGACCAAAATTTTCTTGTACGCTCCGCGCCAACTGATGGTGGCGCTCCGCTTAGATAGTGTACACAATTCAATCATCCATAAACGACCTTGCCCCCCTTTGTAAAAATTTCTGCGGACGCCAATGTACATTACATAAATCTTTTAGGAGACCGCTTTTTCAATCACAGGACCTGTTGCATCATTACACCATCTCTCCCCCTCTCTCCCTACACCATCATTTCTTTCTAAGCAATTGACTGCAATTCGTCAGATTTTCTTAAATTGCATTTACAATGGTTTGCCGCCCCTCGACACATCACATCACAAATTCAGCATATTTAATCCAAGTTTTTAAATTTGTCGGATATTGGTCAATTTGCATGCATCACGTGACCATCTCTGTGACGAATTACTCGCTATGGCGGTCTAAGTATCGTTAATCTGACCAGGAAGCTGCCACTTTTAGTGCATCGCAAATTCTTGATGTAGACCCTATCAGGTTGCCGGTCATTTCTACTATTTTGAAATTTCTTTGATATGTTAAGCTGATATAGCTGAAGAGAAGGTGTGACGTCACTCTTATTAAAATTACCAAATTAAGTGTTCTCTTCTCACTTACTTACGATTTTACCCGGGAAGTTACAAATATCCGGCATTTCCTTTTCAAATGGTGTTTTGTACGGATTGAATCCCGGTTTGTGGTTAAGTAGGCCTACCGAGTTCTAAAGGCGCGATTTCACCTCAAAATCGTAGTATGCCACGTTTTGCGTGTGGGTGGGGATTTTTTCCCAGTACAAATAGAGGAAAATTTCATTTCAATTGAAATCTCGCCTCTTTCGTCATGGTTTCATTCTTGTGGTTTTATCTGTTTTAGGATACTCTTGTGTTACTCACAAGCAATACAAAGAAAAAATCATAAAGTGACATTTTTGGGGTAATTATCGAAGGTAGGTACTTTTTAGCCGGTGAAGGACGAAGTATTAGGAAAATCGAGCAGTACCGATGTCCAATACCGGTAATAGACCCAATGCTTAAGCTATTAAACATTTGTTAACTTTCCCATACGATTTTAACCCATTTATTACGAAAATTTCTACCCCAAGCATTTGGTGCACTGTTTAACGGACCAGTTCGACGTTTCTTCAGAGAGCAGTACTGAGCAATAGGTCAAAGGTCACGGATAACACTTTTTCGTGGGTTCAAAGCTGATGGCAGTATGTAAACACGTAAAAACAGTGAGCTGCAGTTGCGGACAGCGCAGCCTCCGATGTTTGTTACCAGTTGACCTGAACAGAAAGGTCAGGCAAGCACACGCAGATATACACTTCAAGCTCGTCTATTTGCACCAAAGGAGGATCCGGAGGGAAGAGTACAAAATTATTGGGTGTTATTGCCTCATTTGACACGAATCGGGTTAAATTTGACTCAAACATTGGTTCAGTTCTCTAGTGAACAAAGTGACTATATTCAAGGAGTAACTATACCTCAGCATCGTTTGCATGGGCGTCTATCCACGGGAGCCAGGCGGGATACTTCCCCAACATTTTAGAAATTGACCCATTGGCTTAAGATTTTTAACCCTTTACCGTTGTGCTCCGATCGGGGCATTTTTGCGCGCCTCGGGAGTGGGCGGGAAAGCGGACGTAGCACGCCCCGCATCAGCTTCCGTAGGCTATTGACCCGTTGACCTTAAACTATTGTCTCTCTCGTTGTTGTGGCCGAATTTTCGGGTAGCTACTCGCAGTTTCGAGCTCCGCGTGAACAGCAAAGATGGGTGACAGGCGCGCTCTCCGTATGGGTCCAAAAGGACCTAAACAACGGTAAAGGGTTAAATACTAAATCGTTGACAGAAGCAGCAATGTATACCCTCCCCCCCCCCAACACAAATACATTGTAGTGAAGATTGACGATACTGATATTTTGCCGTCAAGCAAGGCAGATTTTTAGGAAAGTCTTCGCAAACAGTCACAAATTTAGAAAACTCCCATCACTGAACCCCCAAATCCAACCGAGTAAGCGCTTTTGGAACAACGTGTCTCATGTAACATAGAACTTGTTACAAATTACAAAAAGTTTGGTATTTAAGGACCCGTTTGGCCCGAGAATGTCAAAAAGGGGGACAAAGGAAATTGTTGGAGGACAAAAAATTTCGGGCGCAGCGCGAAACCAAGCCCAAATGTGGAGTTGAGGTCCGGGGAAGATGCCTGGGAATCTCTGAAATTTTAGCATCCCTCTGGACGGAAAGTTAAATCTGAGGAGAGGTAAATTATTCATTTTTTCGGTTATCCTAGTTTCTGACTGACCTAACTTGGTCGATGGGGCTTGGGAAAAATTTGAGGGGACAAATTTTGTCCCCTCCCCACGTAGAGCCGCCACTGATTAGGGCCCTTTTGTGTCGATTCGATAGGAATTTTGAACTTTTACGGCGGTTGCCATGGACAAAATTCCATGGTAAGAACGAATCATTCTAAGCTAAAACCTTACCACAGAAACTATGGGTTATAAATCCCTCTTACAAGAATGTTCCAAGGAACGAAAGTTCGGCCTATGCTTTTGCTGTTCGTCCTAGGTCATCCACATGAAAGCATGGCTTTTTCATCTTCGCCTCACGAAATCAACATATTTGTACTGACGTCAGGCAATGACGTACAACACTTGAACAGAAACATTTAACCAGTCCTTGCGGGGCCAAATATTTTGACCACGTTCTCCGAAATGTGTTCAATTATGATCACTTTCCAATAACACAGTTTATGATAGTAGTGTTATCATAAGCTGCATACAGGAAGCACTCCGCATAAAGCCATATCACGAGATATCACTAATCGGCAACTTCAAAACCATTTTAACTTATTTATAGTACAAATATACACAGTGTATGTTGAAGAACGTAATCCAGGGGCTTTCGTGCGTCTGATCGCTGGTGACGTCAGTAGCCTGTTCATGCTTTTCCGAAGAAAAATTTGACTGTTTTGTATGATGGTCGCCACCGGGCACTGCTGATCCAGGGTTTATAAAACTTATATAGAATGATAACATAACTGTAAGGTTTCAAGCTCAAAAGAGGGCGGGTCAATGTCAAGGGTGAATAAAACTGTCATCACCCAAAGAATATAAAATTGAAATTTTGAAGACAGCTTTGTGGTCTGCTTAGTTGAAGAAAGGAATTGAGAGAAAATATGTAGGTGAAGCTCGGGCCTAGAAAATCCCGCTGAAGGACTTTAGACAGGTAAACCAATTTTCCTCGAACCAAGAGGAATCTTCTAAGGAGTTACAGCAGCTAATAACAGACAAAATATACCTGAAATATTGTAAAATTACCTTTATACTGAATAGCATTCTTGACTGGAAAGCCTTTTCTTTCGTATATCCAGAGGCCTCCCCAATAAAGATCCCTCTTTTTGTAACCTCCAAGAATTACCGAAACGATTGCTCTTTTTCCAAAATTTGGGTACATGGTAAAAGTTGTCTTACTATTTCCTGTTAAGCTTACTGGAATAAATTTAAAATTTGGCAATTAAAGACAAAATAACAAGAAGAAAGTTCGCGTTTACGTCAGGTTAGGTTTTTGGAAACGTTAATCCCGTCGTGAAATGACTTGGTTCAACATGGCCTAGTAAATGCCTCCTAGCGTCAATTTGACAATCTTTCACCCTCTGATTGATCTTATATGCAAGGGAGTGGGGAGAATGATCCAATGTAACACAACTAGAGGAAGGGTTGCTGGACAGTTGCAACGCTAAGGGAGGGGGAAGCGAGGGGGAATTTTCTCTCTTGGATGTTGTCCTTGACTCATGTCTGTTGAGTAAATAAGTTTGATATTTTTTACATAAAAATCAGTCACGGCATGAAAATTGGAGTTAAGCCAATATTGATATTTCCAAAATTTTGATACACATATTCTTGTCAGTTTAGTCCCTTGATTCCCAAGTAGAGGGTCGTGACCCAAAATTGGGTCACATTGTAAAATCCGGTCAGCCTTCGGCCCATCTCGGGTCGCAAAGTCGTATCGCCTTGCAATAGTTTTGCAAATAGATTCCGGTATGATAGAGAGTCCGCTTTGCAGGAAGACCTTGTCTTTTAGAGCAAATGCTTAATGAAGAGTAGAAAGGTGTGTTATATCCACCTGTCCGTACATTTAGCCATAACCTGCCGGACGGGGTAAGTGCTGGTGCGCCAACGGTATACTTTCCTAGAAGGAAATAAATATGTACGTAATTTCGATATATAAACAAAATTCGTCAGTGACGATTGTTATATTTATGGCAAATTTAACTCTCTTCCCTCCAAGAATATTTTGTTTGAACTTTTCGCTATGGCTTACCGTTGAATAAAGTGCAAACATTAGATCGATTTAGAGCAGGACCTTTGTCAAACGCGCAATAACATCACGGGCCACACGAAGCGCTATATTGGCGCCTAAAAACGACCCGTCTTTGTAAAAGTGAAATCGCTTTCATTCTAAATTAAAAGATAAAAGTCTGGTTACTAACCAAAAAAATAGTTAAAGTAGTTTTGTGCTAGCATACCGTGTATACAAATACCTTCGGGTTGAACTGACCAGGTCCATGCTCCAGTTGCCCACTGACCCTGCTATGGTACAGGACACGCCACTGACCTCTAAAGGTACACATTAAAGAAGTAAGTGTCCATTTCTCTTCCGTTTAATCCATTAATGGGACAACCAGAGTTTGGCAGAGGATATTAACCTCCAGGCTGTGACAGTAAGTCGCTTTCTCTTCTGAACTCATTGTTAACCAGATTATAGAAAAATTGAAGAAGTCTTTCATGCAAAATAAAAGGAACGCTAATTTTGAGTTAGACACTGTTAAATGAACGTTTCTGAATATTTGTTGGGTAAAAAAATTAAGAAAAGAATTAAAGTAACAAAAATTGTAATTTGAAAAATTCTGAGTGCCGCTTTAACCCTTTACCGTTGTGCTCCGATCGGGGCATATCTGCGCGCCTCGGGAGTGGGCGGAAAAGCGGACGTAGCCCGCCCCGCATCGGCTTCCGTAGGCCGTTGACCTCGTGACCTTAAACCATTGTCTCTCTCGTTGTTGTGGCCGAATTTTCGGGTAGCTACTCGCAGTTTCGAGCTCCGCGTGAACAGTAAAGATGGGTGACAGCCGAGCTCTCCGCATGGGTCCAAAAGGACCCAAACAACGGTAAAGGGTTAAGAAAACTCCATAGAACTCCATGGATGAGGTTGAAGGGAGGGTCACAGTGGAGTAGCTGCATGCTGTGAAAAGAGAAAACTTCCGAAATTTGTCAATTGTTTCACTAGTCAACTGCAGTGTGGTTTCCCCAACTTTACCTTTACGAAATTCCAAATTCTCCCGAATATATTCTCCATGTTTGTAATTATTCGTTTAAGAGAGGTAAACTCTCCCTCGAGTTTCGCGCGCAGTGAATCATTATTGGTAATGCAGTTGTCCTCGCTCATAAGTAAGTTAAGTAAACTTTTCCGAGTTCTGAAAACGACAAAATCGTAAATTGACCGTGACCATATGGGACACCAATTGACTCCGGTAACTACGGATCATCAAGCGACCCAGGAAACTACAGAGCTATTTAATAAATTTTCTTTCATAACATTTCCATTTTCTTAGATGTAAGCTCTTGATTTTGAAATATTTCATTTAAAACGGAAACAAAATATTTGGAAACTAAATTTCGTTGAGGAGACTCAATTCGTAGGCCTTAGATAACCATATGAGGGTCCGCTCTTTAGTCCCCCGTCTCACTGGTTTCCCGTCTCATTGGTCCCCTATTTCGCGTAATTCGTCTCATTAGTCCCCCGTCTCATTGGTCCCCCGTCTCATAGTCCCCGTCTCATTAGTCCCCCTGGTTAGGGTGAGGGTTTAGGGTTAGGGATTAGGGTTAGGATTATGATTTAGGTTAGGATTAGGGTTAGGGTTTAGGGTTAGGGGACCAATGCGACGGGGGACTAGTGAGACGGGGGACTATAGACATTAGTAGCAACAACCATCTTCAGTCGTCATAAAATCTCAGATTTGCGAATAGGAAGTGCAAATTCTTCAGTAATCCCCCAAGTTTTCATTTTTTGTTTAAAAATGGCAAACATGGGCAAATTACGTCCCTAATACAGTGGTATTCATGTTATAAAATAAAAAAAATCTGAAAATTTGGGTGCTTGCCAATCTCCCTTCCCCTTGGAATCCCTGGAAAAAATCTAGCAACACTCACTGGTGGATCACATACTAACAGCCGATTGCTTCCTGTGGTTCTTTAGAAAATGTTCGAAACTGAACAACCAATGAATTTTCAGAGCTCTTCGGAGATAGAATTGATTAGTTTTGTGACTGTCGTGATTCATATGCAGACAGATAACAGGTCCTTAATTATAGGTGAGTAACACAAATAACAGGTAACTAGAACACCTTTTCTGCAAAATTCGGAAACTGGTGGCGCTGTTGTTCTTATGAGGTCCAAGGACCTGGTAAAGAGTATTGTGCGTGGAGCTATTTAATGAGGGGCTGAGTCCAGACCACGGACTTCCTATACTTGGACAGAGCATACTGCGTACGTGTGAGTGTAGGCGTAGCAGGCCAGCTGTCTGCTATGGTTTTGTGTGACAGTTTGGATTTGCTCAAGTAAATTAACAAATTGTGCAAGAAAGTTGAAATATTTAATTAATTCAAGGTAAGGTCAAAATCACTACATGTATTGCTACGAATATGATACTTTTTCCAATTCAAGTTTATATTTTGTTCAAAATATTACAGATTCATCGTCAAATCATACAAACTGTAGCTTGACGGAGGGCATGTTCCTGCGCCTTTCTTGCCCCAGTCGGTCCAGACGCATAATACTACGAATTCTCTTTCACTTTACATTTATTTTAAACTCTGAGGTGTTAAACGTAAATAACTCAACTCGTACATAACATTTACATCACAGTCTGCCTCATTCATGGGCAGGAAAATCATTTCTAAGAGCACTAATAATCAAACAAGGATGGACCTAGACTTTGCCTAATTTGTAGGAAGTATCGGAATCTGGGTTCGGACCTCGGAAGGGTACCTATAGCATGGAAGTACTACCTCGGGGGTAGTCCTTCCATGCTTATAGGATGGGGAATCGATCGTACGGTATCGACGGCGAATTGATTTTACACACTTCGTCGTTCTTTTAATGCAATGGAACTATATACTTCGTTCAAAGTAATGATTTGCGCTCTTACTCATCCTTGTCTTTACAATGCTAGGAAACCTTTGCAAATTTGTTGTACAGGTTTTCTCCAATCTGAAAAAAAATTGGTTTCCCCAAACGGGAGAATCTCCCAGAATAATATACTATAATTCGTATATTACCGGACCCCGTCATTGATGGAGATGAGGTCAGGGAATTTTGCTCTCAAAGAGCATCAGATTAATAGAAGTCTCATTCCGTTAACAAACATTCCTGGTCCCAGTGCTACGGTAACAATGACCTTTAAGTCAATTTGATAAAAGTATATCATGGTACCGTCAATTCCACAAGGTCAGAGGAGAGAATCTAGTAGTTTGTCGCTTATGGCTCCGTAAGGCTACAATGCGAGGGAGTTTCCAGCAGGGTGGGGAAAATCTGGGGTCCGACCAAAACGCCCTTCAATCAGTCTATGATAATGGGCAAGTTAATATTCTGAAACCATGGAAGTTATATGTACTACCCTGGTCCGAGTCAGTGACTCAGATATAACTGAAAAGAAATATGCCGTACACCCTGCTTCGAAGAATAATTCCAGGGATGCAAGGTGGTAAAAAAGGTATCAAAACAGCTGTATTACAGGAAATGTCATTCTCAACCGCAAATTAGTCATTGTAAGCCTGTAACAATCATTATATTGAGGTGTCAGCATGTCGAACGTAAGACATCCCAAACACATTAAAAAGAAACAGTTTCAAGAAAACCGGTGACTTAATGTACAACACTTTGACTTTGAACGAAGTCTTTCAGTTCAGCTCATCGCTGCGAAAAACCAACGTCCGCCGTTGTTGGAGCCAAAATCATTTCAACTTTCTTAGAAGTCCAACGAAAACTTCATTTACATAGCTCTACGTGGATTGGTTGAAGAAAGGCTATTATATAAATGTTTATTTATAGGCAAACACTTGTAACATTGAACAACGGTGCAAGGAGTCACGACAGTCGATGTTTTTCGACGCTGTGTGGTACCGTGTATGGCAAGCTAAATGTTCAATAATTCGAAAAACTGAGTTTTTCGCCGATAAACTCGGTTTTTCGATCGAAAAACCGAGTTAATCGCGAAAAACTCTGTTTATCGACCGAAAAACACAGTTTTTCGATAAACTCTGTTTATCGAGCGAAAAACACAGTTTTTCGATAAACACGGTTTTTCGATAAACTCTGTTTATCGACCGAAAAACTCTGTTTTTCGAAAAACTCTGTTTATCGACCGAAAAACACTGTTTTTCGAAAAACTCTGTTTATCGAGCGAAAAACACAGTTTTTCGATAAACACGGTTTTTCGATAAACTCTGTTTATCGACCGAAAAACTCTGTTTTTCGAAAAACTCTGTTTATCGAGCGAAAAACACAGTTTTTCGATAAACACGGTTTTTCGATAAACTCTGTTTATCGACCGAAAAACTCTGTTTATCGACCGAAAAACTGAGTTTTTCGATAAACACGGTTTTTCGATAAACTCTGTTTATCGAGCGAAAAACACAGTTTTTCGAAAAACTCTGTTTATCGATCGAAAAACCCAGTTTTTCGATAAACTCTGTTTATCAACCACGTGTTTGAAAAACTCAGTTTATCAATCACGTGTTTCCCGCCAATATTTGGAACGCAAAAAGGGCAAATATTGTCGAAAACATCGGTTTCGTGATTTGTATCTATGATTGCTAAAGTAGGACCGGCAGCCTTTTCAGTTGTGACGATGGGTTTTAAAGTAGTAGCAATGTGGCAGCGGAAAGTATCCGTTTATTACCGTATTACTGCCTGCCCAGGGGCGTCCCAAGGATCGGGGAGTGGGAGTGCTGGAGATTTTTCCCGACTAATAGGGCTGAACTCTAGACAGGAATGACACGAATGCCTTTGTCAAGAAAGATCAGCTCATAAGCAGCGGCGTAGCCAGGACTTCTCTCCCGGGACGGTGGCATACAGTACGTTATGTGATCACTGGCCCGAGGAGGGGTGTAAGGGAAAGGGATACCCCCTTTGAAAATTTTTTGACAAATTAGGTGTCCTTGTAAGCAATCTGGGGCTACATATGCTACCTTTTGAAGTAAAATTTGCGATCGAAATTTTACGTATTTTAATTACTAAAAGAAAATTAGACATCTGCGAGGGGGGACATGGCCTGGTGGCCCCCAAATGCGCTAATGCTCATAACCCTCGTTTGAAGGTAATCTTTAGCAAAAACAAAGTACACCATGAAAGTTTTAAAAATAACAGGTGGGTAAATGAAGCATAAAACGAAAAAAGAAACTCATCTGGAAACGCATTTTAACGCGTGGCACTCCGGTCAAGTTTACCTCAGAGTAACCGTTTTCCTTTGTCTGCTACAACAGTAAGGTTGACTTCGGCATGGAAGTAGCACTCCTGTTCAACTTCGACTTCTTTGTACATACCAAATTCTTTAATATTTGGAGTGAAGTCGGGGGGGGGGGGGGGATTTAGGGTCGTTGCAGTTTAGTAAGGTGAGTGTTAAGTAAGGTGGCAGTGTACAGCTGTCGTCAACCCAAAAGCAACTCATCTTTTAATGAATTGGCCACTAAAGAAGCCTTTGCAAATCAGGCGACGGCCCAATGTGCTCGCCCTTTGTGTGACTAATAAACAGTAGATAACATTTTGAATATAGGCTACCCACCTCGGCAATGTGTTTGCGGGTATGGTTAAAGTGTACCTTATTCAAAAATTAAAACAATATATATTTTAGAGACTTGAAAATAAATCCCATTGACACAACTCTCATCTTCATAGCTTATTCCATTGCTAACATAAGTAGGTTTTCCAGGGGCGTAGCCAGGATTTCAAAAGTTGTAGGCACGAAAATAATTATGAAATATTTGTACGGGCTCACGGAACGGAATAGATATTGGGGGGTGGGGGTCTGAGTGCCAGGAAGCTAAGCGGAGCTCCGCCATCGGTTGGCGCGCAGCGCAGAAGAAAACTTTTGTCGTTACAAGCCCTCCAGATGGCTGCATGTACCCAGCCTTGAAATATGGATCTCTTTTCTGCACTTGGCAAATATGCGGGGGGTTGTCTGAAGATAGCTTTAGCCTACTCACTTTTCTCATTGGGGTTCTGAGCCCCCAAACCTCAGGTTTCGTCATCACTGTATATGTATGCACAGTGCAACCCCGCTTTCAAGGACACTCATCTAGGAGGCCACCTTGTAAAGTCCCCCAAACAAAAACGTAATGTTAAGTTGATTCACTTATCAGGACAACCCCGCTTAATTGGCAGAACACTTTATCAGGCCCCTTGGGTGTCCTTTAAAGCGGGGTTCTGTATGTCACTATATCAATGCGGTGTCTTAATCAGTCACATGGTGAAGCACGATGGATCCCCCTCCCTTAGACCCCTCTCACTGATGCCAATTTTATTCTTTAGTTCCTAAAAATACGTAAATATTTTAACACAAATTATACTTCAAAATGTATAATAAATAGCACCAGATAGGACACCTTATTTTTCAGAAATTTTCAAAGCCCCTCCCCTTATACCCCACCCCGGGTCGGTGATCGCGCAATGTACTGCATGGCCCCCTAGACCCCTCCGAAACTTCGGGACCAACCTTTTGCGTTCGGCATTCTTTCGACAAGCAAAGCGTCGGTTCTGGTCAGCCTAGGGTTGCTGGATCTTTAACGAGAGCTACAGTGGCGTACACAGGGGAGTGGGCCATGTTCCACCTCACGGATGCCAATTTTTTCTGTAGTTCCTAACAATACGTAAATATTTTAACACAATATTTACTTCAAACTGTACCATATGTAGCACCAGATTGCATACAAGGACACCTAATTTTTCCAATCTTTTCAAGGGGAGGGGGGCAGCCCCTCTCCTTTGACCCCTCCCCGGACCGGCTATCACGCAACATACTGCATGGCCCTCTCCCTTCAGAGAAATCCTGGGTATGGCACTGCTTGCCATAGTATGTATGGAGCATGGAACTGTTATCGTGCAGACACTTTTAGCTGACGGTAAAACATGAAACAGAGTGTCCATGGACGCAGACAAACTGGGCAGATGGTAATAATAATCCGCTGCCAGAGGGTTACTACTTCAAACCCCATCTTCACTACCAAAAGCTGCCGTTACTACTTAAGAAGGCATAGATACAAATCACCCCGTAACCGCTGTCGATAATATTTGCCCTTTTTGCGTTCCATACACTGACCGGAAGCACGTAATTGATAAACGTAGTTTATCAAACACGTGATTGATAAACTGAGTTTATCGAAAAACCGTGTTTATCGAAAAACTGTGTTTTTCGCTCGATAAACAGAGTTTTTCGAAAAACTGTGTTTTTCGGTCGATAAACAGAGTTTTTCGAAAAACAGAGTTTTTCGCTCGATAAACTGAGTTTATCGAAAAACCGTGTTTATCGAAAAACTGTGTTTTTCGCTCGATAAACACTGTTTATCGAAAAACTCTGTTTTTCGGTCGATAAACAGAGTTTTTCGAAAAACAGAGTTTTTCGCTCGATAAACTGAGTTTATCGAAAAAACCGTGTTTATCGAAAAACTGTGTTTTTCGCTCGATAAACACTGTTTATCGAAAAACTCTGTTTTTCGGTCGATAAACAGAGTTTTTCGAAAAACAGAGTTTTTCGCTCGATAAACTGAGTTTATCGAAAAACCGTGTTTATCGAAAAACTGTGTTTTTCGCCTGATAAACAAAGTTTATCGAAAAACTGTGTTTTTCGGTCGATAAACAGAGTTTTTCGCGATAAACTCAGTTTTTCGATCGAAAAACCGAGTTTATCGGCGAAAAACTCAGTTTATCGAATTATTACACATTTAGCTTGCCATAACCGTGCAAGCATACACACATAGTAATGCGGTTAATTAAGAGCAACCGCTCGCACAGCCATGGGAAAAGACAGTTCGATACTTTTAAACCAAAGTTTACTGTTCTTAAACTCCCTGCCTAAAACCAACTCTTTGATGAAAGTTGTTGTTTGAAAGAGGCTGTCCATGATCAAGACTTCCATCTAAATTGAAATTAGCTTTAACGGACGTAATAAGCCTATGTTTTTGTTGGATTTAAACGACGTGTCAAATGTAGCATTGCAAAGATTTAGTCGCCGAGCACCGCCTTTCTCACTCAGTAATAGCACAACTGAGGTGAATGCCTATCAATATATGAATATTAAAGACAGTCATTCGTCACCCCAAACTACAGTTTCAGTATACATATATCAAAACTCTCAATTGGTACAGCTCTTTGATTGGCATCACATTCAAACAATGCATCATAGCTAAATTAAACAGCACTGGCACTGAGAGTGTTTTGATTACACATTATGGACTTGTATGGCCACTGGGACAAGCCATGAAGCAATTAACTAGGATTGTCTGGATAAAGATGAGTTTTAGATAAATGTGGGAGGGGCAAGAAGGAAGTAGGTTGGGAGAATTGGAACTGTTTGGGATGATGAAAATATGCCTTTAAGACGATCAACTTTTGGGCTCATTGAAAGGAATATCTTAACTATCGCCGACAGTTTCTGAGGGGTTGCAGCCTAAGGGGGCGGCAGCCACAGAGGTGCTTCGCAGGCTACTCCCTGACTAGACAATCGACCAAGGTACCCCAACATAGCGGGCGAAGTTTTTTCGTTGAGCTCATCGCTTGGAAAAAACAACACTAAAAACTAGAACTGCATTTGCTTGCAAATACGCAGAATTGTAGTGCGTGTTAGAGATGTCTTTTCAGTTAGTACAGTAGCCCAGTTTTTATTTGAACTTTAGGATTTGTTCATGGCGGGAAGAGGGGCTGTTGTTTCTTTTTGGCCCCTCCTCTCAACCCTATTTCTTGATAGTACAAAGATGGACCACTTGTCTCCCAGCTCCTTGGCTGGACGCATAAAGAAATCATAGAAGAGAAACCAATGATGGAGTAAATCCGGACCTTCTATGCTAACAGTCAGTCACTAGCTTTATTTTGAAGCATATTTGCCAACAATGAAGCAAGTGCTGAGTAGTCCTTGAACAAGACCGTGTACTGCGCTTAACGGTAGGACCTACTCCGTATACAGTCTAGTGTGGAGTAAAATGAAGTGGACGAAGCATAGTCCCGTTCAAGGACTCGTGCTGAGTAGCCTACTTAGCCATACGTTATGCTCTGTTGTGTTGTTTACTCCTGCCTGAAATGGTTTTATCGGTTCTCGACTCCTCTTTCACCGTTCTTTATGTTAAATAATGACGCCCTCTCAAGCTCTCTGACTGCACCGCTGCATGCATATGACAACTGTCTCGTGGAAGGCCGAATAACTGTTGACGCTGTGTGTTTTAACATCCGTGTTTCGTTAATTCGCAATGCATGCTACATGCATGCTGTCAAAACGTTTCGGTCAGACTGCTGTCAAAATAGCTTCTGCTTTTACCACTGAAATAAAGCATGATAATAGAACTACAGCACAAGTCGCTTAATCCAATGCAGTAAAACCAATTCGTTCCGTACAGGGAATTGGCAATACCCTGCTCCGTAGTAGCTACTGTAGATGAAGATACTGTACAATAACGTCTTGACACTGTTCAACGATACTGGACGCAATGGCGCCGTGTTACGTATACCAATTTGGAAGCAGCGATTGATTCTCCAGGCTTATCACTTCAGTGTGAAAAGGCCGAACCACATTACATCGCGTTTTCTGGAAATTTATCCGCAATGCTCTTTTATGAAGCTAACTCCTTAAATCAGCCTTGTAAGTGTAGTATTTGCTTTTCTGAAGTTGATTTTGTTTAAAGACGGCCACAGATTGCACTTACTGCTATTGTTAAAGGGTAGAGCATGGATATTTGTACGAACTAAGTTACGGTACGCTCAGGGAAATGAGTTGTGGGCCATAACAGGCTTCACAAAAGAAATTGTCAGTCGGCCAGTAAATGCCAATATTGTAGTGCGGCGCACTACAATAATGACGGCAGTCTAACAAGGCGACAGCCAAAGTTGCGTTACGCAGATGACGAACTATGAGGTTGTTTACCACAGCACGACGTCAGTCCGCCAATCCTGTGAGGGAGGTCATGAGGTTAAGGTATAGCTTAGGGTAATGGATATAGATTATATTCATGTATGTACGAAATGAAAACAGAAATGTTGACCCGCAACTCAAGGTCATATGTATGTCGAAAGATAGAAATGTCGGGAGATCGATGATCAGGACACGGACTGAGGGAAAACCCTTCAAGACAGTTGTGACGGAACTTGTCACAGCAGTTCTGTAATGTAAATATTAATGCCCCTGCACAAACTAAGACAAACATTAACCGTAGTATTACAAAGCTAAACTGAAAATTAAAGGTAGGCCTAAGTGCTTTCAAAAAGTTAAAAAACTCCTTTTTTCGGTTTGATTTGTACTTCATTTTATTGTTCGGTTTATAAATGAACAAGCAATTTTAGAGTAACGATAAACGTACTATCTTAATTCCGAGTCCTTAGATTGGAAATCAGGTTAAGAGAGTAAAAAAGTACGTCTGCAATTTCTTACTTGGCACCCATCCGATCTGTGGTTTGATATCATTGCTTCCGTATTTTCATTCAGCTGTTCTAACCATATTGAGACCCGGTCTATCTGGTCTTCAACCTCTACATATCAAAGACGACCGAGAACCACGTGATAATTTTGATTACCATACCATCTAGAGAATATAAATTAAGCCACCAATATAGACAGAATGAATACTAGTTAATTTCACATTTCTTCTTGTTCCCTTTTCTTGTTTTCCTTTGTTTATATTCTTTTTTATTATTCTTTTCATTAATTCTTTTCATTTTGGAGAATAGGGGTGGGGGTTTCTTTTCTTTTTTTAGTTGTTAACTTGTTAAAAACTTGTCCTGGGTAGGACGTTAAACTGCATCCGGTTGTGGAGTTTATTTAAACGTAGAAATAATGAGGTTACCCTTTGCCACAACTGCCTCCAGGGGCACCTTTGGGCAAGGTGTTCCTGTATATTTGCCCAGTGCTTTTTACGTGTTGTTGCCTTCGGACGTGTTGCTGCCTTAGGGCGTGTTGCTGTCTTCGGGCGTGGTGTTGCCTTCGGGTGTGTGGGTGACCGTGGGGCGCGGTGTGGGATGTTCTTGGTTTTTGTTGTCTTAGGGCGGTGTTTGGTATTCGGGCGGTTGTGGGTGAGTTGGCGGGTTGTTTGGGTGTTGGGGTGGGGTTGGTTCGTCTTTTGCATTTGTCATAGACCTTTATGTTTCATGTTTTGTGTGTGGATGGTTGCTGGTTAGCGTTTGTGTTTTTGTCCGACCGGTTTGAGTTGCCTGTTAGCTTCAGCGTGCCTGTTTCTATGTACGTTTTAAAAAGCTCACTTGTTAAAGACTTGTAGACCTTGTGCATTTTCGACAAACTGACGTCACCCTTTGAGAAGAACAATGGAACACGTGGCCACACCCACAAAAATTCGCCCTGCACTTGTAGCAGACAATGCGCGCATTCGACTGGTTGACAAATCAGCTGTCTACATTTGTTTGTGTTGGTTTGTTTTGCCCCCAAAAGGAGGGCGTACTTTCCGCTTTGTGACATCATATCCACAAGGTCTAAATGTCTTTCGTTTTCTCCCTTTTACTTTTTGTCCTTTCTTTTCCTATTCTCTTCGCATTTTTATGAGAAATATTGGGAACGCTATTTCCCCCCCCCCCCCGTTTTGTCGTTTCTTCCCATAGTAGGAACCAGCTGAGAGAGGTTGCTCTTTAAAAACGGTGTTTGGGAAGGGAAGAGATAGATAGATTAGATAGATTAGATAGATTAGATAGATTAGATAGATTAGATAGATTAGATAGATTAGATAGATTAGATAGATTAGATAGATAGATAGATAGATAGATAGACAGACAGACAGACAGACAGACAGACACACGTGAGTAATTCCTAAACATTTTGCTTTTAAACATGTTTAACTGCTAAACATTTAATGCTTTCGTTGTTAGACATTTTTTAGAACTTAAACGTGAATACAACGTTGGGGCACAATAAGTGTTGAATTGCTAGTGCGCTAGCGCGTTGGTTCAAAAGATACTACCACAGTCTATTGCACTCGAACCATGACTACATCTGCTATAATTTACATAAGTTGCAATGTGGTTTCATTCGTTCATTTGGTGCGTGTACGTCATATAAATGTCAAATTTGGATTTGGATTCTTAAGGTAAACAACTCCGAACTTCTTCGTCTGGGTTCCACTCTGAATGTTGCTATTTAACCCCCACTAGGCTCACTGGGACCATAAGGATTGCAAAATTACCTCAGGTCACATGCCGATTTAACTGCAGCGGTACATTTTAGTTCTCTCCACGGAATTCCAATACATGGACAGAGCATACTGTACGGTAGATTGTCGCTACCGTACGTGTGAGAAAAGGCGCACCAAGATGGCCGTCTGCTATGGTTTTGTGTGAGAGTATGGACTTGCTCAAGTATGTCCCCATATTTTGCAAGAAAGATGAAATATTTTTGGAATATGACAAGGTAAGGTCAAAATCACTACACGTATTGCAGGAATACGATATTTTTTTCTCATTCAAGTTAAACGTTTGCTGAAAATATTACAGCGTCGTCGTCAAATCACACGAATTATAGCTTCACGGTGGCCATCTTGGTGCGCCTTTTTTGTCCCAGTCGGTGGCCACCATCTACGGATGGGACACGTTACATGCTCTGTCCATGTATATAAGTCCGTAGTTAGCTCATATACCTCTGCAGCCTACACTTGCAAAATGATGGAGTGACCACGTATCCCTAGTTGTCTATCAATGTGATGTCACGTAAAGATAAATACAAATTTTATTTTTGTATTCATCTAACTAACTACACAGTTTAAAAGTTTGTGCCCTTTTCTGAATATACATCCGGATGTTTTTATCAAAAAAAAACCCCCAAAAACATCCGACATTCGATTTGAATTCGTTGCAGTGTGACCACATTTTTTTGTAGGAAACTAAATTATCTCATCATAAAAATGGTTTTAAAACTTTCAACATTCACATGTTCGAATTTTTCACGACTGGCGTAAAGAGAACAATGACTAGTCTTGCTGACTCAGCGCGTAAGTCAATAATATTGACTAACATTTGACCCAATTGAATTAGTTTCTAACAAAAGAGCCTCCTTGGCTAAATTTTGACTGATTTGTTTTTAGTTCATTACAAAGAAATGAGTCAGTTATTATCAAAATTTAGACAAATATGAGCGACTAACGTGGTTAGTTTATTCAGACACAAATTTGACTAATTTGTGTTTACAGTTTACTACTTTTTAATGTTTGAAATTCTGATAGGCTCTATTTCTACATGAACAATGAGTTCGATAACATTAAAAGTCAAGCCAGTGAGTCACAACTGGAAAAAGGCCGTGGCCGGCTCGACTTGAACTAAAAGGCTGGAAACTGTCCGTAAAGCTCCATCTAACTAATCAACTGATCAACTGATCAACTGATCAACTGATCAACTGATCAACTGATCAACTGATCAGCTGATCAACTGATAAGCTGATCAACTGATCAACTGATCAACTGATAAACTAATTGACCAATTGACCAATTGACCAATTGACCAATCGACTAATTACCTAATTACCTAATTAACTAATTAACTAATTTACTAATTAACTAATGAACTAATGAACTAATTAACTAATTAACCAATTAACTAATTAACTAAGTAACTAATCAACTAATTAACTAAGTAACTAAGTAACTCATTTAATTATTTAATAATTTACTAATTAACTAAGTAACTAATTAACTGAGTAACTTAACTAACTAACTGAACTAACTTAACTAACTAACCAACTAAGTAACACAAAAAATCACAGGCACACATTCACCTCCCCAGGCAGTTGAAATTTTCCCAGCCTTCTTTCTCATTAGGCTTCTCGTTGTTGAAAAATCACCCCTTATCCAGACATCATAGTGCATTGCTTCACCACATACCATTTTAGGCTTACAAGGCCCTTACGTGTAGTTGGAAGGCTCTTGGCGCATGCCTTGTAATATGAGCTACTCTGCATTTACTGAACTTGACGACAATCAGAGAGTTGCTTCAATTAAAAATTTTGGTATATTTTGGGGTAAAGAACGACTGTCTTCAAACTCGCTCACCCCCCCCCCCCCCTTTCTCTCTCTCTACATACGAATCCGAACATTCAATAATGATTAGATTTAAGACCTGCCCACACAGAATGCTTTCGTCTCGTACACGCCACGCCAGTTTGTCACTTTGCATATTTAATGAGGCTGTCCGAACAGAAAGTATTGCGTCACGTCAAGTTCGAAGCCCCAAAAGTTGACGAATGCTTTCCAGACGCGTCAGGATTCGACGAAGTGATTGTGCTTTCAGAAAGAGACTGAATGTACGTCATACATTCGCAAGAATGATTTCTGTCGTGTTACCCTTCATTCTTAAAACATATTTAACGTAAAAGCAGAAAAAATCGGCTATGGTGTTGGTGAATTCTGTGCAGGTTCCACTGAAGCATTCCTAATACAAAACTAAATTTGAATGACGTACGGCTAAATACCAGGAAAGGTTGCATGGAGGTCTGATCCTGAGCTTGTTGGTACGAAGTGGAAAATGTAATTAATAGACAAAAAATAGTGCAATATTTGAGGTTTAATCACAATAAAATGTAAGAAATCTCATATTCTTTTAAAAACATTGGAAATGCGTAGTCCCACTTCATTCGTTACCCATCACCTTTCCGTCCGTGGCGTCGACAGAATTTCAAAATTGGGAGAAAAAATAAAGGCAAAGATTAATTTTGGGGGTAAATAATTTTCCTGAGCAGCCTAGAACGTCCGTTCTTGCGGTAAGGTTCCAAAGGGCGAAGACCCGGGAAGTTTTGAGGTTTAAGCATATCTCTGGATGAAAAATTACAGAAAGTTTTTTGAGAAGTATATTATGCCTTTTTTGTCTAACCCAACTCCTAACTGATCTATCTTGAGGGGGCAAGTGGGGGGGGGGGGGAATGTAGGGGAACAAATCTCCTTCTTTCCCCTTCGGGTAGCGCCGACACTTCTTATCGTCAACCAGTACGCATTACTGCATATCGAGTGAAGCATTGGAATTGACTTAGTATGAAGGGTCCTATTAGCACATTTGGAAGAATACAGGACGGAGGAACTCCACCTTTTTAAATTCTACCCACATTTACCATGATTGTCACCGAAAGAAAAATCATTTCACAATTAAGCCCCGGTAAGTGGGCGTAACGCTGGACCAAACTTGCTTAAAATTGGTCTCATGTATATGTCATGCAGTTTATTTAGATTTTCCTCAGCATTTTATTACGGTCTCCAATTTACAAAGGAGTAGTTAGAACTAGTGAAGTAAACTACCACCCGGCGAGTCCAAAAAGTTTAAAACCAGATTCTCAGAAATGTTTCAGTCTAATAACATGTTTGAGTTAAAAAATAATAACAGTATCGTAGCTGTGTTACAACACACAGGAAGCAATTGAATACAAGCAAATGTCATAGGGCCGCCCTGATTGGCCAATACTTGCTTCCATACCATTTTGATCGCGGTCAAAAGAAGTTCACTGCCAATTGGGGTTTTAATGTACGTGTGTAGTTGTTTAGTTAGTCACTGGTTGACGTCAGTCGTCTAGGCGTCCCTGGAAAATCAAAACTTACCCTGGAAATTGCAAGAGCGAGCGTGTAGGTAAGGAAAGACCTACGTTCTGGGGTAAAAGGGAAGCTCTAAGAAATGATCATGGTAAGTAACCCCAAGAGACAGATTAGAATGTGAGGATGACGTACAAACAAAATATTGATGTGGATCCGGAACGGTGCAAAAGGACAGGCTCCTCCTCTATTGGCCGATCGTGTGTGTTTAAATATGTTTAAAATGTGTCAAACGAAGAACCATTGTGCTTCTCGTTCATCTTCCTGAAGACGAAATTTTTCAAAGGGGGAGCACCCCATTCCAATGAAACCTCTTTCCATGGACATGGATCAATTAGGGTTTAAGGTCACATCAGGATTCAGCATGTTGGGGGGGGGGGGGTTACTTATTCTAAGCATTTTGGTGAAATTGTTTTGAAATCAGATGTATGGTTTTCAAGATATGAGCACGTAAAGTTTTCAGATTTTCAACAAAACGTCGGAGCCTTTCACCAATACTTAAGTTTCCAAACACAGTCTTGCCAATTCACTAAGCCTTCAAGCAGTTGCTCTTCTGTGGTCAACCTATTCAAGGAAATCGTTTGATCGCTTTCTATTGGTTGCCCCAACCACATTGATGTACAGTATAGGGCTATTCAATTCAACAGTCACCAAACTGAAGAATGTCAAAGCTAAGAGACAAATGATGTTGACTATTCTTAGGTTACTGGCTCAATTTTCAAAATTCAAAGTGCAAATTGGGTCTATGGTAATCAGTCAGTAATTTTAAGTGGACAAAAGAAATAACTTGTGTAAAAAAGTTCTTTGTGGGATATGTCACTAGTCGCCCACAAATTGTTGTAAACTTTGCGGATGACATGAGTGCCGTCAGGCTTCGGCAGAAGAAACCACAAGGAAAAGCGTTGGATGGAAGGTAGGAAGGTACACTTTGTAGTTAAATAATTTGTAATATGAACTTAGAAAGTACAAATGGCATCATCCCCACATTAGTGCCCAGTCTTTTGTTTTTCTTTAAACTTTAGAATCGATTTTTTCCTATCAATCTCATGTTATTAAAATGTGATTGAATAAGTGGCATGTGAATTGTACAAGCTTTGCATCCCCACATGAAGGTCCTATTCCTATTTACTTCAAGGACAAGAAAACAATCTGATAAAACAAAGGTAACGAATCATTCCTTGTCAATGTGAGGAAGTGATATAAGCTCCGCTGCCCTCAAACGCGAACATAAATCTACTGCCTTCATTTACTGATATATCGAGATGTTCAATTTGAATGGAATTTTCACCACACTGTGTAGATTTGGTTCCTCTTTCACACCTCTTGCAGCCCTTTACTGTAAATTCTTGGATACTCCCTGACCCTTGACTTGTTCATGTCACGAGTTGATTTTTTGTATTGTTAATGGTAAATTAGATGCAAATTTGGGGTAACATTCTGGAAAAGCTGGATAGGATACCATTGAACTCTAAAGACGCAACAAGTCCTTATCTTATATTTTTCAGGGAGGGAGCAAAAATTTTTTCCACTTGGAATAAAAGAAGCATTTTGCCGTTTCAAATGTTTTGGGGAAAAGATTTTCGGAGAGAGAACCCCACTCGAAACGCGCTCTAGTGTGGTTAACTTCAAGGGGCAAAGCCCCGTTGTGGTCAAAGTGGAGAATTCCCAAGAAGATTTGGTCGTTTAGCATATATCTCAGGGTGAAAAGTTAAGTCCCTCTCAGGAGAGGTATATTGTGTATTTTGTAGGTTGATCCAACTCCTAACTGACCTAACTGGGGAAAACTACGGGAGGAACAAAGGACCATCTGTCATTACATCACATTTTGACACCCCAGTCCCTATCCCGGCTTCTACCCCTTCCTGTAAGGTTTCGCTGGTATTACTGCTTTTGTAGAATCATAACAACTCTTGGGTGCTACGCACCTATCTTTTCCGTGGTATTAGCCGTCCATTCTTCGGTTCTATTATTTTCATTCAAAAGACAAAGCCAAATCTGCGGAAATCCCCGAACAGCGTATCTAAGGGGGCCCACGTAGCAGGCTTTACGGCATATTCCTTCTCCAGTCATAGTGGTTTTGGAAGCTGAGGAACTGAGAAAACTGAGTCCACTCCGCGGGGAACCGAGGAGAAGAAACTCATGTTCTCGAAGTTTAAACAAACATTTCTAAATGTCGAGAAGGTTGTGAGCATTAGGAAAGTACTTTAATTACTGCTAAAACACAAAATGAATCACAGAAATTGTGAAAATTAACAATAGAGTGAATACGTCGGTGCTCTATCTGAACAAGGAATATGCCGTACAGCCAGCTACGTAGGCACCCCGTGCGATATGCTCTTCGGAGCAATTTCATATCACTGAGCAATATTTGAAAATAAATAGAAGGAAATAACAAGCTAACCTTGAGTATATTTTGAGGCCTAGTATTGTGACTTTATATACAGGAAACGACAGCATGCAATCCCAGAAGTGCAAAAGGCAAGGCACTTCTCAATCTGTTGACAAAAAATATATGTCACTTTGTACAATGGTAGGAATTGTGTATGACCGAGCACCCATCACTGTTAAAAAATCGTTATTTTACGTTAATTCTGACAGCTGGAATTCCGGTCCCTTATCTTTGTTATTTAACAGTTGTGCGTAAATCCAATATTTACTGTACTTATGAGGCTACATTTAAACACCTGAACACTAAAATGACCTTCAATTAGACTGGCTTCAGGGGAGATGGTTACATAAGTACAGTCACTGTAGAGTGATTTCTCCTACGTCACAAGCTCCGCCCCTTTTGACGGGCATACGCATTTAGTAGCTAGCTGAGAAGCAGCTGACGACCCACGGTCAGAGTGTTGCACTAAGACAGCATTGATTTTTGCCCGGCAGTGGGCGTGGTTTCCCAGTTGTAAGGTAACGTGAAGCACTCTATAGAGTGCTTTCACATGATGTCACAATTTGTAAGCCACGCCCACTGCCGGGCTTAAATTAACAGTTGTTTCACTGCAACAGTCACAGGTGGGTCGTCAGCTGCTTCTCGGCTAGGTGCATTAGCTACAGCGTACAACACCGATATTTCTCTTTCAAAAGGGGCGGGACTTGTGACGTGGCGCTTTGTGACATAAGTAAAAGCACTTTACAAGATCCGGCTGTCTGATGCAAAACTGTAAAATAATGTTCGCTATTCGGAATTAAATGTAAAGTCGCCAGTATTTTCACTGTAAAACTACATTAATTTTTACAGTATCCGTACACTCCAAAGTGGTATTAAGGAATAAAAAGCGTCTCTAAAAATTTTGGCCCAACTTTGCAAACATGTTTTCATGGTGAACACGCGTTTTCTGTACGCGTTCCAACTGCTAAACATTTGGGGGTTTAATTGCTTAACATGTTTAGAATTTAAACGTCTCTACAAAGTGGGAGTAAAATAAATGTTTAATTGCTAAACACGTTTTAGACAGTACAAAATCGAGTACAATATATTCAAACGCCTCCTTGTAAGATACACTTTTGGATAAAAAAGTGATAATTGATTGGACACAATTTTCATTGATTTCAAAATAACCAAGAAGTAAAAAGTGCAGGCATCTCAACAGCGGCACCTTTAGGGGGATACTAATTTTCGCTGCAAAGTATGTCTTGATATGAAATGCATCATGGGATACCTGTGATGTCATTGCTACACATTAATTTGATATTAGGCCTACGTTGAACTTATTCATTATTTTGATGGCCTTTCAGGGAATCTTTGTTTACAACATGTCAGCGACATTGTTTGTTACACACTACGTACGGTTTAAAATAATACAAGCTCTACAGGAAAATATATTTAAGCATCCCAGCAGTATCAAATTTCAAGGACAAAAACAACATTCAATTGTAAAAAAAACAAAAATGAATCTGAGGTAAAGAATCCACTTCACTAACGTTCTGTTAACTTGTTGAGAACATACGGAAGTACTACCTCGGAACGGTACTTCCATGTTGAGAAGTGCAGGTATCCTTAACAAAAATAACCAGTCTTTACAATGAGATATCAGAAAAAAAAATATTGAAACAGGGTCAGTCGGTCGGTCGGTCGGTCAGTGTGTAAGTTAGGCGATGTTTTCTGGCTCAGTTTCTAATAAACTGGTTTGAACTCGCATATAGGCCTACCAGGGAGCTGCATATACATGCAGTGACTACCTGTTATGATTCTACGACTCTAAAGTGCGCCCTCGTTTTGCCTCTGAACAAGACGTATGCCACAATACTAATTCCGTTTTCGCTTAAAGGACAAATGCAGTCACCCCAATTTGAACAATGATAGTAGTCTGTACTAGTTTTTGAATGGCTCTTGACAATAATATGACAATGTGTTATTCACTAAATTGTGAAATTTACAAGTAGTAACATCTTGCTTAACCTTGAATGTTGAATGTTTAAGCCTTAAAATATCCCGAAAGCTTCTTGGAAGAAAAATGACAGCAAAATAGCAAAATTTAGTAGTTGCTTCGAAATAATTTTGGGGCGACTGCCCTTGACCTTGAAGACCAATCTAAGAAGAGAGTGAAAAGAGAACGAACAGAAGTGCTTACATATCCCCCCTCCCCCTTCAACCCCACCCTTCCTTCCTTTCTTGTATCCCTTCTTTCATACAACTTCTGTTCACGACTAACTTCATTTTAATTCTTTCAATTCCAAACTAAACAATTTATCGAGGTGGTCCATCCTTTTTCCATCCCCCTTCATCAAGCCTACTTATAACGGTTTAAAGTGTTTTCTTGTTTGTAATTTGCACAGCAATACAAAGTCCTTCAAATCTGCGTGGGTGACGACTTCTTCAAATGCACGGATAACTATTTTTCCGATTGTTTACAAGCTGTAGGCGTGTAAACACTAGTTATGTTTGTTCATAAAATGATCTCCAAGTGGAGAGAGAGATAAGGCCTGCCTCCTCGTTTGCCAAATGCTTCTTTTAATGACCTTATCGAGTGGCATCGACAAACATCACTACAACCACGAACGAGTCGATTTCAGTCAATATTTGCAAAAATGTGGCTCCCGATTTATTCTCAATGAAATACAGGCAGGGTTACGAGAAGACTTTGGTCTTTTCACCTCGGAACACGTCTCGTTTTAATGTGCTTAACGTGCTTCGTCATTGAATTCGCCAAACTGTTATCTGTCTGACATGAATGGGAACCTGTTTTACATGCTTACCCCCTTCTAGATACACAAGGAGGATCAGACTTTAACTCAGAGCACGTGACAATTTACATGAGCACAAAAACTTGTCGGGGTTTTAAAAAACCGAGACAATATTATCTGTCGGTGTTGAGTGTGTTTATTGTGTCTTTTATATACCAATCAATGCATTTCCAAACAGAACGTGTAGTATGACCGCGCCGTGAATGTCTCAAATCATACTATGGGACAGGCATTTTTTAAGTTTGAAGACCTACAATATATACGAGCAAGGAGTGGTTGGGGCGGTGGAGTGGTTGTTGCACCAGGAAAGGGGTGGTTGGTTAGTATGGGTTCCAGCAAGACCATCTCACCAGAGCGTCACCATCAGTTGGCACAGAGCGTTCAAGAAAAGTTTTGATTTGATAAACCCCCTTGAAGACCGGAAACGGCACTTCCCGGGTATTCTTAGCTGCATGTACCCACTCCTTGAAGCCGCACTTTTCAACTATTGAGAGGGGTGGGGCTGAACGTACCTTTAGCCCCAACGTTTTTCTTTGGAGGCTGATCCCCAAGCTCTCCCGCAACTGGGGGACACCCAATAAATACCAACCCAGCAGACCAGACAACATGTTATCTTACATCCTACTCTCTGTTTGTACCAATCTTTTCATTTAACCTGCGATCTGCCAATCAGATGGATAAAGTTTAAAATGTGTTCGTAGAACAAAAGCTCCAAGACGAATGATGTGAATGTATCGGCGGGCTGTTCGGTCACACAGCGGCTTCAACTAAGAACATGCCCAGTTCTCTCACCCCAGCAGTACCAGTTTTCCTAACCATCTTTTTTAAGCCCCTTCCACTTGTCTGAAATTCATGCTCATCCAGCTGTCCAGATACAATCTCAGTTTATTGCTTCAAGGTGAGTACAGAAAAACTCGATTTATATAATCAAAACACTCTCAGTACTGTTCATGCTGTGTAATATAAGTTTTGGTACTCTGCATTGTTTGAATTAGCAATCAATCAATCAAAAAGCTGAGCCAACTGAGAATTTGGGTACCAAAATTGTAGTTTGGGGTGTGAGATTTGGCCCTTTGAAGGTATGAAGCAGGAAAAGAAAAAGCATATAAGCTACATTAAGGTCAGATTGTGCTGTCATTCAGATATATACATAAGGCTCATTCGCCACTAAACAGAACTAGCCTGGGGTTACAGTACAGTGAGTCGGTGACTCAAGAAACCGAAGGTCCGCAATATCAGACACCAAAAATTGTTCACAAAACCGACTTCCAGCGAATCTCAGTGCCGGAATATCGACAAAGTGTTCTTAAGATTGGAGGATCACATATAAGACCCAATGTGAAACGAAATAGCTAGACCAATGTGTCTGAGATATTTGCCACACTTTCTCCTCTTAAGTCTCGCGAGGCCATTTGAGTTTTTGAGTCTGGCGAACCTTGTCCAATTTTCAGTCTCATGCACGAACGTTTTCTTATTCTAATTTTTGGTCTCATGGACCCTCTTTGTTTTTCAGTCTAGATTTGAAACTCTTGAACCAATGACAGGGGCAAATTTATAAACCACACCAAAGAACACCAAAAGGAAGCTCACTTATTTGAAAACTAGAAAATGTGGTTACGTACCGTAACCAAAATGGACATGACCATATGCTAGTCTCTGGTTGCCCATGTAGGGTAAGGATGGACTGCCTGGTTTACCCGACAAATAATAGCGACCTAGATCTGGTATGTGGATTGGGTGGGGCAAAAATTTTCCAACAGCCTGTCGAACCCTAGGTCTTGTCCAGAATCATCTATAATCAATCCAGACGTACGAAAGCGAGCCTACACATATACACACACACTCACATTGGCATGCACGTACACTTAACGTGACGTTTTCTTGAAGAACACCGTATCTATGTTACATTATTTTATTTTATTTTGTTTATTCTACTCGTTTTTTTGCTATTTTAAATCCTCTTGAATTATAAGAGGGACAAAAACGATGTGATTTCTAGCCCAATGTTTTCATTCGGTTGACAATTGCCCACCTGCCCCCCCCCCCCCACCCCGCCTCAGGATTGACGCCCGACTCGAGTGAGGGGTGCAACAAGTGTTAAATCACTTTGATTCTAATTTAGAATAAGTGCCCGGAATGAAGTGAACCTGTGAATTTACGGACAATTAATGTAGTAAGTTTACGTTTGACTTCATTTGAGCAATAGCCTAAGCAAATCGAAACTGGTTTATAAATATGGGTAAAATACGAGATTGGCAAACGAAAGTATGGATAATTGAACATGTTTGGGGAAACTGATTAGCATTTAACTCAAAACACAGCAGAAACATTTCCCTGGCTCTAATCTTCTACAGGAATATCTGGGAAAATACAAAGGAAACGTGCCACTACGTTGCATGTGCCGAATGTATTTAATATTATGTTGTTTTTCATAGGGAAACAGTTTAGCTACAAAACCTTCCTATAAATTACAAGTACAGTATGCAAATTACCCATTGGCGACCAAACCGGTTTGCGGGTTCAGACCCCAGCAAAAAACGAAGGGGATAAAGGTATTTTCAGCCCCTTAAATTTGTAAAATGTGCGAAAAGTTGGTACATGCACTTGGAACATTAGGGAAGTGCGGCTTCTGACCACCTGGTTTTGTAATCAATTTTTCTTGTGCGCTACGCGCCAACGAATGATAATTATCCGTTTAGTAGTTTTGCCTGTGGCACTTAGGCCCTCCCTTAATATTTTCCATTACGCATGGCCTGAAAATGCCGCACTGCCATGGAGTAATACAATACAAAAACGAACAAATTTAGGCGTGTCAAGATGTCCACCAGGAAGGTATTATTTGCGCAATATGACCCATTAACATTTCAGACAAAATGCAAATAAGCAGTATAATTTCCGGATCCTTCAATACGTTTGCTGGCTTTAACCTAAACTTCCTAAAATATTGCAGTTTCTGCAGAATTTTGTGCCACTTGAGCAAGTCCAAATTTTTACGCAAACGGATGTCTGGTCTACCACAAGCCACATACGGCAATTGAGAATTGGTAGTCTCCAAACCAACAGCTATGGTGCAGGAGATGGGACTTTAAGGTTCACATGAAGATTTCTCCGTTTTCAACTAAAAGTAACATAAGTTTATTTATATTTTTCCGGTAATAGTTCTCCTCTTCCATTGGTTCATTACGGTCAGGTAACCTTGTTTTTTCTGTGATAAGGTCCACTGCTACTCCTTTTTACTCGGGGTTATGGCGTTTTAGTGTGCTTAGTAACGAATGAAGAAAGTTTGCAATTATAGAAAAAACAACACGAAAATAATTACAAAACATACCGTAAAACCACTGTGACGACTTTTACTCTTTCAATTAGACGAAGACACACCCACCACAAAATACGGTTTGGGTTCGGCACCAACAAAATTTTCCTATCATTTGAAAGCGATATGTAGACACTTGTTAAAGTGATGTGATTATTTTGTGTACCAAGCATGACTTCATTTGACAACAGTGTAGCCAGGAATATGTAGTGATCGGGGTGGGGGGTTGGCGCACGACATGAGGGAAAAGTCTAAGGGGAGGGAGAAAAACTGCTATTTTAAAAGGTTTTTTTTTTCACTTTACGGTCGTTCACTGGTGATTTCATCCGCAAACACTTTATAGGGGTACAACTGAGATTGCATCGATTGTGACTATTGCACTCGAAATGTGTCATTTGGAAACTGGGTGTAAAACTTTTTAAGCAGTTTCGACAAAGGATATGCTCAACGAAGAGGCCAGGCTTCCGTAAGGGATTTAGCAACCCAAAACGAGCCAGAAGAGAGACGGTTTTCCTTAAGCATGCCGAACGCAGAGTTAAGGCCGGCTAAACGGGCCGGAAAAACTTGTTTTTGTTGTTTAAAATAATTCCATCTAAGTGATTCCTCACCCTGAAAACTGTCTTGACCCCGGCCTCTATAGACCTTGTGAAATCGCAAACACTGTTACATTGTGTTACATTACAAGTGGGGGAGGCGACTACCCCTCCCGTACTTTACGCTTGTGGCAGAGACTGGTTAATCAGTGCTAGGCAGCTTGCAACAAAGCTGTCATCAGCAGATCACGATAATAGGCTTATCTTTCTGAACATTGACCTATTTTCACTGGCAATGAAGCTTGATAAATTGTGTCAAGACGCATGCTTTCCTTTAACTGTTTAACTGGCTTAGTTAAGGAAAAGTCGATACACCCGCCAACACAATAGGAAAATCGGGTGATCCACTGCAAATCTTTGAAAAAGATGCTTATTTCACGTTAGTGCGTAATGCTGCAATAATTATTATTGTGCTCGTTCATGTTTGATGACAGTATTTTTATTTATATTTTCGTATTATTTACTTAATAAAATCTCTTGCAAAGCTCACTGAAGTCACAACTTCCACTGCCTTTCTCTGACTGCTGGGCACAACTACTTGTCTGTCAGCAACTACAGCTGAGAGGCAACCGACGACCGACGGGATAAATGGTTTTCCTTTTCCTCGGCAGTGGGCGTGGTTAACCAATTATGACATCACGTGAATACATTCTTTTACCCACAATTTGCGTCGTGTCTCATGGTTTAGTTTGTGATGTCACATATTTTTGTCTCATGGAAAATGGACAATTTTTACTCAATGTAGAACAAGAGTCGTTGAGCCATCTCCTAGGCTGTGTTGGTGAATAACTCCCCAAGTTGATCACAAAATTACCATCTATTTAGGTAAATTCACCCACCCAGGACTCTTTTGACTAACACTATATAGTTTTTACCCAAAATGTTAGGAGAAACCGACTTGGATAAAAATCTAGCTTCTCATGTCCAGTTTAGACGAATCCGGACAGATTGTGATGGGCTGATTTTAGTCGGCTTTTACTGAGGTCCATTAACTTTAATCTTTAAATTTCCTCCCTTACCTGTTCCATGGATGGTTGTTAACTAAAGTGTATCTTGATTTTCTCAACTTCACTGAATATGAGAATTTTAAATTCACACAGACAATAAATAAAGACGATTAAAGGCTGATGAACCCCACTTATGGCTGCCTACAGTCACTTAAAACAAGCGCTAATCGGATTCATCTATAGTTTGGGGAATTCAAAATTTGAGTTTTTTGGAATGACGAACTGTGCCATTTATGGTCCGTGTACTTTTTTATAGTGACAAATCCAGGTCACCATATGAGTGTTTTGTTTGCGGTGACCCGCATGAAATCGAAAACTACGGTACTGTATATTCCACGAACGATGAATATTAAATACTCAGACTGAAAGTAGTTCATAACATTTTAGATGAAAAATTTTGGTTTGAAGTCCAATTGTTATTTATAGTGTTGCCATGGTGACTAACATACCATGAAAGCGATCTTGCATGAAATCAGTTGTTGTGGTAAATTTCGATGATGAAGGAATTGTAGAATATTACTCACATGCGGAAAATTCTAAAATTTTGGATCAGTTTGCTTATGTCACCATGAAAATTCTAAAATTTCCTTTTGTCACCATGGTAACATAGGCAAACTGACTTAGAATTTTATAATTTTCCGCTTTTTCTATGTCATCGACCGGTTCCCCCTGAAAACCAAAGAATGAGTGAGGTTAGTCACTCCCTTAGTAGAGTGAAAAGGGGGAATTCCCTCCATTGGAGTGTTTATAAACTCTGAGGATTGTGAAACTCACTCCAAGAGCAGTGAAAGTCACTGCAAGAACAGTGAAAATTCACCACACTTTAATGAGTGCCCTCAAGAATCAATCCTTTTTAAGAGTGGTCCCTGCAAGCACTCCATCAAGAGTGACTTGACGCGCTATTGGAATGAACTTTACAACCCTCACTCTTCCAACAAGTGAAATTTTATTTTTAGAGAGTTTGAAAACAGAAAACGTTATATCGTGTTCGCTACAAATTGAAAAACTGGAACATCCAACAGTTTGAATGAACGAAATTTAGCGAGCTGTCTCTACTCTTTCCTCGACAGACACACTTTCTAAAGTTCTCCCTACCTTCTGGCAAAGGGCCGTTCGGCGAAGAAGCTATTACGGCCACTAAAGGACAACAAAAGGCCATCTTCACGGCCCTCTACAGAAAATTTTAGAATAGAAGAACCTGTTTCCCAGATGGTTTCACGACTTTAATGGCTTCTCGCCTCTCTCTTATCGTATTTAAACAAAAGAGTAAAATGAGACTTCGTTTCACAGCACGCTCTCGTGGAATCTCGAAATGCAATTCATGTGACGAGATGGAATTCACTCCGAAAGAATGTGTCGAGGAGTTAGGTAATTAGACCTGTTTTTTCAAGTCGAGCCGGCCACGACCTTTTTTCCAGTTGTGGCTCACCGGCTTGTTTTCTCGTCTCCATTGCTTATGCGGAACATCACGCACAACGTCAGTTGGTTCCATTTTAAGTCTTGGTATGACTCGACCTGGGAATCGAACCCGGGCCTTACTCGTGAGAGGAGAATGCTCTACCGTTAGACCAAACACGCGGTCAATGTGTCGAGGAACCACTCCTAGAAGTGATTTTCACCCGGGCGCAGCAGCTAAATGCTCCGCAACTCAGCAACCTAAACACTCCGAAGCACGAGACTTCATCCTACTTAATGCCAGAATAAAATACCACTTTGTTTTTAAAAGAACAAATGGTTGGATACAGCGCAGGAAAAAATACATACGGTACATTGAAGGGAAATATTGCATTTGTTTTGTAAGAAAAGTTCATCCTTTTAGAACAAATTTTTATTGACACAGGTTGATATAATTTCGAAAATAAGCCAGTATGGTAGCCTTCTTTTCAAGGAATAAGTTTCCCACGGACAGAAATTCAGTTGTTTGTTGCTCAAGAGTAATTTGTTCCCCCAAACTTTCAACATTTCTAATGATGTAACATCCATGGCTCTATTTCCGCATAGTATTTTGAAGGGATATATCTATTGCTGGGGGTCTATAATTACGACTGAATTGTTGGATAGCGTCTGAGTTATTTTCTTTGTACTCTTTGTGTGGAGCATTTTAAACACAATATTCCCCTTTGAACTACCTTGTATTTGTTGCGATGGATGTTCATGGGTTTGGGTAAACTTATCATATTAATTTTAAGTTGGAACGCGTCACAGTGTTGCAGGTATGGATGTGTTATGGGTTTTTTTTTCATATGGATCATCATAAGCAGTACAATTTCAGTCTCCAATAACTTCTGACCACTCTTAAAAAATGTCTAATATTTGTCCTTATACAGGCTCACACCTAGTTTATTGCTCTGTGAAATAACTCAGCTAGCATAAAAAAGCCCGTATGTGTTATCAGAACAACCTCGGTGCATGCTTTGTAAGAAGAGCTAAATTTCCATCTTTTTTAATTTTATGTCAATCAAAGAGTTTCACCAATTGAGAATTTTTGTATTTTGGAGGTAAATACCTTTAAAAGCCAACCTCGGACGCACAGGTACATTGGCGCCATGTCAGTCAGATTCCACTCCAAAAATAAAAGGAGTGAAATTTCACTCATAGGGAAAGTGGAAGTTTAAAACGACATACTCCAAAAGAACAGAAATTTACTCCATGAAAAGTGAAAATCACTACAAAAGAGCGACGTTTCACTCTTAATGGAGTGTCTGCAGGGACCACTCTGAAAAAAGGAGTGATCCCTGAAGGCACTCTTTGAAAAAAAATTCAATCTTTTTGGAGTGAATTTTACTCTTCTTGAAGTAAGTTTTAATATCCTTGGAGTGAATTAACACTCTAATGGGGAGGATAAACACTCTTCACAAAAGAGAGTGACTTGGTTCACTTCTTTGTTGCTGCTCTCAATATTCATATATTACACGAAACATTTGATATTTGAGGTGTTTTCCAGTCTGTATGTACCGTATGACAGATCCCTCATAATTTCACCAACAGAGCCGGTGTCGAGTATAAATTTAACCTCTTTTGAAGTTCACTTCAAGTGCAGCCAATGTAGGTGGAAGAGTAATACAAGACTACCAAGCAGGTAAAGTAATAGAATGCGATTGCCGAGATTTCATAGTCTTAACAAATCTGATAAAAACCATTGCTCTCGGGAAATCGGGCACACTTCAACTAAAGTCGAACAGTTTTTGTTTTCGATTTCGTCGGTAGTTTTTTAGAACTATATAATAAAGTATAAATCTGTCTCTAGGAGACGGAAATCCTGAGCAGGAGCCCTGGAGGTCAATCTTTCCTAGAAAATTTACTAAATTCAACGTTGGGTGTAGTCCAAAAAATGGGAGACATGTCCCCTGCCCCCCCCCCCTCCCTCATCGACGCCCATGGCAGAAGCTTGTCGGGGGTTGGTTTAGTTGATCGCCCTTTGAAATCTTTAGGAATCGTTGTATTTGGAATAACTTGGCCGATAAAGATGGAGTTACCGAGCTGATATTTTTTTTGTTGATCAAACAAAGGAAGAAATTCTGGGCTACAAAAAAAGAACGCTAAATTAAAGACCAGGGAAGTTTTTCATAAATAGTCTGTCATAAATTTAATAGGCCACAGTTGATCTTAGACAAAACATTGTCCGGAAAATTGTTGACTAATGGGGTCAATTTGTATAGCTAATATCGTGTAAAAAGGCTTAAAATTTGACAATTTTCAATGATGATGGCATTGCACACAAAGGAAGCATTGCGTTTCACCCCATTGGAACCTAAAATATTGCAAAATATTTTGCTTACTTTTTCTAACATAATCCTCAATAGTTTTATGAAGTTCGTCTTATTTTTCTAACTTGAATATACCTCGTCGTGGCGGAAGTGACCGCTATGCCGCAATTTTAAATTTAAGTGTGTCATTAAAGTTAAGTTAGGATGGTCATTTTCAATTGTTTTGCTTTGTTCTTCATATCGGATGAAAAACTTTTGTATAACCAAACTTTTTAAGGATAAACTGATCGTTGTGTTAACTTTATTATTTTAATGAATAACTATTGATTACCACACTCATATGTAGTTCCGATGATGAACGGCGGTAAAAGCAATGGACCGTATCCTCTAAGCAGCACCTTGTATTTAACGACTGAAGTATTAACACGTTTTCATCAACAAAAAATATGTGGTGATGTATAAGGTCTGTGAACTTTACCGTAATTTCTCCTCCAGCAAAGACAACTACAAATTTGATTTTGAAGAAAAAGTTTTCATTGGTAATGCAGTATATGTATTATCTGTATTGGATAATTCTTTTCAACCATGCCTGACCCCTCCCCTTAAGTCTCACATAGCTCTCCCTTTTCTCACTGATTCCCAAATCGAGTCATGCTGCAAATATTGCAGCCGTTGTGCGTTATGCTCCCCACAAGCAATGGAAAACGATGCAGCCCCACAACTGTAAAGGGTCGCCTTATTAGTAGACAAAAAGTTTGTAGACAAATCCGGACTACAAGTGATGGTCTGATTTCAGTCGGCCATAACTGGGGTCTACCACCTCCTAATCTTTCAGTTTCCTTGCTTACCTGTATCATGAATGGTTGTGCACTAAATTGTATTTTTATTCCTTCAATTTCACTGAATTTAAGAGTTTGAAATTCATGTAAAGACAATAAATGAAGACGATTCACCTCTGATGGACCCCACTAATGGCTGCCTACAATCACTTAACACAAGCGTTGATCGGATTCGTCTATAATTTGAGACGTAAAACATATCTAACTAACTCACAAACAAACACATCAGATTGCCTTTTCTCAGGAGACCAAAACGTAAAAGAACATTCAGCGCATGGATGAAAGTGTTTGGTTCAGGCCTCGAAAATAAAAGTGTTGCGGAAGCGGAATGGGATCTCTCCGCAGGCTCATTCACAAGTTCGACGTGTCATGAGAATTTTGACCACAGGGGTTGGATAAATTCGCCGAAGGGCTGTTACAAACTGACACCCTATAGAAACTGTTCGGAAAATCAGTTACCAAGAATTATAGGATAGAGTTTAGGTACGGGTCGTTTTTTTTTTAGACAAGAAATGCCAATGCCAAACACGCCATACCTGGGCTTAGTCCCATAGCCTTTTGTCATTGCAACTTGGAAAAGGTTGTGAAAATCTTAAGATAGTTATTATGGCATGTACTTTATAGAAATTGAAGTAAACTGAGATCAATTCACCAGTATTTGGCTCAAAATTATGAAATTTTCCCAACTATAGGCCCATTCCCATGACATGAAGACTTTATGTTTATGACGTCACTGAACGAAAAAGTACGCCTGTTCGGGGGAACTCGTGTATCATTGCAAGTTACACCAAATAAAAAAAAAAGAGAAGAAAGTTGGTTTATCATCCAAATGAATTCACGCGTAAGCCTACAGTGTGCTTTCACTGACGTCACAAGCCCCGCCCCTTTTTAAGGGAAACATCTAGTGTAGTACGCATTTAACACAAATATGATCCGCCCCTGTTGGTTTTTACCCGGCAGTAGACATGACCATACGAGACGGGAGGGGGTAGGGGACTGCAGCCCGCCCCATTGGTCAAAACCTTTTGGAATCGGGCAAGCGTCGGTGTCTCAGACGGACAGAGATTATACCTTGGTTGTGGATCTGGAGTCGGGGAAAAGTTCACCGCCCCCACCCCAAGGGAAAAACCCCGTAAAAACACTACACATGAGGGGCGAATGATATTGTGTGGGACGCGTATTCATCGTTTCTTCCAAAAGTAAGTCATCGTGATGTCAACGCATAGGTATTTAATGACAGTCTTTTGCCCTGAACCCCCTGTGCTTGGTCTTGGGTATGTAGGGTATGCTCTCAGTATTTCCTATCTGTTGTAAAATACGAGTAAAGGTAAGAACTTGCAGAGTATTTGAACTGTATTTGAAACCGTAATTGAACTTGAGCGGTATTCGAAACAGTATGTAAATTTTATCTAGTATTATTATATAACACATTCATGTTTTGTATTAAATCTCGTCTAACTAAATAATTTTGCCCTGAAATGTTCATATATGTCACACCTGGTCTGTAACTAGTGACCCCTAGGTCTATAACTACCCCAAATACAAAAAGTTACTCTCTGAAACCTTTAGAGTGACAAGTAGCTCCTTCACAGCTAAATTGGGGATCAATGTTAAGTTGAGGTGAAACAAATTCACTTGAAGCAGAGTCATTCTGACTCTTTTAGAGTTAATGTTCAGTCTTAAGTTTATATCCTATCCTGATTTCACTCTTTGTTGGATTTAGAAATTACGACCTAGCGGACGAACGTAAATACTTCCCTAGAACGGAAGACCTTTCATACGGAGACCGAGAAGTGCGCATTTAATGGTTTGAAGGAAACGAGGGCGACTGTTCCATCCGTTCTTGTACAACGAAAGGACAAATTGTAGTACAGCGATTTCTCTGAACAGTTACGCACGTTGGTGGGCGGGAAAAATGAAAGTTAGATAGCACCATTTGTCAGTTGGAATTATACTTATATTTGAAGAGCGTCCGTTTATGTGAAAAATGTCACAACATTTTAACACTTCTGTCGTGTTCTTTTTTCTGAGAAGGATACCCTCTCACTTAGTTTTGTCCCTTTACATAAGTTTCTTCTCGACAGTAGGTGAAAAAACCTTTGTTCCACGTAGAATCTCTTGGGTCGGATAATCGTTAAATCAGAAGCTGCCTCATATGCCCATATTGTACTCTGATAGGGATTAATCGCACGGTGCTCTATAGTTAGGGTTACTCGTACCAACATTACACGCCTAGGTTCAGATCGACCCTTGAAAACGCAGTTATTCATTCATATCCGTTCAATAAACTACATTGTTTTCTGTTACAGAATAGGTAGCATAAATGAAAACCATTGAAAATGAAGCTTTCACTAAGATTTTTTTTAAGTAAAGGCATATTGAAAACAGTACTACTGCACAATAACAAGCAACTTATTAATGTAATCCCTTATGCTAGAAAGCTTGTAAATATATGACCATATCATTCAGTCATTGGAAGGTATTCCAAAAAGCACGCTAAATGTGTACATTTGCCCTCATTATTGAACATACCATTCACTGAAAAGTGTTTGTGAATTGTGATTGGATGCATCACTTGGAGCTTGCATGTGTGAATATTAAGTTGTACATAATGGCCTCGATTTTTCCAAGGGCTATGAGGCCGGCAGATCAGGAAAATACCGAGGAAGAACGAGTGAAGGGATTGCAGAACGTGGACTGCATTCCATGTGATATGCCAAAGGAGGCCGAATAGTCCTAACAAAGGCTGTTTTCTGTGATGTCCTTTTATAAGCGTTTTCCAAAAATGGGATGGACAAAATGGTCCTCGTTTTCTACAAAAAAAATCGCATTTTTGGCTTTTGTTCATTAAGGGAGTCGTTTTGAATTGCTTCGAGAGGCAGTAATAATGAAAGTCTAGCATTAAGGTCCGATCTAGTTCAATTAAAGAGGGACCTTTTTTATTACAAAAAATTACTAAATATAGTGCACTGAAAGTACACGGCGTCTGTAAATCATTCCAAACGCATTCTTCGTGTAAACAGTCCTACGCGTCTTGTGACTGAGGGTTTTGTTGACAAATAGTTAAGAGTATGTAAAAATTCGACCATTTATTATTCTGATAGATTACGTCAGAGTTGAAAGATTGTGAAGAGTAAACAAAGTTATTAACAACTGCAACTTGGTCTAAAGTCCACCTTGTCTTGCCAAAGTTTGCTTAAATCTAATACTTACATTTGGCAATATCACAGGGGTAGACCCAACCTTAAAGGGAAAATACATAGTCTCACCCCGGCCAAGTTGGAATAGTGTAGTCCTATTTCATGCATGGCTCTTGAGAAACACGTGACAGTACTTTTCCTTTGAAATTTATTATGAGTAATTGTTTGGTTTAACTTAAATACGTAATATTCAAAGTTTTGATATTCTTGAAAGAGACTTGGAAGAGGAATAAGAAGAATTTTGTGAGATTGTGTTGTTCTTTAAAGATAATGTTGGAGGTGACTATTTGTGCCCTGTAAAATCCACGGATAAAGGGTGTGGTCGGTCGGTAGGTCGGTCGATCGGTCGGTCGGTCGGTCAGTGATTAGATGTTAGAGTAAGAGTTATATGGTCCATTTTCCAACCAATCGGCTCATGACAATTTTTCCAGTCGTGGCTCACTGGCTTGTCTTCCCTACTCCGTTGTTTATGCTGACACCAAACATGATGGCGGAAGGTTTCGTTTTAAAGTCTTCGTTATGACCCGGTCAGTACTTGAACTCCAGCAGTGGCGTAGCTACTGGGGGCAGGGGGGGCAAGTTGCCCCCCCCCCCGGAAAAATTTTTGGGGAAATTTGATGAAAATGGGGAAATTTGATGAATCTTCTTATTATGACAAAAATTTCTCAAAATTTTTGTTAGAATAAGAAATTGTGAGACATTTTTCATACATAATTCGTATTTTCATGCAACAAATTAACTCAGATTTCGTCAGTGTCGCATGAACCGGCCCAATTCGCGTTCCACAGAAATGTTCTCGCCGCGTAGCAGATTGAATATTCTCTTGTGCTTGTATTCGCACGGGGGTTATGATCAGTGCATTTCAGTGCACAGGAAGCTGTTATTCAGGTGATACTTTGGGAATTCAGTAAAAGGATGTGAAAACTGACAAGTCACTACCGTAGACCCCCGAGGTTGTTATGTTCTTCTACAAGCTAGCAGTAGCTGTACGATTTTACTCTGTGTAAATAACGATGGATGGGGCTGAAACAATCCATGGCCAACGATAAACTTAAAGTTAATCTAGAAATTAGAATTAACAGGATCCGTTGGCACACTTAGATTTTGTTACTTAGCCTAATCCTTGGAGGCTTACAAGCTAGTTCGGGAAAATAGCTTTCTGCTCATTTGAGTGTAACAATAAATGGACAATGAATACCTTGTAGCCTTCTACACTTAACAGACTGCTTTTCTAACAGGATATCCTGTGTGTTCGAGCCACTATTAGGCCTCCTTAGTGGCGTGCGAAGGGGAGACCATTGGGCCATGCCCCCCTCACAGATGCCATTTTTTCTTTGTTCTTAAAAATACGTAGTCTAACTTTATTAACACAGATTTTACTTCAAAAGATAGCATATGTGGCACCAGATTGCTTATAAGGACGCCCAATTTTTCAAAAATTTTCAAAGGGGAAGGATTGTCCCTGCAAGGTCTTTCAGTGATGCCAATTTTTTTTAATTCCTACAAATAGACCTAGGCAAATTCTGTCAAATTCAAGTTTTACTTTAAAAGGTAGACTCTGTTTCCCACTGGCGGCATCGATAAAAAAGACTACATGTTTAGATTCTCTTTACAAGCATAAATACGCTATTTTGACCATCTGAGGGTTCTCATTTTTCGAAATTTTCTTTACGCTCCGCGCCAACCAATGGTGGCGCTCCGCTTAGATAATCTTTATGACAAAATAACATTTTGTGGCCAAGAAAAACCACAAATACCGATCAATGCTCTTTTATTTTGACTCCTAAAAGTGTGCAAATTTAATGACAAGTTTTGCTTCGTAGGGTAGCATAAATGGCATAAGGAAATGCATGTCAAGACACAAAAGTTTGTTTTATCCTCATGAACCACCACGATTTAACTTTTAACACTGTTCCTGTCAAAGTCGAAAGCCTTGCCCCATTTTGCATCTAGGCTCCTTGCAAACGTCAAAAAATTTCCGGACACCCCTCCCCTTAGACCATACTGCATGCCCCTCCCCTTCAGAGAAATCCTGCCTTAGTACATACAAATAAACCAGATATTGTTTACCAAAATAATATACTTTGTTATTTCCGATTGCTCTATGTTTTACTTTAAGATTAAAATGCAGGTAATATTACAAAATGACATGGTAATGTTGTTATGCTTGTAAGTTTGCATATTTTATATGAAATACATACACATTGACCGGGAAAAGTTTTGGGGAAATTTCATACCTTTGCCCCCCTGGAAAAAATCCTAGCTACGCCACTGAATTCCAGACCTCCAGACTAAAAGTCGAATGCTTTAATCACTTGACCATGAAGTCTGCAAGAGATACATGAATACTTCCATGTATGAAAACCTGTATGAAAAGCTTAAAATCAAATGAGAACTCTTAATCAATAAATAATTATCGCATGAGTGGCTCTTATATGACTCCTTATCATCTCAATTAGCCCTGACTAGATTAAAACTCATTAGTGAGTTCTTAAATGATCTTAAACGTGACCTCCCACTGGCTCGCCCTTTAAGCAAACAGAGGTTCATATCATATCTATGATTGTATAAGGACGAGAAAGGCACCTAGTCAGTGCATTGAACTGGCATTATTAATTTTAACCTACTTGAACTGTGTTCAACATGCGTGTTAAAGGCAAACGGGCTATTATTACACTCTAGAAAGTTAGTTAGAGTTTTATGGCCCAGTTTCCAACCGATTGGTTTAAGTTGAGCGGGCCACGGCCTTTTCTCCAGTTGTGGCTCACTTGCTTGTTTTTCCTACTCCATTGCTTATGCGGAGCATCAGGCACAACGGCAGTAGGTTCCATTTTTAGAGTCTTTGGTATGGCTCGACCTGGGAATAGAACCCTGGCCTTCGGCGTGAGAGGAATGCTCTTACCGCTAGACCCCAAACACACTATAAAATGTGTATAGCAATTAAGCACTAATTCTGACCCCTCTTTTTTAAAACGTTTAAATTCTAAACATGTTTGGCAATTCATGTTATTGAGGTGGAGTAAAAATTGTTTAGAAAAGCGTTTAATTCCTAAACGACTTTTTTGGAGTACAGAGGTATCAGTGGGTCAAAAAGAAACAAGATTTGCTAAACTACATCACACTAACACCAATCATGCAAGTACCCTAATCTGAGAAAGAAAAAAATCTAGTTTTATCAATTTTCCAAAAGATGTTTGTTACCAAATGGATCCTGAAAAAATAAGGGAATGTACGATGACCCATGGATCATGGTGATCTAAGGAGGCTCCACCATTAGTTGGACAGTGGTTGCCTACCCCTGTGATAAGGGCTCGTTTAGCAACTTTTTAATGTTTCAGACCATCTAACATTAAGCGAAAATGATAATCATCGGCGGCCACGTTGCCCACGTAGCAGAGTGTTCTATATGTTCTTGTTCAGTCATATGTCTTATTTAGGATGCCTTACTGAGGCACAGGCGGAGCAAACAGAGCCAGCTTCGCAGGTGTATAACAAATCGTAGATGACAAATGCTACCGATCACACCACTTAGACGCATTCTCATATTTTCCAGAACCGAAAACGATTTCTTACAAATGGCAGATCCCTTGTAACTTTTATTAGCTCGTGAAATGAAAAAATAAAATTTGTTCAGATCGTATAACTAAAACAGAGTCACATGTTGCGGAAGCAAAAGAGGGTAGCAAGTGGTCAACGTACACACTGTAGAATCCATTCTATAGCATATCTACACACAACTGGAAAAAGGCCGTGGCCGGCGCCGCGCGACTTGAACCAATTGGTTAGAAACTGGGCCATAAAACTTCATCTAACTAAAACAGAGTCACATGTTGCGGAAGCAAAAGAGGGTAGCAAGTGGTCAACGTACACACTGTAGAATCCATTCTATAGCATATCTACACACAACTGGAAAAAGGCCGTGGCCGGCGCCGCGCGACTTGAACCAATTGGTTGGAAACTGGGCCATAAAACTTCATCTAACTAACAACTCTTTAACATATCTCGATTGATACATATACCTGTAAAGAGAGATGATTACCTATGATAGAGGCATTTTGCCGAATAGTCGGGCAACCGTCTGTTAACTTTCCCGAATTGTGTCATATTGTACCACCCTTTATTACCTCACACCCTGCATGTTGTAAGCATGCGTGCCAGTACACTTATGTCCTGACAACCCAATGTAAACCTCTGCGTTTATTGACCAGGTTGGAATAGACCTTGTGCATTGACGACACACTGACGTCACCCTTGGGGGAAAACACTGGAACAAGTGGCCGTACGCATAAGATTTCGGCCTGCACCTGTAGAAGACTACGTTCGTGCTGAACTGGTTGACAAATCAACTGTCTGAATTTGTCGGTGTTGGTTTGTTTTCCCTCTTTTGAGGGCGTACTTTATGCATTTGTGACATCACATGCACAAAGTCTCTGTAGTACATCATTTGACCCTTTTCCAAATAACAGTTACAAAGAATTGTGGGACAGCGTCGTTATGGGCCGCGTCGTTTCGGGCCACGGTAAAACGACATTGGTAAAAACTACGTGTACCAAAATATCTTTGCCATAATTCTTTGTAGTTGCCACTTTGGGAAATGGTTATCATAGAAGTGCATTTTCTGTTCTGTGACTGCACATCATAAGGTGCCTTACCGGAGGGGAATTTGTTCAAGTGCAAAAAAGCATGCGAAGCCGGCTCTAGTAGATGGCGCTCTCTCGAAAATCTTAATACATTCTTTTTATACATTCAGTACAGCTTTTGTATTGCAATTATAAAGCAGGATAATAGGATATAATAGGTTTGTATTATCCTGCTCTATGATTGCAATACAGTTCTGTATACTGTGTTTTGACAGCCTGCGACATCAGGATTAAATTGTATACTTGTGGCTAATAAAACAGTAGTTGTTTAAAGCAGGCTAGGTGGAAATAGTCCCGAAGTTGTCGTCGTCTGGGGAACTTGCCACCGGCAGATCGCAAGGGGAAACTCGTCCGGAGGGTTTTTTAAATATCTTCGGGCAGATTTTTTCGAGGAGTATGAGAAATGATGACATCGTACGCTTATGAAATTTGATCTTTAAAATGATTGTGTGGGATATTCTTACCAATGTAAAAACAAAACAAACAGATTAACTTTAACAAGACTAAACAACCGATAAGCACGTGCAGGATGTGCACAGGATAAATCTATGTAGTGGCGGAACATTAATACAGAAGAAATCCCGTCCCTGAAAATGTCATCTAGAGGTTTACGTCAGTAACACATTTTGAGGTTTGTTTAAGACCTTTCCATAGACGTATTTTGTGTAGTCTAAATAAGTGAAGTAAGTCATTGAAATGACTGAAAATTGGGGAGTTTTAGCCACATACATTGGTGCCAACATTCTTCCGTTGTATACTTGCGACAATTCGTTCTTTGAGCGAAATCTAGGAAAAAGTGGCATGGTATTATTGTGACAGTTCACGAGGGTCAAAACTAACCAACCACCCTGATATTAAAAGGAAACAAATAACTATCTGCATTTTTATATTTTCTATATGGGCCCACGGGTACTTCATTAAACGGGTTAACATTAACATAATGTCGAAAAGTGTATATTACGGACTAAAGATAAAGGGACAACGTTTGACAGTGAAAAATCCGATTTTTGTCATTTGTAAACTGATTGTTTAGCCAGAATATAGAGACATTTAAAAAGTGAAGTGTGAATAAACGTTAGTTACAAGTGTCCAAGAATATAAGTTATCCACGTCACTGTGTTTTCTCTTTGTCTTTTCTAATTGGAGACCCGCATATTTTGTTTTCTAGGAAGGACAGGAGAGAGGACCATGTTCTTCCCGATTTTGCAGTTTTGGACTTCGTATTCGGGGACCTTAGTTGGGGGATTATCGAGTGATTTTACTGTGTTATGTGCATGTTTCCCCCCCCCCCTTCCCTTATTTTTACTTCCGTTTTTGTTTTCTTCTTTTTCATTTTCCCTCCTCTTTCATTTTCCCTTTTCTTCTTTCTTCAATTTTCCCTTTCGATTTTGTCAGGAATCACTCTGCCCCTTAGGTTACACGACTGAACCGTCTGTTAAATTTGCTGGACATATGTATAGACCATTTATCTGGAGGATGCCACATCTTTGTTAACAATTTAAACGCTCTTTCTTGAGGCTGTCCCCATTTGATTTTACTTGGTAACTTTACTTTTGTCAGTTTGTTTGAGGGTGGGAGGGTCAGTCATTTGTGGTTGCGTCCCTCAAGATCAACTTCCATTAGTCGGTTTCCGTACATCGGTAGGCCTATAGTTTGCGTCACACGCCAATTGAGTTTCACCCTTTTAACGGCAAAAATGGTGTAGTACGCTAGCTGAGAAAAATCTGACAACCCACATGTGACTGTTGAATTGAAAAACTTGCAAGGAAGTGGGCGTGGCTTACTAATTGTGTCGTAACGTTAAAGCACTCTATAGACGATTCCGATCAGCGCCTATTTTAGTGATTGTAGGCAGCCATTAGTGGGGTCCATCAGCTTTAATCGTCTTCATTTATTGTCTACGTGAATTTCAAATCCTCATATTCACTGAAGTTGAGAAAATCAACATACACTTCAGTGTACAACCATCCATGGAACAGGTGATGGACCCCAGTAGTGGCCGGCTAAAATCAGACCATCACAATCTCTCCGGATTCGTCCATAGCAGATACGACAAACAACAGTGCTACAAACGATTCCGACCAGTGTTTGTGTTTAGTGACTGTAGGTAGCCATTAGTGGTGTTCATTAAACTTGAATCGTCTTCATTTATTGTCTACTTGAATTTCAACCCTCATATTCAGTGAAAATGAAGGAATCAATATACACTTTGGTGTACAACAATCCATGCTACAGGTAAGCAAGGAAATTAAAAGGTGAACGACCCCACTTATGGCCGACTGAAATCAGACCATTATCTGCTGTTGGCATTCGTTTATAAGAGCTGCACTGAACGTTAGGCGTGAAGTAGAGGGCAGCAGACAGCAAACGTTTGTACGGTTGTTCCTTAAAAGAGATCTAACGACACACCAACACGAATGTGTTATGTAGTGTCGGTCAACTGGATTAAAAGTTCAAAGTTCAGATTTATTTTCAAGTATGGTTTAATTTAAGTTTTGGTTCCCTTCAGTTGCCTCTTACGACAGGCGAGAAATACCATGGGCATTTAAATCGTGAGTTAGTTCTAAGGAGAGAGGTGAAGTATTTTAAAACTGTAGCTTCTGGAAGCAAAATTTCTTCACAAGAATTGGACCGCCTAAATTTTTACGACATATGTCATTACGATTTAATAAATCATCGCTCAAGTATTATGTTGATTTGATTCAACTACAGAGTCGTAAAAATATATCTTTTAAACGTTCTTATTACCGGATGCATTGATTTAGAAAATTGGCCTTTACCATTCTTAATAAACTGCAATTGGAAATTTAGAATGCAAATAGCTCCAACGAAACAAGATTCCTTATCAGCCTATTAGGTCCCAACAACTTTGTAATTCACATGCTACCTGTACAATATCAATGGTAACTTTATAACAAACTGGGTCAAATGTTATCTTATATGGAAAATTATTTTACCCAATATTTCTTCCAGTTCTCATCTTACCCCATTTTGGCAAATTTTGACGAAAATCGAGTTGTTCTGTATGATACTCCTGTATAGTAAAACTTATGCCGTCCCAAAAGTCCATGAACATTCACATATACACGAATCCGGACGGCAAGTGATGGTCTATTTCAGTCGGCTATAACTAGGTTTAATCTTTCAATTTCATTGCTTACCTGTATCATGGATGTTTTTACACTAAATTGTATCTTGATTCATTCAATTTCACTGAATACGAGGGTTCGAAATTCATGTAGACAATAAATGAAGACGATTTAAGGCTGATGGACCCCACTAATGGCCGCTTACAGTCACTAAAAACAAGCACTAATCGGATTCGTCTATAGCCTAAAAGTGAGGATGGCACGGAAGCGAGTCCAGAAACGATATTCTCTAATGAAGTGAGCTCAGTTACTTTCTGTATAGAGTGAAAGTGTGAATTCACTCTATTAAAGTATTTATTCACTCCCAGAAGAGTGAAATTCGCTTCGAGAATAATGAAAATTCACTCTGTATCGACAGTTTTACGAGTGCATGATCACTCACGTAAGCATTCATCAAGAGTGAAACTCTGCTTTTTTGGAGCGAAGCTCACTCTTCTTGGAGTGAATTGTCAATCTAATTGAGTGAATTCACATTTTCACCCTTTATAGAGAGCGACTTAGCTCACTCTTTTTTTTTTCTTTAGAGTGAAACGATCCAATTTTTGCAGTTTTAGTTAAATGGACAATCCTCTCACCCCAAACTGCACTTCTTGTATGGGGTAACAGAAACTCTCTCAATTGGCCCAGCTCTTTGATTGACTGCTAATTCAAACAAGGCAAAGTACCAAGGCTTTTATTAAACAACATAAGCTGGGCTGAGAGTGTTTCGATTATACACATTGAGCTTTTCTATACTTACCCTTAAGCAATAAACTGAGATTGTGTTTGGATGAGGATAAATTCCATACAATTGTGGAAGGAACATAAGTAAGAAGGTTAGGAGAATTGGTACTATTTGGGGTGAGAGAATTGGGCCTTTAAACTACCCTCTGTCTAAGGGCTGTAGGAAAAGGCTGACAATTCGCCAATCTGTGTTAATACAGATTGCATCAGAAGAATACGAAAATGTAAAGTAATTATTTCGTGACTTCACATTAATTGACACGAGTACAAAAAATCGGATTGATTTTGGAACGAATATCGCCCTGATGAGCAATATGAATTATCTAATGATAACAGAACCGTTCACTCTCAGATAAGTAAACTATACCATCCGTAGAGCAGTGTAAATGAAGTGCTGGCCTAATTTACAAAAATTTTGATCGGACTGAAAATCCCTCAATTGCGCCCCTCCCTTAAGAGAGTGACGTCGTTCAGCCCAGGGCATGTGGTAGTTAACTAAATGCTTTAGGCTGCTACAATGAAAATCGGAATTCCACTAGACTGTATAACTTGATAGCCATAATATTCCAAAACAAATTCTTGCATTGTAGTTGCTAAAGGATTGCGATACGAGAACAGTCCCCCTTATCCCCTTTCTTTTACCACACTCTAGACCTTCTTACTAAAGCCCCTCCCACAATTGTCTGAAATTCATCCTCATTCAGACACAATCTCAGTTTATTGCTTCAGGGTGAGTATAGAGAAACTCAATTTGTATAATCAAAACACTCTCAGTACAGTTCATGTTGTGTAATATAAGCTTTGGTTCTCTGTATCGTTTGCATCAGCTGAGCCAATTGATAATTTCTCTTAACCCTTACAAGAATAATAGTTTGGGGGATGAGAGGATTGGCCCTTCAATTATTATTTAACTCGGACTGCTGGCCGCTCTAGTTTAACTCTTTAATAAGCGAGGGCGCCATTCAATTATCTTGGCTCCCAAAGTGTTCACGTCTATGAGTATGCTCTGCAATTGTGCGGCATTATTTTCCACAACGTCCATACTTTTGAGAGAAGATGCTCTCATCTTTTATTCAAGTTTGGAGCAATTTTGACGTATGGAAAATTTCTACCACTGCACGGAAGAAATAAAAATGCAATGGCAATTGAATACATTAGAAAAGGTATGGTGTATTTTTCATTTATTTAACTGACAAACGAAGTATTTATTTATAGGCACCTATGCTGAGAAACTAACAGAACACGTACAAGCGTGACGTCAGACCTTTCCTAATACTTGTACTATGTCAATAAAGACTTCGAGTTTACAAGAAATGTAATACTTATACTCTCGGTGACTCATTAATATTTCGGAAATGATAAGATGAATCAGACTTCATAACATAACAAGAAGACTGTTTATTAATAACATAACAAAACGGCTGTTTATTGGTTACACATTAATACACTTGCGATTTCATTAATCCCAAGATTCCGATTGCGCAAAGTATCCCAGCCTTTCAGAAATTGCCCGTCGTAAACAATTCGTGTTGTTTTTGACGAAAGAGAAGCTATATATAGAGGTGGATATTGGACAAAAGTCAAACTGTTCTGGAGCGTTTGGGAAAACTCGTATTTCAAAACTTTAAACTTCTTCCCTTCCTGATATTAAGAGAGTTACTTACAACGCCAGTGTCCTATTGTTGCTTTTGTGTGAGTGTGTGTGTAGGTCAGAGTGTGTGTGTGCGGGCAGCAAATTGGGACCCTTTGTGGGTGGCACAATTACTGAAGAAGGGAGGAAGTATGAGACATCGGGACATAGAGATGGAGAGGTGTTTCGAGGCCTACACATATAGCTAGCCTATATGGTAGGTGAGAATTTTACGACATCCGTTCTCGCAGACACGGACTTTCTATATGAATAGAGTTACTTCACCTACCTGCTATGCGTGTGTTGTCGCCACCCTGTGTTTATGCTTACAACACTACGGCTACCTGCTTTGCGTAAAAGTTTGGACTTTCTCGGTTCCCATCAAGAGAAGAGAAATTGAAGGGAAATTTGTAAAATTTTTGGCGAAAGAAAGCAAGTTCAGGTGAAATTCATGAAACTGAGTGAGGAACTGATATTCTTTCTTCACTCATCTTTACACATTATTTGAACAAAATTTACATATCTGTCCTAAAATTTCATTTGTTTGGGATCGATATTCCCAGTGTTTTAGAGGAGTTCGAACAAGAGTGGACTCAGCCTCTGGGGGCCGTTCCACAAAGAGTTACGCACGAACTTAAGTATGATTTACTGTTGGCTAAAGTATGGTAAACCAAACTTAAGATTGTGCGTAACTCTTTGTGGAACGGCCCCCTGCTTCATGTACCGTTTTAAAGGGTCGGTATTTTAACTGGGGTCAGAATATGATATATTTGGTACTAGAAAGACTATTAAAGCGGAGTGACTATCAGTTTGCTAAAGAAAATTTGAAAATTTAGACCTCAGACAGCCAAAAATGTCATTTCCAGGGCTTGTAAGTAGAACCAAAGCAATCGTTAGTGATTGTTTTAGTTTGAAAAAATTGACTGGAATAAAATATGAGAAAATTGCAAAATGATCATATAATTAACAGATAAAACGCATGACTTCCATTTCGGACTATACTTTGGACACTGTTACACAGGGGGTGCCACAATGTTCTAAATAATAGGCCGGACTGCATATTGCATATATCTATTGTATATGACACATACTACAGTCTAAGCGGAAGTGCATTATGAAATGGCGCCGAGCGCAGAGGGGCAATTCTTTGTGCCGAAAATATTTCCCAAGTCAGTGGTAATGACATTTACTAGCACGTTTGAGCCGATTTATTTCTGTTTATGTACAACTCACACCACCCCTGCAAATTAATGTCGTTTGAATATATAGCTGAAGTAAATTTATATGTCAAATTTAAGTCGGGGAATTTGACATCTCATAACAAATAAATGCTTTCAAAGTAAATTTTGGTCAAACCTGGGTCGTCAATTCATATTGAAGTGACGTACATGACTTAGCCTAAACCATTCGACTGTCTAAGCCGAGCGCCACCAATCAGGTGGCGTGGAGCGAAAGTTTCAAAATCACGCTTCCTCCCCTTAGACAGCCGAAAATAGCATTTCACATGGTAGACCTTTAAGTTGTCATTATTTTGACTTTTTGTACGAAAGACAAATGTTCATTTCCATTGGAAAAAAGGAAATTGCAAAATCATTAGAAAATTACCTCATGAAATGAAAATGTATCAGTACTGCCATATTCCTGTCTAGACCTATCGTCACTGCATTCTCCAGTCTGTCTGCGTAGGCTCTGGCAATTTAATGTATTCCAGAACATTTTACATCTTTCGCCTTAAAATATCCTACCATTCCGGACAAAGTGTTGCGCAAGACTATGAAAAGAGACTGCGTGTTCTGAAAATTTTTGCTTTAATGGTATCCCAAATCAAAAAGTCATCTTACACAGTGACAAAGTACTTAGGATTGACCATTGACGAAATGCATATGAATGCGCAGAATGTGAATGAGCTATGTAACACCGTTCCTAAGTGGGAATCTTCTACAACATAAGGGACATCCTACCAGTCGATACGGCGTTTCAGAATTACTATTCATTCGTTTATTCCAGGCTCTTTTATTCTGTTGAAGTTTTTGGTAAGGCTTGTGCCTCCAAACTTAAACCTCTCCAGACTTTGCAAAATAGATTACTTAATCTGCTCACAAGAAAACCGGCACGTTATTCAACCAGGATTTGTTCCTGACAACTCCCTGATTCAACCGATCAGCTATACCTGGATCAGGGAGTTGTCAGGGGCAAATCTCTGTTTGGATTGTGGCCTTTTAAAAGTTAAAAATATTCTTATTTATTGTATATTGTTTACAAATATATCCATAACTTATTACTAAATATATTAGTTAATGTAATGTAACCTCCACACAGAACTGCAATGACTTTGTCTACACGTAATAAATATCTCTTCTCTATATCACGTTTTAATTCCATGCATGGTAAATTACTTTTTCAAAATTACTGTAATATTATTCCACATAACATCTCTTTGGAAGTAAGAGCCATAACTTTCCTTCATTCTTTTCAGAAACATTTGAAATGTTCGCTGTTTAATGCACCTATTATATCTACGTCCACTTAAGCAGCAAAGCTTCTCTGTCTTTGTAATGTAATAATTTGTAGTATGTTTTCTCTCTCTCTCTCTCTTTCTGATCACTAGCCTTGTTGAACAGCGATGTTTCCTCTAGTGTCCATCATGTGTACTGTATATAAAATCATTTGAGCATAACTTTGCTATCATTAACCGTGCATATGAGGAATGAATTGAAATGAACTGAGTGGAAATTGTTTTGCATGCATATCTGTCAGAACGCAAACCGATTTTTTGCTTTTGAATTTTCATCGAAATTTAACCGTGACAATGTTTTCTTTTCTTTTCGAGCAAAATTTTGAAAGAATTTGGACACGCTTAAGAGTTTCTGTGTAGCATGACACATTTCTTGAGATAGAATAGTTGCCGCCGACTTTCTGGCCCTGCCCGAAATTCATATGGAAGTTTAGGAAGCAGTCTGCTCCCTTACCACTGTCATGTGCGTCTGGCCTAGACCTTGGATTTTATCACCTTACTGCCATTTTATCTGAAAATCTGAACTGCGCATGTATTTTTGAAAGTTGCTATTATTTTGTAATAATTTTAAGACAATATAACTTGATGTCAAACATGACATGTGACCCTTCTACCAATCAAAGTAAAAACATAGCATTGGAAAATTTTAGGGGAAGAGGGCGCTCGTTGGCAATTCTAAATTGGTCTTTGATCTTTATGAGGAGTGTGTTGTGTAAGGTATTCATTTCTGGTAGATAAAGAGTCAGTTGTCTTTTTCAATGAGTTGTCACTACTTGAAACATTTTCTGTGAGAAAATGTTAGCAAACTAGGAAATTCCCCGGATGATCCTTCGCAAAGTATCAAACTCTCGCCCACAGTCTTGTTAACGAGTTCAGCGATCCGTTGCATCATGGGATTGCAGATAGATGGTTTTTTACTGCTCAGTTTCCAACCAATTAGTTTTTAAAAGGATTTAAGGTCCCATTGACCCACAGTTTGATAGAGGGGTACCTATGTTAACCATTTCTGTAAAATTTGCATTGAAATCCGATTTGTAGTTATTAAGATATGAGCAGGTGAATTCCTCACATTTTCAACAAAGAGTGAACTTGAAGCAATCACATGTGACATCATTTGCTCACACTTATGGACAGTCTTTAATCTTTCTTTAAATTTTGCAGCCAAATTTCCCCTCAACAGTCCCAAGTTATCAGAATGTGGTTACATAAGTGGCGTGACAACTATATGGACTTTGCATTTCCCACAAGAAGGTCCTGTTCCTATTAACTTTTACCGTCTACACCACAATTAAAAAAACAAAAACAAGAACAAAACACTGAATATAAAAACCCAAAGGAACAAAACATCTCTTTCCAATGTGAGGAAGTGATATGGTATAATCTCTGCTGCCCTTAAGTTCACTTTGGAACACAAATCTTTCGATTACATTTACTGATATCTAGAGATATATATATATGACCCGATTTGAACTTCCGCTTAAATTAGAACAAAAACCATTAAAGATTATAAAAACCGATCTCCTAAATACGCATTTTCTATTTTTGGCTGTACAGATTCTTCAGTAATTTTCTGAAATTATATTTTTTATTGACTGAGGTATATCCGGAATGATACGAGCACAGTGTATATAGGACGGAAATGTTAACAAATGTCAACGAGTAAGTAACACGCGAAGTCGTGCTTCCTTTCGTTGGGTCACGCGATGTGCCAGTAGGTCTAGTTGATATTTACACAAATCAAAAGTATAATTACTGACAAGAAAGTTTGGGTACTTTAAAAAAGTTTTTTGTTACAGGGGAGAAATGGAAAAGATTTCTTGTATGCTATGAATGAAACGTTTTCCAACAGGGTCTTGCCATCTTCCTGTCACATCTTACGTACAACAGCTCCCTTTCTTTGACGAACTTAAAAAGAAGGGTTTAAGGCCACAACAGGATTTGGTATGTTAGAGTGGTACTTATTCTAAGCATTTTGGTGAAATTTGCGTTGAAACCTGCTGAGTAGTTCTCAAGATATGAGCACATAAAGTTTTCACATTTTCAACAAAAAGTGAACATGAAGCAAGCACATATGACATCATATCCCCACATTCGTTCACAGTCTTTTTTTTTTCTTTAAACTTTATAGCTGATTTTCTCCTCAACAATCCCACATTGTTAAAATGTGATTGCACAAGTGGCATGGGAACTTTATAAACTTTGCAACCCCACAGGGACGTCATATTCCTATTAACTTCAAGGTCAACTCAGCCTTTTGATAAAACAAAGGGGGACGAAGCATTCCTTGTCAATGTGAGGAAGTGATTTAAGCTCTGCTGCCCTCAAACTCACTTTGCAAAACAAATTTACTGGAACTTTCACCACACTTTGTAGATTTGGTTCCTCCTCCACATATGAAGATTAAATTTTTGCTTTAACTTCCAGGAACGCTTTATCTTAAACTGATCTTAGTTCATGTCTAGGTTAAAAAAAAAATAAAATTAGAATGTCATACCTAAGAGAATGTTCTCCTTCGTTCAATGTACTATGAATACTTTTGAACAAAAACACTTATCCTGGAGTTTGGACATTTTCTTAAAAGGGGTAGTACTGACTATGGTATTAGGCCTTTCATTTACTAGTCAAAGCTAAGGAAGGACTAAAGACGTCCTTGCGTTATCAGTTGTGCCAAGATTTTCAACCTAGATTTTATCACTCTCATTGAACACATAAACGCGACAGCCGGGAGAGATGTTAAAAACCTTTCTCAGAAAGGAAAAAATCCACTCCACTATGAGCAGATGTCACTTCTTCAACACACCAGTTATAACCTAAGAAATAAGACCATGATTCCAAAGTTCAGAACCACACGTTTCAAAGACTCTTGCGTTCATAGAGCAGTTATTTTTATTCAAGATGCAAGTTCCACTTGACTTGCTTTAAATTTTTACTTATCTTGATATTATTATCTGTAAATTAGATTCACCGTTTTTTTTTTTATTTTAAATTTCTGTAACATCGTACCTTTAATTAAGTGATTTCACCTTTCATACTGGACTTAATAAACTTTGACACTAAGAATTTTGATTTCTATATCTTAACCAGGATATTAAATTTTACTCTGACATGACTTTTACATCCAATTGTTAATTTAGCAGAATTTTTAATTTTGTTGTACCTCAGTTTGCAACGGTTTTTGAAAATGTTTCTGATCACAAATTTTTGAAAATTGAATTGAATTGTTAATTTTTCACTCATAACACAATTATTTGTATGAATCAAGTGGGTCACTTCAGAGAAAAATTAAATGTGTAAACATCTAAAGTCAATGGTTGTATTAAAAAAAACTAATGGCATATCATCCCGTCCCGCAAATCGAAGTCCATGGAAACACGTCACTCTATAGGCACATGGGCCTAAGATAAATCAACGTGTGGCCGAACCGTCCCATACTTTCACTATTTACTTCAATTATCTTTTCATAAGCACCAGTGTCTTTTGTTTTAGTCATTTACTTCTATCGGGTATATAAGGTGTGTTGAGGTCGTGTAAGATTTGACAGTAGTATTTTAGGAAACTTAACAGGTTCTAAAGAATGCGGGGAATTCCGATGGAACAACTCTGTTCCGCTTTAAGAACCTTTTCCTACGTGTTCTATTATGCTATAATCCTTCAATCGTAACTTTTGGGGGTGAACGTAGTCCCGATTTTTGATTCCTTGCCATAGGCAGGCATGGAATCTATGCGATGGTGATGTCGTGTGTGTGTGTGTGTGTGTGTGCGTGTGTGTATGTGTGTGTATGTGTTTGTGACACTTGCTTGTAAATACGATATCTTAAGATAGGAATGTCCGACACTTTCATATTTGGTATATAGATTTGTCATGTTGAGAGGAAGATTCCTATTGTTTTTAGGTAGAGGTCAAAGGTCATTTGAGGTCACCAGCGGTAAAATTGGGAAAACTTCGAATATGGCTTGTAAACACGTTATCTTCAGAAAGGAGGGACCAACGCTCTGTGTATTTGGTATTTAGATCTTTCATATTGAGAGAAAGAAGCCTATTGTTTTTGGTAGAGGTCAAGTGTCATTTGAGGTCACCATCGGTAAAATTGCGAAAACTTCGAAAATGGCTTGTAAACACGATATCTCCAGGTAGGAGTGACTGATACCATTTATATTTGGTATATAGATTTGTCATGTTGAGTGAAAGGAGCCTATTGTTTTTCGTAGAGGTCAAAGGTCATTTGAGGTCCCTAGCGGTAAAATTGAGAAAACTTCGAAAATGGCTTGTAAACATGACAACTTCAGATAGGAGTGACCGACACTTCTCATACTTGGTATATAGGGTCGTCATGTTAAGAGGACGAACCCGATTGTTTTTGGTAGAGGTCAAAGGTCATATGAAGTCACCAGCGGTAAAATTGCGAAAACTTCGAAAATGGCTTGTAAACATGATATCTTCAGATAGGAATGACTGACACTCCTCATACTTGGTATATAGGTTTGTCATGTTGAGAGAAAGAAGCCTATTGTTTTTGGTAGAGGTCAAAAGTCATTTGAGGTCACCAGGAGTAAAATTGCGAAAATTCTGTGCCTAAAATGTGAACAAAGATCTATCATACACTGTCAATTTGAAAGCAGGTAAGGTATTTGATGGCAAGGAATGACTAAGCCTTTTGACTTTCTGGTTCTGTTTGTAATATATGTTACGGGGGAAATCCAGTCGTTTTTAGGGATGGTCAGAGGTCATTTTAAGTTACCGAACTGAAAACTCCGTGAGGACGCTATTTCAAAGAAAAATGAATGTGAAAAAAAAAGAAATTGACAAGATTTATCATCCTAGTTATCCCAACTAAGTCACTTCTAAACCCGCCCACAATTCACTGACGTAGTCGGGATTTTTGACTGGGGGAGCCCAACCTCGGGGTCTGATTTCTGACCCATGGAAGGGTCTAAAAAGGGAAGGACCCCTGCTCCCTTTGAAAAATCTTGGAATACCTTTAGATGCAATCTGAAGGTGCAACATTTAGCTAATTAGGAGCCAATTGTTTCTCCATTTCCAGAGAAAAAGGTCATTTGAAGAATTGGATTGGAGGACCACGGCTCCGTCCCATTATAACAGTGCCTACCGTCGTGTTTATCTTCTGCATGTGCAGACACAAACCTGCATTTTATTACTTAAGCTCACCTCTTTGCGAACTTACAGGGTCCTAAATTGTAATCAGAACACTCGTTGTGCATATTGTGATATCTAAGCACCTCTGCATCTTTCGGTGTCACTCAAGGAACATGGGATTGCCAGGCAAAGAGTTGTAGGAACAGCGTGGGATACACAAACCGAGTTCAATACAAAGTGTACAAAGTCCCCTTAACCCTTTACCGTTGTGCTCCAATCGGGGCATATTTGCGCGTCTCGGGAGTGGGCGGAAAAGCGGACGTAGCACGCCCCGCATCAGCTTCCGTAGGTTATTGACCCCGTGACCTTAAACCATTGTCCCTCTCGTTGTTGTGGCCGTATTTTCGGGTAGCTACTCGCAGTTTCGAGCTCCGCGTGAAACAGTAAAGATGGGTGACAGCCAAGCTCTCCGCATGGGTCCAAAATGACCCAAACAACGGTAATGGGTTAATTTCGTGCAGTGAGTGCATACAACACTAAAGATTTACAAGCAACATTAGCAGACTAAATGACAAAGGTGTGATATCGGGAGTGCACTTAGAAAACCTTTGTGGCTTATCGTAAAGTGTCACTCCCTGAGAGAAACAAAAAACAGTTACTTAGAAAGAAATTAAACGCTACACGTCTATAAGACTTACTAACTATTACACCTGGCCTTGTCGAGCCACCCCACCCTAAAAAAAGCCACCCTAACACCCCAATTCCAGGTACCTTAACACCTAACCCAATCCCGGTTACCCATCCCTGGAAACTAAAAAGAGATGCGGACATACTGTAATGGTGGTAGGGAATCATGGAAATTAATACAAATTTATGAAGTACTTTTGAAGATTTTTTTTTCTGAAGGGTGTTGACGAAAACTTGGCCTTTTGTGTTTGCTTTAAAGGATTTCAAATTGTAATTGCCCAGTAATGGAGACTAAGTTCTTGTACAGATTGTTGTGGTAATTCCTAGTGCGCAGGTGGTCTGCTTGTCTTGTTTTCTGTAAATGGACACGTGAGTCATATGAGAAATCTGAATAGCCAATCATAAATCTGAATAGTCAATCCAAATAAAAGGAAGAACTTACCCCTTGATCTTTACAGCAGATTAAAATGCATATTCTTACACCAAAAATTCAATTGAGACAAAGCCCACTGCACACAGAAATACTATTTTAATTCCTCCTAAAGTTATGGTTTGATTAAGAAAGAATGATGTCACCAAATTTTGATGAAAAACTCAAATTTTGGAACACGTGTTGTAAGTTCGTGATTGGTTTGTTTATTCCGACGATTTGGAGGATGTGTGCATGTGCATAGTCACCAAACGAATAACTGAACTCGCTTATTGGGACTTTTGCTTCCTCCTCGAAAAAAATGTTCTTTAAGGTGATGAATGTCTGTCTTTAAGGAATAGGAGTATGGCAGTCGCATGCGTACTGCCACCGCATTGGAAGAAATATTGTTTTAAATCGGACAAAAACGAACAAAATGAATTGACGGCAACTTTCCAATCGGCTTTAGGCTTCGCTAGCCTGTGTAGAGCCTCGGTAGCTGTCGCCTCTTAGGCTGACGCCCCTCAGATTTTCGTAGCAATGAGATGAACGAGAGAACTTCGTCCGCTCCGCGGGCCGTATCCCAATAAGCTCAGCACCCTCATTGCAGGCAAATCTCTGAGTGGATCCCTGAAGATAGGCGTGCTACATGGCTTCCCTTAATTGTCCCGTAAGCATATTGAATTATCCTAATTTCTCCTTGTGTAGAGGGTATCTGTCCCGCTGGCTTAGTTTTTTCCAGTATAAATAAGGGTACAACCTGCCAAACGACGAATCAGGTTCTTAGAAATAGGTAACACAGTTCATTCCAAAATGACAGTTTTTCTACTCTTATTGTATTTTCGGCACTATATTAAGAAAGAACAGGCCAGAATGTCCTCGGTCCACTTAAATAAAGCCTAAAATCTAACCCATACCTTTGAAAAAACTTTCATTTAAAAAAAAAGGGGGGGGGGAGGTTGCCAAAGTTATAACAGCCGCAATCTCATAAATCACATAGTATTCCCCTTCCAAGTACCATTCGTGATATTTTAGGACAAAAATATTTCATGATTAGGGGGAGGGGGAATACAAGCAGTGACTTCTCAGTAAGTTCTAAAGTTGAGTAAGACCGACTGTTCGGTCTAGCTGTAGAGCACTCGCCTCTCACGCGGAAGGCCCGGGTTCGATTCCCAGGTCGAGTCATACCAAAGACTTTAAAAATGGAACCTACTGCTGTTGTGTCTGATGCTCCTCATAAGCAATGGGCTAGGGAAAACAAGCAAGTGAACCACAACTGGAAAAAAGGCCGTGGCCGGATCGACTTGAACCAATAGGTTGGAAAGTGAGCCGTCAAACTCCATCTAACTAACTAATCCACAGTTGAGTATGAAAAATATTGCTATGTGATACCCAAGAGCCATTCATTGAATAGTCCATTATAATATTCCAAATTTGGTGGACTGAATGACTTGATAGGATTAGGCATTATCATGTGGCTGAATCATGTCAAGCGAATTTTAAACATACAAACGAATACATAGGTTTCCGTTCAACCGAGGTTCATTGCCCTGCAGGGCAATGAACCTCGGAAGACCAAAGTTGCCGTTTCTCCAAAAGCTAGTGATCGCACGAAGGTCGGTCAACAAACCAGGAAACTCCTGGCTCCCTTTGCGACATCACTCTACGAATCTTCTTCAATATTATTTTACTAGGATGGCCGAACCGATTTTTTGTGACAAACTAAGCCTACCTAAAATTGTCCACAAAATGAACTCAAAATTTATCAATAAGATTCACAAAACTTTTCTTGAAATAGGCATAACTACAGCTGTAGTAGGCCCACATGATGCACTGTGGAAATATTGTGGCGTAGGACTGTAGGAATGGGAGGAGGGACCATTTCCCCTTAATATATTTTTCAATGGGTGGCCAAATATCATTTTGCACCCCCACCCCCCCCCCAAAAAAAAAAAAACCAGAAAGCCAGAAGGCTTAGTGATTCCGTGCCGTCAAATACCTTACCTGCTTTCAAATTGACAGTGTTTGATAGATTTTTGTTTACACTTAAGGCACAGAATTTTCGCACTTTTACTGCTGGTGACCTCAAATGACCTTTGACCTCTACCAAAAAAATAGGTTTATCTCTCTCAACATGTCTAAATACCTATCATGAAGATTATCAGTCACTCCTATCTGAAGATATCATGTTTACAAGCCATTTTCCGGGTTTTCGCAATTTTACCACTGGTGACCTCAAATGAACTTTGACCTTAACCAAAAACAATAGGCTTCTTTCTCTCAACATGACAAATCTTTATACCAAATATAAAGAGTATCGGTCACTCTTATCTGAAGATATCTTGTTTTCAAGCCATTTTCCGGGTTTTCGCAATTTTACCGCTGGTGACCTCAAATGACATTTGACCTCTACCCCAAAACAATAGGGTTCTTTCTCTCAACATGACAAACCTATATACCAAGTATTAGAAGTGTTGGTCACTCCTATCTGATGATATCATGTTAACAAGCCATTTCCCAAGTTTTCGCGATTTTACCTCTGGTGACCTCAAATGACGTTTGACCTCTACCAAAAACGATAGGGTTCTTTCTCTCAATATGAAAAATCTATATACCAAATATACAGAGTGTTGGTCAATCCTATCTGAAGATAACATGTTTTAAAACCATTTTGGGTGTTTTTGCAATTTTAGCGCTGGTGACCTCAAATGACCTTTGATCTCTACCAAAAACAATAGGGCTCTTCCTCATGACATGACAACTCTAAATACAAAGTAAGAAAAGTGTCGGTCACTCCTATCGTAAGATATTGTGTATACAAGCCATTTTCGAATTTTTCGCAATTTTACCGCTGGTGACCTCAAATGACCTTTGACCTCAACTAAAAACAATAGGGTTCTTCCTCATGACATGACAAATCTATATACCAAGTATGAAGAGTGCCGGTCACTCCTATCTGAAGATATCGTGTTTATAAACCATTTTCGAAAGTTTTCGCAATTTTACCGCTGGTGACATCAAATGACATTTGACCTCTACCAAAAACAATAGGCCTTTTCCTCTCAACATGACAAATCTATATACCAAGTATGAAAAGTGTCGGACCTTCCTATCGTAAGATATTGTGTATACAAGCCATTTTCGAATTTTTCGCAATTTTACCGCTGGTGACCTCAAATGACCTTTGACCTCTACCTAAATACAATAGTGTTCTTCCTGCCAACATGAAAAATCTATATACCAAATATGAAAAGTGTCGGACATTCCTACCTTTAGATATCGTGTTTACAAGCAAGTGTCACAAACGCTCACACACACACACAAACACACACATACATACACACACACACACACGCGACATCATCATCGCATAGATTCCTTGCCTGCCTATGGCAAGGAATCAAAAACATGAAAAGTCGAAGCACAAGCCTGAGTTGACTTTCATTTCACGTACGGTGAAGTATCATTTCTCTCCATGGTGATGATTCACCACCACCGAACGTGACAGAAGAATAGGAATAAGATGTTCCAGTTCACATCCTGTACTCCCCTCCATTAAGTCCTGTATACACGTGCAACATTTGTGAAACATTCTCAAAACACTTCACCTGCAACAAACCCAAAACATGCTTGTTTTCGGTTTGTTGTATAGTGTAGACAGATTAAAAACAATTTGAAAACATTTTGAAAATGTTTTGAGAATGTTTTGAAAAGAATTGACAGGACATTTCTTTTGCGACATTTCCAAAACATTTTCAAAACATGCTGTAAACCCTGTCTACACTGTGCAACAAACCGAAAACAAGCATGTTTTGGATTTGTTGCCAGTGGTTGTTTGGGAAATGTTTTTGGGAATGTTTTGCAAATGTTGCTCGTGTATACAGGCTTTTACAGAGAGAGGTACGTACCTTTGATATTCTTTGTTAACGTGCTGTGGTGAGTGTGGCTGTGCAATAACACACGGACACATAGGTAGGAAGTTCAAGCAAACAGTCCAATTCCTGCGAGACCACTTTAACTTTGTTTGCCCCACTCCCAGAATGTAACGTTCGAGTCTCAATGTGGGCTCGTTTTAGAATGAAAAAAATCGCGATGATGTTCGACACATATAAATAGGTAGTTCCTTTCATCAGTGACGGAGCTAGAAATTCATAACTAGGGAGCAAAGCACATTTTGAGGGGTCAAACCCAAGAAGCAACTCAAATGTAACACAAAACCTTAATAATTTTGAGGCGGAGGGGGAAGAAGGGCTAACGGACGTTTGGGGCCTAGGCCCCTGACCCCAGCCCTCTGGTGGCTACTTCACTGTTTTTAATACAGTGGACATGTCGTCAGCTTATATTTCATGCAACGAAAACGCAAGGGTACTCTAATATTCCGATCCGGGAGTTCTCGGCTCTTAAAAAAAATCTGTTTTACGAAAAAAAAACTTACAACAACACATTTTTCAATGTCAATTCTGAGTCAGCATTCCAACTTTCAAGAAATTCACCCTTTTCTATATAATGGATTGCTAAGTGTCATTTAGGCTCCGAACTCGCGATAGTGCTTTATATCAGGGAACGCGGAGACGTAAGGAGCTGGGGTGGGGATTAAGTCCCCCACTTTTTCTGTGGTAGGCTTTTTGGGCCGCGTTTCATTGCTATTACATTGTTGAACATATTAAGCCGCTTCAAAATTGGCTCCACGACCACTGTATACATGCAAAATAGATATGTACTTAAAGTAGGTCCTTGTCGTCTGCTTATTTATGTCATGAAAACACAATCGTGGCCGCATGTAATCTTGGTCAAGACGTTAGTAAATTTTCCACTTTTTACAGAATAAGGGCGCTTGCCATCTGGTCTGTAAGTTTCGTTCACAGAATCAGAAATTGGAATGAGGGCGGGCTGTAGGTATGAGATCTTACAACAAGTTACTGAGAGATACAGCACCATCGTCTTAACACAAGACTAGTCCGCATGTAGCCTTATAAGAGAGATTCCTGCTTTAAACAATAATCCGATTATTTTACCAAGAAGTCAATCAACGTGCATCTTTCTAGGTTGATACAGCTGTTGCAAAATGTTAGTAGGACTTTAAAGGAATTTACCACAAAACGACCAAGTTCGAAAATAAACATTAAACTTTTCTGTCAATCAGACATTTGTGAAAAAGTACTTGCAGATTAAGGCTGGACACGGAAAGCCTTGGAGTAATGACAGCCATTTCATACAGAAAGTTAATGTTACCCAATCTAAATCCTGATAACTTCAAACACCTATACATTCACGCATTAACCACCATGGCACCACCAAACCATTAAGGCTAAGGTAAACGTAGTAAACAATACAGACGAACTCGATTAGCGCTTGTGTTTAGTGACTGCATGTAGGCAGCCATTTTAGTGGGGTCTATCAGCCATAAATCGTCGCTATTTATTGTCTCAATGTAATTTCAACCCTCATATTCAGTCAGTGCAATTGAGGTAATCAAGAGGCGGGCGCTAATTGGGTTGCCGTACCCTGTTATGTGGTTAGGGTTATGTACGTATAGTAATGAAGTTAGGTTACGTATGCATAGCAAATAGGGTTAGGGTTACGTAGGCACAGTAGTACAGGGTAAGGGTTAGTGTTAGGGATGGGGATATATTAATGCATGTGCATACCTATGCATAGGTATGCCATTTCCGAGTACGGAAACCCAGCTAGTTTCAGTGTACAACCGTTCATGATACAGATAAGCAAGGAAATTAAATGATTAAATGTGATAGACTCCAGCTATAGCCGAAAAAAGCAAGACCGTAACTGGACTGTCCGGTTTCGGGTACTAATTTAGAATCCGTGCCCGGAAGTAGACATAATTTTCACTCACTTCACAACTTCCAAAAGAGGGTGCTTGAAACTTTACAGTTTTTTTTTCCTTTTTTAAGTAAAAAACCCTTTTCTTTTTTTCCTCACTCGGGAAACAGCGCTATGAGTGTGTGCTGGGGAAAGAAGTGAATGGTTAGTGCTGTGGAAGAAAGAAAAGCCTTTTTTTTTTTTTTTTTTTTTTTTTTGTAGGAAGAACTTTATTTTCATTCTCAATATATATACATACAAAACAGCAAACTTTTAGAGGATAAAAATAATAATATATACAAGTATCTACAGTTGAATAATTTATCTTACATCACTCTTTCATTAATACCCTGACTCATTATGCAATTACGGTAAATTAACATTTCTTTTTTTAAAGAAGAACTTTATTCCCATCTTTTGAAAGTATAACTTTAATATTTACAAGTATTTACAGCTTAATTAATTTTTACAGTGCTACATTATTTACATCTTTATACAATTTTACACACATTTCACAGTACCAATCAAATCCCACAGAGGATCAAGCAAGAATAACTTAATACAAATAATCACATATCACAAACAAAAATGTTACAGACGAAATTTCAGCTTTTTGTCTCTCCTGATAACGAAAGAGTTATTACCCACCCAAACCTTATCGAACTTAGTTTTAGTGAAACGTTTGTAATCAGCTGCGACCCTTGTCTTGATCTCTGTTATAATTATAGAAAGAATTGTTCGAGCAGATTAGATTCAAACACCTGAGGACACCTAGATTTCCACAGAATAAACTTTGTAATACAAAACACATACCTAACTTTGCTAAACACTGATTTATCAATACTGTTGCGGGGGCAGCCATATAGGCCTAAAAAGAAGTTTTCCATGAGACGTGAATGAGGGAGCCCGTTGGTCACATCATCATAGACTCTCTTAACCCATTCTAAAATAGAAACGCATTGTTAGTACCGGGACCCGAACCCTCGACCCTAGCGGTACAGCGATTCTAGCATGAAGACCAGCGTGCTTGCCGGTGATGGGGTTAAAGATTATAATAATAAGTACTGTCTAATAATGCTATCTATTACATATAGCTATAGGTATACGTATATACGTATAACTAAAGCTAAATTTAAATGTACTTGAGAGTGTATACATGTGCAGTATGGGATACGTATACGTATAGGTTTATAAACCCCTACGTATACAGTTCCTATGGCCCACCCTAACCCTATACATATGCGTACGGAACCCTAACCTTATTACTATGCGTACGTAACCCCAACCTTATTACTATGCGTACGTAACCCTAGCCCTATTACTATGCATACGTAACCCCTAACCCTACCGCTATGACGCAAGTTCCGGGTACTGAAACTAATTTAGAGTCCGGTTTCGTACATACAGTTGCGAGAAACCTGGTACAAGAGGTACGAACCCTGTACATGAACGATATACATCGAGCGGAAAGGTGGAAAACAGACTCGATGATCCGAAAATGTAGCCAAGGATAAATATTAACAGAATTGTAAGTAATCGGAAAAGGTTTTGAAAGGTCCTAAAATGTTACTAAGAATTAATCATTCTGGCTTTAAGTAAGAACCAGTGCCCAACAAGTGCCGAAGGTCGATTATGGGTGGAAATTAAGCAAAGTTGGCGTTTGAAAATCTCCTAGGAGTAAACCTAGAATAATTTACCCAAAGGCATGGCCAAACGAGAAAAAAATACGGGCTAAATTTAGGGTGAGAAAAGGCCAAACGTACGATTTCATGAAGACTTACGTCACTTCCGGGCACCGATTCTAATTAAGCTTGAAGCCGAAAATGGAGCAATTCTGAACAGAGAATATGCAAATAAGAAGTGAACAACTTACTGGACTTCACAGACCACGTAATAAGCACCCTTGCTTCTTGAAAAATCTTCATAAGAAACATCTCACCTCCCACATTGGTTAAGATTGTCAAATTGTCAAAGGTGATTCCAAAGCTCCAAAAAATTATTATCCTTAATCTCCGCATCAAAATGGTTGATATCGAGAACCACAAGAGACAGACAGACAGACAGCACTTTTGGGTTCAAGTTTAACATTCACCTGCATTAATTGGAAACGCTAAAATTACTCGGATTAAATCCCTGTTTGCCGATTCATGAAATGTAACGAATTAAGGAGAACTAAAGCAACCAAAACGAAAACTCGTCCACTCCAAAAGATGTCGTACTCCTCATCCCATCGTAATCAAACTCTGGTTTCTTCGGAGTCAGTCGGCCCCTTCTCCACTGACTTGGAAACAACAACTTTTTCAAAGCGGTATCAAAATGACTGAAGAAAGTGGGAGACATGGCCCTCTCCGTCAAAAATTGTCTGTGTTAAATCTAAATGCAGTGGGTGTGTTTTCAAAAACATGTCCATCACTCCGTCCCCTATCTCTCAAGTCGACGCATACGATGCGGAACATCAAGAACAACAAAATCCATTTAAGCAGTAGAGCCAAAAGGGCAACTCTCCAAAGGAGCACAGTTTTATTTTCCTCTAACGTGCTTCGAAAAGGACACGACCAAAAAATAACACCCGGCAAACCAAACCCAAACAAGTCCAGACGGAGCACAACAGTGGTTACTTTGTAATTAAGATATTTAGCACAGTTAATTTGTTATCCATACTGCCAAGACTACGACACTCTTGTTGTACCTAAGGATATTTCTGTCGCGCGTTTCTTTCTCATTATGAATTCTTGTCATAGTATGTACTTCTTCATCCGAAGGTATTCAACTTTGTTTTGCTATTGTTGGTATTTTAATCCCCCATATTTAGAGTAGTCTCTCTCTCTCTCCCGAGTATTACGTGAAACTCAACATTCCTGTCATGCGTTTGACTTTTTACACATCAATGATCAAACGTGCTTAGAAGATCATGGGGAATTCTATTTTGTGATGCTTATCCAACAAGTGAGTTGCTATAGACTCCATGATCCGACCAGGAGGGTGTTGATATCCAACCAGGAGGGTGTTGATATCCAACCAGGAGGGTGTTGATATCCAGCCAAAAGGGTGTTGATTTCCAACCAGGCGGATGATGATATCCAAACAAAAACTGTTACCCACCAGCCACAGACACATTATCAGACCATGCAGACAAACTTCTGAAAGGGGAACATTTTCCCATGGGTTAGTTAGTTGGATGGAAACCCACCTAAAATCGCTTTAATGTCCACTGGGGAAGGGTAGATCCAAAGAAAACCCATTGGAGACGCCATTTATATGGGTATTCGTAGCATGTTGATGGACACTTGCAATCAATTACAATATTCTTTTAACAACATACCATATTATTTCAAACTTATTTAAAACTACTCAGTGGCGTAGCCGCGGGGGGGGGGGGGGGGGTGGGGCCTGCCCCCCCCAGATTTTCTTCAGCCCTCCCCCAGATTTTTTGCCGTCTAATAAAGTAATTGAAAAAAATAAAGTGTTTGAACGGAAATAAACTTTGAAGTTTATCCTTCAAAACAGCAAATAAATAAAATGTGTAAAAAATTAAAAAAAAAAACATGCCTGGATGAATGTGTGTAAAACACATTTTGTGCGCACGTATGAAATCAAGTAATAACTTCAAAATGCATACTTTCACTAAATTGGATACCGTTTGTGATCTGCACTGTCGTTTATTGCATTTCTTTTCGAAGATGAAACGAACGTCTCGACGACAGACTTTAATGTGACTTTGTTAGGTTAAGACCCTTTCTGCCTTTCGGATGGCTGATTGATTTACTGAAAATAAGGCAATCGTACACTGGAGACCACTCTTACACGACCATTCCTATACTTTATCGTACACAAAATATGCCGTAAGCAGGTAAGGGTACGGTACTGCCTTCGGATAATTCTTCCCTTCCATCCTTAACAAGTAGGCCTACGTCGTGCCTCACTCCTGCCCATGACAAGTGCCACTGTAGGACGATTTTTTCGACAAGTCCATTTTTTACTAGTTGGCACTGGCGACCGGGGGATTTGTAAAATGTCCACAAGGTCCGGATTTCATATGTTTCCCACATGATCCGTACCTCTGCTTTGCGGTTCAATTATTCTGAGAGATTTATTCGTATAGTATTTTAATTTTGATTATGTAATGTACCGATGAACAAATACTGCACCATTTTGCAGATTGTTTCTTTGGCAGTATGCATGTCTCTTGTAAAATCTCTACAAAAACTAAAAATGTTTTGATATTTTTCATGCTTCCCAAAAAGGGAAAATCCTAAAACTAAGGCCTGTAATCATTTCAAAGTTTTGCCAAACATAGCACCATTTTGCATCTAGAAAGAAAGTTTCTCAGAGGGGGACACAACTACTTTTGGTTTTCCTGTTAAAGGGTAAGGTACTGCCTGAGGTACGCTGAAATCCATTCAAATATTGGCGCATTTGCGGCTGGGTACATCCAGTTTAAAACACGTGGGAAGCGCCGTTTCCGGCCATCTGGAGGGGTTTTAAAGCCCAAAATTTTCTTGTACGCTCCGCGCCAACCGACGGTGGCGCTCCGCTTAGATTCAAATATTGCCGCATTTGCGATCTACGTCCTTCTGAAATTTACAATTTTTCCCAAGGGAAAGGGAGAAGACACCGGTTCCTTTCAGTCTCATCCCCCAGGCCACAGATCAGAAGTGCCTAGTTTCGGGGGCCCTAAAAAGTGTATGTATTACCATTTTTCATAGATTGATTTTTTATTCTCATTATTTGAGAAGTCGCAGACATGAGATTCGTATTTCAAGGCTGGATACATCCAGCTTAAAACACATGGGAAGTGCCGTTTCCGGCCATCTGGAGGGGTTTTAAAGTCCAAAATTCTCTTGTACGCTCCGCGCCAACCGATGGTGGCGCTCCGCTTAGATAGTCTTGCCGTGTCTGACCCTCGGAGGTACCAGCCCCCCCCCCCACACACACTTGTTACTTAGGCCCCCCAAAAATCGAATCCTGGCTACGCCTCTGAAACTACTATTTTAAATTGACGATACCCTTTGATAAATATTATAATTTGCAAATGGTAGACGATTCCAAAAGAATGATAGTTTTTGAAAATTCGATATATATATGGAGAGTCAATTTATACTCAAACGTTCTTTTCCGTATCCTCATGCATGTGCAGCAAGTTGCGGGATGAACGTTTCTGACAAATCCAAAACTTCATTTCCTCAAATATTGAAAGATAAAGGGCCAATCGTTGATACGAAGGCTTACGGATCTTGCCGAGTGTGTAGCTCCGACAGATTGAGAAAAATAGTTCAGTTGATTTCACGATGATTTATTCTTGATTCAGCCTTCTCTCAAGACATAATTAAATAAATTAATTGGCCGGCATTATAATTAAATAGACTTTGTACAAATTGACTCGAGTGCTCATCGTCTGAGGTCTGCTGCACGAGTGGACAAAACTTGCAGTTCGGGCTTTCAGTTTCTTGGAGATCAGAACGCTAAGGGTCTTCCTGCAGTCCCCTGATTGGTCAAAAGTTGTGACACATCGAATTAAATAAATATAAATGAGTGTGCTGATCTAAGTTACCAATAAGGAGGCCTTAGAGGGTGAAATTGGCTACACCTTGAAAATATGGGATACAGTGTACACGTGGACTAACTAGGGTGATGTGGTTTGCCACGTTCACCGGAAACACGTGCCGGGAAACAGGAAAGGCCCTGGGAATCTGGGACAAAAGGAAGGGAGAGTTGTTCGTAAACAACAAAACGGCGTTCCTGTTAAAGGTCATGGAGGGTGCACCATACTACATGGCAATATGATATTCATGTTTTGGGCGTCATATCATCATTTATGAGGGAAAAATGAAGTCAACCAAGTTTGGGTTAGTGAACTAAGGTATTCTATTTTGTGGATGGCTCTTGAAATTCATTTGACTTTTTTTTTCTGAACTGTGAAACTCACATTTAGGATTCCATCTGTAGCATTTTTATGTTTTAACATTAAACTGTTAAAGGGCAAGAGCACCAAGTCACCCAAAACTTACTTTGAAACAGTACGTACATTAGAAGATTCCGTCCCTTGAAACTGGGCGTCATGACTTGGCCGACAGCGTCATGGCTTGGTCGATTTTTGTAATGAATGATAGACAACCGTAAATAATAAGCTGACCTTGAGATTTTTACCAGGTATTCACAGTCCAAACTAAAACTAGTGACGTACCTTACTACTGAAAATACCAACAAAATAATGATCGTTTTCAATTGTACAAAAAAAATAAAAAACGTTTTCCTTAGTTTTGGAACATGGATATTTGATATCTTATATTTGATGTATGTTTTGTCCCAAATATCAATTTTCAGATTTTTTTTTATCTATTTTCGTGCATAATTTCTCTAAATCTGAACCAAACTTCTTTGTTCAAGATTCATTTGGTAACTTATTTAGCATCTGAATTCGATTCTAGTCATATAATAATAGTAAATACAAATCAATCCTCAAAAATTTCTTGAAAGTGGATACGCAGTATCTAAAGGTCAGCCGCAAAGATATCTTACTGTACTCCTGGATTCGGAAACCAATGTCAAAGGTCCGGAATACGTCCACCGTTCAAGGGGAAGAATTGTCTAATGAAAACCCCAGTGATGTTTTTTATTTCTCTTCCAAGTACATTTTATATGTTGGCACTTGAGTAAAACAGATTCAAAGGTAAAGAAATGACCAAGTTACTATTGATAAATTTCACAATGCAGTATCAAAAATATTGTCACATGATTCTTACAAGCCATTCATAATATAGGGATAACTGCATTATAGTCCAAGAGATAATCGGACGAAATTCGAGTGATTTTGCTATTGGTTTTTTTTTTTGGGGGGGGGGTGGGGGTGGGGTGGTTATGCCCTGAAAGATCCCCAGTCACCTTTTAAACTTTGAATGTACTAATAGTTACAAAATTGATAAATCCAGTTTTTCCCTAGTGTTTAATATAACCGAAGTGAGTAAATGGTGATTTTTTTACTTGAATTTCACAATACCACCTCCTTTTGACCGAACCGACAAGCGCACATATTAGTTGGTTAGTTATTTAGACGAGGTTTTACGACTAAGTTTCTACCCAACTGGTTTAAGTTGGGTCTGTCGCGGTCTTTCTCCAGTAGTGGCTCACTGACTTGTTTTCCCTACTCCATTTCTTATGCTGTGCCGACTGCAGGTCAAGTGGTCAGATCATTCGGCTAGCATTCAGGTGGTCTGGAGTCACTGGTGTACGCATGTCGGGGGCATTGCCCCGCCCCATGGACGCCATTTTTAGACCCTAAAAATACGAAATTTAGTAACACAGATTTTCTTTCAAAAGGTAGCATATGTGGCACGTACATGCAGACTGCATGCAAGGACACCTAATTTCTCAAAAATTTTCAGCGGAGAGATTGTCTCTCTATGGTCCCCCACTGACGCCGAATGTACTTTTAGTTCCTAAAAAAGGCAAATTTTGAACCACTTCAAACTTTACTTCAAAAGATAGCAGGGGCTTATGTGGCACTAGACTGCATGTAAAACACCCAATTTTTCAAAGACTTCCAAAAAGGAGCAGCCACCCCTCCCCTTAGACCCAGTCCGTCGGTCACTCAAAATACTCCATACCCCCGCCACCCCCCCCCCCCCCCATCCTTCAGAAAATCCTAGGTACGCCACTTTCTGGAGTTTGAATTCCAAACTGGGTCATACCGAAGACTCAACAGTGAACCCGGTACTGTGATTAAGCATGGTTCCTTATAGGTTATTCATTTTCCAGTACCCTGTAGGCCCGTGTTTTTATAATTCTGCCAATTTGGGTGACTGTAGGATTCATGGAATATTGGTACAGTATTTATAGTCATGTGGCCAGAAAAGATAATAGAGGCACGAAAAAACTATGCTAATCAGTCAGTCAAGACCTGTACTCTTGAACAATGACCCGACATGATACATCTATGGACTTTGGCTTTCATGTCCTATTTAAATTCTTGCCATTTTTAATTTAGGTTTTCATTTTCTCCTCTTCACTGAATCCATGTGAAAGCTTCGCATTGACGATGAGTCTCGTCTAAGCCTCGTTCATTTTCTCTTCTATCTTTGCGGGGGCGGGGGGGGGGGGGCTATCTGTTTCGCCGTCACTTTCTTATTGGGAGAATTCAAAATAGTTTAAAAACAAAGTTCGCCTCCCTATTCGACGCAGTTATATCAAATGATGTAACTACCTCGTCCGCCAGAACTACTCCCGCGTTTTTAAAATAGTCAGGTAAGAGTAGGCGGTGCGCTATCTGACGTTACATATGGGTAGTCGACGAACCTTCAGTGCACATTTGAAGGAAAGGCCCGAAATCATCAAACGTGATTTCATCGAAAGGCTTAAAGAGGCATTTTTTCAAAGCGAATTTATTGCCGGGATTGATTATTTTTTGTGTGGTCGTTATGACCAGACTATCTTACCGGTTTCTGTTGCTTTGAACTCACCAAGCTTGACACAGAACTAGCAAAAGGCAATGTTCCTAAGCACCTGCAGGTTCAACGAAACCTACCCAAGCTTCCGGGTTTCTTGTCTTGTTCGGACGAAGTAGGGAGTCATTTGACTCCCTACATGAGACTCGGCCAAGCTTGGCGGCAGGAACTTTCGCGTCAAGCAAAGAAACAGAAAACCCGTTTCCTTGAAAAACAAGAACGAGCCCGAATGGAAATAGAAACCCTAGAGATCAGCGCAGATGCCAAAACCGTTCTATGGAAACTACTGGAAAAATCTGCAAAGAGAACCGAGGAGTCACTGAAGAACCGCCAACCAAAGGCAACGAGACGGCGCCACCCGTACAAACGCTAAAACCCGACACACGATGTCAAAACAAACGGCTCTTTTTAGGGCCACCAGCTCACTCAAAAAGGGTAGGTCCCTCTCCTCCCCAAACATGCTTTGTCTGTGTCACTTTATTCCAAGTTACTTCACCGATTGGTCTCTAAACCGATGTACCCGCCTGAAATGAAAGGGCAACCTTAGTGTTATGAAACATCTGTCAAACCCCATACCTTATAAGGAAATATAAGACTATACGTAGTCATAAATCGCCCATAACCTCTATTAAGGGCGAAAGGATCCCCCAAACACACCAAGAATAACTTCTTAGATGAAAAAAAGATTAATAATCCAGACCTGAAAATATAAAGGTCTTAATCATTACGGTTCATATCATTTTAATGCCTCTAAAAAAGAGAACAGTCACTCCTCGCGCTATGCCAATTACGCATGCAAAAGCTTTATGGAGCTGACGCTTAACCCACACTTAAAAAAATGGAGAGTAAACGGGTATTTTGAGAACGACACTCTACACACCCTACAAAAAATGTTAAGGGAATTAAACACAGTAGTCTCGTATAAAACTACAATACCGCGTTAAATGGGTTCTCACCTAAATTACCTAATTAGCTGAGAGGGCATGCACGTACTAGCGCTATACTCCCTTTCACGCAGAGGGTAACAAGGCTTCCCCGCCGGGAATTATCACAGTCCACGGCATATACGCTGCCCTTATAATAAAATATGAACCTGCCTCAAAACGAACGGCAATTTAATCGCCCCCCTCCCCCCCAAATAGTATGTACTTCCCCATGATCTCGTCACGGCTAAAACTAAGCAGCAGTAATCAAGTGAAAGTTGTGCTAATTATTAAAGCAAAACTCAATGGGCTTCACAAGAAGTTATTTCGTTTGATATTTCTATTGCCCTATCATGAGACAAAATGATTATTTACCCCAACTGTCCTCATAACGGTTTACTACTGATGAAGTTGGGCCATCATTTGAGCCGAAGCAACAGAAACCGGTAAGATAGTCTGGTCATAACGACCAAACAAAAAATAATCAATCCCGGCAATAAATTCGCTTTGAAAAAATGCCTCTTTAAGCCTTTCGATGAAATCACGTTTGATGATTTCGGGCCTTTCCTTCAAATGTGCACTGAAGGTTCGTCGACTACCCATGTGACGTCAGATAGCGCACCGCCTACCCTTACTTGACTTTAGTCTGGTCATAACGACCAAACAAAAAATAATCAATCCCGGCAATAAATTCGCTTTGAAAAATTGCCTCTTTAAGCCTTTCGATGAAATCACGTGTGATGATTTCGGGCCTTTCCTTCAAATGTGCACTGAAGGTTCATCGACTACCCAGGTGACGTCAGATAGCGCACCGCCTACCCTTACTTGACTTGCTGCAACCAACTTATCTTCCCTGATTTTTTCCAGTGGAAATGAGGATAAGATAGTTTCCCGCGCCACCAGGACGGCGATCATAGATGGCCGTCCCCCAAACATCATGTAGAGGGGAACATAATTTCAAATGTCCCTATATATCTGAGGCACGAAGAGAAATATGTGAATCCGATTCACAGTTCTGGTATAATTAACAAGCTAGTGAATATATCTTGCAATTGTTGTGTCGTGTAGTCTTCTTTAATTGCCGTTTTTCTAAATTCCTCCCTCCAAAACAAGAAAATGAAAAAAGGCGCGCTGCGCGCGCTTTCTTCTTCGTTTCATTTCATTTAATCTGTACACAAGTTAATTTCACACATACTTGTAGGTTAAAAGTAAAGGTTTCACAAACAGCCTATAGGTGTTCCGTGTGAGAGTTATTCCACCAAAGCACGGTCATGTTAAATCGATTTTAAAGTTCAACTCTCTTCAAAGCTGCTGTTTGGAGGCAAATGTTAAGTGGCTAATTCCAGTGCAGTGGATATCATCCCTCTCGGTGTCTTTGATTTGTTCTTAGTAAAGTAAGAACGGCCATCACCCGAAGAATATTATTTTCGGTTGGGAGAAAGCACAATTCGTAATTGCTGAATGATCTTTGACTATAATAAAAGTCAAAGGGCGCAGTTCACATTATTCAACATGCACAGCGTGTTCTCTGGTTACATATTATGACCTCGTTATGAAAGTCAAAACGTGGGCATTGTCTTACAGCCCAGTTTCTAACTGGCTTAAATCTGGGCAGCCACAACCTTTTTTCCAGTCTTAACTCTCCGTCTTGTTCTCCCTTGCTCCATTGCTTATGCTGAGAACCAGGCACAATGGCAGTTAGTTCCATTTTTAAAGCCATCGATATGACCTGGCCAAAAATCGAACTCCAGACCTCCTAATGGCAAGCACAATGCTCTAACCACTTGACCCATGTAAATAATGGAGTATGAAATGGTCCAGCGCCCCTCAATTATATGAAAACAAGCTGTGGGCTCTGCATAACCAAAAGTAGGACGAAACCCCTTACCCTTATGATGAAGAAGTCACTAAGCAAAATAATCAGAATGAAAAGACAAAGAAAGAGTCAATTTATGAGATAGTAATGCTGTGATGCTAGAGCTATTTATTCGGAAATCCAACAAACAATTATCCCATCACTAATACATTTCTCTGAAAATATACAAGTAGACATTGGTTTCAATACCAGGATAAATACACGAAACTGAAGCCGCAGATAGCCCCCTCAGTCATTATCTGAATTCAAACATCGTCATTTTTTTGTACATTATGTAAATTCACAATCATTTAAACGATTTTCACGCCAGAAACATATTTAAAGACATGTCACCAAAAATTGTCGAGAATATATGCAAAGCGCCCTCTATATACAGGATGACGGAGGCTACAAATACGGCCCAGAGAGAGCTTTATAGAGGGCAGTATGACTGCTTTGGATTTCAGTGCTAAACCTTCACGTCAGCACTCACAAAAGATAGTACGGTAGTAGAGTATGGTATAATCACACATTAACAGTTATTATAATATTGCATATGCCGTTGCCATGGCTTCTTCCATCGTCATGGCATCAAAGGAGTTTCTTATATTAATTGACTAATATGCATATATCATTGTAATAAAAGCATTCATCATTATCACATCGTTAGCACCCATCTTCAAAACCATTACCTCAGTCTACAGGTGCAAACCCTTACGTAATAATAACTCATCATACATACCAGATATCATTATTATGGAATTAAAACCCTTCAAGGGTTTCAGTTTATTTACAAGCAGACTTGGACAAGTCCATGGTTGCATTGCTCGGCAACCTAATGCTACCTAGGAGAAATACATTCTACATAACCTCCGTATAACAAGGTAATTTTTGACAATCCTTTGCCCACTTAGTTTAAAAACCATTAAAAACATTGGTTTCCAACTTCTAAAGGACTCATTTTATGAGCAATTCTTAAAAAAATAACTGGCACTCAGTAAATGAGAACAAAAGTTGTACAAAATGAAGACAGGAGGTCATTCAGATATTTCTCTTTAAAAGTTACCAAAAAAATGAACACTCCTATATCTGTCAGCACACTTTTGAGAGAATATTGTTACAAGCAATGATCTTTCACACACTCCATTAAGCAATTTAATTTCAGATGGTCTAATTATAGACAAATCGGAACTGTCAAGTGATGGTCTGATCAAATCTGCCATAACTAGTCCTTCAGCTTTAAACTTTCCAATTCTTTCCTTACCTGCATCAAGGATAATTGTACACTAAAGTAGCTCTTGATCCCCTCAATTTCTCTGGATATGAGGATTTAGAGTTGCATGCAGACAATAAAATTCAGATGATGAAGGGGTGAAGGACGCCACCTATGGCTGCCTCCACTAGCTGCTCAGATTTGTCTATAGCTTACTTAACACAATTTGTAACTACAAAAATATGATAGTACCACAAATTAGGGTCCAGTCGTAAGAAAAAAAAAAAAAAACGAGCTTCAATAGCAAAATGCCTTGAATTTTTCAATTCTTGAATGACTGAAGAAAAAAAAAAGAAAAAAAAAGAGAAATTACTTAAGTTTTGAACAATGTCTGTAGTTTCTCCACAATTGGTATCTATACCAATTGGTAGTAAGTACTGAGAACAAATTGTTGTAAAATATGCCAATAGAAAATTTGCCATTACAGTTGCCACCTCAAAAATAGGGGGTGAATCGGAATTTCGCCATACATACAATTATTTTACAAAAATTATGGTAAAAAAAATAATGGAGGTGCATGTAACAAATGCTCATTCAAGTGTGGTAGGTATTCACATTCCACTTCTAATTTTATAATTATTTTCCATCTTGTGGAGTTACTTTATTATTTTATAGCAGTTCTGTTTTTGTTTTAGAGATATGAAGAGCATTCCTTGAATATCAAGCATGTCACAAAGTTTTTCTTCAGAATATCTTCTTCAGTGAGATCTCCTCTAAACTGATAATCAGTTACCATGGAGACAGGAAACAAACTTTTTCTCACGACCATAGTCTTAAGACCGCAGCTTTCACAGAAAGCTGTAATGTATTGTTAATGGAAACTTTAACTACTGGTCCACTGAGGAGAACTACCAAACATGGAAGCTCTCATTTCGGAATTAAGCTGTTGAAAAAGTCTGGCAAGACCAGCTACAGATTTCCATAGAGTGACAATTTTCCAATGCATAAAATAAATCGATCTCCACATACCCACATATGCACTGATCTCGTTCATGTGGGGAGAGGGGTATATGCAGTGATCCTTGTGAATCAGATGTGAAGGTCAGAGATGTCTCATGAAACCACAAATTATGTTTTCTGTCTTGATGGATATACTTCTCCAGAGCTTTAATGTTTTGTCAGCCTCTGTACAAAAATGATGCCATTATAAACATGAGAAATGAAATAAAAAAAATGCAAATGAAATTCTTTTTTTTAAGGTAGACAAGTTACAAGAGTTTTATTGTCAGTCCTGATGGCTATTTTCGTTCAAGAAAGAAACACAGGAAACACGTTATGGGATGAGTCCATTGCACAGAGGCCCTTCTTCACTCGCGTCCTTATCAACGCAAATGAGGTGATCATTTTTTTAATCAATGTTTGTTTGCTTGGAGTCTGATTCCAGCTTTAATTCAAATCCCAGAACGTTTCCAGGGATCCACCCTTCCGCCGCAGGACACTCCGCAGAAGCGGTCTTAAAAACCAAAAACATATTGCGCTGGTTGGATGCCTGTATTTGCACAGTATCTCCCTTGCTCACCGAGATTTCATCCTCCTTGAGAGCTGCGTAGTCCTCAACCACGGTGGCTGAACATGAAGACTCAACCTGGGAGAGCCAAACAAAAAGAAGAAGAAAGAAATTTTTGATTGGAAGCTCAAATACAGGAAGAGACTGACTTAGCTTAAGATTTAATCAAACACAATCGGCTGTAACAATGGCTGACATACTGGGAATTACCTTAAAACTAAAGGGAAATATTGCATTTAAAATTCTCCAACAGAGCATACAAAGAAAATAGCTCTAGTCATTATTGACCTATTCACAATTAACTCCAGCAATAGATTCATCCTCTTAAATTATTATGCACAAGAAAGGTAATTGAAGTTGCATTATTTGAAATTTCAAATTTTGTGTGAACCAAGTTAATTTTTGAAGGACAGAAACCTGAATATCTGTCCGTGGGAAACTTACTTCTTGAAAAAAGGCTATCATACTACCTAATTTAATAATTTAGCACTTTCTGTTTATACATCTTCGATTTAAAAGATGAATTTTTCTTTGAAAACAAATGCAATATTTCCCTTTAAGACTCCAACACTCCCACCACCAGATACTAATAAACTTCTAATTCTGACAGAGATGGTTGGTTAGCTTGTTAGATGAGTTGTTACAGCCTAGTTTTTAACCAACTGGTTGAAGTCAAGCCAGTGGCAGCCTTTCCAGTTGTGGATCACTGGCTTTTTTCCCCTACTTCACTGTCTGTGCTCACCACCAAGCAAAATGACAGTAGGGCCCAATTTCTAAAATCTTTGGTATGACCCAGCCAGGACTAAGCTCCAGACTACCCGGCCACAAGTCGGATGCTCTGACAAAGGTGGTAGCACTAAACTAAACTGTAAGATTAAACTACAGATTTCCTTTATATGTGGACAGAGAGTGAGAAGAAACAAAGAGGGACATGAGGCTATGGAAAGGATGGCCTCATCAAACGGTGAAATATGGTTAACTAGAACTCGTCGATATGACAATGCTGCTATATGTACTTTAGAAATTGCTTATTGTAAAGGTTACTTAACCCTTAAATAAACTCTGATATGACTGAACCCTAATCTTACCCCTAACAAAACCCCAGGTGGAACCCCAGGTAAAATCGTGTGTGAACAATAAGGTAACTTCCTCTCCCTAGCTGCATCTTCAGGCTTACCAAGCTGGCCATGTATGTCTACCAAAAAAAAAACCCACGAGGGATCCCAAGTAGAGCTTAATTGCTAAAACAATTGGCATCTTTTGCAAGGATATAGCCAGGAATTTGCCAGTGTGATGAATTCTATGGGCAAACTACCTGAAGCAGCAGGACAATTTTTTCCAGGAAGTTGGAAATGGCACTTCACAAGCCTCGTGAGCTGCATATAATCATTTTCTATTTTGAAATATTAAGTTCTGGAAATTTTATGGCAATACCTTCAAAAAAATGTTGACATTTTACTATGCCTTCAAGTTTTTCTTTACATTTTTAATTCTCCTGAGGGACAACATGCCACCCCCTTCCAGATGTCTATGGTGATGGCTGTCACTCTCATGTCATTTGCATGATTTGATGTTGAATCTGTATCATTTCTTACATTAATGAAAGAACAACACCAGAGTCATTCATTCCTAAAGGACTGAACACTCAACTTTCATTCTTTGGGAAACAATACAAGATTTGCACACAAGGTGTCAATACTGGACCACTTCAGAAATCAAGTCTAAACTATATCACAGATGGTATAGCAGGCAGCCATATTGGTATAAAGCCTTGATGCACTTGTACAGAGAGGACAATCTATGTATAGGCTGCAACAATAGTGCAGCACACTCTGTCCACATATAATAGGAAATCTAAGTTGAAACATTCAGCCAATCATTTAAAAGAGTTCAGTGTGTGTTACCATGGTTACTGTATCCCAGACGAAACATATAAATAGTTATTTCAAGTAAAATATCCCTAAAAATGGAAACACAAAGCCACATGGGGGCTACTAACGACGATTGAAATTACAAAGCGTTTCAACGCTTAGTGTTGGGTAAGTTCTCGTTATGGATAATTTCCTAGCAGTTGATGTCATTCTTTTCTCAACATTATGTAGTTGTAAAATGTAGATAAAAATCTATGTGCAGAAAAACAGTGGAGCTTTAAACATTTTTTCCTCCTGGATGAGCCTTGACCATATTTTCCTCCTGGCTTTCCAATGAAAACTTCAACATTACTCAAAATTATGTGAAAGCTTCAAAATTTAAATCTATGCAGATTACTTCTTCTAAAACACTTAATCGCAAAAAACAGTTCTTTAAAATTATGGAATGTGCAAATTTCCAGTATTCTTTTTTTGTCAAAATGTACAATAAAAAAAAATTGTAGCATCATATAAACGTTCAAGTGCTTCTCATATTATGATCCCATGTCAAGAAAATTTTTTCCTTGTAAATGTTTTACTCCAATTAGGTCATTTCACATGTACAAATGAACACCATCATATTCATTTCAACTTGTTACATATAACACAAGTTTATAAAGACAGGTTACGAAAATGAAATTGATATGCAGTTAAAAATTTCAAAACTTGAGATATCTTTGACAACCACATCAAGACACTGCAAACTCTTTCAACGAAGCATGGAAAATGTTCTGAAAAAACCTTTGAGATGTCAAAGATTTCACATTTTTTTTTAAGGTAAAACATTTTTCCTGTCACAGCAACTAATTTCTAAGGGAAAACCAAGGGAAGGAGCAAAGCCCCATGGAAAAATTTTTCCAGTAAAAGTGAAAAAATATCATGCCTTAGCCCATTTCACTTTACATATCTCACCCCTCCTCCCCAAACTGTCACCCTGGAAGTTTTTTGCCACCCCTTTTGGTGTCTTGGCTGGTAATGGTCGTGGGTCAACTTTAAGCTGGGACAAATTACTCTGAAGGACAGGTGGACTTGTAAAACAGATTTCAACTACACATCGAAACTCAAATGTACTTCAGGTTGGAAGGGTAAAATTCTTGAGAATTTTGACAATTTTATATAATTTTGTTCATTTTTTTAAACTCCGTCTGATTTTAAGGACAACTTTTACCAACATATGGTCAAAGTCCGACAACTAAAACGTACACCAACTACACACATGCTCACAAGATTGACAAAGCATGCCATCAAGCTCCAAATACAGCAAAATACACTCAAAAAAACTTCTGCCCAAAGTATTTTGTCACAAAACAAAACATTTCTGTCTTCAAATTATAACAAATTTATGGGACCTCTGTTAAATTTTTAAAAGGACTCTTCTTTTAACATGAGAAAGAAGTTGGTGTCAATATGACTGGGTTATGCTGAAGAGGATTTAGGAGAGTATATACAGTACTACAACTGTTGTTATAATGGTATGTTTATACAGTCAAAAGAATTAAGGATGAACTGAATTGAGGAAGGGGGGTGGGTGGGTTGGTGGGAGATTGGGAGAAGATAAAGATGAATTTTACATGAGTTAATGCACTCACATGTAGAGATATAGAGAGAATAAATAAACCAGAACAATGGGTTGGAAAATTAATGTGCATGGATTGGTGAGTAAACAAAATGAGAATATGATGTGAAGTGGACAAAGGGACAACATAAATGAAACAAAATTCAGTATTTGGGTAGGGGCACTGGACAATGTGCATCAATTTAAAGGAGTGGCTTAAAAATGTTTTTCTGTAAACAGATTTAAATTTGTGAGGATTATAACAAGGAGCCTTGGTAATCAATTAAAAGGTGTTTTGCAATATAAGTTTTTAATATTTACTTTCACTATGACTTTCATATGGAGTACTGCATACTAAAAATTGGTTTCAACTAGAAATGAGTTTGTGGGGGCAGGGGGGGGGAGGAAGGGAAGGGCAGTGGTGGTTTTAATAGTTTGAGTTCTAGTCATTCCCATCTTCAGACCTAAACCTTCCCCTTCGAGTAAGAAAAACTCTATCCCTGAACTTGCACCAATACATTATAGATTCAAAGGTGCTATTAAGTTTTAAACTCAAACTTGTCATTAATGTTATTTACATGTAATTTCTCAATTCAGGTAAATTTAATTTTGTAGCAGTGCCATTTCTTAATGAGGAATATTTTCTTAAATTACTCAAGTTGTCAAATTCTGGAAGAAATGGACCAAAATATGGACTTGATTTAATGGGAGATGACTTGAGCCATCACAAAATACAAATCTTGAAAATCTGTCAGGTGATATTCTTAACTACTGGGTGGAATATCACACACATTAGTGTACCTCTAAAAAGTACACCAAAAAGCTATTTATACTTCAAACATTACGGGGGAATAAGTGAATTTTTTTTCCTACCAGAGAAGTGGCTCAAAAAGTAACAAATATTTGATACGAAGGCCTTCAGATTGGCCAGCCATTAAGTGCTCTTCTTTGCGGACTTTTAGCTTCTTTGGGAAGCAGAACTCCCTCACGAAAAAAAGGTTTGATTTCGCCAAATGGCTCTTTGCCATACTGTCACGAGCACTTTAGAAAAAGTGTTTGCTCTAGCAGATGACAAGACTATCCCAAAATACAGAACCACAAACTTCTAATATAAGCCTACATACTTATGCCCTGTTTCTCTCCTAGGGACACCAGAAAATGACCACACCCCATAAATCAAAAGCTCTAAAATATCTGCACTTGATGTTGGTTGGTATTCAAACTAAGTACTGGACAAACTGGACTGAACGCATTTGGAGGAGAAGCTTCTGTTTCTAGAATTTATATTTTTTTTGAAAAATCAAACCTCAAGTAAGGATTTATAGGGGAAAAAACAGAGGCCCAAGAAGAGGGGTATAAATAAATATCAAAGACAGAGGAAAATGGTATATGGGAATGAAATAGTGCAAAGTTTCTCCTGATGGTGCTGATGTAGTGCGACTACCATCTCTAACAGAAAACAAAGCAGCATTGTTCTTACTCACAAAAGCCTCGTCAGGCTCTGAGCCGGAGGCTGACGCCAAACTCAGCCTACACTGTTCTGGATGGAGAGATTCCTTGGTACCGTTTTCCTTGGCTGTTCGCGTGTCTAGCCTTTTACTGTCACCAGACTCGGAAAGACCGGCCCTAATCACAGAGTCAGAATCCTTTTGTATGGACCCTGTGGATGCTCTTTTGGATCGGAGGGAAACTCCACTGTCTCGTGAAGGGGTCGAGCTATAGACCTCTTGGCTACACCTACCAATTGCACTACTGCCTAGAGGAAGGTTAATTTTGTCGTCAGCGGGTAAGCTCCCTTCACACTGAGCACTTTGAGTTCGCATCAATGGGTTTTTTTCAGGATTTGAATCAGAACCCATGAGCTCTTTTTGACTTGAAGTTGGAGACGACTTTTGACTAGCTTTACCTAGACTTTCTTTAGAAGACCCTGCCTCTTTGCTAACTTTGTGCAAATTTTCTTTAGATCCCATAGGGCTGGAATCACGCGATTTGCCCGGTCTGAACGAATGAAAGAGCCCATCCAAAAATTTACGTTTAAAGGATGGTGAATTGGGAACGTCATCTTTTTCTCCAACATTTTTGGGAGTCGTACCTTTTGAGCCTCCTTTTGTCTCTTTGTCTCCCGACTTTCCTTCCGATTTACGTTTTGATTGGGAGCTGGCCTTTTCCTTGTCTTTAAGTTCTGCCAACGATATTGCTGCGGGTGCAGTCTGATTTTTTCTTCGGTTGTTCTTTAAGCTGCTAAACTGAACATGTTGTTTCTGAAGTGAAGTAGAACCTTCATTTTGAGAATTAGCTTTGCGTAGTTTAGTGCTGCCACCTTGTTGTGGGGCAACTGCTGGTTGAGGCAGGCCTAGAGAATCCAACCTGTGGGAAAAATTAAGACAAATGTTTTACGTCAGGAGGATTAAAATGCAAACTGCTGGCACAAATATAAGCAAGACCATGTCCTCATGTCATTTAAGCTGTTACTGTTACAGTTGTTATCCGCCTTGTCATCAGAGTTAACTTAGACACAATATGGACTGCTCACTTGACACCCAATTCACCAGATCTAAGATCTCCATGGGTGATATCTTGTTCTAGGTAGAAGGCAAGAATTCTGGCTACATACTGAATAAGATTTAGGATAAAGCTAAGGACTATCCTGGAATAGGACTAAATTTTACGTTTAGAGTTAGGACAATTAGGAATCATGGAGAAAGGCAAAAAACAATACTATGCATTTGCTAGTTATTAAATAGTCAGATGATGTTTAACACAGGCCTTTAGTTTTAAATCACACTCTTCAGAAAATGAAAATAAAGGGGTGTGGAAGATGTGCTGTTGTATTAAATTTGAATAGATATATATGAACTCCAACTGTTCATCTAAGTTTGGAAAAAAATCACTCAAAATTCAAGGCCTATTTTTCAAGGCCCATTTACAGCTAAGTTTCTAACCAATTGGTTGAAGTCAGACTGGCCACACCCTTTTCCCAGTTGTGGCTCACAGGCTAGTTGTCTTCCCTTCCCCATTGCATATGCTGAGCACCAATCACTATGGCAGTAGGTTCATTTTAAAAATCTTTGGTATACTATGCATTAAGCAGAAAACTTTGATAATAGCAAAATATGTCCATCATGCTACTTTCACATAATGAACAAAACATGTCTTTTGGTCTTGGCAGAAATCTATATGAAACTGGAGAGAAGCCAGTGTATTGTTAAAACAGTTTTGTAAAGATGATGGCTTCTTTAAGATGTTGATGAATTCTCGATGACTGTATTCGTTACAAGAGAACAGCCCAGGGCAGAGTGGGGGTGGGGGTGGGGGAGCAGACTTTATGAAGATAGGCATCTCCAACAACAAATGAATTATTGAGATGTCATAATAAGGAAATGTATGATGCAGAAAATTAGAGAAAGATGATCAAACTCACCCATGATCTAGGCCCATCTGTTTATTCTGATAAGCGATCGGTGACTGTAATGCTGCAGAAAATAAAGCAAAGAATTTTTGTGAACTAATCAACAATTTCAAAACTGCTTCAATAAAATCAAGCAAAATTAATAAAGGCTAAGGGCAGTCTCAACTCCTACCCCAAACTGCAATTATTGAAGTAGTCCACAGTAATTCTCAATTGCACAGTCTTTGATTGACAGCAAGTTCAAAAAAATGCAGAATATTTTAGCTCATGCTACAATGCATGTAATGTACTCAAGAGTTTTTGTCTGGACGAGGATGAGTTTTAGATAGTTGTGGGAGGAGCTTAAATAAGTAGGTTTGGAGAATTGGAACAGTTTGGGCTGAGAGGATCTGACCTTTACAAGAATTTCAATGGTCTGATTATAAATCAACCCATTTGATTGGTTGTTGACAAATATTACGATGAATTACATCAAATTCTGGAAAAAAAATCTGTAATGGAATTGGAGCACCAAGAATGCTGAGGGGTTTCTCACCAACTAGTTCAAGTCAGGCCTGTTACAGCCTTTTTCCAGTTGTGGCTCACTGGCTTCTTTTCCCTACTCCATTGCTATGCTGAGCCCCAAGCACAAAATCAGTACTTTCCAAATTTTTTGGGTCTTCAGTATGACCCGACCAGGAGTCCAACTCCAGATGTTCCGGCTGAGAGCCAGATGCTCTAAAAACTTGACCACGCAGTCTGTGGGTTCATCATATGGAAGGATACTTGAATATTTCTCTGCATCACTATTAAAGTTCTCTCATCACTCCTACAGACTATTTGAACTATGACCCATTAGTTACATGGCCACTGCTAGTACAGTGGCTCCCATCTCTCTTGCATGAAGCGTACACTGTATAACTAATGACTGCAGGGTCCATGGTGTCATGTCATTGGTAACTTTAGAACTATCGAGCTGCAGGACCATGAGGCATGTCATGAGTTTGATATGGTTTTTACTCCTTAATTTTCAAGTGTAAAGCGGACTGGATAGTTTTCCCAAATCCACTGCTTTAATATGCAGAGAAACACACACAACAGCAGTAGGTTCCATTTCTTAAGTCTTTGGTATGATTTGATTTTGAAGTTTATCTAAACTGGAATGGGATAAGAAGAAATGAACAGGAGTTGAATGAGCAGCGCCCTCATATCAACAACTTTGCCAGATGATAAATGCAAGAAATTGGGAACATATAAGTGAGTCGACAGAGGCAAAAGTATAAAATCATACAAACAGGAAGCTAAACTTTCAAAGTTTCCTTTTTACCTCTCAAAAAGTTTTGCTGTTGTTGCAGGAGTTGATCTAACTCCTTAACCCACGTGTCTTTTTCTTCATCATTCTCTGTTTGTAAAAGAAGCTCCTCCCCTTTACCCCGCTTTGAAAGTCGGAAGCGTAAAGGTTCGCCATCATCATGCAACTGCATTTCATTAACCTATGAGAAAGAGATATTGGTACATAGAATTAGAGAGGACACAAAACAAAAGTTTTAGATTACATTGTCCCCGAAAATAAAATAAAACAAAACAAAACAAAATAAACAAAAAAAAAAAAAAAAAAACAATAAAATATGATTCACAAGGATTAATCCTTCTGACATAATTTTCTTGATGTAAGCACTTATACAACCAGAAAGCCAAAAGGCTTAGTGGTTCCTTGCCACTGAAATTTAGGCCTACCTTTTTTTTCAAATTGACAGTGCTTTGACATGTTTTTCAAATTGACAGCTAGTGCTCCGTCAAGTTTTTCAAATTGACAGGGCTCCGTAATGTACCCACAAAGAATACATGCAAGGGATCCAAGCTTCCCACATTGAGATTCCAGGTGAACTTTGACCACCTACAGTAGAACTACGGTTCAGCTCACGATATCACATCCACATACTATGTGTGAAATTTTGCAGTCTGCAAGACTCCAACCATGGGAAATTGTGTAAATATGATATTTAGACTTTGACCACTTGTGAACCAAAGTGACATTTGACCTCCACCAAAAACTATAGGGATCATTTATTCACTATACATCATCTACATGCCAAGTATGAGGACCCTACAAAAGTTACCTTTCTTGTAATAATATGCAAACAAGCTTTTCAGACTTTGACACTGCTGACCCCAAATGACCTTTGACCCTCCCAAAATCAAGTTGGATCATCATTTAAATACAGCCAACCCACTTACTAAAGATGGGCTTAGTTACATGTATTTTTGAGACACAGTGTTCACAAGGTTATGACCTTTAGACCTGTCATGACCCCAAATGACCTTTGACCTCCACAAAAATCAAAAGGGATCATCTACTTCATACAACCAAACCACACACCCATATATATGAACATAGTCACATGCAATGTTCTTGAGATATGTTTTCAATGTTTTGACCTATTGACATCTTTTTACCTCAAATGACCTTTGACCTCCACGAAAATCGATAGGGCTCACCTACTCAATTCCACCAACCCACACACCGAATATGAGCATAGTCACATGTAACGTTCTTGAGATATCGTGTTTACAAGGTTTTTACCTTTTGACCTCTCCTGACACCAAATGACCTTTGACTTCCACCAAAAACGATAGGGATCATCTACTCAATATGGCCAATCCACACACCAAATATGAGATTAGTCACACTTACCCTTCTTAAGATATTGTGTTTACAAGCCAAAGCATCACATACACACACACACACCTGACATCACCATCGCATAGGTTCCTTGCCTGCCTACGGCAAGGAATCAAAAATTGCTGTTTTTCTGGTTAGCAGTTGGCAAGGAAATTCACAACTTTCACATTAAATATTAATTTATAAAGAAAAGCTACCATCTCATAAAGAATTGTACCAGAATGGAAAACTCTCTAATAATATAAGATAGTCAGTAAAGATCAAAATGATCTTTAACCTTCACCAAATGAAAAAAACTCTTGATCAAATAGGGATAAGAAAGGCAAAAGGGAAAACCCCATTAACCACTACTGCTCTTGAAAAAAATTTAAGTTACCACTGACTTATACACTCTATACCTTTTATACACTTTACTGCTGAATGTTAGTTGGCCCAATTCCCCAAGTTAGAAGCCATGCTTCCTCCCTTCCGTATCTTGTCTGGCTACATGACTGTCAATTTAAAAGACTTCCCGCCCTTTCAATGGAGTGTCCATAAACCAAAAGTAAGATCACTCGAGATTATCCTTCTTGATATGCCCTTACAATAAATAGGAAATTTTAGCCGAAATTACCCTACAAAAAGGCCTTTTCCCAGGTTTCAAACCATGCCTTTGTTAAGAGCTGTCACGTAGTGATGTTTATCACTAACATGGATATCTCACTGCATCAGAATGACAACTCCTTTAAAATCCTTATTGGTCTCCAGATAACTGAATGGAAAGGTCACTGTTAGGGATAGCTAAAAAGTTGGTATACTTTTTCAGCCTCATGAAATACAGTAATCACAAGAGAAGCTGTTGATAACTTGCAGTGGCAGCGCTAAAATATCAAAACTAGGGTCGGAGGGGTTAGGGGGGGGGGCAACTAAGGGCAAAGGAAAATGTTGGGGGCAAAAACTTTCAGACAGAGCATGCATCAAGCTCAGATAGTCCAATCCTGTTGAACAGGTCCAACCCTTACAAAAAAAGGTGCGTCAACCTGTGTCTGCACTGTGTGTGATCACGCGTGGAAAAACAAAGGAAATCACATGTGTTCTTGGGTGGCAAACCTGCGTTTTTGGAACCTTCTATACTCACAGGTTTGGCGCAGGTTTTGCACACCTTTCCTTGCCTTTAATATCAAGCCACAGGTTTTGCTGAAGAATTATTTGTTAACCCTAGTTTTTATCACCACATGTTTTGCACATAAAACCTGTGTCAAACCCGTGGCAAACCTGTGTTGAACCTGTGGCAAATCATCAACCTGCGTCACTGTCAAGGGAAAACACAGGTTTTCATGCAAAAATCTGTGATAACCCCTGGAACAAACCTGTTAAACCTGCAGATTTGGAACCAATTGCCTCACCTTTTTTTGTAAGGGAAGGAGCGAAGCCCCCAGAACCACTGAGGTTTTGAGGTTTTAGAATGTCTCTGCATGAAAAATTAAGTCTTAGTAGAGGTATATGATGTATTTTGGGGGTTAACCCCAACTCTTAACTGACCTAACCTGGGGGGGGGGGAGGGGGCATGGACAAATTCTGGGGGGGCCCCTCTTGCCCCCTCCCTGTCGCATTGCCACTGGTTACTTGGTACCACTTACACATGCAGCTTTTCTCTCCTACCTTCAAATCACAACCAAAGTAAAAATTTGAAATATTTTGAAGAAAATAAGATACAGGTTTAAGCTGGGATAAAACATTTACTAACCTTCATACTGTTCTTAAAAATGTAACCTGGATTGCTAAAGCCTTTCTTTTTTTCTAGGGGCTCACTAAGGATAATGATCTGTTCAAAGAGAAAGACCCTTCGTTCCTTCCACTTGGGTGCGGTGACACTTTCTGAGACAAATAATGTGCCTTGTCTTAGAAGAGGGCCTTGAGCATTAATTTTACCCTGAGAATGAAAAGTGAAACGATGAAATATGTTTTATGGGAAATATACTGCACTTGTTTTGTAGAAAAACTAGTATCTCTACAAATAGGATGACACGTTGTTGAAATTAAGGCAGCACAGTGGTTGTCTTTTCATGGAATGACTTTCTAACAGATGGAAACTATGATATTAGTCACTTACAGGGGCTCACTGAGTTGATATCAATATCTCGATGAGAGTGTTAAAGAGTCACTACCACATGACAATGCTTATTGATAGCATAATAAGTCAATTTTCATATCCAATAGTTATGGAAAAAGTTAAAATTGTGAGTTTTGTTGCGTCCAGACATGAAACGGTTTGTGCATATTTTGAAAAAGTGTGTGGTCAAGAATTTTTGAAAACCAAATTGAACCATTTTGTACTCACACATAAAACAGTTATTTGTGTGTAGGGTGTGAGGATTGTCTAAGTTTGACCATTTGTCTTTACTTTGTGTAGAAAACTTTATAACAGGTTTGGAAAATGTGTTAAATTTCATGAACCAACTCAATGAGCCGCTTTAAGAATAATTTGTTTGTCCAAAGTTAAAACAATTCAACCTAAATTTAACTCTTGTAACCCACTGTGCCCCTGCTGGAAAAAAATCTTGTGAATGCGGCTAAATTAAACCAGAAGTTTAATAGTTACAGAGTGAAAGCAGCGCCCCAAATTTAATATATTATTAATAAATGTATATCATGTTACATATTCAAGGTAAACCAAGAAGTTAATAATATATTAATAATTTATTAAAAAATGTCTTCTCAAGTTCACAGAACATTAATATATGAAATAGCATTCAGTTCAACATAGACAGTCAAGTGATGGTCTGATTTCAGACAACCATAACTGGGGTCCACCACCTTCAAACTTCCTATTTCCTTGCTTACCTGTATCGTGGATGGTTGTACACCAAACTGAATTCAATTTTACTGAATATGGGGGTTTGACATTCATGTAGACAATAAATGAATACAATTTAAGGCTGATGGACCCCACTAATGGCTGCCTACAGTCACTTAACACAAGCCCTGATCAGATTCGTCTAAACTTCAGTTCTTCAAATCTCTTTATCTCATGATGGTGTGTCTTAAATGTAACCTCCAAAAATATAAACTGATCTGTATACAATAATACAAACAATCTAAGTGACGTTCACATAATACTCACAACTTCCTTAAAGATGTACACATAATATCTGCTACTTTATAAGTGAAGTTTACATCACACTGCTAACTCCACAGTCATTTGAGTGATATTTGCACTGATGTTTTTTACATAATCCTGACATGTCAGAGATTACAGTAAATCAAATTTCATAAAAGACCAGTTTGGAGACAAGTGACTTTGTACTGAGTACAAAGGTTCCCGAACCCCAAAATCTAGAAAACATTAAATTGCAGAAAATGTGTGGAACAGGTTATTTGATGGTTGATAAAAATAGCAGTTTTAGGACCCATCTTAAAATAAAAATACACGCAAAAGTTTACTTACATCCCACCCTTGCAATCTGCTAACAGCCATCATGTCATTGGCTTGCTTTGGAACGACACACATGATACGGACTGCCGTCTGAGAAGGAAAGAAAATGAAGCACTTAAAGTGTACCTTAAGTCAAAAAAAATATATATACATATATCAAAACAGAATAAAAAATGAATTCTGACAGTCCAACCCCCATCTTTATAGGTTATTCTTGAGCTGAGATGTCAAATGTTGAAGTTTATTCACTCAAATTAAAATGGAACATTGCACAATAATTTGTGATGTCATTGTTGCACTACTCAAACTACAGTCTAAAAGCTTAATGAGGTGATACTTAATGCTAATATTGTTGTAATTTTTATTTCCATTTCATGTCATCAGAACCATGCCTTTGGAGGCAAAGTATGCTAGTTATATATTTCTGCCCCAAAACACTTCAGTCCACTGAATAACCCATTTTGTGGGCTGGGGTACTAATTTAAGAGACAAGCCAAATATCAAGTGGCAAAAAATCTGCAGCACCTAAAGAAACATCCCATGTAAATAGAGTAGGACTAAAAAACTTCCCCAACATTAAACACATTGATGAATAGCAGCTGGAATAATCCACTCTGCCACTTGAAGATCCGAAGTCAATGACCTACATTTTTCATATATTTTTTTAAAACTGCCACCATCTTATTTATTCTTGAACATTTTAAATCCCTTTCCAATTATTTACAACTATCGGATATTTAAATCTTTCCTACATCAGGTTTATTTTCTTGGTTTTCATAACTTCTGTAATAAAATTTTGGGCTACATTTTCATTCGATCATTTTTATGGCACTGCCAGTTGAATTTTGTTTGCTAGTTTACCACTTTTATAACGTGACTACGTTTTTATTACGACTCAAGGTATGGCATCATAATTTTTCTCACAGAGATAGTCACTCACTTAACTATTCACATAAAAACTGGTCGTAAATGAATGACCCAATTCCAATGCAAAATTGTGTTGCTCACTACAACTCTGTTTTTGTCCTTTTAACAACTAAAGCTCTTTTAAACATGCCTAAGCATGGCAGGATAATAATTACAGGACAAGTGAAAATGCTGAATCCATCTAACAGAATAGGGCAAAATTCCTACAAAGAAGTATTATACAGCACTATAAAGCAAATAGATCCTTTGAAGAATTTGAAAACAATTGATCTAGCTCAAAGCCACAAATTCAAGCAAAACTCCTTCCCAATCGACTACCTTCTTCCACCAGTGAGCTGGAAATTTTCTTCTTTAGCAAAGATATTCTCTTATCTTTTAGTGATTTCACTTGGTAATTGATCCCATTCAAGGGGCCCCCCTGAAATGCTGGATTTGTTGGGTATTTGGTGAACACAGTCTTAAAGGAACTGCAGTCCTCATGCACATCTACAAAATATATAATTTAATCTACCTCCAATGCGGCTGTGTCCAGGCCTGCTTTCTTCGTCTGTTTCAGAAAGTCCTGGAAAATGAAATAAAAATTCAAGAAACATTTAGTGATCATAGTGATCAAAATCCTTTGGATTATTGAGGAAATTACTCTAAAAATCATTTGCAAAGGATCTCTTTTGGAAATCTTTTGCAACCACAAAAAAGGCTACCTGCCCTAAAAATGAACATGAAAATTATATATTTCCTATGATAGCAAAGCTCTCAATCGGCTATGCATAATTTATTTCACCATGGGAACAACTCTTTATACCAATAAAATATGCATGTCTATTCATTCAGAAATCACAAAAGGAAACTGTTGAATGAAACAACCCATTTCAGGTGCATCCCGTGAGATCTGAAGTTGATTACACTGCTCAGAGTTCAAAAGAAATGAGCGGGTAGGGATTTTCCCTCAAGTTTTTATGATGCAACATTCTTTGCTTGCTTGTGCTCTAGGTAACATCTTGACAAGAAAATTTAAAAGGTCTCTTAACCTTGACTGTCCATTTATTTGCTTAAGGATCATGTGTCGGGAATCTTCAAAGTTAAAAGTTTATTTCCTTGTCCTCTAAGCAAACTGCGCAATAGATCTACCTGTGGCAGTTTGGAGTACATAAAAGGAGCTATCAGGGGACTTATTTGGCTTCTGTGACTGTTTCTTCTATTTGTTGAAAAATTAATGCTAAGAGAATGTAAAATATGAGCTCCTACAGTAGCAAAGAAAAGGTCAAGTGAAACATTGTCATTTATTGCCAGTTTTGCAGTTTCTAAGCTTCTTGTGGGAACATCTAACAAATTTCATGCATATATTTTACTTCCCTAATTTGCTTCTCCACTACGGCATACGACAGACAAATTCAGATAGTCAAGTGATGTTTTATTTTAGGTAAGAAGGACCTCTCTGGGTGACCTAAGCCAGAGGTCACCCCGTGCCGGCCACTGTGCTATTAACCCTTTACCGTTGTTTGGGTCCTTTTGGACCCATGCGGGGAGTTCGGCTGTCACACATCTTTACTGTTTCCGATCGGAGCTCGAAACTGCGAGTAGCTACCCGAAAATTCGGCCACAACAGCGAGAGAGACAATAGTTTAAGGTCAAGGGGTCAATGGCCTACGGAAGCCGATGCGGGGCGGGCCACGTCCGCTTTTCCCCCCACTCCCGAGGCGCGCAAGTATGCCTTGATCGGAGCACAACGGTAAAGGGTTAAAGCTTGCCAGGGACTCACTGTGTAAATAGTGTAAAAAGTGTAAATAGGAGGTAAGCAGGGGCGATGCAGAGTATCTATTTTTCACTTGACCTAACTCCTAACTGACCTAACTTGGGCAACTGGGGGTGGGGGGGGGAGGGGGAGAGGAAAATATTTATGCCTCCTCATGATAATCCCCATCCCTGTAGTGCTGCCACTGCTGCTAATCACTCCAAATTACCTTAAGCAAGAGTTGATACTTCATGATACGTTGCACTGGTTTAATTAATAGATCAGAAAGACTCAATTTTTGTTTCATCTCCACACGCATCTCCTGGAAAATGGAAAAAGAGAGGCTTATTATTGATAAATTTAAAAGCTCAAAATAAAATGCAGTTAACAAAGTTCTCATGCATCGACAAATCACAATACAACCAACTTGAACTTAAATTACTTTTACCACATTGTGTACAAGCCAACCTCAAATAAAATATTTTACCTCACTGTGGTAAAAGAGGCAATTCATACAGCGAGATTTTACCTACATGTGGTAATTAGGCAAATAGTACAGCAAGATTTTACCTCATTGCTGTAAATTAGGCAACTTACACTGCAAATTTTATCTCACTGTTGTAAATTCTGTATACTGCAAGATTTTACCTCACTGTGGTAAATTAGGTACTGGGAGATTATACCTCACTGCAGTAAATTAGGCAAGTTATACACTACAAGATTGTTTCATAGGTAGGGTAAATTAGGCTAATTTACACTACAAGATAACACCACGCTGTGGTAAAACCAACAAGAAGACAATGACAAGACTTTTCCACAAAACAAAAAGATTCATCTACAGAAACACTGTGGTCCACATGACAGAAAACCGTCAAAAATAAATTTTATCGCAGCTCAATATCATTCTGATCTCCTTCAAATCATCAAAATGATCATAATGTATTTATCTGTTCTGCAATGGCTTAACAACAATTGGTCTGTTTTCCCTCCTTTTCAACCAATCATAAATGATTTTGCAGCAAATTTTATAGGAAAAATTCAGCACTAGGTTCTTTGTCAATTTTTTTAGGAAACAAATCTTACTCATTTTCAAACTTTTGTGCTAATGTCAATTTGTTTCACACCCTTAAAAAATAACTTCGAGTACAGTTATTACTACAAGCATTTGAATATTCATATCTTTATCATTAGTAAAATTGCTATCATTATCATCATCATCACTTCAAATAACCATTGTCAGAAATATATACATCCCCTTTTGGGATGCAGAAGGGGAAATATATATATCCCCTTTTTGCACCGATGCACCCTTTGACCCCTGGGATCAATGTGTTGGTCGGTCAGTATTTGTTGGGGGCATCACACAGTATTATGCATTGAAGGGCCCCACCATCACGATACGACTGAACATTTCATAGACTTTGACTCATATTTGTTGTAGAATATGACATACCTATGATGCATATATTAGGTTGCTTTGAAGCACTATTTGGACACCCCTGTGTCACAACTTGGATGCACATGACCCACATTTGACTCACCCATGCCCAGGGGTCAGAAAGTATGTCTTACAATATAGCTATGTGCTTTAGGTTATTATGACAACTACAACTATAACACTTCCTAATTCTGCTTGAGATTTTGATCATTATGAAATCAACAACTCTTACAAACATCCACGTGACACCAGCAGTTACATCCCCCAACAAACATTAACACAAGTCATTGAGGGCACTTGTTTACTCACCTCAAAGAAAGACTCATATTCATTAACAATATATTCTGACTTAGGTTTATTCTGGCAGTAAACCACGTACATGTGCAGCCTACGTTCCTGTTTGAAAGACAGAGGAGAAGACAAGAATGAATGTTGGCTTATGAGCTGGGGAGGGAGGGCAAATGCCCAGCAGTAGAAATTATCTAGGGTCATGATGCAATTGTTGGGCAAAGTGGAAAGCTTTATTTCAAATAAAAATTCAAAAAACAACTACTTATAATCTACTGCAAAATGCCATTTCTGGCTGTCTAAGAGGTGTCAATTTTTCAAACTTTGCCATATTCTGTGCAAACCAAGAGTAGTCCTGGCTAAGATAGCCTAATTCCTTGTAGGAAAGTATATTAAGCACTGAGAATCCTTCACCTCCAGCTGACAAGGAAGTTTATCTATTATGTAGTTGAATTCAGAGATCCAAACATCATACCATCTCATTTCTGCGTTTTTCTTTTTTTCTTTTTCTTTTTTTTTTTTGGGGGGGGGGGGTGGTTGAGTGTATATGTCATCATTTGCAGAAATTTAGGTACACGATGTTGTGTTTTGGACAGATTGGGCCCTAAAGTAAAGTGGAGCCCATATGCCTATGATTTGGTTGGACAAGGTTTTATGGCTCAATTTCAAACCAATTTGTTGAAGTTGGGCCAGAAATATCAGAAACTGAAATGGAATACTCACATATCTCTTAAAGAGTGGGGCAAGTCTGTCTGGGTCTTCAGCACATTTGTCGATTTCCAATTTAAATGTACTGTTTCGAGAGGAAAGCAAAAATAAAGAATAGCACTTTAAAGACTTTTTCAGATAATGTTGAGACAGTTTAGACACATTGCACACTCACAAATCAGTAACTTACAACTTACAATTGTATAAGAAAAAAATTACTGCTCTTAATGAAATGCACAAGTACTTAAGAAGTTAGTAAGATGAGTTTCAATGGCTCAGTTTTGACCAACTGGTTTTAAGGGAAATATTGTGTTTAAACTGCTCCAACAAAGGGTACAAAGAAAATAACTCAGACACTATCCAACAATTGTCTTTATAATAAACCCCAACAATAGCTACAGCTCTTCAAAATGCTGTGTGCAAGGAGAGCCATGGACCTTGCATCATTTAAAATGTTGAAAGTTTGGGTGAACAAATTATTCTTGAGCAACAAATTACTGAATTTCTATCTGTGGGAAACTTATTTCTTCAAAATAAGGCTATCATACTGCCTTATTTTCGATAATCTATCACCCTGTGTCAATAAATACTTGTTTTAAAAGGATGAACTTTTCTGGCAAAACAAACGCAATATTTCCTTTAAAGTCAGGCTGCGCACTGACTTTTTTCCCGTTGTGGCTCACTACCTTGCTTTCCCCCCATTCCCTTGCTTAAGCTAAGCACCAAGCACAATGACAGTAGATTTCATTTTTTAAGTCTTTGGTACAACCTGACCAGGAGTTGAACTCCAGACCTCCTGGTTGCAAGTAAGATACTCTTACCACTTGACCATGCAGTCAACCATTTTAGGAGTATAAAACCATGGATACCAAACGTATGCATAGCTTCAGGCCATGCTCATTGATGCCAAAACAGAAAATTTCCCAAAACCCACTGGCTTGCGCCGTCGCAGAGCTTTGAAAAGGCAAGTAGGAAGGAGGACTCTCTGGGTGACCTCTGGCAGAGGTCACCCAGAGCCACTGTGCTATTAAAAGCTTGCCAGGGACTTACTGCAGGTAAGTGGGGATTACAAAGTGTAAATAGGAGGTAAGGAGGGGGGAAGTAGATTATCAGTGTCATATAGAAAGGCAAAATGCAACCATTTTTGCATTGGAGTAAAACCTTTTTATGTGTCGTTGATGACAGAACAACTGTGGGCATAATGCTTGACATACGTCAGTTCATCTGTAATTTGTATACTTCAAGAGCATGAGCCAAATGACAAAAGGATCAAGGGATGAATAAAAGAAGTAACGAATGAAAGTACAACTTCCTCATGTATGTAAACCATTTGACATCTAGCATGCCAAACAGAAGAGTTGATTTTGTGATTTCTGTGCAAATATCTCTGTATACATGTAAGAGATTATACTTTGCAGTTAAGTTTTGATTTTTGAAAGATCAGAGGTATGTTTTGTATGGATTACAATGGAACACTGTATGTTAATATTTTATTCTTTGAAGCACCCCAACAGTGACACATGTTGCCAATAGCATGATAAAGATATAAGCTGATAGCGTTGAAGTTAGATGAGGTTTTAGGGCTCAGTTTCTGACCAATTGGTTCCACGTCAGGCTGCTCATACCCTGCAGAATGGATGGTGGATTTCTCACTTTCCAAAACCACCGTCCGCCAAAGCGAACAGGACTGCCTCCAATTTAAGACCAAAAATCCATTACCACAATATGATTTATTCATGTACTCTCTCATGAATCATGCTACTGTTTTTGGGTGTGTGTGCGTACTCATGTGGTCATAAACTGGGAGTCTAGACTGAAACCTGAGATAGCCTATAATTATCATGTTGCATAAACACTGCGCAGTGAGTACTACCAGGACGTGGGAATTTCAATGAAGTACCAACTCTTTGGGTGGTATGGGCCACTACACAGGCCCAGATGTTGCCTTCTTGTGAATATTCACAAACATTCACCCAGTCTCAAGGCCACATATTTATATGAATATCCCAAAAAATTCCTGCAGTGTTCACCTTGGCAGGCCTTAGGGATATGACTGAACAAGGAGCATGCCGTACAGCCGGTAAAGCAGGTAAGGCTGCTTGCTCATGGCTGTTTTCTCAGTTGTGGCTCACTGGCTTGTTTTCCCTATTCAACTGCTTATGGTCAGCACCAAGCACAAAGGCAGTAAGTTCCATATTTATAGTTTTCAGAATGACTCAGATCCAGAGCTGAACTCCAGACCTCCCAGATGCAAGTCAGATGCTCTGACCACTGAACAATACAGTCAGTTTAGAAGAAACATGGCAAAAACTAAGGTAGACAGCATAACTAAAACGATGCATAATAGACATGCAAGAACATATACTCACTCTCTGTGAAATTCAAAAATACGCTCAATGTTGCCAAAAACCATTTTAACTTTTCCATCTTCAAGGTCTGGGGGACGAGATTCTATAGTTTTTACCTTTTCCATGTACCCCTAAAGGAAGAGAAAACAGAGTGAGAGAGATACATTACTGCTAACACTTTCTACCATTTGCAATTTCGTGTCTTTCCACAACCTTTTCACGATAATCATTAATTCATGACTTTTTGTGACCATTCTTGACTCAAAATCTCCTCTCTGATTTTAAAGAACAGATCTGCAGCTAGTTTATGTCAGTCAAGAAGAGATCTTTTCAAAACTTAAAATTCAATGATTTTTCACAAGTTTAGAGCACGCTGACTCTTTTCTGTAACTCTTAATGCTACGTTAATGCATGTCAAAAACTAATGGCTTCTGGGCTTTTTCCATGACCAGTGATTGCTCAGCCTATACAAGCGCATGAATGAATGTCACAGACTTCTATACGGTCAAGGTATACTGTGCTAATGTGAAAGAAAATACAACAATTTTCCTGAAGCACTGGATTAGAAACATCTATTGGATAGAATATTTGGCATTTTATGTTAACTATACATGCATCAATCCTAGAAGTAAATGAGGCATATTTATCCAGGGGCTGAAATGAAGGGGGGGGGGGGGGTAGATTCCCCTTAACAATCTGCAGAGTGAAAAAATAAATTTTTGAAATGGTATTCAACTCCCAGGAGAACTATCACTTCAAGCAACGTTCCTTCCCCCCTTTTCCATGACCCTAGATGTGTCCCTGATACTGGTGGAAGATAAAATTTGACTGCTTAATCAGCCCAACATGACCTTAAGAGTATAGATTTTCTCTTAACTTGATGAAGCTTAGCCAAAACTAAGGGGCCAGCTAGGTGCCACATATAATCTACTGAATCCAGTAAAACTTTGCTTGAAATATCACAGAACCCCTCCTCTCCCTCTCCCCCCCTCCCTTAATAATAAATGCAACCAATTTTACATACCTCTACTACTTTACCAAGGTCATTTACATAATCCTTTTCTGTTTCTACAGTTTCCATTAAAATGTAACTGAAGGAGAAAATGAAAGAGAGAAAAAACATGAAGTTTCAAGTAAAAAGTATGTAAAAAGTTTTTCTTGATCAATCCATTACTTCTAAATTTTATTTTACAAAAAGGAAAGGAAACCATGGTGTGTGGGGTTGAAGAATGACCCATAAACATGCTTGACCAGACAAAAAGCAATCATGAATTAATATTGTCTTAGTGCAAGAAGTCAATATAGGTTTACAATAAATCAGAAACACAATTGTCACATGACCAACTAAGAATCTTAGGGTGTAAATGGAGGGGGTCATTAGGACATCACTGGAAATGATTGAGCAGACAGAGCACAGTCATAAATTTGTGCTGTTCTAACGCAAGAAATCAAGAGGTATGTAATGTTTCAGTGACACAATTGTCATGTGACCAACTAAGAAACCTGGTGTGCAGGAGGAGGGGGGCATAAGGACATGTTTGGAGATGGTTGATAAAACAAAAGAACACAATTATGAATTATTACCTGTTTCAATGTGGGAGATCTAAGGAAGTATTACTTTCCCGTGGGAAGCATTCCTATTTCACAAAATCCCACAAGGAATTCCCATCAGGGTGTCCATGGGGAATCCCATTTTTTTTTACTTTTCTTTGAAGGTAGCTACTTGTTATTCACCCCTCCACCCCATTTCCCCCTCTCCCTGGCCCCTTCCCTGTCCTGTTACATCTGCTTACTTTCTCTTATCAAGAGCAGCTTTCCTCTTAGCTTCCTCAGCATCTATCTCTGGTTCAGCCGCTGCCTCCTTTTGTTCTGGTTTCCCAGCTTGGTCCTCATTGGATACAGCTTCAGCCGTTTTCTCCTCCCCTTGATCATTGGGTTGAGACTCTTTTGAATCTGTCACACCTTCTGTCTTTATTGCATCTTCCTACAAAATGGACACAAAAAAAGAAAATTATACAAAAGATGTTAGAAAGGAAAAATTCAGTCACCTCAATTTGGATAAATTTACTAGACCTATCCTACCGGTGTTGGGAATCATAGAATAATATTTTTTGTCATCATTTGTAAAATTCATTAGGCTTGGTTTACCGTGAACATGAAACACTTCAAGTCCTGAACAATATTAACAAGTTTGATTTATAACTGTTGAGTTGGCTAACATCTAACATGAAGATGTAATTTATAAGCCACAAGTTTCTCCTACATTCATGATTGCTAAGGGTCATGAAGCAACTGCCTTTCCAGGTTCAATTGTTGAATGAGGTGATAGGTTATGTCAGATGGACTTTTATGGCCTAGTTTCTAACTACATGGTTATGTCAAGCCTGCAACAGCCTTTTTCCAGTTGTGGCTCACTGACTTGTTTCCCCTACTCCATTGCTTATGCTGAGCACCAAGCACAATGGCGAAAGGTTCCATTTTTTAAGTCTTCCGTATGGCCCGGCCAGGACTTGAACTCAAAAACTCCTGACCTTCCAACTGCAAGTCTGATGCTCTAATCAGTGTAATCACTGAACCATGCAGTCTGGGTGATAAATCAAACCATGCAATTTCTGGAACAATTTTCCTTTATTCAATGCATGACAAATGTCAACATCATCTTCTTGTAAAGATAAGAGAGACAGTAAAAGGGGCGGACATCATCTTCTTGTAAAGATAAGAGAGACAGTAAAAGGGGCGGGGGTACTTTGAAAGGGCAAGCAGCCTCTGATGAATTTCAAGAGTGGGAACCAGAGGGCTTTTTCTTTAGAAGGGATGGAATGCACTCTGATGGATATAAATATGCTACAGCACTGCAAGTATCAAAACAAATCTTTTTGCAATGTTTGTGAGTGTCTCCCAAGTTACTGATGAGTAAACTAATTCCTTCCAATGACAATATAACCCAATTAGTGCAGAAAATGGCAATCTGCACTTATCTTGCATGCCTTCATTCCACTTCCAATTTCTTCAATTTCGAACCATCACTACCCTTTCAAATGGATCAATGTTCTTTTACTTCATCTTCAAAGCCTCCAGCGCTGCTACCTCAGCCAAGCTGTATGGTCTGCAGCCACGCCTTGTTCCTTTGCTCATTACACTACCAGGATTAACTAAATACTTCTGCAATGTGCTCAGTGGTTAAAGAGCCCATGAAATGACTCAATGACAATGACACTATATCTATCAACAAAAGAAGCATTTCTTTTAAAAAATTCTGCCCCACAAAAGAGAAGTGCTCAAGTGAAATGGTACCCCTTTCAGCACAACAGCTGAAAAATGTAAAAGGTGTAAAAGTGCATTGAACTGAGAATGACATCATCACAGGAACCCAACTTCACAGTGTGTGTATTATAATGTTATGTTTAAGTAACATTTTGCTCACAGATTGCGTAGCACGAGACCGGTACTGGCCAGATAATTTCTGAATTATATCTGAAGAATGTCCCAGTATAAAGCCAAAAATATATCAATCAAAATTTGAAATTCTCACTCCCAATTCCTCGAAAGAGGAATTTTATCATTATTCACTCAAGCTGTCCCACTCATTTTAGGTCTATCAGTTTGAATTTTTGGTTCCAGCAATCTAGTCGATCTATGACTAGACAGCAATTCTTTCAACCAGAAAATGAAAATAGTTCAACTCACATTCAATCAGATTGTTGAATAAGAAGATATCTCACCCAGATTCCTTTGAAAGACATCCCTTCCAAGTAAATTTGTCACAAACATTAATGTGGAAATCATGCAGTAGATCTTGTACTAGCATAGACTTCAAAATGCATGAAGTTGAAATAGTAACTTCATGCCAACTTTTGATAAAAATACAGAATACTTCCTTAAATAACCAAAATATCAGCTAGTCTCCTTTCCCACTATAATCAGTTCCTTTTCTTTGAACCAAGTCAAATTGCAGCATTAGCACATGCATGCAAAACAAAACAGAACTTGTTGGTAGTATTTAAGCCACTGTGCAGAATAGTACACATTATTGCATATGGGCCTGTGAAATGAGAGCATCACTGCTTCCTCCCCAATAAAAATCATAGTTACATAACACTGGAGGTCAAATGGATGCAGTTACATCCCCCAGGAGCCTGAAGTAATTTTTGTGTATATAACCTCTTACCAGGGAACTTCCAAACACTTGTATACCAAACAATTTCCCTGCTAGTTGGCTCAAGGAATATTGAGAAGTCACAAAACTCTATCTGTTGAACAGGATATTCCTTGGTGTAGAAACCCCCTTTTTCACTAGTTTTGTGAAGCAAACATAGGTTTAGGTTTTGTAATGATAATTTGTTGATTATATCAATCATTTTAGGCCATCTATACATGCAAGATTCTGTAACATCAACAGAGCAGGGTATACTCCAAGTGCACTATAGTACACACACTGTGAAGTTGGGTTCCTATGATGATGTCATTCTTGGTTCAATGCAATTTTACATTTTTCAGCTGTTGTGCTGGAAGGGATACCATTTCACTTGAGCATTTCTCTTTTGTGGGGTGGGATTGTTTTAATATAAATGCTATTTTTGTTGATAGATAGTGTCAGAGAATGACCCCAAATCATTGTTACTAAGTCATTTCATGGGTTCTTTAAGTATCACTACAGCTATATACTGCAGCATGGCTGAGGGAGCTGCAGCACGACTTATTTTACACTATGTCTTGACTGAAAACCAAACCAAATATTCTAGACTATGCAGAATTGCACTGAACTCTTACACACGCTATGAGAAGCTTGCCAGGGACTTACTGCGGGTAATTAGAGATGACATATGTAAAGGAGGGGCGATGTAGATATTTTATTCCAGAATTTGATTCCAGGTAAAACCTTCGAGGCACAGCAATGGCTGGCATACAATTTTCTTGATTTCTTGGAAACTTTAGCATGCATGTCAACTGCTTTCACCTAGCTCTTTTGATGTGGAATCTGTACGCCCCAACACTTAAAGGTAAAGCCCATTTTCTCTTACGTCTATACCTACGTACCTATCCAGGTTCTTGATTTTGAGAAGCAACAATAACATGCATAACATTTTAAAAAGCTTGAAAATGTTAGGACCCCCAGGTACTGCTTTCACTAAACTCCCTTATTCATGAATTAATATGCCCCAATATTGTAAGTTACATTCATTCTATATTCCAAAGGATGGTACATTACACAAATGGCCCTTTGCTAAGAAGCAGTACTTAACAGGCATACCACTTGAAGATTTCTTAGAAATGTTGGCACTTTCATCAACTGCTTCCACTAAGCTCTCTTGCTTTGGGATTTCTGAGCCCCAAATTGAGAGGTAGGGAAATGAATTCAGCATCTTAGATCTAGTTTAAGTACGGGGCTTTAAAAGGCAAAAGCCACAAGCACAACAATGACAGTTTCTGGAAATTTACATTACCAAAAACAAATTTTTTTACTTCACAAAACTCCACACGATTGAAAGGTTGGTGTAATTATTATATATATATTGTATCCCCATGGGATAATTTAACTCTAAAGAAGCAGTTTTATTTTGTCTGCACTGGCATGCAGCTTGCAGCTTTAACGTAAAGATATCACGAATTAAATATTTACAGGATGCAGTACACCAACTTCATATTTAAGCTGATTTTGCAGTTTGGTTTGGCTTGGTGTAAATGAGGTTTTACATAAGTTTCTGACCCATTGGTTTAAGTATAGCTCCCAAGTTCTGAGAAGTGGTTCTGATCTGTCCACTGGTGGTCCCCTGCATGGGGAAGGGATATAAGTTGAGGGGGTTTTGAATTTTAGGTGTCTAAATACATAATTGTGTCACTGCTACTCTGCTACTCACAAACTTTCAAAAAATACACCCATGCAAATGATCATTGGTTGTTTATTGTTACCTTTCATTTTTGATGCAGCACAGTTAAGAAACATGCAGCACGTTTGTGGTGAACAACATTATGCAGCCTTGTGAAATACCACAGGCCCGAAATTAAATTTACACAAACACAGCAGCATCATTCATTTTCCATAACAAGGATATTTCAGGAATAAGTTTCTTTCAATGAAATGCATAAAATAACCAACAAGAAGAGTACAAGCTGAATTAATTAAATATTTATGTGGCCCTGATAATGCAAAGAAAAATTCTGTTTGTTAAGTCTTTGGTAGGAGTCCAGCGAGAGACCTGACAGCAAATCGAATGCTCTGAAAACTTGACCATGTAGTTGCCTCTAACTGATTTTCAGGGGCCCCGGAGCCCTTGAAAGTGTTGTTCAACATCAGACCAGTTTGCATACTAAAGGCCAGTAATGGTGGCTGAGTGGACTTAATGGATAAGTTGGATGAAAGGTGATAAGAGCTTAGTGACATTGGGTTTTGTTTCAATTCCTGGCTTAGTCAAAGCAAGGTAGGATCTACGAACATTCTTAAATGTTTCTCTCTTACTGTTACTTCAAAAGAAACTGATTTTGATCCAAATTGCTCTGTTTGCCAGCCACTTGACATGAAGTTATATTTCTAGAGCAAAAGGCTTCTCCTACAAGAGTCAACTGCCCTTTAGAACATGAATTCAAAACCTGATTATTTCATCCAACCTATGGCACTGTTTCAAACTTTTCTGGACCCTATGCCTACAGAACACCTTACTCTTTTGAGAACAGGACCTATCTCATACCTGTGGAGTCTTTGAGCTGTTCCCATTGGTTGTTCCTCCTTCTGCTGCTACATTTAAAATCTTATTTTCTGTTTGAGGTACACCAGGAGTCTAAACGGAAGCAAAATAAAATGGAATTTTTAAGGCTCAGTGGGTATCAAAGGAAAACTCTGACAGAGAAAATTAGACTAGAGCAGCCATGCTCCAGAATATCAATACCTTGCGAATGTTATGAAGGCAAAGTTGCGGATCATCAAATACACTTACTTTATATAATTCTCAGTGTAGGTACACTTTTTTATCACAAGTAAAATAAAAACACTTCATGCTTGATTTAGCAGAGGTGTGAAGCCAAGCTTCTGAGGTCTGGAATTTTAACCATAAAATGTGAACATTGTCAGAATAGGTATCTGGCCTAGCAACCATAGTGCAGTGTGCAAAGAAATGACAGCTTCCTTGACAACTGAATAGCTTTGTCCCTAAAATTTGCCTAAATAACTTAGCAAAACTTAGCAACCATCACCTTTTCCATATCAAAATATACAACTTTATCTGTCCTTAAGTCAAAGAGCATGCTCTCAAACTATAAAAGACACTGACAACAGATCAAGTTACATTCTGTTGCTTTAAAGATATTTCAACCACTGGCTAGTGTAACAATATCTCAATATATGTTATGTACTGAGATAAATATGAAATGGCTTCTTCAAATTATACAGTAGGACAATGGCCTTATTAGATGAGGTTTGCAAATTAGGCTGGAAAACATATTTCCCTGTTCGAAAAAGGTCCGAACATTTCTCTCCAAATGCTAAAGGTTTCCCTGGAAGGATCCTCCCAGGTTCCGAACTTTTTCCAGCCAGACTACAAACTCCCTAAAGACAACCAGCTGTTTCCCTGTGTACTGCCTGTTCCCTAGCCCCTGCATAGACCAAACATATACCTGCTACCTGTCTTTTTATCCTTGTAAAGCCTATAGGTGTATTTTCTCCCCGCCCCCTGCTGTTCATGACTCTGCAATCTATATAAAAGAGATTTTTAACAGTATATCCCTGTATGTATTTGTGGTTTAATCAGAGCTGCCATTTAACAATTCTATTTCACTGACCTGAGGCAGTATTCACAAATACTACTTATAAACTGTCACTGTTACCATGGTGCTAGTTAGTTTTTTGCCAGACAGTTATTGCAGGCAATAATGGTTACACATGTAAATAGGAGGTAATTAGTAAGAGTGAAATAGACCCAGACTTACATAACTTTAATATCTGCCCTAGTTGGATTTCACAGAGGCAACATTTGGGTTTTCTATGAATGCACTACAGTATATTAAAATCCTAAAATACCAGGCTAAGATGTTAGATGAGAGATAATACAAATATTGTCATATCTAGCTCTTGTTTCAAGATAGGTTTGGGCGGCTGTATTATGCAATCAAAAAAGTAATTATGACACTGGAGATTTCTTAAAAAAAAAAAAAAAAAATAACTACAGCATAACAAAAATGTTCAACTTTCAGCACAATCCTGGTCATTTTGTCAAGGCATAGATAAATGAAACTATGGCTACCAAGCTGATGCTCTTAGTAAATATTAATGTAAATATACCAGAGTATGTGCATGACTACACATGAAACATGTATGAAAGGCCGATGAGTTACAAAAAGGTCGCATTTGCATTTTGTGTCCTTCAAAATGACGCTGGAGCTACAAGCAAATTAATGAATTGGTGGGGTGCATATTGGGATTTTTTATCATGCTATCAACCTGTAATTGTTAAAAAGGTTGCAGATTGAATTCTTTTTCTCTCTCTCTCACTCTCAATCTCTGACTTTTTCTTTTTCTTGTTGTAAATGTGAGTCTCTCCTTGAGAACAGCTATGTTGCCATGACAGCAACAATAATAACATCTGAATCCCTGCAGTATTTCACTCTCTGTCATATGTAGCAACTACATGAATGTATCATAACCCTTTGCAACCAATAAGACAATGAATGAAAGAGCTAACTTACAGTAATGTCAGAAAGAGAACTAGGATTTGAGACAGTATACATAAGTTTGCAGGTGGTATATTAGCAAAGAGAAAAGCATGATTTTTGTGTAAGCTTTCCCCAATTTAGCCATAGTAACACTTACAAAAGTGTGCACAATATGAATTTACATGAAACTTTAGAGAACTGAAGGGCATTCAAAACAACAGTCAATGTGATTGGCTTAAAGGCCCTGTTCTCTCACCCCAAACAGTATCAATTCTCCTAACCTTCTAACTGAAGTCCCTCCCACAATTGTCTGAAATTTATCCTCATCCAGACACAATCTCAGTTTATTGCTTCAGGGTGACTATAGAAAAACTCAGTTTATATAATCAAAACACTCTCAGTACCATTCATGCTGTGTAATATAAGCTTTGGCACTCTGCATTGTTTGAATTAGCTGTCAATCAAAGAGCTGCGCCAATTGAGAATTTCGGTACCCGGGCACCAAAATTGATAAAAAAGTTGCAAAAGCAAACATGATTGGCACATGAGCATATGCTGCCACTACACAGAACCTTTACATAAACAATGTATAGTTGGTTTGTGAATTGAAATATGGGTCGATATTTTCACTCAAATGACAACATTCACTACTTTGAGACAATTGGGGGCCTGGCAATAAATGCCTGAGAAGTTTGCAAATATCATCATGTGAACATCCCTATTATATTATTGTACTTAGACACTTCTCGAATTTAGTATTTTCTTTTTTTTTTCTTTTCTTTTTTTTTGGGGGGGGGGAACTGGGGTAGGAGGGGTGGGGGTATTAAACGCACACTGGTGAATCATGTGGATCCAAAAATTTGATTGATTGTCGAAAGAATATCCTTGTAATGAGTGGTTTAAGGGCATGTTCTAGTGGCTTTTTGGCTAATGAAGGTCTTGAATGAAAAAATAAAATGTTCAAGATCATGTCCTCCTAACCCAGTAGCAATACCTTTTTCCTTGCTCAAGATATTACATTTTTAAAATCTGTAATATGTCATAAAAAAGCACTTGCGCGACTTCACAAGGTATATCTTTAATGTTATGTTGTGTGGGCGCACTGGCTCAGATTCCTTCTGCCCTTCTTTACAATTGAATGTCAGGTTTGTCCTTGAAATTTGATACTGTTGGAATGTTTGGTTTTCTTTTCCTGCAGATCTAGCATTACACTAATGTATAGGGTATAGCACACAATGTTGTTAAATATTCCCTGGAGTGGCATCAAAACTAAATTAACTAAACTGAATTAACTAAATGCAATGTCAAATTAATGTGCCACCATGACATCACAGGTTTCCCATAATGCACTACGTGTTCATCTGAGGGCAAAATTGCATCAATTTAAAAATTTGTCATATCTTCTGAAACCTATATATATGCTTTTGAGATGCACTTTTTACCACCTGAATGAAAAAAATTTTCTGCACAATTTAACTTTTGAAGCCAATGAAATAATTTGAAGTCTCTGGCAAATCAAGTGTCACTGGCCGATAACTTTGGCAAAGTGCCAAACCCTAATTAGTTGCAGTTTAAAGTAAGTAGTGTCAACTGGAGACATGCAGGTTTTATTTTGACTTTTTGTGAAATAACACAACAATGTTGTTAAAAAAACATATGCTTAATTACCATATGGTATCTTTCTCCCGTTTCACTCATTTCATACCACAAAATTTTTTCAGGAGATGCAAGGAATGTCATATTTTTATGCAAAATGCACCATAATCCATCCAAAATGCCACAAAAGTCAACTTGCCTTTTGCAAATGCTTTTCATTTTTTTCCTAGGCCTGGGAAACTTAATTAAAATCTAAATGTGGAGAGTTCCTCAACTTAAATGTCAATGCAGCAACGCTGATAACCACTCATATTAGCTACAGCCAACGATAAGTCTGCTGTTCTCTCTACCAATCCCATCTTTTTCGCCATGAAGGCACATGTCATTTCACAGTTCCATCCAATTGAAGTCCAAGGCTATGAAACTCTCTGCTAGAGCTACCAGGGTTTGGTTGTTAATAACTGGTTGCCACAACAAACAGAACAGTGTCCACATCTGTTCTCCTCGGAACAAGGTTTGATAGAATCAGCCAGTAACAGAATACCATTGCGTCTATTACGGGAATGGAGTATCTGGACTGTGATCAAAACTGGCAAACTTAGAATCACAAACAGCGTTTAATTATTTTGAAGCTTTGTTTTGCAACTTTGAGGCATGCCTTGACAATGCACTTCTGGGACTTATCAATTAGCACAGTACAGTCTGTTCCTGGACATATAAATTCGCTACAAGGGCATAGCTTAGGCTGGACAAGGTGGACTGAGAAAATTTGAAGGGAAATTTTTAAGTACTATATGCAGTAGGCCATAGGTTCTGAATGGAGGATAAGGGGTGGGGGGGGGGTGAAAATTCAAAAGAAGCCTTTTTTTTTCTTTACAAAGGAAACTGAGATCACAAAATTTTCAGGCTAATCCTGATTTATTTTTTCCATACTTCACTACAATTGCCAAGTTTTTTTTTTTCCCTTCCTATTATAAAAAAGCAGACCAGGCTTCTTTACGACACAGTTTTGCAGGCTTCTTTACGACACAGTTTTGCAAGGTATACTGGAGAGGAGGGGGAATTCCCAACAGATGTGCTGAGTTATGGTACAGCAATGGCAGTAACAAGCAAAAGAATAAACCCTTATACCTCCTTCCCTCCCTCATATATCAGTACATATGCAAACCTCTCCTTTTTAACACATAGTTTTTGGCAAGGTGTACTGGAGCAGAGGGGGAATTCCCATTTTAGTGAACTGTGTTATGGTGCAGCAATGTCAGTAGCCAGCAAAAGAATTGACCTTTGCCCCTCCCCCCCTTCCTCAGATATGAGAACATATGCATACCTCTTCTTTCTAAAATAGTTTTTGGTAAGGTGTACTGGGGTGAAGGGGAGCTTCCACATTAAGTGTACTGTGTTACAGTGCAGCAATGGCAGTAACAAGCAAAGAAACGGCAGATATCAATATAACATACGTACCTCCTCCTTCACAGGGTTCTGTTCTTGCAAGCCTGTTGATGCCATCTGTTCTGTAAGGATGGGATGGGGTTGAAGTTCCATGGGTGGGGGAAGAGGCACTGCTTCTAGATCCCCCTCGGCCTCTTCTTCGATGGGTGACTGTTTAATACCTTCAGGAATGCTTGTGGACTTGCTTGATGTCGTTGAATCTGGTACACTCTCCTGTGGAAATGGGAGAAAAGTTTGTAAGGGTGAGGAAGTTTTCGGTGATTGAAACATTTTTACGCACCACTATATGTAGGCAGTCCATTCTCTCTGGTTTGCACTTATCTGCATACTGTTTCAGGGTAAGGAGGAATAGAACGAACCTCACAGTTTGCAGAAAAGAATGATCTCCTTGCAAGTTGGCACTTATGGTTCCTGGCGACCCGGCCACACTGTAATTGCCACTCAGAAAATTTTCTCCTCCTTGGTTCAGAAAAGGTGTAGTCAATTCTCACCCCAAACTACAATTTTTTAGCAATCTACAGAAATTCTCAGTTGGCTCGCAACTCTGTGATGGATGGCAAATCCAAAAAAATGCAGTGTAATGGAGCTCGTACCCAGCATTAACTGTAGTGAGAGAGTTTTGGTTACACATTGGGGTCTTGTATACTCACCCTAGCTGAAGGGATAAACTGTGTTTGTGTCTAGATGAGGATGACTTTTGGACAGCTGTGGGGGGGGGGGGGGGGAGTTAAATAAAAATGGGGTGAGATTTGCCCTTTAAATTTGAAGTAGGGGCTGTCTGGGGAGGGGAAAGGATTGTGAAGAGAATACCACAGGAAGTTGTTCAAGGCAAGATCCTCCGGGTAGAAAATTACGCTCGGCAAGGCATGTGCATGTAGGTCGGGGCCAGAAGGTATACAAGAGCACTGTAGCATCCTACACAATTGTACCGCAGTGGCAAGCATGTGATCATGTTGCTGGAAGCATTGTATTTTTACCAACTGTCATAATTGCTATTGAGCCAATTGCTTCAGTACTCCAACCACTAATATTCCCCTTCACTATAAAGTCTAACATTGACCATTTGAAATATTTTGCCACACTTCAAAAATACTGTTTTGGCATCCACCAACCTTATTCATCCCTGTCCCCTTTGGCACCCAGTGCAGCAGCTGGTACACCTTACATACTACACATCAGTGTAAATTTTGTTTACCCGGCACCCATGGCCGTATCTTGCCCACAGATATCTTGTCAAATCAAAGAATGAAAAACCATACGACAATTCTTCATTTGACGATTTCTCTGAAAATGCCATGATACCTACTTTATATATATCCAGAATAGTTCCATATTAGCTCTGCTAAAGGGGTTCATAATATTCCACAAATTTTTCCAAACCTTTTTAAGTTTTCTTCACGTATCAATGGCAAATGGTCAAACTTAGAAAATCCCTGTATCCTACATACAAAGAAATGTTTTATGAGTGAGTGGAGTACTTAACAGCACAATTTGTTTTTCAAAAATTTGTGACCAGACACATTTTCAAATTATGCACTAAGCTGTTACAAGTCAGGACACCACAAAATTAGAAATTTTGACTCATTTTGGATATAACTATTGGATGTACAACTTGACTAATCATGTTGATTATAAGCATTTTTAAATGGTAGTACCCTTTCACACTTTCATCAAGTTATCAATATCAACTCAATGAGCCCCTTTAACATGATCAACCATGAATTCACTTGCAAACTTGAAGACCTTGGACGATACCTTCCTAATTTTGGCCAAAACAATATTTGCTGAAGTTCTTGTTCTATTTTCTCTTTTGAGAATTTTTTTAAATAAACTTGTGTTTACAGCCCAGTTAAATATTTGCCTTATAAGTTGTCTGGCAATGTACATTATAATAAAACACTCGAAACTCTAAAATGTTTCGTTTTCATTTTTCTCTGTGCTGTAACTTTCTGTGGAGTGTGTGGAAAACAAGCAATGCATTAATGAGAATGTTATCCAAGGTCCTCCAAATATCTAAACTATTGTCAGGCAACTGAAAGGAATTCTAAGAATTCTGGAGTTTTGTTTCAAAATCAGGATAAAAATTGGGTTATGGGAAGTACGATATGGATAAATGGCCCAACAACATCCACACATGATCTTTCACAAGGGAGGCCACCCTCCAAGTGAAGGCGGTCTCTATCTCCACTTTGCCATTAGTTTACAGGGATCTAGATGCAGGTAGAACGGGTGAAAAGCAGCAGATGTCAAATTCAAAACTAGGAAACCCATGGTTGATAAAGCAACTGTTAGATTTTACCATTGATGGCAAAACCTAGGGAGATGGAAGGCTGCCTCTAGGGAAATCTGGGTATTTGGATTGAATTATTAGCAACTGGACAGGCCTTTCCTCTTTCTGTACTGGTACATGAAAATAAGGACAATATCGAGGGAAATTTATTTCTCTTCCCTGCAAAGAATTTCCTTACAATCTGCATGATACAGTAATACTGAAAAATGAAGACGGGCTATTACCATCCTCTAAAAATTTATGTATGGATTCTTAAATGGTAATGACTGGTATCACACAAGTATGTACTCTCAGAAATATCCAAGGGTGGGGATCAGGTTTCTTTTTTCACCCAATTTTCCTCCTCTTCCCCCTCTCCTCCCCCCTGTTTCTCTTGATGCTTCTCACATGGTGGGAGAAAGGGGAAGGCATGGCCCTCTTGCCTCCTTCTGCTCACAAATAGTAGTTTGCATCAAAAGAAAGAACAATTAAAGCCTGATCTGGCCTGGACAAGTTCATTTGAAAGTTTAACAAAATGAGGAAAGCATATCATTGCTCCAAAACTTCAGTTTTGACTTAGTGCTACAAATCATTCTACATGAACTGGGTTGCGAAACTGTGTTACACAGGGGCAACGTAAAAATTTTTACCTCGATGCGGCAGCAAGGAAAATGTCTATAGCCCCCCTCTCAATTAATGGTCCTCTACCTTATAGGTACTTGTCATTATTGCCCCATCTCATTAGTCCCCTAAGGATTTCAGGTGACCATGTCCCCTAAATCTAGACCCTTAATCTAATCCTACTGCCTTACTCCCACCCTAACCCATAACACCATCCTACAAACCTAACCCCAAAGAGTTGGGGGACCAGTGAGACAGGGGCCTAATGCCACAAGCGACCAATGAGACTAAATAATGAAACAGGGGACCTATGAGATGGAGAACTAATGATATTAATTAAGCTAATTGGGGGACTAATGAGATGGGGGACTAACGAGATGACTTAGGGTTACTAGAGTGGACCCTCTGCACTACAATGTTGTACCTCGATGCTGCATTACAGCAGTCCAGCAAAAGACAAACTTATGAATAACTACACCTACCTACAAGTTTTGAATGATACAATTTCTTCTGGTCTAATAAAATTGAGAAAATGTATGCACAATTTATTTAAATAACTAACAATTATGCACAGAATTCTGGTGGTCCATTCTAGGGGTGAATCATACTTTCTTAAAAATCTTGAAAATCTACATGTACAGTAAGCAAAACTGATCGAGATTAATTGCTAGTCCTAGCTGACTTTTAAACCAAAATTGTGGGGATTAAAGGTACTTCAAGTCAAAAAATTAAAAAATATGTATAAAAGAGCATGAAAAATGAATTCTAACAGTCCAACTCCCATCTCCATATGACATTCCTGAGCTGAGATATAAAATGTTGAAGTTTATTAACTCAACTTAAAATGGTGTATTGCACAATAATTTGTGATGTCATTGTTGTACAACTCAAATTACGATCTTTTTATTTCTTTGTTTTTCTGAAAGTTACTGTACCTTGTACCAAGGTGTGAAAGCACTCTAATGGGGTGATGTAATTAATTAAGCCCTTTCTGCGCAGCATGCTGAGCAAAAAAAAAGGAAGTGTTCAAGGTCATAAAAACATTTTTAATTTTAAAGGTAAACAAAGTGAGTTATACAACAAGAGAGTAACAAATTATTCTGCAATGGACCAATTTGTTTTAACTGAATAAACTTCAACATTTCATATCTCAGCTCAGGAATGTCCTCTGAAGATGGGAGTTGGACTGCTAGAATTCTTTTTCTATGTTCTTAATAATATATTTTTGAATTTTTTTGACCTGAGGTACACTTTCAGAACAACACAAAAGAATTGTCAAACTATGTAATTGTCATCATGACACTAATCTCTATGAACCTTTTACATCTTAGAAGGTTGAACAATGTACATTCAACTGAAGCACAGGGCCAATATAGACAAATTCGGACAGCAAGTGATGGTCTGATTTCAGTCGGACATTACTGGGGTCCATCACATTTTCATTTTTCAATTTCCTTGTTTACCAGTATCATGGATGGTTGTACACTAAATTTTACCTTGATTCCTTCAATTGTACTAAATACAAGGGTTTGAAATTCATAAAGTCAATAAGTGAAGATGATTATAAGGCTGATGGACCCTACTAATGGCTGCCTACAGTCACTAAACACAAGTGCTGATCGGATTTGTTTATATCTTTCAGCACAATGCCTACTGTATCTCTACAATATGGGAAATGGAAATATTTCCTATGATACCTTCACATCTTCTCTTACTTGCCGAAAAAAAAATAATTTTTTTCACCATATTGACAGAAAATTGGTACAAGCATAGATCTGGCATGATAAAAGACAAATTGAGGAATTAGTCTGATTGGAAAGAGGAAACCACAATTTTACCCAAAACATTATCAAATGTGACTTAAAAATAGTTATCTGAAAGAGACTGCATGCATGGCAACAGGCCTTTAGCTGGGGAATTAATTGTGAAAATGGCAGTTGTTACTATTAGATGAGGTGTTATGGATTGGTTTGTAACGAATCCGTTAAAGTCAGGCCAGAATGCAGCCTTTTCCCCCGATTGTAGTTGTTGCATGAAGTTGAAAAAATGTTGCATTAAGTGCTTTCTTCACTTTATTTGCTGGTCCTTTTACCACCACTTTTCTATGGGCTTTTTCTAAAGCCTTCACTTATAACGGGAAGTTTCCAGACTGTTCAATATTATCCAGTTGGACATTAAAGTGGTCTACTTTTGAAACACAGTGACTTCAATCTACGTTTTCAATATTTTTGAAGAAAATGTTACAATTTCAACATTTCACAAGTTTACTATTGCAACATTGTACAAGCACATTTGTGAGAATTTGACTGCAAAGTCACAACAAAATGACCACTTAACAAAAGAAACTAATATGACGAGTGCGGCTCGGTTACTTGCCGTTTGGTCTACCCCCGGAAAATAAAACGATATTCCGTATGTCACATGATCAACGAAGACACCAAATCTGCCTTTGCTATCTCCGAAACACAAAACTGAGACACCAAATCACATGATTTTGTGTTTTCAGAGATAGCGAAGGCACATTTGGTGTCTTCGTTGATCACGTCACACCCGGAATATCATTTCTTTTTCCGGGGGTAGACCAAACAGCAGGTAAACAAGCCGCAGGCGTAATGAAATGCCAAAAGTTGGCTTTTATTGGCAGGTGACACATAACTGTGCCCACTACAATTTGAAACTTTGAATGAAAAATGTGACAAACATTTATGTTGGTAACATATTCCTTGCGAATCTGAATGCAAATTTTACCTGAATTTCCATAAACAAGAACCATCAAGTATCTCTCCAACATATCACAAATTAATTTTAACTATAGCCAAACTAAACATCTCAGTTTAACCTTAAGTAAGTGAGGATTTTTATGTCTTAACTCATCACCTTCTAGCTTTATCTAACAACACTCACATTTTTTTCAGTTGTGAGGCACTGGACTATTTTCTCCATTCTGTTTCTTATATGGAGCATCACACAGAATAACAGTAGGTTTCCTTCTAGCTTATTATCTAATGACACCTACATTTTTTTTCAGTTGTGAGGTACTGGACTATTTCCCCTATTCTGTTTCCTATGTGGAGGATCACAAACAATGGCAGTAGGTTTCAACTTAGCATGCATACAACTGTATATTCAGCCCAAGGACAAATTCATACTTCACACATACATCTACGACCCTATCAATGCACAAGGAAAAATTGATGGATTTTATGGTGAGCCTTAAGATGAACTGTTGTCTCAGTCTCAACCCTCTTTACTGACACACAGCAATTGTACATTTACCTATACACAGCAATCCCTAGTTATAAAGAGCAAATGCCATAGCAAATGTCACTAAGGTATGCCGCGATGAATGTCATTAAGTCACGAATGTAGAGGGATACAAAATCTGTCGATACTTATCAGAGAGTCTAAAATATTTCCATGTTTTGATCGCAAATGTCACCAGAAGCTGAAAGAATAATCACAGCCCTTCTGACGGCTGAAGTCCATTTCTATTCTGAATTGCGGAAACATTCCTCTTAAATTATCTATTAGTGGCTCATAAGTACTGTGCAGCCACCAAAATTTAATAACCAATCACTGTACTCAAGAAATATGATGAATTTATTTCGAGTGTCATATTTTTGAGTTGACAAATTTTGGCCTTCACAATTAAATCAAAAGGAAAGTCTTTTATAGCAATCATTTTATCAAGTGAACACAATATACCTAGCACGTTGTAACATGACAAGATTAAATTGTGTCGACTGTTCTGATGTTAAGATAAGCAGTGTCTAAATGAAAGGGATGCGGAGCCCTAACACCCTAAATCACCTATCAAAGTGATGAACTGTAGCTAGGGGAAGAGTAGCTGCCTGTTTCAAGTATTTTGGGTGACAAATGCAGAAATAAAGCCTTTCAAAATCAACTAAGGGGTACGGGGGGGGGGGGCAATGTCAGTGATCCCAGGGTTCAATGTTCCCATGGTTCAATGTCCTCAGGCTCAAAACATTGAACACATTGCTGGGAACATCAAACCCTGGGGGTAAAGGACCTTAGCATGAAAATGGGGAAAATTGGACCTTAGGAAGATTGAACCCAGAGGACATCAAGTTGACCCCATACAGGGTCCCAATTCAGGGCTCCAACCATTTTTGGTCCCTTGTTGGGGATTCAGGGATGCAGCCAATCTGGAGTACGTCTTACAGACATCAATAGCTGGGTGGGGGGGGGAGAGTTTGATACTTTCAATATTTTGAATTATTTTGAATAACAAAATATTGGAGTGACAGGTTTCCCCATGAATGTCACCAGTGCTGTTAAGTGTTTACCTTGCCTTTCCTCTTTCATCTCCTTTATGGCATACTGATGAGCGGCCAAAACCTAAATTTGAAGACCACATAGTGGCAAATTAATTGAGAGACTTTTGCTCAATTAATGTTAAATCATTTCTGATGCTTAAATTTGTAGAAATGAAAATGTATTAAAATGTCACCAATGAAACAATATCATCTATATAAACTATTTCAGATTCTTGGGCGGATGGAGTGTTATAGAATATGCCCTTCATGCTGTGACATTGCTTCTTGAGAAAGCAACATAGACATCCCAGTAGATTACAAAGGTGTGGGGAATAACTGACATCTGAGTTTGTTACATGATCTGTGCCCTCAAATGAACTATGCTTTCACTGTGTTCACGCTGTGAGAAAAGCAATTAACACATGCTGACTGACCTGTTAGCTAACCCCAAATGTTACGTAACTTGTAGTGTATTTTAATATATCTGTTAATGTCAATCAATTAGTCAGATCTGAAATGTGCATATATCAAGCATGCCTGTGGTGAGCTTCATTTCCTCCTTAAAGCAAAAAGATGTAATCAGGCAGAGAAGGGGGGGGGGGGTGTACCAAAAAGTAAGAAGGAATGTTTCATCATGTTGGTATTCCATGCCTGACATATGAGTGGACTTAAGGGAGAGGCATGAAATGGCTTGGAACTTCACTTGAACATTACTTTTTTGCCTGACACTATATAACACATTCACGTTGGTGTGTCATTAAATCTTATCCATTGAAGTTAGTTCGATGGAGTTTATGGCCCAGCTTCCATCCAACTGGTTCAATTAGCCAGCCACAGCCTTTTTCAGTTGTGGCTTGATGGTTCCTAACAATAGAAACTATCAACTTGGAACAATATATGGGGAAAGTAAATTTTACTCAGACTTAGGGGAAACAATATTTTGTACACATTTCCCCCAAAAAATCTGATGGTATGAATAGGCCTTATGTACTGCAGAAGTGGAAGTATGAAGAAATTTGAAGTTGAAATTTGAGGAATATTACATGGGAAATTTAATTCATATGAAAAATATATTTCGTACACAGGGAAAAATGTGGCAGAATGTATGATGCATGGTGAAATGAAACATTTTTGGAAGAAATTGGACAGTATACCATTTACAATGAAAGACAATAGTATAAGACAAAAATTGACATCATTCAGGAGAAATATAAAAAAAAGTAAAAACTGTCCCTACTACTCGTTCCCCTTATTTACCCAAAAAGCAGGGCAGATGCAACAGCATATTAGAAATGTTCACCCTGCATGAATAATTGCAGCCCATGGTACCACAAAACATATGGAGTTGGTTCATGAAATTTACCAAACTTTTCCCAACCCTTTAGAGTTTTCTTCATATACTAGTGACAAATGGATAAGCTTAGACAATCCCCATTGACCCACACACAAATGTTCCACTTGACTCAGTTTTTGATTCAATTTGCTTTTTAATAATTTATGACCACAAATTTTAACAACTTATGCACGAAACTGTTACAAGGGAGGATAAGAACAATTTCAAAATTTTAATTTATTCGTTTACGTTTTTGGATGCGATACTTGATCAATAACATAAAATTATGTTATTAATAAGCATTGTCATGCAGTAAAGTAACGTAGTTGCAACAGACACTCTCATTAAAGCAGCTCATCGAGTTGGTTCATGAAATTCAACAAATTTTTCCAAACTTAATAAAGTTTTCTTCACATACCAATGACAAATGGTCCAACTTAGGCAATCCTAATATCCTTTGTGCAAATAACTGTTGTATGAGTGAGGACTTAATGACTAAATTTGGTTTGCCAAAATTCCTGGCCAGAAACTTTTTCAAATTATGCATAAAACCGTCACAAACAAGTGAGGACACCAAAAACTTCAAAATTTTCAACTTTAGCAGTAACTACTGGATATGAAATTTTAGTCATTATACTAAATATAAGCATTTTCATTTGTTAGTGACCCTTTAAAACTCTCATTAAAGGTAAAGAGCAGTCCTCCAAAACTTATTTCGATGAAAAAGCTATTTAACACAATTTTCATCTTATTTCTTCTTATAGTATATTCCGCATTTGAAGAAAAAAAACATGTCACATGACTCCCAACAGATAATCATGAAACTGGACAGTCTACTACACTTCTTCAATTTGGGATGACTGCTCCTGCCCTTTAAGTCATTGATATCAACTCAATGAGCCCCTTCAAAAATTATAATATCCACTTAATATGCCTCTTGAACTACAATATTTGTTTCCTAGCCACATCTAATAATTTAGTGTTCAAAATTTGCTTAACAATTGTACAGAACTTTCCGCCCTCCTCAAAATCATTAAAAATGCTTCATTTTACGTACAAAATCTCCTACAAATTTTTGCATTTGTAGAGCAATTTGTCCATTTTGTGTAGCAAAATAAGATGCTAGCTAAACCCCATAAAATATTTTCTATTCTATAATTTTATCACCAACCTCTTCCTTTGAAACTGTTGTCTTGTCGACTTCTGTGTTATCTTTATCTTCCTCGTCTTCTGGAAACTGAAAGAATGAAAAATGACAAGATGAAATTGCAATCACATTCAACAAGTCCAAGTGCAGCTGGTGTTTGATACTCTAACAAGCCACTCTTCTTTAGTTACAGTTCTTGCCTCCGATTCACTGTGGGATAAGCTTCACAGAGACAGACCTTTTTATAAAACTTCTCAGGCCGTTTCTACTCCATTGTTCCAATTCACAGAAAAAAATTTAATTTTTCCTAGCCATCTGTCACAATACTAAAATACTGTTCTGATGAAAACTGAATGTCTAAAGGGTGACACCACCTCCTGAGTTTCCAATCACAAAATGATCGTATCTTAGTACGGTAAAAAGTGAATTTTTAAGTAACATTCATGATGATGATTCCAGTGTAGGACTACATTAGGAGGAATGACATCACTACGTTACCATGCTAACAGGTATACAGATGTAACATCTTTCAGTTTTTCTCCAGCTAGCCTGTAGTATCAGCTCTGATTGGTCTATAGTATTCATCACTTCCTACATTGTACAAGACTGTATACACACACAGCTCTAAGCCTACTTTAGCTACATGTGTTTTGTCAATGTTAACAAATATAGCTTGTCTCATTGTTACCCCTTACACCTCATATAAACAAAATAGCACGAAATATGCAGAGGTCATATTTCAAACCATCACAGTTGAACCCTACAAATTGACAATTGGCCTGAGGGGTTGGGGTGAGAAGACTTGATCACATAGCTGTTTCCAATCATAATACATGTCAGTATCTGAATAACTTTTTCAAGAAAACTGAACCATAAATGGCCATTTTGAATGAGAAAAGAGAGAACTGAACCCAATTCGAAACCCTACAGCAGACTTTCCTCAATTAACTTTGCTGAAGCACCACATCCATTTTTTTCCTGGTTCAATGCACCCCTGGAGAAGAGGGTTTCCCCTTTTGAAAACCTTTGCGTTTCGTCAGGGCTTTAGATGCAAATTGGTGCCTAGTTTTGTTGCATTTTCTGATGAACATTTATCACCAAATTTGTTTCTACACTTCAGTTCTTGGCAACCAATTCATGTCGGCATACTTGTGCCATCTGAATTTTTAAGGACTTTTTTCCCACCCCTTTTTTTTTACTTTCACAACCATTTTTCTGGGCTAGTGTGTGGTTAAGGTTTGAATGATCAGTGTGTCTCTTCAAACTTTTCCTCTTCCTAAAACCCCTAAATCCCGCGACTGACTTCGGAGGTGGGGGCCTGTTCCCTACATAGGTCAAACCTCCCTCCCTGCATCAATGTTGAAGTTTCAGGATGATTTGGGCTGTACCAAAATTGAACTGGAGAGTGGGGGGATGATGATCCCATTCATCACTTGTTTTGCTTGCTTTTTCCCATCATTTTTGCTGAGCATTATGTCTAAGTTTCAAACAAATTCCAGCCAACACTAGTTGAAGGAAAGTGTGATGTGTTTTGCAAGTTTCAAACAAATCCCAAATTGAAGGAAAGTGTGGTGTATTTTGCAATTTTTCCCCAAATGGACTGCAGGGCCCATCTTGGGCCTTAGATTCAAATTCCTCAGCACCCCAATAGAACCACCACCTGAGTGTCATTATTATGACACACCATCAACAGAGTACAACGAAAAAATTTGTCGGAGAGGAAGCACTTAGCAGAAATTCGTGAAATGGACCATAGGGCCCATACGGGACCTTGGACCAAAAATTCCTGAGCACCCTGTATTGCCCACTACCCCAAGGAAACTGAGTTCAAGTTTTGAAGCAACCCATAGAAGTGGTAGGAGAGGCATTTTGAAAAATTGCTAACAGAGGCCGTGTTCCCACTTGATCCCCCCATGCTGATCGCCCCAAGCTCAATGAACTGGAAAATTTTGTGACCAAGAGCATGAGTGTTCCCATTTGATTGCCTCTGTGAGATCTGATCCCCTCCTGCAGTTCAAGTAACAGGAAGTTGTTTCATTGAAACTATGTGTGCAGGTCAGGTTTGTTTTTACAAGTTTGTGTGGCGTGAGGAGCTTTGCTGCGGAAGTATGTCATTGATCTCGGGTCACCTTGATCCCGTTTTTGTTCCCACTTGTTTTCTTGATCGCCTGCGCGCGGTCTGATCCTCCCCGAAGGAACAATCAAGCTCTCGGGACCTGATCCGGGGAACAAGAGCGTTCCCATTGCGAACTGATCTACTGTCAGGGGTCTGAACCGGATCTGATCCCCTGGTCGTTCTCAAGTGGGAACACACTCAGATAGGTAGATAGATGCCCTGTCATCACAAAAGCTCACACCAGCTGGTATATGAGCTAATACTTCTGCCCTTGAACCAAATGCAAGGCAAGTGAGCTTCTGCCTCTACAATACATGCCACCCAGTATGAGAATCCCTTATAAGCATGGACATAAAATACATAGCATTGATTTATTTCATTGGCATAACTTAAAGTTTCAAAACAGGAGGCACAAGGTAAAATTGATCTTGCTGTACTTGATGGTTGTTATAAGTGAAACTTTGCTATTGGAAGAAGGCTAAAATGCAAAATGGTACCATAGATCTATTCAATACTTTGCTTAATGAGCAATACGTTGCCTCAATTGATGATGTAGTTAGCTTAATGACAGATAACGTCTCACAGCTCAGTTTCTAACCAATTTTTTTACAGGCCCAATTCTCTCACCTCAAGCAGAACCAATTCTCCTAACCTTATTACTTACGCCCCTCCTCCCACAATTGTCTGAAATTCATCCTCATCCAGACTCAGTTTTTTGCTTCAGGGTGAGTATAAAAAAGCTCAATGTGTAAAACCAAAACACTCTTGGGGCAGTTCATGCTGTGTAATAGAAGCTTTAGTTCTCTGCATTGTTTGAAGTAGCTGTCAATCAAAGAACTGAGCAAATTGAAAATTGTGGTAGACCCCTACAAGAATTATAGTTTGGGATGAGGGGAATGGTCCTTTAAAGTAGACCAGACATAGCCTTTTTCCAGTTGTGGCTCATTGGCTTGTTTTCAATGCTCCATTGCTGCTACTGAGCACCAAGAACAATGGCAAAAAGGTTCCTGTTTTTAAAGGGCAAGAGCAGTCACCCCCAAACTAAGTATCGTAGTACACTGTCCTGTTTCATGATTGGCCATTGACAGTCACGTGAATTAAACACTTTATTCTCCACAAATGTGAAATTTACAAGAAATAACTGTTTGATTTACTTTGAATATGCAATATGAAGTCATTACATATGATTAAAGATACTTTGGAGAGAAATATGAAGGAAATTGTTATATTTAGCTGTTACTTCAAAATAAGTTGGTGGGGCCTGCTCTTGACTTTTCAAGTCTTTGGTGTGACCCTGCAAGGAGCTAGACCTCCAGATCATTACACCTCCAGGCTGCAAGTGGGATGATACTCTATAAACATGTTAAACATATAGTCAGGCTCAGTGTTTTTGCCAACGTTGAAGGGGGTAAGAAAGATTTGTCCCCCTCCCCTTTCCTGAAGAAGAAGGGCAAAATACTCCCTCTTCATTTCCATAAAAACAAATTAAATGTCAGTTTAACTTGGTCTATTGCAGCTTTGTTTAACACTCTTTACAATACACATCATAGGGTGTCTTAAAACATCTTTTTAAAGTCTCCATGAACGCACCTGTAATGTTGACCAAGGGCAAAATCAATTTGGACTAGGAGTTTGGCAGTAAAAACTGACATTTGGACAAACACTAGTCATGCTGTACAAATTAACGTAAAAATCCTTATACAAAGATTAAACCAAAAACAATAAGCCCCAATAAAGTATCAGTTTAGGATACTTCATAGCAAAAAAAATTCTGTCCAAATTACAAAAGTGATGAAGTAAAGCTTTTTGTCCTGACCCCTTTGCCTGTCCTTCCCTTTTAACCTAACTTCTGGTTTTTTCATAAAAAATTAATGCTTCCACACCCAGCAGACGAACAAAATTACTTCAGTAATCATAAACAAATCTACCCTTATCTTCCCAAAAATTTATAAAAAAATATAAATATCACCAACAAATGCATGAACTATGACAAATCAGTTTTCCTATGAAACATAAATAAACCAAGACTTCATCTTGAAAAAGCAGCTTTTCAGCAGACATTATTCTGAAAATATCTGATTCATAGTCAACAACAAGAATTTTCTCCTTCTTGACATTTATATGTTAGGACGACTAAAAGAGAAATTAATTCTAACAGATTATTCCAAGACATCATAAACTCGTTTGTTGCGTTATCTTCAGCTGAAGACCAAGACCCTTGTTGAGTGCCTCCATTTTGTCTAAACCCTGACGTCAACAAGAGAAACGAGCAATCAGCCTCAACGCTATTGATTTGCTTAGAGCTTCCTCTTTCTATGGAAGGGACATTCCATCGAAAGCTTATTCTGCATAATAACCAATGCAACACACGCAAACCAGTCAAAGTGTGCTAGAAATCCAATGAAGCTGTATAACTCAGTTCAACGGCCAAATGAATTGCTTTTTGAGACATTCATTAGAATATTTTTTTTCTCCATCTTCAAGGCAGGGGAAAAGGTCAAGGTTTGCCCCAGATATTTCTGTTATCTTATAATAAGGATGCTTTACTTTTGAGATTCGTTTCTACAACTTTCATCTTTCATTGGGATATTTCACTTTGGTCAATTTCAGGCAAGCGTTAAATAAATGACAAACCATCAATGATTACGGATATAGCAGTGATAAAGATATCATCAAAAGCAGCACTGGACATACAGAGAGACATATGTTTATAAAGTATAGTACTACTTTATTGACCAATCAACAGAAAATAGCCTTTAGGTATTATTTTCAGTGATATATGCATAGCAGCAATGATGTCACCCATGACCTTCAAAGTTTTGAAAGAGAAAACAATATATAGACTGAGAACTCCTGAGCATACATGCTGTTCATGTATGCTTGTACTTCAATCTGCCAGGATATTGGGCACTTGATAAGAAGTAAATATTTCAGCAGCCAATGCACTTAAACAGCTTTTCATAAGTCATCTAAAAACAACTTTGAGTACATAATAAGAAATTATGTAACGTCTATTGTGCATGTGTATTCAAATGAATCAATTCAAATTTTCATACTTTGATCAATATAATTCTTAATTTTTCTGAAATATTTTGCAGTATTTCAATTATTTAAATGCTTGGGTTATACTCTACTGTAACATTGAACATACCATTAATGGGCAGGGTATATCACACTGCAGCAGGGGCATCCATCCTGGAAGAGGGTGGCAATTGTCCCCCCAGTGAAAATATTGTTGGGGCAACATTAGTATTTTGCCCCCAATAATTCATGCAGATTAAAAAAAAAAACAGGCACAGAAAACAAAACGTAACATTGTGGAACACAGATGACTTCAAGAAATGTCTCCATCATTGAGCCTACTTATGTAATAGTATACTCTATTTAAAATGCATGTTTTGTGTATGTGTGTGTCAATGTGGGTATGCATGCAGGTTTGTTTGTGCGCATATATGTGTGCGTACCCGTGTTTGTTTTCTTTCATTGTTAATTAGGGCTCCAGTCCGGAATATTGGTCCAGGGTTCCAGGCTCCCCCCACCCCCCCCCCATCCAAAATCCTGAAAGATGTCCCTGTACTGCAGTATGTCATGTCTTAGGATATCAAACTGATCATTTCATACACTTTTAAAGATGAACATTTACATTTAGGTCAATAAGTCAGTTAGATAGAGTTTTACAGTCCAGTTTCCAACCTATTGGGTGAAGTCGAGCGGGCCATGGCCTTTTTTCTAGTTGTGGCTCACTGGCTTGTTTTCCCTTCTCCATTGCTTACGCGGAGCATCACGCTCAACGGCAGTAGGTTCCATTTTTTTTTTTAGAGTCTTTGGTGTGACTCGACCTAGGAATAGAACCCTGCATGGCCTTCCCCGTGAGAGGTGGATGCTCTTACCATTAGACCAAACATGCGGCCATTTACATTTAGGAGTGAAAAAGAGTATTCGGCGAAAGAGTAGGCGGCTAAAACCAGATATTAGTTACAGGGCCGGATTAACTATTTTTGGCTGAGAAAATTCTCTCAAAACTGAGAAATTTCCTAACTTTTAAAACATCATATGCCACAATTTCCAGAAGGCTGCAGAACCTCTTGCAACCTACCTTACATATTTATGGAGGAAAATACAATGAACACTCTCAAAGGGTTGTCAATGTCATGCTGCCCTAACTGAAGGCTGCTCTAGCTGAAGTATTTTTTGCCTGTTGAAATGCAATACATCCATTAAGTTGGCGACTAGAGTCAAGTTTTCTGAGTCACAGACTTGACTAAGATAACACTGATTTGCGTGATTTGTCCAAGAATGTATCTTTTTAGATGGAAATTAAACCAGATGAAGTGTATTTTTCAATACATGGATGTACTGTCTTCATCACTACAAGAGCAAAACTCCACACAATTTTGAGGAGCTAGGAAACATTTGGAGGGTGGGGGTAGGGGGCAGGGAGGGGGAGTGAGAGACTTAAACCCCCTTAACATTCCTGTAGAATAACCTATGGTTTTTCCAATGAAACTGTCAACAAAGACTGACCATAATAGGAGGAAGGGGGTGAGTTAATCAGTTCTTAAATGCATAAGAGATTAAACTTTTTGAAAGGTTTAATTTAATACCAGGACTTGATCTTTTAATCTCCAGTGACAGCATGTTAGTCTCCTGGTAAGTTTCTACATGCAAAAGTAAGCCTTGAGTTGCATAAGGTTTAGAAACCTTGCTCTTTGGTTTCCCACTCTCTCTCCTCCAAATTCAATGCAGCGGAGGTCAATCAGAAATGAAAAAGTCACACACCTATGACCCAATTCTTCTATGGGACAAAATTATTAATTAATCCCTTGATACCTTATACCTTGTCAATTTTTGGCTCTAGAGTAGAATAGTAAACTTTGGACAATTCTTTTAGCTGGCGCATGCCGTCAGCAAATCAACGAGATGACAAACCTTTGGTTTAATTATTACTTTAACCTTCAAGAATTGTGAGGAAAAAATTGAGATGACAAAACAATTGCAGTTATAAATTGAAAGTCAAAGCTCTTGAGATGATTTTACAACTCGTCATAACTTACGTCATCTCTTCTCGTGTGCGCAAACTGTGTAGCTTACATATTACTTGTACTAATGATGTGTCCAAAATAGCTATTTAATTTGATAGTTTGGTTCAGAAGTCTTGCTGGGGTACATTTTTTCTCTTTATAGTACTTTATAAAATTTTGCAAAAAAAAAAATTATTGGTTACATTGATAACCTTAAAGGGCCAAACCTCTCACCCCCAAACTACAATTTTGGTACCCGGATTCCTAAATTCTCTATTGGCTCAGCTATTTGATTGACAGCTAATTCAAGCAATGCAGAGAGCCAAAGCTTACATAACACAGCATGAGACAAGAAGAGTGAAAGTTCACTCTTTAATGAGTGCCTACAGGGATCACTCTTATAATTTTATAAGAGTGGTCCCTGGAAGCACTCCCTCAAGAGGCAAGATTCGCTCTTTAAGAATAAATTTCACTCCTCTTAGGGAGAATTTCATCTCTTTTGGTGTGAACAGTAGAACTTTCACTCTTAAAACAGGTGAAATTTTCACCCTCTTTAATTTGTAGGGTATGCCGCTAAAGTAACACATTTGTGTTGGTCTTTCGTTAAATCTAATCTATAACTTACAGTGTACTGTCATATATGTATAGTGTGATAGGTCAGTTTACCTTGGTTTACAGCAATGAAACTGAGTAACAATTCAACTTTTAACTAACACATAACATGTAAAAATGGAAGGTCGACCGTGACTCAAGAACACCTCACACTTCACACAATAAAATGTACTTGCCACAAGGCAGGAGCCAGGTCAGTCCTCATGACAATTGCATTACCTCAGTTCTAAAGTTAGCTTTTTTGCATCATTCTCACTTTTAAGTCTGACATCATTAATATATATAAGAAAGTGTAATTACCTGAGTTTTATACAAATCATCTTTTATTTCAACTGAAACTCATGCCCTTGTAACATGAAATAAGCAAAAAAGAACAAAAGTTCCTTTCCTGAAAATTGATTCCATAAATGCAACACATTCCTTTTAAAATACTTCCACAAAATATTTTTAAGCAATTGTCCTGTCTAATTTATCCTAAAAGTCCTTTAAGTTATACACATACTCACTTACATCAACTGCTAAAATGATAAAATTTGTGTATAATTCCGTCAATGTTTTTCTTCCTATGACAAAGCTTACTACAAAAGCAAATACATAGTTCCTTGAAAATTCAGAAACCACGTCATCATGCCACAATCCTGATTTGTATTAGATAAAATTTCTACTTCCACTCTTTGTCCCGGAATACCTAAGTAACTTCGGAAGACTGCAACATTTTTTTTACTATTTCGAGCCAAATTCTTACAAAAAAGGTCTATTAACACCGACTGAAATTTTACATAAAATTTGTATTAATTACCACAAATCATCTGGAGATCGAAGGTATTAAATATGAAATACTTACAGAGACTTCTTGGAACCCTTTGCTAGTGCGACAAGTTTCTGGTTTGTTGGTCCCAAGTTTGAGTGGGTTGGTCAACCACTTCCTAAAAGAAAAAAGTTAATTGTAGGTGGCAGATTAATTCAACATTTTATCAATATTTTACTGATATCATCCCACATACAAAACTAGAGCAACACTTTAAGTGGTATGATCAAATGACAAACAAAATTTGCAAATTGTCCATGAGAACTTCTGATGACACTTTCACCTCTCTGCATATTTTGGGGGTTGCCCTGTGGGATGACATCATCTACTGTGTTAATACAAGCTCTGTGAGACAGTTATTGCAGGTAATTTGGAAACTAGATATAGCTAGACAGTAAGTTACTCAACAGAACAACAGAGCAGACATATGGGATAAAAGAACGTACCCCACAACTTATCTTTTGTATGAACCCTAAAAGTTCACACCAAGTTCACAGCAACAGAATACATCTGCATGGGATTGAGTTACAGTACTTATGTGAAATCCTCATTAAAGAACTGGTGGCATAAGTGGGATTAGGGCTACAGGACCAATGTATGTTATGTTGGTATCGTTTCAGGTTAGTGATCTGGTAGCGCTAGTGGGACTAAGGTAACAAAAGCAAAACCAAAGTTTATAATGTTTTGCTTTATTCAAACATGGTGAGATATTACCAGTGTACACCTTTTAGGATCTTCCTTTAATCTGACCCTCTTTCCAATGCTTCATACCTAAAAAGTGGGCCAGTCATAAGACTGGCATTTTCCCAAGTATTGAGGCAAATGTGCAAGTTTCACAAAGATGAATTATGAGCCAGAGTGTGTAGGGTATGTTTCACTGTCTTAACTCCATGTTCAGTACCTACATTGCTGCATAACAGATGTTGCCAAACAGTGAAACTGGGAAATCTGGCTAGATAATTGTCCACTTCTTGTTTTGAGGCATATTTCACCTTCGACACCATTTTCAACCTTCACCATGTTCATCATTTCCTTACTTAAAGAAGTATACTAATGAGACAATCTCTGCCATGTGTCATTGTTTAGCATGCTATAGCTAAAAAAAAAACATGTTCTGGTGTTCTGGAATTAAAACATAAATTTACAACATCTTCTTTGGAGTTTCAGTAGTCAATAGTAAGATAGACTTTTACAGCCCAGTTTTTATCCAATTGTTTTATTAAAGTCAGGCCAGCTACGGCCATTTTTCCAGTTGCAGCACAAAGCAACTTGTTTTCCACACTGTCTTCCTTATGCTGAGCACCAGTCACAATGGCAGTAGGTTCCATTTTTAAAGTATTTTGTATGCCCCAGCCGAGGGACAAACTCCAGATCTTTGTTAGGGAATCAAAACTAAAGAGTCCAGGACCCCTAATATATTTTTCAAGAATATGATTAAAAAGTTTGAAGGGTCTCTCAATTTTCTCAGGAGTCTCGTAAAAGTATAAGGTCATGCAGATGTAAATATATATTTAATGTACAGATCAGACCCCAAATTTCATGTTTCAAAAGCTAGGCCCACCCTGCACCCCTCTCTCATGTGAAGGATTTTCTGCACCTTGCCCCTTTCACCTCCACTCTGCCCTTTTTCAGTTTTTCTAGTTGAATACCCAACCATAATGTGACAGCTAGACCCCAAAGGGAAAGCACAGCTGAACTTTGTATAGACTAGCATTTAATGCAGTCCTTTGTGTGTGAAGTGCTAGCTAACATCTCAGCACAGTTCTAGAAAGTGATGTCAGTAAAACCCGGGAGCTTCAGGGAGTCTTCCCTGGTAGATGGTGCACAGTAAATTGCACCTGCATAGAAAGCCCTTTGGCTATGTCCCCCCCCCCCGCCTGCCCTGCTTCCATTGAAGCTGGATCGAAGTCTGAAGACTTCAATAACCAAGGGTGTAGGAAAAACCAGCCAGTGAGCCACAACTGGAAAAAAAAAGCTGTGGCCAGCTGGACTTCAACCAGTTGCATGGTTAGAAACTGGGCTGAAAAACTCCATCTCATCTAACTATGGTCTGAGAATAGCTTTTGCTAATCCCTGGCAGTCTGCAGATTACTACTCAACCCAGTGTGCTCTGGCTGAATATTCTGAACAGCCCAGGGACAACAAGCAATCTATACTGATAAAGTTAAATGAGTCTCATCCCATGGCTGTCTCATTAACTTTCCCAGTGGACTGCTTTATGGTCACTGAATGGACTGTGCAGAATACGCAGAAGGAGCACACTAGATATAAAGAAAAGTAATCTGGTGACTGCCAAAGAATAGAAAAAGCTATGCTCCCTAACCATCTAACTAAACCAAGGGTGTCTCCTGGTTGCACAAGATTTAGAGAAAAATATTAGTGTGTGTCTAGCCAGAGATCGTGTGTATCATCAACCAGGATTTTTTCTTGAAGGCATTTTTTCATCATTCCAAACAGTTCCAATTCTCCCAACCTACTTACTTCTAGCCCCTCCACATTTATCTAAAACTCATCTTTATCCAGACACAATCCTAGTTTATTGCTTCATGGCTTGTCCCAGTGGCCATACAAGTCCATAATGTGTAATCAAGACACTCTCAGTGCCCATCCTGTGTAATTTAGCTATGATGCATTGTTTGAATGTGATGCCAATCAAAGAGTTTTGATATATGTATACTGAAACTGTAGTTTCAGGTGACGAATGAGTGCCTTTAAGCCTCCAAGGGGTAAACATGTCTTCGCATCAACCTGAGAAAAAAAAAAACCTGAGGAAATTGGTAGTAAAGGACTGAACCTTGCTTCATGAATGGTTCTAATCAAGGGACAAAATTAATGTACTTGAGTTGTTGAAAGCATGCAGAAAAAGTCCTTGATCTACCTTTTAAACATTTAAGTAATTAATACCCAAGTTTTACTTTCAAAATGAATTGAATGAAAGTTGACAGAACAGGTACAGATCCAAGAGTAGAGGGGAGGAGCTTTTATAGCCTCAACCATCCCTTTTCCCCCACATCAACAATAAAACATACAGGAAATTAGCAGTGCAACTCTCTCACATCCCTGCTTTCTCTTAAGTCAGCCCCCCCCCTTTTGGAATATCTGGATCTGTGCCTGCAGAATGTATTTTTTTAAGCTTTTTCTATTAAAGCAAATTCAATGCTGATGTTTATGCTCTTCCCTTCAAAGGAAAAGTTATTCCTATACATGGAAACAGAAATTCTTAACAGTACATTCCAGATGTGTACAACTTTAGAAAATAACCTATCACCCTTCCTGAAAATGGTCAATCTTTTCACCATGGAAATTGAATCTTCGTTGACAAAAGAAAAAAAAAGAATGGAACTGTGACACAAAAATGCCCAAAAGTGATACTTATCTCAGCTACTCTATGTATGGTAAACAAAACTATAACTGCCTGGCTAAATATCACAAAAATTAGCAGCAATTTGAGAACTGTTTCCTTTACCCCTTTGCTATGCATGGTTTCATTGAAAAACCATAATTTACCATTCCTACATATGTATGGTTTCACCTATGGTTATACAATCGTGTTTTGGACATAAAATAGGCTTGAAGAGGAGGTATTTCAAACATATACATCCTCTTTAGGCATAGTGATGGCCAATGTAGTGGCATCCCATACAAAAACAGTATTTAAACCGTACAAACGTACTGTATACATAATGTTATACATAGCTCAGTATGACGAGATGGAACCCTGTCTGTAGCAAAAGGGTTAACAACCCCATACCAACTTTTTGTTGTTGAGAAATTGTTGATATTGTCCGACTACTTTCAATTGTAAGATGACTCTGAAATTCCTCACTGAGCTGGTACTAGCAGAAAATTTTAGTCTCTGAGTAAGGGGAGGGGTAAATTCAAGGAAAATGTAGTGACTTAAGTCCTCGAACCAGGTGAACAAATACTACAACAAATAAATACACAAGAAACCAGATGAATCTTCCTGTTAAGACTAAAGAAATCCAGTAACTGAAGAACCCCAAACCAAAAGGAATATTCCCTTGCAAAAAAAGGTGAGTCAATTCGTTCCAACTGGCAGGTTTTCACATCATTTTTCCAGGGATTATCACAGGTTTTTGCATGAATACCTGTATCTTCCCTTGACATTAACACAGGTCGATCATTTGCCACAGGTTCGACACAGGTTTGACACAGGTTTTATGTGCAAAATGAGTGGTGATGAAAACAAGGGTTAACAAAGAATTCTAAAACAAAACCTGTGGCTTGATATTAAATGCGTCAAACCTGCGAGTAGAAGGTTCCAAAAACACAGGTTTTCCGCCCAAGAACGTGCGTGATTTCCTTTTGTTTTTTTTCACGCGTGATCACACATGCTGCAGACACAGGTTGACACACCTTTTTTGTAAGGAATGCTTTAGATCTAGTTTACTGTACGCTGTGACTTTCAACATTGTTTCAAACTGAAATAACAACTTAAATTGTAAACTCAATAATGCAGTTAAGGTTTTCAGAGATATGAGCAATTTTCTGCAACTTATTGATGCAATATTACCCAAAAATTAAAGCAAACATGAAAGAAATAGGTAAAGAAGATGCCAATACACAACTGAATCTGACATACCTTATTTTGGAGCTAGTTCTCTCTGTCACACAAATGTGAGGCACAGGTTTCTCGAAAATATTAAAATGAAGAATGGCAACATCTTAACCTTTGATTTAAGGCCCAATTCTCTCACCCCAAACAGTACCAATTCTCCTAACCTAATACTTAGCCCCTCCCACAATTGTATGAAATTCATCCTCATCCAGACACTATCTCAGCGTATGTTGCCTCAGGGTGAGTATAAAAAAGGTCAATGTGTATAATCAAAATACTCTCAGTACAGTTCATGCTGTGTAATATCAGCTTTGGTACTCTGCATGGTTTGAATTAGCTGTCAATCAAAGAGCTGAGCCAATGGCAAATTTTGGTAACCCCCTATAAAAATTGCAGTTTGGAGTGAGAGGATTGGTCCTTTAAGTCATACCACATCTATTTCTACTTGTAAATGTTTCCTGGAAACAATTTTTATTCATACTGTATAACCTAGGAATGCAAGGGTAATTGAGATTATATGCAGTACATGTTAAAGACAGAAATAATGTTTGTATTTTAACGCCCATATATTTATACAATTTAGTAAAACAAAATGTTACTGTATAAAAGATGGATACTACGTGCTAATTGCTATTACAGGAAGTCTTCAAGTAATGATATATCTTGTAATTGTACAGGCTGCATTATAGCTGTCTTAACAAGACTATAGATACAGTAAATTTATGATGGATGAAAAGTTTACTCTAGAACTGCAACTACTGCAGTTGGTCAACCTTTCTAATGTAATCACCTGTTCAGTTTACATAATTCAGACTCAAGTAAGGGTTGTTTGCCTGTTTCAGGAAGTGATGCTCCAGAGACCACTCTTGTAACCAATGGCATATGCAATGGGGGGGGGGGGGGGATGGCCCTTGACCATGACCCAACCTCTGCAGGTACTCAGGAAAGCTCAGCTAGTTATGGGAAATCATTTGGGAGCAGTCTGACCGAGCAAGAGGAGTATGCAGCCGTTGGCCATTAGGCATGTTAAAATATGCTCCAAAATTCTGTAAAGTACCATTTTGCAGATCTAAGCTCTCCTAGAAAGTAAAACATTTTCCAAAGGGGAGGGGGACACCCTCTCCCATTTCAACCCTCCCCCAGGAGAACAAATAAACATTCAGTCAGTCTTCCTCCTCAATGGCTCACAATTCCTACCAGGCTACTGGTAGTAAAGAGCAATATGGACAAGGTTTCAGAGTTATGACAGTAGGAATATACTGGGATATAAGATCATGCATGCTGACAAATAAGGCCTAGGATTATCACTCGTTAGTCTCAAAACAATGCTGGTCAGCATAATCAACTTAGAAAACTTAGTAAGGAAATTATCTTTCAGGTGCTCAGACCAATACTGCCCATGAGGTTTTAGAGGACCTAGGAAAATTACTGGTAATCAAAACCAAAGAGGCCAAGGATGCTAAGTTTTAAGTGACCAATAGGAACTCCAATGTTTCCAAATTTGATTCAATGAAAAAAAGTGTTTAAATTTCCATGTTGAAAAAATGTTATGTATTCCAACTTTACAAACTTTTTGAAAAGGAGTCAACGATTTCCCTGTGAAACAACCCATTGTCATTGTGCTTCAGATTTCTTGGAAATGCAACAGTTGTTTCTTAGTGCAGGCAGCTGATGCTAGGATGAAATTTACTAAGTTCCACATTGCTTTGAATTTCTGCAGCGATTAAACTAAGTGACGTGCAAATGTGGCAAAAGTAGTACAAAATGTGTAAAATATTGTCCTTTAATTTACTATAAAACTGTAAATATGGTTGAATGTTTCAATTTCTGTATATGTCACATCACAGGGAGATAAGTGCTATTTTGACTTGAAGTTAATGGCAGCCACAAAGCAAACATAAAAAAAAGGATAAAATTACTCATTGATCACTCATTATAAGTTAATGGAAAACAGGGTCATGAGCCATAATTCAGAATCACAGATAAAAATATTCAGCGCACATTTTTTATCAATAATACCACATGACATCATAATGACATCTTATGTTGTTCACTGAGAATAAACCATTTGAAATAATTCTACCAAGAAAATGAATGCAAAATTTTTTTATGACCAACAGTTAAACTATACAATTGTAAAGTAAAGGCAATACATTACACTGAATGACTGTAAATGATGTAAAACAGGATTGTCAACCACGACTGTTTCCTTGAAGTGTGATGGAAATCTGTCAAATGAACTTTTAATCAGTTTCACCTAGATCACACCAATTTCACTTAAAGGTGACATGTGACAGGAAAATGACAAAATTGTGTATTTGCTGTCAAAATGATCAAAAACTAAGAAAATAGCCACAATTCCCATCAAAATCTGTCAAAAATTGACAATTTTGCAGGGCAATTTCTGATTTACAATTTATCATTAATAAATAAGAGCTCAATATGCAAGTCTTGTGATGTCATTAGAGGGACATGCCATATATATGGCTAATGTTACCCTTTTCTTTCAATCTTCACTTCAAGGACAGTTGTAACACTATAGTTTTTCTTGAGGGTTTTATTTTGGAAGTTAAGCCCTTTACCGTTGTGCTCCAATCGGGGCATATTTGCGCACCTCCGGAGTGGGCGGAAAAGTGGACGTAGCACGCCCCCCATCAGCACCGTAGGCCTGGTTATTGATCCCGTGACCTTAAACTTTTGTCCCTCTCATTGTTGTGGCCGAATTTTCGGGTAGCTATACTCGCAGTTTTGAGCTCTGCATGAAACAGTAAAGATGGGTGACAGCCGCACTTGCCGTATGGGCCCAAAAGGACCCAAACAACGGTAAAGGGTGAAACTGTATCCTTGAAAATCATCAGTATCAATAACCAAACAATCTGGTGAGTAATTAAGATATAATTGATGTAGGGCTAATGACAGAAATGTCAACACTTTGCAACAACTACCCCACATCATTATTTTAGCATAAGCAACAAGTTGCTTTAAAAACATTCAAACTTTGGAGACATATATCTTGAGAGGGGTAACAGATATTGAAATAATTTCAAAAGATTTTTCGTAAGAAACGTTCACTCTGTAACTGCAAAATGAAGTCAGGTAATTTTGCTGACATGTCACACTACCTTTAAAAGACACACAAAGAGCAGAATAAATGTTAGGGGCACCTTTAAAGGGGTCACTGTAAAGTCATGTGATAGATATAGATATTACCTTTATCTGGGGTTGTCTGCTACTGCACCAAAAAATTTAGAGGGGGAAGGAGGGGAAAAACTAAATTTATCAAACCAGGGGAAATTTTTTTAAACTGGAAAAGAACTTAATGTTGGAGCTCTAATTTACAGTGGAGCAGGCCAGGAATTTGCTAAATAAAACCTGCAGGTGAACTATTTAAGCTTCGTGCCATCATAGTCTGGCATAAAGAACCAAGAAAATTTTGACAACGGTGCTTTCAAGGGAAATGGCACTGTCATGACTCCCAGCCCTTGCTTGTATGGAACCTGAAAAGGACATGCACATTTTGTTGTCTATATTCATTTTGTTGTGAATATTCATGTTGTCTAATTTTAATTTGTGGTTCAAATTTTCTTTGTTGTCTAAGCTCAAGACATGAAATCATTGAACAACATATATGAGTTTAGACAACATGATTTTAGACAATATGATTTTTGACAACAACATAAGTTTAGACAACTTGAGTTTGGACAACAATGAATTTAGACAACAATATATGCATGGACTTTCCATATACAAACGTGAAAACGGTATGCATATTTTGTTGTATAAAGTAGCATTTTCTAAATTAATTTTGCTGTCTAAAATGAAGTTGTCTCCATTTATGTTGATGTCCACACTCACAATGTTGTTTAATTTCATGTATAGTGAACCTAGACAAAAACGTGACTTTGAACAACAGCTTAAAATTAGACAAAGTGAATTTAGACAATGGAATGAATTTAGAGCACAAAACAGGCATGCCCTTTTCGCATTCCATATGCTTGTTGCATCTAATCAATTTATATTTTGAAATCTTCTTTATGGGAGATTTTCTAGCAATAACTTATTTTCTAATCTGTTTTACAAATTTCTAATTTTCATCTTCTTGACATGCACGTCTCAATCCAACAGTAACTTTTATGCCTATGTTTAACTTGAGCAATGCACACTGTGGTGGTGCTTTATACCACACAACTCTAGAGAAGCGTGTTGAAAGGCTATAGAGGAATCTGATTAAAGATTGTTTTTTATAGTGACTGTAGGCAGCCAGTGGGGTCCATCAGCCTTTAATCATCTTCATTTATTGTCTACTTGAATTTCAAATCCTCATGTTTAGTGAAGCTGATAAAATCAAGATACACTTCAGTGTACAACCATCCATGGAACAGGTAAGGAAGGAAATCTTAAGATTAAAGATGATGGACCTCAGTAATGGCCGACTAAAATTAGACCATCGCATTCTGTGCGGATTCGTCTATAATGATGTATGTGATGCCTTATCTTCATTTCCTTGAAGAGCATATCCAACACAAAGATAGCTAGGTGGACTCCGGCTAGTATCTTTATCTCTGATACTATAAACAGATATAGCAAGTACTTGTACTTTACACCATTCATAAGATAATCAAAGTCCAGGTTATCTATCACGTACGTAATTCCCTCCTTTCATACACCTAGGCAAACTCTTGAAGTATGTATCTCTGTCAGCTTTTATGTGGAAACATGCAATGCATAGGTTTCATATACTACATATATTAATGTCTATGTAATTTGGACGCTCAAGCAACTTTGGGGATATGCATGCATGCAATAACTCCGTGCATAAATATTAAAGGCATGTTATGGTGGGTTTTCGCTGCTGTCTTGTAAGGAAAACAAAAATATTCCACACCATGTCCTTCAAACCCTATCACAATACCATTTTTCTAACTCAAGATATCTCACTCTAAAAATTGGTTTTGTTCAAAAATACGTCTGCTTTTCAACAAAGCCACAAAAAAGTTATGTAAAGTTGGCACATTGCTCTAAATTCCTTTTGTTTTACATTATAATTGAATATCCTGTTTGTCCTTGACATTTGATGTTTGTCCTTGAAATTTGATACGGTTGAAATGTTTGGTATCTTTTTCCTGTAGATCTAGCATTACCCTTCATTTAACATAGAGTACAACCAACAACATTGCTTAATATGGCCTGCAGCAGCATCATAATTATAAATAAACTGAATGGAATGTTAAATTAATGTGCCAAGATGACATCACAGATTTCCCATGATGCATCAAATCCCAAGAAAAATTTGCAGTTCTATAAAAATTTGTATCTTCCCAAAGCTATAAGCTTTCGAGATGCCGTGTTCACCTTCTGAAAGAGAAAATTTTCCTGCTTATATTGAGGTTAACGAATTTTGTCTCCAGAATATGCCTTTAAGGGTTGTATCTTGCAGGTAGTGACACAAGTCTAAGCCAATGAAATAAAACAAAAGAGAAGAAAAAAAATATCAAAATAAAAGACAGTAGAGAAAATATTGTGTCAACCAAAATTCTAGTCAATCTTTTACATTGCACCCACGTTCTGTGAATCTTTCTTATAGGCTCTTTTTCAACACTTAAGCTTACTACTTCAAAATCAATATTGATACTGGGAGATTACAGTATATGCCCAATTATTCATCCTTCATCTCACCACTTTAAAAATTTACATTCTGATACCAGACTAAGGTGCACACCTATGGCTACTAGAACACTGCTGTGCTATACTGCCACACACACACAAAGACTAACAATGGAACCTACTCCCAGTAATTGTGCATGATGCTTATGGAGTATGGAACACCAGCCAATGAGCCACAACTGGAAAAAAGGCAGTGGCTGGCTCCGCTTGAACCAATGGGTGGAAAACTCCATCTAACTAACTACACATGCAAATGAACCAACTGCATGGTCAAATGGTTAGAGCAACTATCTTGCAGCTGGAGGGGCTTTATAGTTTGACTCCAGGCCGGGTCAAATCGAAGACTTGAAAAATGGGACCTACTAACAATTTTTTGGTGTCTACCCTAATTAGCAATGAACTAGGGAAAAAAAGGCAGTGCAGAAGCCAAAACTGGATCAATAAAGGCTGTGGCTAGCCGAACTTACACCAATCAAAAACACTGCGTCTACAGTAACGAACTACATACAGACATTGACATTCAGGCATTAAGGTGTATGCAAAATTAAAGACTTGTACCACACAAGCATGAGCAACTTCAGTATTTCTGATGTCACTAATTTGAATCCTTTTAGTTGTTGCAACTCTGAAGCTAATTGAGACTCCAACATGGCACTGGTTTCAGTGATGACATAACTGCCACAAAAACATCTTTACATCTTTAGCATGTAAGTAGGAACTTTTGAACAGACAAAGAAGCAAGAAGCTCTCTTTCAAACTCATTGTATATTAATTGGGAAATTTGGCTATGCTGGATGCAGATTCAGTAACATTCTCTTACTGCGCCTGGAATATGTTACAGTCCTAATTGCCATGGCTGTTTAAGCCATCATTACATGAAGTAGCCGTTACCAAAACTGCCCATCACTAAACAGTCTAAAACCTGACTTTTGGGCACCTAAGTCGGGTTTTTATTTGATGTTCACACCTACAGTTTGTATCCACTCCAACCCTAAAATCAATAAAAAATATGGTAAGACCCTTAAAGCGTCAAAAAGGCTATAAACTGAGGATGTTAACATCAAGTAAAAACCTGACTTATTACCCAAAAGTCAGGTTTTAAACCATTTAGTGGTAGGCAGTTTTAGTAAGGGCTATTTCACATAATGATAGGGTTATTGCAGGCAATAATGAAATACATAGGAAATATAGAGGGATAATATAGACTTAAACTTCTGCAACCTTTGAGGACATGCTTGAATTTCTTTAATCTATTGTAGGCCAATTTAATACTTAAAAAAAATTATTTCCAAAGAAAGGCTATAATTCAATTCAATTTTTCTCAGACCTAAGCAGCATTCTGTGCTAAAAAAGCAAATAAAATCCTATACATATTCTACATCTGAAACAGTCTCTCAAAAAATACCAAATTTGACCCTGATTGCCACCTGATGTGAAGCTGTAATCCATAATCCAATGCATGGCTTCTCCGATATTTGTAGTGGCTTGGGGTCATTAAACATGTCCTTCAAGGCCTACAGTACATACATATAACTGTAAATACAGGTATAATCACTTAACCCTTTACCGTTGTGCTCCGATCGGGGCGTATTTGCGCAGCTCGGGAGTGGGTGGAAAAGCGGACGTAGCACGCCCCGCACCAGCTTCCGTTGGCCATTGACCCCGTGACCCTAAACTGTTGTCTCTCTCGTTGTTGTGGCCGAATTTTTCGGGTAGCTACTCGCAGTTTCGAGCTCCGGAAACAGTAAAGATGGGTGACAGCTGAGCTCTCTGCATGGGTCCAAAAGGACCCAAACAATGGTAAAGGGTTAAATCAGGACTCTTAGTTGTGACTTTTGTCACCTGCAGAGTATTTATAAAAATTCACACAAAGGAACCAGACAGATGTTACTTGCCTTTAACACTCTGTATAAAAATCCAACAATGCATAGACACAGTTTGTCTTGCCACAATCCTTAAGAAAACTAACTCCCCATACATACAAATCCAGGTATTTTGAAGGTATAGTACTAAAGGAGCTTACACTAAAAACCACATCATTATCATCTCCAGCTGTACCAAAAATAAACTAAGCTCACAAAGCCAGGCTTAAGTTGTTGATAAGATAATATAAAGCCATTTACCTGACTTTCATCATTTTAGGCATAAGAATAACTTCCACTGGTCTGATCCCACAAGATGAAGCACAAAAATTATATTTTTTTTTAGGATCCAAGACAAAAAATCCAAGAATCCAAAGACTTCTTCCCACGACAGATGAAGTTTGAGCTACACAAATGTCATCCAGCAAGGAACTTACTCAAACAGAGTTTTAACTTTACGATGTTTACAATTCCAAGCTGAGTGCAGGAAAGAATGCGTAAAAGAATACCAGCCATAAGAATGGGTAAACAGATGCAGTGTTCACAGAAAGAGGCATAGTTGCATGGCCCACCACCCCCATTGTGAACCTTTTAGGCGCAGTCACATGTGACGCTACACCCCTTCAATAAAAAGCAACCTTTTCTGTGGATCTCTTTCCTCTATTCTGTTTCAAAACTCTGGACAAGCTTGTTTCTTTTGAAAACAGTGACTATTACTTATTTTAAGCTTGAATGCATTTTGGGAAGTTTAAAGTTGTGTGGGAGTAGTATAACACATACAGTCCACCTGGTAAATATATATATAAATATATATATATATTTATAGTTTGTTTTTGATATCAATCTGTACCAGCCTGCATGGAATTCTTCAAAAACTCTTAAGAAGAATCTTTTTTAAGTCAACTCCTGTGAAAAATTTATACAATAACAAAGCAAGAATTCTAACTGACCTCAAAGTTGAGATATGAAAAAGATATTTGCAAATAATCTGTCCACTGAAACATCTTCCCATATGACCTTGTTTTAAAGTTTTCATGTCCCTACCACCTAAAACCAGAAAGGACCAACCAAAATCTTTGTTCTTTCCAATACTAAAATCATTTGTAGCCAATGTAACATTTGCTACAGTTCTGCTGTTGCTGATTCATTTTTTTTTTTTGACAAGGGGGGGGGAACAGCGAGGGGGGGGGACAGGTGTGCATGCCAGTATAGGGCTTATGCCAGCCTGGGGGCCCTTTTTAAAGGGCCTAGGTGCAAAACATTTCCTCTTGGAGGTTAACTTGTGTGACAGTTTACTATGGAAAGATTTATTTTTACATCCTTAAGTTTGAGATCTATTTTATGTTCCCTCATTTCCCACACCCGTGGCTCATGAGCTGAATTTTCCAACAGCATTATTTTTTGGTGGGATTCATCGTATACTTCTTTCATCACTGACTCTTGTTTACCCTAATTCAAACACAGAGGTAAGGATTTTTTGTTCCTAATTTACAGCTTATAGGTGTCAGCTCATAAACTTTTGGTGCCAATTTGCCTCCTTTCTTTTTTTCTGGCAAGTGCCTGACACTTAATTGCTCCCCATCATGGACTTACAAACAAATTTTGCCAACGACCAACAAAGACACTTATTGCTAATCATGTTAATACCATCAAATGCACCATGAATGAAGACATCCCAACAAAACCTTCTCCTCTAAAAGATCTGACCTGGGGATAAAACTGATACCTACTTACTTGACCCTTACAACTAACTGGCTGATGAGTTTTATCACTTGTCAGACAAACTTGTCTTCACGCTCTTAGAATTTACTTGATAAATTTTAGTGACCCACAAGGTAGATTGATGCCCTACTTTGAGTGATAACTGCATCACATAAACATGTCACCTAAACTTTTCAGCAAGTAATTGTTCTGTATGTACAGATGTACTGTACAAAGACAACAAATCTATTGAAATAATGAAGGAAGAACAGGACATTTTCAAACAAAGGAAGAGATAACAAAACATCAATATTTGGCAGAATGGATACAAAGATATTGGCAATAACATAACAAAAACATGACATTCCCTAAATTGTCTTAATAATCCCTTTGAAGGATGACTCTCTTAGTTCCTCCATGGGCAGTTAATACTAATACAACAGCAAACAGTGCAGGCTGTAGACCAATAGACAAGCATGTAGTGAAGGAAAACAGGACTGGACATAGAATCTGGGGAGGGGGGAAAATTTATTTGGTGGGTGAAAAATGTAATAGGTCAATGGCAACTAAAAACTTTTGTAGGGGGAGGGGGGAAAGGGGATATGAATTTAGGGGGCCCCTTAGCAACAGGTCTGGCAAGCTGCTCTCTACAACTGCTGCAGGATGTGTCTTTTTTATTTTATTCAGGGATTATCATGGCAGGAAGCCGGCAACATGTTTCGTAGCTAAATTTTTTCAGTCCCCACTGATAAAAGGTTCTCTGCCCTTACTAGAAGTTGGGAAAGAGCATGACTGTACCATGCTGTGGGATTTTAGGTCAGCTGTGGCCATGTAGACTGAATGATACTTGCTGCCTGGCTGCATACATAGGTTGACTGTAGCAGACTGGAAATTATCCACTTTGCCCCTGAAAAGGAATTTTTGCCTAGGTAACCAATACTTACCACCTATAATTGTCCATTTGACAATCACCAATTACAACAGTACCTGCCTGTACATGCTTCATGTCGGCCTGCTTCTGTAGAACTTGAGAGGAAAATTCCCTTTATCAGGGGAACTCCCTTCTGGTCATTCTTCTATACACATCTACACTGTGAGTTTGCACAATTTTTTAAAACCTTATGGGATAGTAATCCAATATTATTTCATGGTTGGGGCGAATATTATTTTATGGTGGGCATGCATGGCAATATCCTAAAATGTCACGGGACAACCAAATGTTCTGAACTACTTGTGTCCGGTGGACAACTGATTTTTTGCTCCAGTTTCAATGCACCCAGCAGCTTGACTATGATACATCCTTACAACAGAAATAGCCTGACTACATACACACTGGCACACAGAAAGCCTAAAATGTACTTTGATCTAACTGCAAAATATTTTCTGGGACATATGCTTTTAGTTGCAGCCTGGTTTTTACAGTAAATGTTTCCTGAAAAAATGATCTACATGACTTAAGCCCCGTTACAGGTTGACTGCACTGACTACAAAATGCTGCCTAACTGCAGGTAAAGCACCACTTCTGACCCAGTGACTTTATACAAACTGAAGTGGGGTCCATTGCATGATCTTTGTGCCATTGTTTTCAATACAAACAAGCTACCTCTTAGAGCAAAAGTACACATTTTAGGCTTTTTGTAGTGTTTATTTTGAGCTATGATAGCTTTCGAAGGGCACATGGTCTAATTCTTCCATGTAATTTGGAAGCTTATTCAGTAGCAAGTTCCACTAAATTTGCAAGCTTGCTCACTGAAGGACAAAGTATCTACAACATTCATTTCGTTTTCTGTAGTTTGTCAAAGTATTATTTTAATGCATGTTTGCATATATCTGCATCACCAGTGTCCCTACCTGGGCACGTCTTGGACATGACGTTAAACTGCATCCAGGTGGGGTGAGGAGGAAGTGTGTGGAGAGTAGTTTGTCCCAACTATCACCTACACCATGCACACACATAGATAATTATTACCTCATCCAATGACTCATGGGTTATCAGGGCAAAAAAAAATCAAGGAATTTCCTCCATGGTTTTCCCCCTGTAGGTTGGGGTGTAGAATATACCCACAGTATTTTCTGTCTATAGAAAGAGGTGAGGTGACTCGAGGGATGGACTTGGATTGTTTTATCTGTATGACACTATGTAACACATTCATGTCTGTGTTAAATCTAACCAACAAACAAACTCAGTAATGTATGGTTTACACGATCTCCCTACTCCCAATGAATATTGGAAGACAAATTTAAATAAACAGGAAACATTTTCAGTTCAGCAATTTGTTTTCTATAATGGTGCAATAGTTGGGAGTATTTTCTAAGTCCCCACTATACCACTCTCTATATACTGAATGGTCAAGGGCCAAAAACAAATGATCCTACCAAAGCAGCCCTGACCCTCCAAAAAACAATTAATGTACCATTAATGTCAGAGCGCCTGACCGTACACATAAGAAGTCTGGATTGAAGGCTTGTGTGGCTATACATCAATCAGATCAGTGCTTGTTTTTCGTGACTGTAGGCAGCAATTAGTGGGGTCCATCAGTCTTAAATCATCTTCACTTATTTTCTACATGAATTTCAAACCCTCATATTTAATGAAATTGAAGGAATCAAGATACAGTTTGGTGTACATCCACCTAAGCATGCAAGGACACTGAAAGATTAATAAGTGATAGACACCAGATAAGCCGTGTTCCCATTTGATCCAGGGAGGTGGATCTTGATCTACCGAGGTGGATCAAACACTAATGGGAACGCAGATCAACAACACTCACTCAAGATCAAGATCCACCGATTTTGATCGACCGTTCGGGGTAGATCAAGATCCACCGCGCTGGATCAAAGTTTGTAATGGGAACACATCGGTAGATCAAGTGACCCTGGATCTCCGGTTACACTCATGTATGTTTTTGTGATACATCGATACGAAATGCATGGCGGGCCGACTTGTAAACATTGGTGACCTTTTCGCGCTTGCGCAATGTGTTCATAAAACACGTTTGATCTACCGCGCTCACTCAAATGGGAATGCGGATCTCGATCAAGGTAACTGATGTTGATCCACCTCGGTAGATCAAGATCCACCTCCCTGGATCAAATGGGAACACGGCTATAGGGCCTACTGAAATCAGACCATCACTCTTTGTTCGGATTCATCTATACACTGCATAAAATATGGAGCAAGTGGGGTGAGGTAAGGAGGAGTGTAATACGTAGGTTCCAGGTACTCATAACGACCACTTATGTGTGGCAGGTGTACTTCTACGAAGGTCTTTTTCTAATCCTTCCTGGGCCCCAGTGTGAGCTGGGGGTTGTAGTATGTCCATGGTCTTTCTTGCCAGTCATAAAATGCATATAAAGGGAAGGATGCGCTCCCTATTTGAACTGTATTTGAAACAGAACTTGAACAACTTGAACTAATTTGTAACTTGTATTTGTAACTTTACTTCAACTTCTGTTGATATCTAGATGACACACACACTTGTGTTGGTGTACTGTTAAAGGGCAAGAACAGTCACCCTGGCTTGAACATGAGAAAATCTGACCGCTTGAAAGATGGCGGAACGAACTGGCCGACCAGGGAACGAACTGGCCAATTTTTTACCTCATTTAACCACAAGAGATTGTTTGCTTAGTTGGCGCAAATATTTACCCTGCATGAAAGACAAGAACTGACCATTGTTCTGTTACAGTTTTCCTGCTAAAAATTTTCTATAATTCCACCAAACCTGGACCGATTAACCTGGCTTAAAATTCGTTGTAATGTCAACTTAGTTTATCCATGAAGTTTAGTTTTAACGAATAATATGCTATAACTCTGAAAACTACGTCATTATGCTTCAAGCCACTTGTTGTCCACTGCAAGTGAGTTAACCGCAAAAATGTGACATCTGGAGATATATCCCTAAAGCAGGCGAAGGCAATTTTGGCGTTCCTTCAAGGGGACAAAATCTCTAATGAAGTTGTGTAGTACACTGTCCTGTTTCATGATTGGATCTTCAGAGTCATGTGACAGTATTTTGTCTCCTCAAATATCAAAGTTACTACAAGTTACTGCTTGGCTTACCTTGAATATGCATTGGTGAAGTCTTAAAATATTATGAAAGGTACTTTGAAGAGAAACAAAAAGGAAAATGTGAGATTTAGCTATTGTTTCAAAATTATTTTGGGATGACTGCTCTTGCTCTTTAAATATTCATTTAAATATTTATGCTTCCTTCCTTTAGGCTGTTATAAAACAACCATGAAACTGAATGCCTAAATGAACATTACTACATAATTATTCTAGTTAATTGTGTTGAGTACCTCCATAAAGCGGCTGATCTCAAACTAATGACAAGGTCAAACCAATGACAAGGTCACAGTGATCCAATCATGATGCCCGCACAGTACTTCGAATTGCAATATACATATGGACTGATTGATGATACTGTAGTACAGCTAACAGATGGCAATTGCAGAGGGGTTACACAGAGAGTCAATATCATATCACACAAGGAAATTCTGACAGGAGCTGCAGGCAAGGTTATAAAGCGAAACGCTTTCATATGTGTCAAAATGAAATGAATTTTCAAAACAGAGGGTATAAAAGGCTGACCTTAAAATATGTAAGTTGATGGCTAAATGCTTTTTGATGCTACTCTGAAGTTACAATGACATGTATTGCACGTTAGTTCTGGAACTTCCAGTGTTGACATTAAAGGTAAAGAGCAGTGCCCCCAAGCTTATTTTGAAGAAAAAGCTAAATAACTCAATTTTCATCTTATTTCTCTTCAATCTTTAATTACATTTTTTGACTTTACTATTGTATATTCAAGGTAAACCAAGTAGTTATTTCTGGTAAATTTCACATTTGAAGAGAAAAAACATTGTCACATGGCTCCCAACAGCCAATCATGAAACTGGACAGTCTACAACACTTCTTCAATTTGTGATGACTGCTTGAACTAATTTGTAACTTGTATTTGTAACTTTACTTCAACTTCTGTTTATATCTAGATGACACACACACTTGTGTTGGTGTATTGGGCATTCAAAACACAAAATATTCTTAGGGGGTTTACCTGGAGTAAATTAATGAACACTTAGAAAGCACTGATACTAGCCTATATATCGTAAAATCTGTTCACGAGCAGACAAACTTTTTTAACGTCAGGAAAAATGCTTCACACATTTCAAACAGCAAGTTTAAGAATGACGAGCCCTCTTTTTGATGCTCTCTTTCAGTAGGCTACCTTTCATTTGCTGTATAAAGCAGCAGGAAAGTAAGGGGTACATATGTCAATAGGAGGTATGGAACAGCAATGTAAAATAATTGAATTACACTTAGTCGCATTTCCCGAAGCTATTTCACAAGCTATTTAATGTAGTACATTAAAGTGGAAGTTTAAAGGCATATTTTCATCATCCCAAACAGTTCCAATTCTCCCAACCTACTTACTTCTTGCCCCTCCCACATTTATCTAAAACTCATCTTTATCCAGACACAATCCTAGTTTATTGCTTCATGGCTTGTCCCAGTGGCCATACAAGTTTTGATATATGTATACTGAAACTGTAGTTTGGGGTGACGAATGACTGCCTTTAAGCAAAAAATAATTTTCACATGTGAAAGGAGAACTAAATCTACTCAGTGTGGTGAGAGTTCCACTCAGATCGGAAATGTATTTCTCGAGATATCAACAAATGAAGTTACTAGACTTGTGTTCCAAAGCGAGATTGAGGGCAGCAGAGATTATATAACCTACTCACATTGACAAAGAATGCTTTGTTTTTTCAGACCGTTGTGTTGACCTTGACATTAATAGGAATAGGACCTCCTCATAGTGACTATACAAAGTTTGAAAAGTTCTAAAGCCACTTATGCAACCTCAAGGCCTCAGTCCTTTTCTTGTGGTGCAGGGGTGAGTCAAAGTTTTCCAAATGTTTTGTCAGAGCGACTCAATATGTCCGAATTGGTATGTCATATTTTAAAGAAAATGTGAGTCAAAGTTTATGAAATGTTGGGTCAATTGTTTGATGGAGGGATGCCTCAAGGGAAATAAATGTTTGAGCCCTTACTCCCTTGCTGTTTGTGCCCGGCACAATGCTTCTTCATCGTGTCCCCTGGGGGGCTTCCCATAGGAGCAGCCACATACAGAGCATCACTATACAAGCTACCTCACAGGTACCCATCTAACAGCTGGGTGGAGAGAAGCAATCGAGATAAAGCATCTTGCTCAAGGACACAACATAATGACCCAGGTGGGAATCGAACCCCCTTAGATCACAAGTCCAAAATAACCAATAGGTAGGTTCAGGGATCAAAGCATGCACACACAATTTACTCCATTGAACTTGACTTAATTTTAAGTTCCTCCCATGTGCCAGTGTATGACAGGTATTACACTTGAAAAGTAGCTACGGAGCATCTCCCAGCATGCAACTTACTTGATGCTTCCTTTTCTTTTAGGTCCCTGAAAATCATTGTTGTTAAATGCTAATGGTGATGGAGCTGCACTGTTTTCCAGTCCTGTTGTCTCTGTAAAGACAAAAGAAATAAACATAACTGAAAAGCGGAACATATAAGAATGTCAAATACAGCATACCAGGTTAACCCATGATTGAAGGGTTAATGCAAATGATGCACATCCAGATTAAACCCAGCAATACTGCAATACTGATAGAGTGGGTTATTCTTTTCCAACGCAAAGGCCTAGAGTCTTTTTTTTTTAAATTTGTTCCTCCACATACAATAATATTTGAAAGAATACTTTAAAAGAAGGAAAAAGGTATAAATTTTATTTCTAAATAACCACATTTTAAAACAGATGCAAATGTTACAACCTGGAGTAAAATGGCGACAGCCCATGTTAAGTTTATGCCAGGACAATACATGGTCGACTGACCACTACGGACCAATAGAAATCAAGAAGTATTACCAAGAATGAATAAATGTCCCTGCCATCTGCATGATCTCGAAATTACGGAAAGTACAGACAGCAACGTGATACGTACCCTGGAAATTGCAATGGTATTACAGCTAGTACACACTATATACTGCCCAAAGTTAACACAGAGATTTGTGACAATTGAAGTTTATACTTCACCAAATGAAACAGAAACGCTACACTATAAAATAAAAGTAAAACACGACTTAAAGAAAACAATGGAATAAAAGTACAAGGATATATTACACTGTCCGTATTGAACACAAAGGTTACATCAACAGACACAGTAATGATTCTCTATTAGTTAGTTCTCATGAATTCGTAAGTCCTACAGAAATAATAACAGAACACAGAAACAGCTTCAATTTTGCTTGTTTTTCATCAACAACTCCATTGTAAAATACAACTTCCCCAAAAAATCAATGACCTATAATTTCACTTACAGGAAAAAAATTCCAGTTCTCCATTTTGAAGAAGTTTGCTGCACGATTCTGAGGAATGGCTGTTATCATTCGTTTAACCATTACTTTTATTAATTATTTGTATTATTCCTACAGAATAGCTCTTAATATTGATATTCACCATTTTTAAAACAAAATATGATGAAAGATGATTGTGAGGAGATGCAAATGATTAATTAGCATATTTTTGAAAATAATTTAGGACCACAGCATTCTTTCACCCTTTTAGCACTAAACTATAATTAGTAAACTTCATCTTAAAGATCAGAGTGGGTTCATGGGAAAGGGCGGATACCGTTCAAATGGCCAACGGCATAGACCAATGTCCAAATTTAATGCTTACTACATTAGGTTTCTAAAACAGTCCACTGTGAACACTACTCTGTACACCCCCCCCTTCCTCACCCAGCCACCATCCAGCAGGATTATCATGATTTCAAGCCAATCATCTGATGTTGAAAATATTTTCAATGTGAAAATACCAAAAAACAATAAAACTCATGTCTCTGTTAGAAGCCTACAAATTGAGACTAATTCTCAATGAACTAATATGAGTTATCACATGGTAGCAATTTTGGCTTCAAACTATGCAACGAAGCATATAAAGTCACACCACACAGTGAAAAATCAATATTATACAGACAAATGACTGAAAATGCAGGATTACTATTATTTGTGGAAAATGTCACACATTTGAAATATTTACTGAAAAGATGAGTCACTGTGCATCCTCTGTTTAGCAGATGAGAGGGTGCTAAATTGTTAATGCAGAGCTTTCAATGCTTGAACAAACTGTCAGCTAGCTGAAACAGTCATTATAAATTACAGGGCTCGATTTTTGTGGTTGTCCGATTCTCCGGGACAACTAAAATTTCATGTGAGCAACCAAAAGTTAATGGTTGGTTGCCCAATGGACAACCATTTTTCTCTAGGACAGAAAGCAAATACTGCTGACTGACCAACTCTTTTGACTTTTTGCAAATTTTACTTGTGGACAACTAAACTAGTGAAATGGTTGCCCAAAGGACAACCATTAACTTTTCTGAAAATTGAGGCCTGAATTATCTAAAATATTTTTAAATACTAATGCATGATCAATTTTCCCCAATCATCTAGTACAAGATGAAACTTAATTTCTGTTAAATAATTATCTGTTGTAACCAATCTAAGCCTCTCACTTAATTTTGTTATTATTAACATTTTTTCTACCAGAATGCTACATACTTGAAGGACTATAACATATATAACCAATTATCAACCAAATGATTCCAAATCTATAGGCCAATCCGCATACTGGGAAATAGTCAGGTGATATGGTCTGGATTTAGTCGGGTCCATCAGCTTTAATCTTTCAAATTTTTTGTTTCATTGCCTCATGGACGATTACACAGTAAAACAGTCTTAATTTTACTGAATATGAGGACTAAGAATTGTATACAGACAACGAAGTTATGACAATTTAAGGCTGAAGGACATGGGCGTCTGCAGAAAAAAAGTCGGGGGGGGCAAAATTTCTAGGGAGGGGCAAAACCTCCAAGTCACTATGAATTGACACAAAGCATGCGAAAATTTCAGTCCAAAATGCCTCCCAGATCTCCGTAAATGGCATTTCTAAAGCCTATTTTTCGCATAGTAACTTGGAAAACACGTTTTGTTCGGGTTTTTGCTTTGATTTTTAGACGTTTTTTCAAATTTTTGATTTTCCAGGGGGGGGGCAAATGCCCCCCCTTGCCCATACCTGCGGACCCTCATGCTGAAGGACCCTCCTAATGGCCCCACTCACTGACTGCTCGGATTTGTCTATATTGAAAAATTAATGACAGTATATACACAGATAAAATCTAAGGAATTTGATCTTGTACCTTTGAAACACTAGAACACCAGACATTTTACTTAGAATCTTGTCTCCAGTTCATAGTCACATATAAAACACAGATCAGGCTGGCAAAATATCCCAACTGCCTGTACTTAAAATTCCTGGCACTGTCGGTAAAATAAACTTGATATGCTTCTTGCAATCTCACCTATTATCAAAGTATCTGATCACTCTATTCAACAACAAAGATGTCATCTTCCAAGATGACGGCAGTCACAATACATAGCCTTAATTTAATGTGTTTTACTTTCGAGAATATCCCTTAACTGAAGCACCAGAGGGCAATTACTCTATTATAAACAGTCTTTCCCTACAAGTCCATTCATGGCCCTTCTCTCCTCACAATGAACAAAAGAATGCCTCCATAAAAAATATGCAAAAGAATAAGAATGCCACTTCTACCTTGAAACTGACGAAAATGGCGAGAAAATGAAGTTATCTATGCAGCAGTTACAACCATCTCCAATGAAATGACAGCTTCTACACTGTTGTAATGTAAGTTTGCAATATCTTTAGTGTAGTATATATTCTATTAGGTATTTATGCTATGCATGGAATCCTGTATGTGGATGCATTTCCCGAACACTTGCCACTTACCGTCGTTGTTGCTTGGACCAACTTCCTAACACCACCAACGACAACTGAAAAGGTGTACAAGACACAGCATTTTCAAATATCTTTTCTTTCATGTCATAGCCTACTCATTCCATATGTGAAGAAATCACTTAAAAGTGAGAGGACAGCCTGGTCGATTGAATGACTTCAAAGACAAGAAAATCAAGCAGCTATAGCAATAAATAGTAAGGCCTGAAAATGGGATAAAATAAATGTCATTTAAAGGGCATGGATGTTCGTGCATCTAAGATTCCTTTTTTGCCCTTAAAAAACCCCAATAGCTATTGGATAGCTGTAAAGTGGATGTTTTTTTCAAATAAACAAGAAATTACATCAAGCCTAGCTTTGTTCCTTGGTTAGGAGAAGGTTTGAGGATGCAATCATGAAGCTGCAATTTTAATAATCTTAAAATTATATCTTATACTTGCTGGGACAACACACTATCAGATCATGGCTGGCTGGAAGCTTTTTGAATACAGGACTAATTTTTTAAAATGTTCACTGGCAATACAGTAAGCAGGACTTAAAAAAAAATGTTTATGATACCTCTAAAATCAGCTAAAAGGAACACAACACAGTTGAATGTAAATTGTATTAATGGCAAAGAAAATAGCTGCAGTTCCCAGCAAAGGTATTAGAAAATTGACCATTTTACTATGTCAGCTTCTTTTTCACCCTTGCATTATGTTAAATATGCAGATTTGTGATGTAGAAAGATGGACCCACCAAATAAAGATAATGATAGCCTCTGTTCTTTCACCCTTCATTTCAAGGACATTTGTAACATTGGTTTCCCCTGAGCAGGGAGCTGATAGTAATCTTATTACAGCTCCCTGCACAGAGGACTGCATGTTTGGTCTATTGGTAAGAGCATCCGCCTCTCACGCGGAAGGCCCCGGTTTGCTTCCCAGGTCGTGTCATACCAAAGACTCTTAAAATAGAACCTACTGCCATTGTGCGTGATGCTCCACATAAGCAATGAAGTAGGGAAAACAAGCCAGTGAGCCACAACTGGAAAAAAGGCTGTGTGGTTGGCTTGACTTGAACCAATATATAGGTTGGAAATTGGGCCGTAAAACTCTGACTGCACAGAGGAACTTACTATGAAAGATGCAATTGTTTCCTTGAAAACTTTAAAAGGAATATGGTGTTGGCTTTTTTTTGTAGGTCTCACAAGAAAAGGAAAAAAAAATTCCAGACCATATCCTCAAAACCATGTAGCAATAACCATTTCCTAACACAAGATTTGTTAGTTCTGTTCAAAATTCCTGAACTTTTCCATAAAGCCAACAGAATGTTATGTAATGTGAGCACATTACCTCAGATTCCTTGTTTGTTTTTCTTTATAATCGAGTGTCCTGTTTGTCTATGAAATGTAATACTGTTGGAATGTTTGAACATTTTTTCTTGTACATCTATCATTACCCTGCACAATATGAAAAGTAAAGCAAACAACGTTTGCATAATATTCCCTGCAGCAGCTTCTCAAAATTAATCTGAAATAAATTGCAAGTAACGTCAAATTAATGTACTGCAATGACATCATAGATTTCTCATAAATTAAATGCAGAATATCTCAAGGAAAATCTGCATAATTCTTGGAAAATTAATATTTTTCAAATGCTATATGCTATTGAAATGTGGTTTTAAAATCTGAGAGAGAGAGAGTTTCGTCAATATTTAGCAGTCAAGGAACTCAGCTGGCAAATCCCTTCAACATCGATCATCAAGCTATAAACCATGTAAAGAGTAATTAAATGAAATTTGAAATAGAACGAACAAAAGCAACTTCACTCACTGCACTGCTTTGCTAAACTTAACATCATTACTTTTACAAAGTCACCACAGAAACTGTTCAACTTTGGATAGGTCCATCTTGCAAATACTAAAGGAAATTGAATTTAACAATGTGGATCCTTTACTGGGGAGGGGGCTTGATTCTTTTGCCTTCAAGAACAAAAAGGTCTTTTTGGAGGCCTATGTCACCAAGACTGTCACTCATTTTTCCAAAGGGTTATTATCCCCAAGGGTCATTATTCAAGATTAAGTATCATTATCCTGTAAAATCTTATTCCCGAACAATATGGTTATTCCATGGGAAGGAGAAGAGCTTGTTATTTTTCCCCACTGAGCATTATAAGGGTCACAATTCTGAAGAGTCATTATTCTGAATTAAAAGTAGGGGTCTTTATTCCGAAATGAGAATCATAGACATTGTTCCAAGTAGAGGATAAGTGTAATTATTACAATTAAAAAGTAAGGGTTGTTATTCCAAATTGAAAATACAATTGCTGGCTGTATGCCATTCGAAACTTCTAAAATCAGAAAAAGGACCCTCTAAGTTTCAGTTTTACATACATACAAACTTTATAAAGTGCAAATTCCATATGATCAATGCGCTAAGACACCAAGAAAAATAATACCAGCAAAACACAATCAACTAAAACTAGAAGAGGTTTGGGGCTATCTAATCTACCTGCCGAGAAGATAAACTTAGCACAATGATTTTGCAAGGATTGGAGGCAATTAAGGTCCTTTGATGAAGCACCATATAAAAGGGCATTGCCGTAATCAAAACGTGATGGGAGAAAAGCACGGACAGCAGAATGGCGAGTCTCTTCATCAAGGTACCGACCTATACGAAATAAATTCCTAAGATGATAATTACAAGATGAGACTAGGCTGATAACCTGTTTTGTCATTTTAAAGTTTGAATCAAACATAATTCCTAAATTACAAATTTCACTAGAGGGGATAATATGACTGGGTCCAACTTCTAAATGTAGTGAAGGAAGTTTTTGGAGACTGTTTTGTACCAGCTATAAAAAACTCAGTTTTGTCATTATTTAATTTAAGCTTATTTGAATTCATCCACAACATAATGTCTGAAATACAGTCTTGCAATTTATGCAAGGCCATGAATTCGGCCTCAATAGATTTCTTAGGATTGAATGATACATAGAGCTGAGTGTCATCAGCATAAGAGTGAAATTTCACATTATGGTATTGCATTATGCTACCCATTGGTTGAGTATACATTACATACAAAAGAGGTCCCAAAACTGAACCCTGTGGTACCCCACACAACAACCTACTTTGATCAGAAGAGACACTGTTGATGTTCACATAACACGTTCTACTTTTCAAATAGCTTTCAAACCACCGAAGTGCATTACCATTTACACCAAAGTTATCATAAAGACGTTGAAGCAATAGTTCATGATCAACTGTATCGAATGCTGCAGACAAATCAAGGAGGACAATGAAAACTACCTCCCCCCCCGGTCCACAGCACCCAACACATCAGACTTGACTTTTAGTAATGCAGTTTCTGTGCCACAATTTGACCTATAAACTGACTGGTACACTTCATCCAAGTTATTGGCCTGAATATGAATCTTAAGTTGCTCTGCAACTACTTTCTCCAGAACCTTGGACAGAAGCAATATATTAGACACAGGTCTGTAATTCTTAAGAATATTGTGATCAAGAGATGGTTTCTTGATCACAGAAGATATGACAGCGCTACCGAGCAATTCCGGAAAAACACCAGACTCAAGTGATTTATTAATGATACGTGAAAAAATTGGAAGAAAAGCCTCAACTTTCAGACTATTGACGTTTGGAATCACGACCTTTGTTTTTAATTCAGAATAACATTAACCCTCTTCCTAATTCAAAATAATAATCCTTTAGAATACCAGCCAAAAAATTTATTTGAAAAAAGGATCATTTGGAATAATGACCTTTTGGAATATTGATCAAATGTTATAATATGAACAATGACCCTTCAGAATAACCCTTAGGAATAATGATCAGAACCCATCAACAAGGTCTGTTGTAAATGGACAAGTTATTTCAGGGAGGCATGACAACTTCCATGAGGGCCAGTTAATACGTTATTCAGGGGTGGGTCTTCCCCCTCTGCTTGCTATAAGGCCTGATATCACCATAACTTTAAAGGGGAAAAGTGGCCATCCCAAACTTAACAGCTAAATTTCACAATTTTTTTGTTTCTCTTCCAGAATTTTTCCATGACGTTTTTAGTAGCACATAACAGTTTAGCACATAAATATTGCTAGCATTCAGGGTGACTCAAGAAGTGACTCGTAATTTCACAATTGAGGGAGATAAATGTCACATGTTTCCAAAGAGAATTTTCATGAAGGTTAGGTTAGATGGAGTTTTACAGCCCAGCTTTCAATTGGTTCAAGTCGAGCCAGCCACAGCATTTTTTCCAGTTATGGCTCACTGGTGTTTTCCCTACTCCACTGCTTATGCTGAACGCCAGGCACAATGACAGCAGGTACTGTTTTAAGTCTTTTGGTATGACCTGCATGGTCAGGAGTTGAATTCCTGAACTCAAACTCCCGACTGCAAGTCTGCTGCTCTAACCACTTGACCATGCAGCGGATCATGCAGTATTCATGAAACAGGTCGGTCTACTCTACTAACCCAAATTGGAATGACTGCATTTTCCCATTTTTAGTTTCTGTGATTTCTAACTGCAAAGCTTCTAATGACATAATTCAGTGAGAGAATGAATCAAACAAGATAAACACAAACTGAGCAGCAAATAAAGGGAAGGCGGGAAGATAGAGAATAATTAGAAAAAAAAACTTGGTGGAACAACTTCTTCTTTGCCCACCTCAAACCTTATCCCACCCTCTGTCCTGAACCTTGTTTATGCCCTTTTATGACTATACCTTCATCAAAGTTGATAACTTTTTGCTTTACCCTACAGATGGATGGAAGCCGAAGGATAGGGGGTGGGGGGGGGATTAGAATGGGAAAGGAAGGTGAAAGGGTAGCTAGGAGAAAGATGAGTCTTACTTGATAATGTTACATGGGATGGAAGCTAGCATGCATTCCTAAGTTACCTGCCAATAATAATAGAACAATACTTAAAACAGAAGTTAATCATTAGTTTTTCAAATAATCTGTAGCTATTTTATTTTTCATTGCAACTTCTGTCACATATTGCTGGCACAAATATCCATATATATCTATTAGGTGTATTCAGTACAAATACACCTTTAAAAAAGGAACCGTTTGACCTCGTGTATTTCACAAAGGCTACAGAAACACTAAGCACTACGTCAAATGGTAGCCAGTCAACTGTCATTGAGATCTATGCAATAACTATACAAACTATTCAACAATGGTGTCTTATTACAGCATGTAAATTATCTGTTACACAAATTTGAGCTGACTTTTTTACCTTGCATATAGTGAATGACACAGCTAAAAAACACAGCCTAGCAATAATTAAAAAGTGTCTCATTTTTTGCTATATAGTTATGGCATATGGGACTATAGGACTACATTTCACATTTTCAGCATTAATGATTTTTCAATCCTTCTCAAGAAAGGAGAACTATAATTTAACCTTTAATCTGTCATTCAATACAGCCAGAACATTAGCTTAAATGAGAAGCTCAAATACTTTGGCTTCTCAATTTACAATTTCCTGCATTTTAATTTTTTTTTTTTGCTTTTGCTAAATTGAATAGAAACCATTCAATTTGCAATTAACCCATTGTTATCTACAACGCTATGAAGGAAGAGCAAAACAAAATCTGGTTCATCTGCTTAACATTACAACTGTAAAAGAGTAACATCAGCTGCCAAACATCTACAGCTTCAATCAGCAGCTTACAATATCAGTCCTATAAATCTCTTCTTCCAAGTAAATTATTCAGCTATCAAAATATGTCAAACAATATAGCATGTGATTTTTACAGCATTTTCCGGCAATTATACAACAACCGTGAGACAATGCACGCTAACGCTGATGCAGAGGGTGGGAATTCCGGCTCAAAAAGAATTATATTTGGTAGATTACAACATAGCTAGATTTGTGTACAATGCCAACTGCTCGAATGCAATAATTATGCAGTATCTGGAGGAACCGAACATCTAATCATATTACATTGCTTCTATACTGCCCTGGCACCGATGAAACGCTCATCACTGACAACATACACAACCTGGCAGCCAATGGTCTGTTCACTTCTATATGCCTGTATGCACGGAGGCGGCGGCTACACACAAACTGTACGCTGAATAATTGCAAGGTAGCTTCTGCTTTGCCATGGTCTATTGCAAATTAACATTTGTTGATGTCCCAAGTGAAGGACTACACTAGGTGAAACACAGTTGCTCACGTTGTAGAGATACTCAATTGTGTCTAGATGTAAAAGCATCATAAGGGTAACGTGTGTGAGTCAAACAGGCCAGATTTTATGTAGAGCTATGCCACAGCGAGAATAATGTGCTTGCTTGGATTACACAATGTATTTATGAGACAATATTGTGCAACTACGTGCTATCTCATTTTGAGTTATATATGTGTGTAGTCTTCATCAGCTTCTGCTATAATCGCAGTATGTGGTTAAATCAAAATTGGAGGTTAATATAATAGCAATGGGATTCACATGAAGTAAATTTAAAAGAAAAAAGAGATTAATTTTGGAGGGGAGGCCAAAGTTATTAGCATATCTTGTATTGATGCTTGGTAGAAAAGTACATGCAGAAGTGCATATAAGTTAAATTTTTCGTCCATTTGGGATGGCCATGCAATGACTAACATCTTATACAGTTCAAGTATTCTTTAATTTCCATTTTGCATTCCCCTTTGACAACATAGATGAATTTAATGATTACATGTGCCTCTCATTATTCAGCATTGCTAGGGCACTGCAATAATAACTTACATGAGCAAAATCAGATCATGACACACTGATGATTCCATTATGTTAATGCAAAGGAATTTTTGGAGGTACCAGTGCATGAGCAAGAATTTAACGGATGTGGAGTGGAAGGAGTGGACTATGCTTTGTTCTTTTTTGTTATTGCAATTTACATCAATGGCAGTCAAATGCTTCCACACGCAAAGGAAGTCTTTCTTCTTCGGGAAGGGATAGCTCCAAACATTCTTCAAGGTTACAATGGTAATTTTGAATTTTCTGAGGCCCCAAATCTCCCCCCCCCCCCAAACTCTCTGCATCTGCCTTGGCTAGCTATATTATCTGGGGAACTATGATTTAAATACTGACTATGACTACAGTTTGCTTTCTATTTTAAAGTTTTGTAGGCTAACAAGACATAGACACCTACTGATCCAATAGAAAAATGAAGCTAAGAAAGTATACCAAGTTTTAGCCATCCCTCATTAAAGGGCAGGAGCAGTCATCCCAAATTGAAGAAGTTTAGTAGAACTGTCCAGTTTCATGATTGGCTGTTGGGAGTCATGTGACAATGTTTTTTTCTCTTCAAATGTGAAATTTACCAGAAATAACTGCTTGGTTTACCTTGAATATACAGTAGTAAAGTCATGAAATGCAATGAAAGATACTTTCAAGAGAAATAAGATGAAAATTGTGTTATTGAGCTTTTTCTTCAAAATAAGTTTGGGGGGACTGCTCTTTAGCTTTAACTACAAAGACTGCACTATAACTGTAGAATATATCAGCAAGTTTCCTGTTTACTACCTTAAGATCAATAAGTTAAGCTTTTGTTGCTGTACTTCAGTGAGACATATATAGCTCATAGTGACAATTAACTTCATCACTGAATAACAGCAAAGGCATGGCTCAAAACATGGGGAAGGCCTTTTTGTTGGGCAATTTGGGCTAAAAATCTTCTGTGGAATTCTAGCAGCATGATGTCTAAAATTAAAACCTGGGTCATATAGATCTGATCAATTCAGTAAACAAGCTTATCTTTTAACTAAGTGGATCAATAAGTAACACAGCAGAACACTTGGCTCAAGTTGAAATTCTATATGACAACTCACATGCCAAGATTTTATCCATTAGAGTTAGGTAGCTTTCAAAAACCTGCCATTTGACTGCCAGGGCAGGTGTTCCACTTGGTATGTCTGCTAAACAGTTCATTCTCTCACACTGCTGCCAATTTCTGTTTGCCTGTTACATAACTAATCACATAGTTACGTTGTACTTAGCCTGAACATAGCAAGCGATACAAATAAACTCTGACAATGAGCATGATGTATTTGCATAAGAAATAAATTTCTAGGCTCAGGGTGTTTGCAAAGGCAGCATGAAAAATATAGTTAAAAGTTATAGTGATATGGAGACAGAAAGAGCTGAACTGTGCTACCTATTGAGGCTTTTCACATGACGTCATAATACTCTCCGGCGGCCATGATGGAGTACATGTAACTACGTAGTAAACCACACTGGGCGCGCTTCTGGTTGAATGTGTACACACCATTGGCCACAATCCACTCTGCAGTGCAATTGACAAAAAGTCCACGTGTATTTGGCATGAATGTCCTCCAGCATGGCGTTTCTGTGACGTAATTGCAAAGCATCTATATCCACTGGCTTAAAGCTTCCTATGCAAATTCAGGCCTTGGGTTTCAGATTTTCCAGGTGTGTTACAAATTGCACTCCTACGGAAATCAAGGCGTGTGGTGGGTGTGTTTTTTTTTTTTTTTTTATTAAACTTTAATAGATTTGCATGAACTCACATCTTCATTGCAGTGCACAAAACACCACACTCCTCACAGTAATTTAAGGAGAGTGATGGCATGTAATAGCATTTGCGCATCTCCAGATTAAAAATGTGCATTTCATTGATGTTCTATTTCAACTAGCTTCCAATTACAAATGCATGAAAAATTGAAAATAATTTGTTGGATTTTTGGAAATGGTTATTTGGGCAATTATGTGTGAATAAAAACAAAAAGTGAGCAATTTTGTAAACTCCTTGCCAAGTAATTTTGGGGACAGGGAAAGTTTCTCTTCTTTTGTGCAGGGAGACTTGAAAGAAATTGTGGAAAATTTTACTTGCTTCCAAGAAAATACATCCTTTTTTTCATCCTTGCAGCCCGGAGATATGATCCTGAGCACATATACAGGGATCATGCATGGTAAAAAAAAGACAATATTCCATGACTCTTCCATGACTCTCAAGGATCTTGACTGGTACAATCCTGCACATTAATTAAACAGGGATCATACATGTTAAAAATGACAACACTCCATGATGCATCCATGACTTTCAAGGACCTTGACTGATATAATCCTGCACATAAGATTTGTACAAGTTCAGAATTGACAACATTCCATGACTTTTAAGCACCAATAAACTGCTATGATCCTGGACACAATACTAAGTTTGTATACATTCAAAATGACATGATTCCATGACTTTCAAGAAACTTGACTGATACAATCCTGTATAATGTTCAGGATCGTATCATTTTGAACATGTACAAATCCATGTGCAAAATGACAAGATTCCATCACTTATCCATGACTTCTAAGGACCTTTAACTGTTATGATCCAGAACATTATACAGGGTTTGTACATGTTCACAGTGACGTGATTCCATGACTTTTCCATCACTTTCAAGGACACTGACTGCTGTTTCATTGACAGTCTGATCTCATATTTCTGTCCTGTTTCAACAAAGTAATATACCTGAACATTAAGAAAGTGAGAAAAAACATGTCCACTTTCTAAAATTTCATGACTTTTCAATGACCTATCCTATCTTTCAAGGCCTGCAAATTCTAATTTCAAATTTCCATGACTCTCAAGGATTTCCAGGACCTGTGCAAACCCTGACATATAGAGGGAACAACCAACATAATATTTCTCCAATCACTTTTTCTTTTTCAGTTCTAAACAATGCTTGACGATTCAGCGGGTGACATGAAGGTGGGACATCTTTCCTTAATGTCCCCCAGGGCACATGCTAACAGACTGATACACCTTTGTTTAAAATAAGTGCATTTTGGACAACCATGTTTGGACAACTATAAACGTTTCCACTGTTTTCAGTACAAGGATATCTCAAAGTCATTTGCCATGTAGACATCAATTTCTATGCAATGTTTAATTCATAGATCAAAGGATACATGTCATTTTGAGAATGATATCTAGGTGGAATTTTTTTTTTTTTTATTGCTGCTAGGGACATATGCTGACAAACTGCATGGTAAATCTTTGTTCAGCTAGAACTTAGAAGAGAGTGCATTTTAGGTAAAATAGTTCAACTTTTCATCCTTCTAAATACAGTGTCAAAGATATCAAAACATCATCATTCATACGGATGTCACATTATAGGCATCCATTATTTACTCCACACATATGTAGGAACAAATGCCACTTTACAATGATTGTTTTTTTTTTTTTTTTTTTTTTGTATTGTACCATTCCTACCCAATCATGGTGACAATTAGGCCTAATACCCGTCTGAAGTTTCTTCATGGAGCAGTACCGCTCGACAGGTCAAAGGTCAAGGGTAACACTTTTGCGTGTGTTTAAGCTGATTCCAGGATGTAAACACACGAAAAAATACTATGCTATGTGCTGCCAGTGCAGCACACAGATGTTTTGTTATACCAGTTGACCTGAACAATAAGGCCAGGCATGCATGAGCAGATTTAAACTTCGAATTTGTCCGTTAGCTAGATGACATTTAACAACATACCAACATGAATGTGTAACAAACTGTCAACAAGATAGGTTTCAAATATGGTTCACACTCAAGTTGAGATTTAAATACTGTTAAAATACAGTAAAAGTCCTTTCCTTCAGTCACTTCTTTATACTTTCTATTTATTTCAAAGGTTTTAAGGAATAATTATAAAGGGCCAAACCTCTCACCCCAAACTACAATTTTGGTACCCGGGTACCGAAATTCTCAATTGGCTCAGCTCTTTGATTGACAGCTAATTCAAACAATGCAGAGTTCCAAAGCTAATATGTTACACAGCATGAACGGTACTGAGAGTGTTTTGATTATATAAATTGAGCTTTTCCATACTCACCCTGAAGCAATAAACTGAGATGTGTCTGGATGAGGATGAATTTCAGACAATTGTGGGAGGGGCTTCAGTAAGAGGGTTAGGAGAATTGGTACTGTGTGGGGTGAGAGAACTGGGGCTTTAAACACAATTTGGCTGTGTAGTCTTTCCTTTATCTTAACACTGCAACATGCACCCATGACCCACAGGCTGGGCTTGTTGGGAGCTTTGAGTACTTTTATGCATTGGTGTACCATTCTGTCATGCAAACGACACACCTAATTGACGCACCTATAGGACACATCTAGAGTACATAACACACCATTAAAGACACCTATATGACCCTGTGTTAGGTTGTTTTGGTGAAACATTTCATGGTTCCTGCACCTTAAGGAAATTAAAATTTCATGACCAATTTGCAAAAACATGTACCGTCTACTTTACGGAAGAAAATTTGAAAACTGATGCTCCATGCATGCAGAGTATTTTTGTTTTATTTGTCAAAAATTAATAGACCGTTTCTAAGATGAACATCACAACTTCTTCATTGCTTTTGTCATTTTTAAAAATTTACATGACTTTGCAAGGCCTGGAAAATGAAAATAAAATTTTGTAACCTTTCTATGACTTTCCAGGCAGTGGGAACTTGACATTTGGAAAATTCTGAACCCCTGAATGATCACAACTAGTTTGAACATGATGCACATTTGACTCACCATTTTCTGGAGGTGGAGGGTGCATCTTACAATTAATCAGTGCAATTACAATTCTGTGATACTTGCCTGTTGGGTACAGTGAAACTCAGACGTTGGGAAAACAATAGTGAAGGGAAAACAGAGGAGTCTCAAATGTTAAGTCGAGAGAGAATGATGATGACAGATTGAGATCTTGTTCTACGAAGAATCAAAATGGAGTCCTATTCAAACAAGACCAGACCCAAGGAACAACAAGGATGCAGCTGACAGTACTTATCATCACACTGGGGTAAAGGTAATGCTAAGAGATCTCTAGGCTGAGTTGTGAGGCACTGGGTTGGTTCCTTCATCCACTGCTCATGCACAGCATCACACACAACTGCAGCAGGTTCCACTTTCAATGTCTTTGGCACTGTCAGAATGTCAAAATTTGGGGGAAAACTATAATAGTAACAGAAAATGTTTGGGGAAAAATTTGGGGGTGCAGCCAGAAACTGCAGAGCCTAAAGCACATTACCTAAAATAGCCCTTACTAAAACTGCCTACCACTGATTAGTTTAAAATGTGACTTTTGGGTGATTAGTCAGGTTTTTAGTTGCGGTGCCTGCCTTGCAGGCAACCGCAACTAATGCAGTTACTATCGCGATGTCAATTTCTGACTTTTCCGGCACTTTATTTCTATCTCCTTCTAGATGCTTTGTGGTATCGAAATACGGTTAAGTGAAATTTGTAGGGATGGTACTTCTCTTTCGTGTTTTTAAGTTTTGGTGGAAATATGATTTTCGTGAGAGTGTAAAACTGGGATTTTTTTCACGTAAAATTTGCAAACGTGTTCTATTTTTAGTAACAATCTTGCGGAAAAACCAGGTCCATGTGTACTCTGGGGAATAATCTGTTGTTTAATTTAACACAGCGCCATCATTTTGGTTGTTTTTTAATTCATCGAGGTGTTTAGTGAATTTTGAGTATTTATATGAGGATTTCTTTGTGGAGATTTATTCTTTTCAAGTGACATGGTCGGGGTTGCTGTGGAGTAAAAAGTTTGATAGTTTAGAGGAGTTTTGTTCACTGTTTTTTCATAAAGTAAGTTTCTGTTGGAGGGAAACATTGTTATTGGTAGGTAAATATTATTTGTATGAGATGGCTCGTATTAATATTTGTGTTATATCAAGGTGTCTGGTTATGGTAAATTTGTTATTTTAAAGTTTAAAATTATGTGGAGAATATAACAATGCCCAAGAAGGGCCGTTCAAAGATTCTTTTTTTGTAGAAAGGAAAGGTTGGCAACAAAGAAAAAGAAAGTATGGGGGTGAATTTCAAGATAAAAGTTATGAAGGGGAGAAAAATGATGATGTCAGAGTTGGGATCAAGCAAAAAAAAAAAGGCTCTAGTGGATATGAAAAGAGTCAGAGGTGTGATGATGGGGAAATTAGGGAACATGACGATCGTGATGTATTATTTATACTTTCCGAAAGATCTACATGTACATTTTATTTTTTCGTTGTTGTGGGTGTTATTTGTTTTTTTTTTCGGTGTTTGGCATTATTGGTTACAGGGAAGATGATCATCTTTATTTAAGACAAGTCATTGTAAGTTCATTATGTACCCCTCCACATATTTACACAACCAGTTGCCATTGCTCAGAAGCTCCACTAAAGAAGAATGCTTAAAAACCAAATTCAGAGGGAATGTTCTTGGGGATATTTATACATTTAGGGAGGAGAGCACATCATAAGATGAAGAAGTGTTAACATGAACACATAGTTTAATGTAAAGAGTAGTCACGGTAGGGTTTTAACATGTTCATTCATATCTCGTTTTATATTTGTATGTGATGAGAGCAACCTTTTTTATTACGCTGGGCGGTGATCTGCTTGAGATATTGGGAAGAGGTCTGCATGAATGAAGGTTTTGCACAATCATTCAGGGACTGCTTTGGGTCTTCTGTTGGGGGAGAAGCCCTTCAAAACCAACTGATTTGGTCTTTTTAAAGGCCATGGATAGTTCATCTCTTGTCAAAAATGTGTTGATTTTGAAATGGTTATTTTAAATTTTGAGGGAGCCATATGACAGTTTGGCTTTCCTTTTTTTTACTTAAGGAAGCAAAGACATCCCTTGCCTTCCCCGGGATTTACGTCACTGTAAAATAATTAAAAATGATTGCCTTATTTTTTTTTTATATTTATGTTAAACGAACGTAGACATTAAATTTGGACCGTTTGTAGAGGGTTAGATTGTTAGCTTAAACAACGAAGTTTTGAACAGGTACAAGAAAATTCGCAATTGTAAATGTTTAGCCAGGTGGTTCATTTCGTAAATGGTAAAGTAGCAAGACACTTATTTATAAGCTAGTTATGCTCTTTTTTGTTATCGATAATTTTGGAATTCGGGTTTCATGAAGGAACGTATAGATGTTGCAATTTATCTTTTATGATTTGTAAGTGATTGATTCGGTTCTCTGATTTGTGGAGGTTAACGTCGTTCAAGTGTCTATACATTACTGAACTAAGAAGTTACTGGCGAAGGGTTAGTAGTGACGTATGTGTGCGGGATTAATATAAATTGGAGAAACAGTGACAATAGGCCTAAGGCTAGTGAAATATCATCATAGTAACATATTTTTTTTTTTATGTTGAGAGAATGTAGGTGTAAGTAACGCTGACAAAGGAATTATACTTTGCTGTTTTATATTTTTTTTTTATTTTATTTCATCATTTGTAAAGATTATGGTAAATCTGAGATATCGACATTTCTTTTGATTCTCGTTAACTTATTATTACATGTTACTTACAACAATTTTTTATTAGGAAAGCTGAGAGTAAACTTGGTGCGGAGCGTACAGAACTTTTTTAAAAACCATTAATCTTTAAAAATTCTCTATGTTCAACATTGGAATTTTTTCCTTTTGTTCATTAACATAAATCCATCTTCAACCAAGTGACTACAACGTTACTGTCATGTATATACAGACCCATTATCGTTTCCAACATTACGTCATAACAGTGTACTCCACCTGTATTCACTAAACAGCTAAACAAATGGCATGTTTTTCCTTATTAACTGCACTACTTAAAATACAATTTTGACTAACGTCTGTTTGGTCGAATGGTCTGTCTTGAGCCTTTGGCGCTTTACCGTCTTTTATCAGAAACCCTCATGCTGTACAAGGAGCTACTAAGGAGCCGGGACATTAGGGATACCTTATATTGAATGCACAAGCAACAGCTTGTAAAGGACGTTTGGAATGTTATCTGATGTGACGTTTTGCTCTTTCTACAGTTCTAAATCAACTGCTGTATCATCTTTTCCTGATTTACTGTCAACTATGAGTTCAAAATGAGCAAACCTCATTATACCGGCAATCGAGTATTTCTTTGGTGTGTTACACGTTCCACCTCAACCACATTTCTAAAGTGAATGAACAATGTTCCTGGATTACAAGTGTTGAACTTAACTTAGCTGCTATTGGGCAAAACACAATACAAGTATTTTGGAATGGTATTTTTGTCCCCCTAAAATATAAAATCACCTTTAAAGTACAAGACGACTTGGTTTGTCGGCACCGCAACTCGTCTAGACGTTCGTCTTGTTACTTGATATTACCATCCTCAGTTTATAGTCACTTCGATGCTTAAAAGGTTTTATCATATTTTTATTGATATTAGGGTTGGAGTGGCTATAAACTGTAGGTGTGAACATCACATAAAAACCTGACTTAGATGCCCAAAAGTCGGGTTTTAGACTGTTTAGTGATGGGCAGTTTTGGTAAGGGCTATTTTATGTTATGATCCCCTCCTGCAGTTGGGGTCCAGGAGGCTATATGCCCCTGAAAACTCTGAGGTTTAAGCATATCTCTGGATGAAAAGTTCATTCTCAGGAGAGGTGTATAAATTACTTTTCTGCAATTAAGCTAACTTGTAACGAACCTACCTTGGGAAAGCGGGAAGTAGGGGATACTGACAAGATCTTAGGGGCAAATTTCCATCCTTGGACCCTACTTTGGTAAAGCTTGATCTTGAAGCCAAACCCTAGTACCTCCTGGGTAAGAGTCAGATGATTTATACCACAATACCAGACCAATTATAATCCCATCTACTACAGTGGGAACTACAACCAGAGGGTAAAATGGGGCAGATCAGGGGTAGAAGAATTTCTGTAGGTTTCAGGATCCTATGAGCCTAATACTGCTAACTTACACAGTTGCAGGTTAAGATTCAGATGAGATTTTACAACTTATCAGTCAGGCTGGTCAGATTTTTTTCCATTTGTGGCCCATTGGCTCATTTTTCAGGCTCCATTGCTAATTATGCTGCACAGTGAGCACTAAGCAAAAATGGCCGTAGCTTCCATTTTTAGTCTTCAGTAAATGAACCTGCCTGGTATGACCCCATGAAGACTTCCAGGCCAGCTGTGAGTCTGATGCTCTCACCTCTTGAACATACCATCTTTATTTTGTACATAATTGCATATGCATTTCTGTTTGGTCATTTTACTGTGGAATCAATTCTTTAAGGAGTGCCATTAACTTAAACAACTACCTCACAATAGTCACAAATATTCATCATAGTCAAATGATACTAACTTCATGAACAGGGAGTAAGAATCTAATTCCTCTCCCATTCATATTTTCATAACTTTGGTTGAGGTCTAATGATAACCCTAATCATAACGAGGGTTAACTGTTCTCAAACTAAGATGTACTTTAATTCTGTAAATGACCATTGCAATTGCTTTTTTTTTCACTTCTCTTTTCACATTTCCTGCATTCTGCACCTACGTTTGGGTACAGCGCAATTAACTACAATAGATTAACTGGTTCAATAAATCCAACATTCTATTTCTAAGCTTCATTGTCACCACCATTTGAACACAAACCCTAATTACACCAGAGGCTAATCCCTATACCAAAACTCTTACTCCACCTTTGCTTCCAACCCAAATTCTTACCTTATCTCTACAACCTGAGAGTTAATGTTTGGTCATTCAGGGGAATCTTCTGTTTTGATAAAACTTTGTCTAGTGAACATTCTGACTGGGGGGAAACTCATGGCATTTCCTTTCTTTTCCTCTTGTGCTTCCCATACCAACCGATTTAGACCTATAGGATGGCCCAACCCACCCCCCTCCCTTGCTTATTATTTTGACTCATTTTAAAATTCCTATAAGCATATTAGATCTTGACACTGCATGTCACTACATTCTGTCATTAATTATGCATGTGCAATATATTTAAGATAAACATCCTGACAGGTGAAACGTCCCCCAAAGGCCTCCATAGACATTACAGAGAAGAAGACGCCATATCTGACTCATGCCATTGCATCACAGCTAGCAGCTGCAGGACTTTACAATTCAGAATGACGAATACAGGCCATGACTTGATTTTTTTGGTGAAACTTAAGAACCATGAATTATCTTTTCAGGTTTCTTTTTGATCAAAATCATTTTTATTTTATTATTTTTTTCTACAGAAAGAGAGTAAAATGTCTTTGCAAAGATGATCAATATCTCAAACCATCCATTTAATCTATGTTCATCTTGCTACTATGGGCACCTCTGTTAAGTCTCAACTTTAACTGGTGAGTCACATGAACTAGAGGTGCTACAAAGATGTTCCTACGAGAGCAAATGTTCCCCTATGAAGATTAACAACAGGATGTTGCTTTCAAATTAAACAAAAAGTATGATTCATACAGAAATAATGAAATTTCAAAGAATGCCTTCTTTGAAGGTCATACATGCTGGGGGGAAGGGGTGGAATCACATTTTTGATATTAACAGTTACGATAAAAAACATGGGCCTTATTCTTTTCGGCTCATTTTGTTTTTCTTTAAGAATCTCCCCATAGAAAGAAAATAAAATTATTCTCTTGATGAGACTAAGAGGCTTACTGTCTAGTATTGGAGGTCAAATTACTACCAATTTAACCTCTCTTTTGATAGTGGCAATGAATCACACTGCAAAAGTTCTCTTTTGTATTTTCAACATGAGCCACTACCATTTTATTAATATCTTTGATTATGCATGAAGCTTCTGAAATTTGTTAAAGGGCCAAACCTCTCACCCCAAACTACAATTTTGGTAGGGGGATACCTAAATTCTCAATTGGCTTAGCTCTTTGATTGACAGCTAATTCAAACAATGCCAAAGAGTACCAAAGCTTATATTACACAGCATAATCACTACTGAGGGTGTTTTGATTATATAAACTGAGTTTTTCTACTCACCTTGAAGCAATAAACTGAGATTGTATGTGGATGAGGATGAATTTCAGAAAATTGTTGGAGGGGCTTAAGTAAGAAGGTTAGGAGAATTGGTGCTGTTTTTGCACTGATTGGGTGAGAGAACTGGGCCTTTAAGTCTGCAATACCCCCTCCCCCACACTCCAAATCCAGTAACAGAGGTATATACTTCAACATTTCAATGTATTCCAGTGGCACAAAAAAAGACATCTTGAAAAAATACTTTAATTTGCTAAAATATCTATTTAAAGGTAAAGAGCAGTCCCCCAAAACTTATTTTGGAGAAAAAGCTAAATGACTCAATTTTCATCTTATTTTTCTTCAAAGTGTCTTTAATTACATTCTTTGACTTTACTATTGCATATTCAAGGTAAACCAAGTAGTTATTTCTGGTAAATTTCACATTTGAAGAGAAAAAACATTGTCACATGACTCCCAACAGCCAATCATGAAACTGGATAGTCTACTACACTTCTTCAATTTGGGATGACTGCTTCTGCCCTTTAAACTATCTGTTAAATACAGTAAATATGGTCTTGCTTTCTACTTTATGAGCTGTGTTTCATATTTTTTTACACCTGACATGAACATACTGCATATTGAACAAACCCAAGAAGTTACCTAGCATAAGTGTGATGGATTCATGGTGACCACTTCCAATGCTTAAGAGGACTTACTAGGGGACTGTGCTATTCAGAGCACACACTCATACAAACACAGGGAGAATAAACAGCTTTCAAAGTCATGCATCAAAGTCAAGCGTTGAAAGTGGTCACCATGAATCCATCAAAATTATCGATTAAGATGCTGGCCAGAATCAGGCAATTGACTTAGTCAATAATAACCTTCAACAATAATAAAATATCTACAGTAGCATAAAATGGCCATTTTAGTACCAAAACAAAGTCACGTGATTAAAACGTTCAACATGCATTGGACTAAGAGGGAGGGAGCAACAAGAGGACTGCATCTTTTAAATTAAAAGGCCTACCATGTCAAACTTCCAGATCAAGAGCAGTCTCCCCAACCCCATTTTGAAGCAACAGCTAAGTATCCCAATTTTCTTCTTAATTCTCTTCAAGGTACATTTCACCATATTTTATAATTTTAATATTGTATATTCAAGGTGAACCAAGCAGTTATGTCTAGTAAATTTCACATTTACTGTGGGTAAGTGGGAATTACAAAGTGTATATAGGAGGTAAGGAGGGGCTTTGTAGGTTATTGTTTTTCTCAAGAGCCAATCATGAAACAGCATAGTATACTTCACTACTTCAGGTTGGGTGATTATCTTTGCCCTTTAAGGTAAACCTGCAGAGGGTTTATGATATGTGACTCATGAAATTAATAACTCCATTCACAGCTCAAATAATAACCTTTTTTAATGGAAACATATTTAAAAAAGTATGATAGAGGCATCAACGGAAGAATACGAGAATTGTTGCACAGAAAAACCAGGAAGTTAATAGAAATACAACCACATAAATTATTAAACATCTTTCTCATCTTTACGTAAATATAACATTTATTTTAAATGGATATCGAAATATTGCGTTTGTTTTGCAAGAAAAATTCATCCTTTTTAAACTAAAATATTTATTTACACAGGGTGACAGATTATCAAAAATAAGGCAGTTGTGCTAGACTTCTTTTCAAGACATAAATTTCCAACAGACAGAAATTTGGTTGTTTGCAATTGCTCAAGAATAACTTGTTCACCCAAACTTCAACATTTCAAATGATGTAACGTCCATGGCTCTTCGTACCCATAGTATTTTGAAGAGATGTAGCTATTGCTGGGGTTTATGAATTAAGAATGAATGGTTGGATAGTGTCTGAGCCATTTTCTTTGTACTCTTTGTTGGAGCATTTTAAACACAATATTGCCCTTGAAGAAAATTACTGATAATTTTCAAATCAATATTCACTGATTGACATAGAATGATCAATTATTCAGAATGAAGCTACTGAGTATAGACTTCTTTCCAAGATATAAGTTTCTCACAGATAAATATTCAGCAATTTATTTATTGCTCGAAAAGAATTTTTTCACCCAAACTTTCAAAATTTCAAATGATGCAACACCAGTAATTACTCTTCCTCTGCATAAAATGTTCACGTGATGAACCTATTGTTTGCCTTTATTATTGACACTAATTGGTTTGGTAACAACTACAGCCTTTTTCCTTGTATGCTATGCAGGTGCATTTTAAATACAAAACTCCATTATAAACCATCCTCCTGTCCATGTTGTAAACCTGTTCAGACCAAAGCATTTCAAGTCATGTTCCCCCTCACACCCCTTTTTCCTGCATGTCCCTCAGAGATGTAGCTTCTTTCATAAATAAATACTTTATCCTTATGGGGTGAAACATTAGGTTCCTCTTTGACAGAGATCTGAAGAGAGCCTAGGAAAAGCATATTTCTGTTTTAATTTTTGCAACTACAAAACTGATAAAGTTAGAAGTGGAAATTGAGCAAAGTGTATAGTCTCCACCCCCCCCCCCCCCCATAAAAAAGAACCCATGAAAATAATACCTTAAGAATTACTCTCAATGTAGCAAGTTTATATTATTGAACAATTACCCCATCATATTTTTGTGTAGCCATAAAATCACTTAAAAATGTAACAAAATAAATTTATTGATGATGAAACAGGATAAAAGGAAATATTTATCGTGTAATTAATTTCAAAGTCACCCCCAAACAACCTCCAAGTCCTATTTCATGAACGCATACAGCAGACTTGAACAACGCTAAAATTCCATTACACATAACTGGTTGCATGCAAACCTATAAGGGACCATTTGTCATCCTGCCATATGCAGATAATATATTATTACAATTTACAACGGTGGGAGGCACACTGAGCTCAGAACTGACCGTGCAAATGCGTGTGGTATACGGCTGTCATTGTTACACTGAAAGGTTCTCTAGTCTCCGGGGTGTTGCAACAACACAGCGACTGACAGATCTTCTTCATGCAGTCGAGACATACAGAAAGACGCCGATTGAAATACAATAGCTTCCTCTATATGATTTGTAACGAGTGTTCGTGCACATACGGTATTTCAAAGGAATAGGGGAAATTGGTCAAGATGATGCAATATATTAATATAATGCACCCAGATGACAGCTTGGGTGAAAAATTTTTATCAATTGATTACAGAAATCCAGATGGCTTTTCATTGGCTTGTAAAAATTACCAAGAGCAATATTACAGCTAGTAGCCAATCTGTATGACATGCAGTTTTTCAAGTTCCATATGGAATGGTTTCTCAGGCTCAGCTTGATCATTTTAATAGTATATGTTGTGCTCTGTACCAAATGGATGTATGTTGGGAAAGACTTTGAAGCTATAATTGTGAGATGCAACACGGTATAAGTAAACACATATGCATCAATTTATCACCTTCTAATATTTCATCGAGTGGGCTTAAGAAAGCAAACATATCAAGGATTATGAAGATAATATGCTCATCATTTTTTCACTGATTATGGTTACACAATTTATATTATTTTCTACTGTACATCATCAGGGCTTAATTGAAGTAGTTGAAAGCACTGGCACCCATGTTGAATTTTAGGCCTTCATTAATGGTTACCATGCCCCTCAGAATGCCCTATAAAATAACATAGGCCTACATTCAAATTGCTCACTCTGACAACAAATACATTTTCTCCAGCTCATTTCCCAGCCCTAGCTCATACATATATAGTTTATGTAAGTATAGATCCCATGATGCAACATTGTATTTACACTATTAAAGAGGCTGTTGCACCATTATTAAATGTTCAGTAATTATGTCAAACTCAAAACTCTTTTGAAGTCTGATTTCTACATGCCTCGGTCCCGGCATGGTCCTGTTGGAATTCTTACCACAAAAATATTGCAATGGTCTACAGGCCTACATTATGTGTGCGGCTCGGTTACTTGCTGTTTGGTCTACCCCCGGAAAATATAATGATATTCCGGGTGTCACGTGATCAACGAAGACACCAAATCTGCCTTCACCATCTCCGAAAACACTGTGATTTCGGAGATGGCGATGGCAGATTTGGTGTCTTCCTCCTCTAGAATCCGAAAACACTGCGGTTTTCAGATATGGCAGGCGAAGGCTGATTTGGTGTCTTTGTTGACCACGTTACACCGGGAAAATGGTGAAGGCAGATTTGGTGTCTTTGTTGATCATGTGACACCCGGAATATCGTTTTATTTTCCGGGGGTAGACCAAACGGCAAGCTAACTGGGCTGCACGCATCATGTAATCTTCTCACCCCAAACTGTTCCAATTCTCCTAACCTACCTACTTTAGACCCTCCTATAACTGTCTTATATTCATCCTCATACAGACAGTGCACTCTCAGTTTATTGCTTTAGGTTGGGTATACATGACCCAAATGTGTAATCAAAACACTCTGTGTAGAGCACAATTGCTATGGAATATGAGCTTTGGTTCCCTGCATTTTTTGAGCTTGCTGTCAATCAAAGAGCTGTGCAAACTGAGAATTTCTGTGGACTAGGACAAAAATTGCAGTTTGGCATGAGAGGATTTGCCCCTTAAGATCAAAACAAATTAGTGGTAAATTTTGTCAGATTTGTTGACCAAAGTTCTGCCACTATGTGACATTTAATTTAAGCTTGCCATTTTAAAGCCACCTTTTAAATAAATTATGAATGCTAAATTTCTCTATTTTGATCTGGAATACATTGGAGAGTGAAAACATGTGTACATTGATATTCCACACACAATTAAATACAAACCAACAGGGTCAGGTCTAGCAGATGCAGTTTTACAGCTCAGTTTTTAACCCATTGGTTTAAGTTGTGTTGACCACTCCCCTATTTAACAGTTGAGTTTTACTGGTTTGTTTTCCCTATTCAAGGAGCATGTCTAACTTTAGTCTTTTGAACATATTAAGCTACATTACTCTGTTCTTATGGCGACACTGACTTGATTTCTTGAAGGCCCAGTTCTCTCACCCCAAACAGTACCAATTCTCCTAACCTTCTTAATTAAGCCCCTCCCACAATTGTCTGAAATCATCCTTATCCAGTCACAATCTCTGTCTATTGCTTCAGGGTGAGTATAGAAAAGATCTATGTGTATTACCAAAACACTCTCAGAACAGTTCATGCTGTGTAATATAAGCTTTGGTAGTCTGCATTGTTTGAATCAACAGTCAATCAAAAATCTGGGCCATGAGTTTCTGTACCCCCTACAAGAAGTGTAGTTTGGGGTGAGAGGATTGGCCCTTTAAAGTTATATTTCTTCATGTAAGGTCCATGCAGGCCTGCAAATCACACGTCAAGAAATCAAGGAGTGTAGTAGGTGTGCTGTTTTTCAAACTGATACATTTACCCTAGTTCCTCGTTCCCATTCTTTATGAAGGTGTGCAAGCAGGTTGCTTTTGAGGGGATCGATGGTATGCAAACCCCTTTGCTTACCTCAAAAGTCAAAATTCCCCCTGCAAGCTGGGGGTTGTAGAATATGTCCATGGTATTTCCCGCCTGTCATAAGTGATAACTAAAAGGAAGGATGTGCACCGTCTTTGAACTGTATTTGAAACCAAACTTGAACATGTACCGTATTCGAAACTGTGTTAAGCGTGTACCTTTTTAGCTAGTTGACACTATATTACACATTCGTACAGGTGTATCAATAAACCTCTTCTAACTAGAGAGCATGGTGGCCTATTGGTTAAGGTGTTAATTGGTCTTGAGATCTAAAGGTTGCTGGTTCAATTCCCAAATTCACTATGTTGTGTCCTTGAGCAAGATGCTTTATCTCGATTGCTTCTCTCATCTCAGGGTTTAAATGGGTACCTGTGAGGTAACTTGTTGCTGTTTGTGGCTGCTCCTATGGGAAGTCCCCCAGGAGACAGGCTAAAGTGGCATCACTATTCAGTTGCCTCTGAGAACATATGTGCAAAGCATTTAAAAACTCTTGAAACACAGGGCTATCTATATCACATAATGCTACCAGAAAACCCTTCATGACGCATGCGGCTTGGTTACTTGCTGTTTGGTCTACCCCCGGAAAATACATCGATATTCCGGGTGTCGCGTGATCAACGAAGACACCAAATCTGCCTTCGAACACTGTGCTTTTGCGGATAGCGAAGGCAGATTTTGGTTGATCATGTGACACCCAGAATATAGCAAAGGCAAATTTGGTGTCTTCATTGGCCCAAACGGCAAGTAACTGAGCAGCAGGCATCATGTTTTAATTGACAATGACAAAAAAAGCAAAGATTGTAACCCTACAGGCAAGTCAAAAAGCCAAAGAAATTCCACAGTAACTTTAATTTTCTCATATAGCCATACTGTTTGAAAATAGTTGTGGCAGAAAAATCATGCCCTTAATAATTTTCTTTAAAAATTTTGCAATGAGGAAGAAATAAAAATTAATGTGCATGACACCAAATCTAGGTAGATGGATATTCTTTGGTATATAACACATACAAGTAGACTCCTCCAGGGGTGTATGCTTACCACCTGATGAGGTGCATACACCAGTGTGTACATGCAACTCCCATATGGCACATATGGGGGCATATAATGTACTAAGGGAGCCTGTTTATTGGGTAATGTGTTTTAAGCTTCAAGAGAACAAATCATAAAAGCCGTTAATGGCTTGTTATCATTTAATATAGATGGAATTTTACGGCCTAGTTTCCAACCAATTGGCTCAAGTCAAGCCCGCCATGGCCTTTTCCCAGTTGTGGCTCACTGGCTTGTTTTCCCTACTCCATTGCTCATGCTGAGCACCATGCACAATGGCAGCAGGTTCGATTTCCAAATCTAAAGTCTTTGGTATGACCTGGCCAGGGCTCGAAATCCTGACTGCGAGGCCAAGACGGATGCTCTAACCATGAGACCATGTGGTCAAAACCTAAAGTAGACCACTGAGAAGTTTACATGGGTTGGAATGTAGGGTGTTGAAATACTGCAAGCATACTCCATGGGCACTATGACTGTAAGATTAAGAGCATCATACCATCTCAGATCGAAGATTGAAGTGCTTTTACAGATCAAATACATTTTGGTGCACTAACCTGAAATGAGGACTATTCATAATAATATGCCATACCGGGTACCCTAGGCAGTGTTGGTGAGAAGATGCAAGATTCCACAATGCCAGCACTCACTTGACAAGTCCCGCAAAGGAAATATTTATCTGTCTGAAATTCATGACTCTTTATTACTATCAGAAATCGCCCCTGAAAAAATTGTGGCTGGGGGGAATTCCCCACATATATTTTGAAACCAAGTATGAAACCTGATACAGATTGATACGCTAACATTACAACATAAATTAGGCAGCAACACTTATCGAACTGAAGTCACATGATATTTTCTGTTTCCTATAAATGTCTCCCAAATTTTGAAAACATTCTCTTCGGTAGGCTTAAATGTCACCACTTAAGTTTAGGGCTTACATCATACGGGGCAATTATAGTGAAAATATCCTGGATGTATGTGGGCAGATTTACTTCATGCTGTACGTTCATTATGTACATGTATACATATCACATTGACTGTTACGATGTGATTAATGGCCGGTTTAGTGGAAATGCTGGTAGAAGGAACCAGCTGTGCAATGTTGAATGAGTGAGGTCAGGTGACTAGAGTAAAACCAGGTACATCAAATATAAGCACTGCGAAATATGTGCTCCTTCTTTAGTTTCTACCGGCTTAAAACAAGACATTACTTTGAATACGTCTTATCATGCATTTAAAGAGCAAATTTGCAGTCGTCCCAAACTTTTTCTTGGAGCAACAACTTAATCTCACAATTTTCTTTTCACTTCTCTTTAAAGTATCTTTTAATTTTAGGATTTCAATATTGCATATTCAAGGTAAACCAAGCAGTGGTTCCACTAAATTTCACATTTGAGAAGCAAAAATTTTGTCACATGACCATAAAGAGCCAATCATGAAACAGGACAGTGTCTACACCACTTTAAGTTCGGGAGACTGCTCTTGCCCTTTTTAAATTTAACTTGTCAAATTTATTTTAGGTCAGCTCTACTCAAATACTATACTCAAAGTCAGTGATTCTCAACATATTTTAACTTGAGGAAGACTTTAATTCTCAGAATTTTTCTGAGGTCTGTCTTGCACAACATTTACGAGAAAGATATGACTACTAATCATCACAAGCATTGGAAATGCATTCATACCTTACCCCAGATCTGCTTCTTTTGAAAGACTGGCAACCTGATTGGACATGTCAGTCTGCTAGAATGGGGAAAACATCATTGCATTTTTTTTCATCATTTCACTTTTTTCTATTTTTTTTTATTTTCCTTCATTAGTTCTTATTTTTACGGCAGATCTTGTGGCCCACATGGGAGTGTTTCAGAGTCCACTAGTGGCACAAAAAAGCCCACCTGTTGAGTTAGTTAGTTAGTTAAAAGGTTAGATCGAGTTTTGTGGCCCAGTTTTTAACCAATTGGTTTCAGTCAAGAAGCCCAGCCATTTTTCCAGTTGTGTTGTGGCTCACCTATGAAGAAGAGCTAATTTAGGTAACCCAACATTGAAAACTTCTAACACATTCTGTTTCCTGAAATTTTTGGGAAGAAAAAATGCCCATTAAATGAGGCCATAACACTCCTTGAATGAAGGTTATATTACCTGCACAGAATCTTCAAACACTTATTTTTCCAAATTATATCTTTGTCCCACACATTTAACCACAAAACCTAAAGATTATCATGTACTTAAACCTAATCCCTTTCATAACACTGACCTCCACATATATTTTTCACCACAAAGAGAGAGACCTTTGTATAGAAAGAAATGTCGGAACAGGTGAGAACAGTTACCATCCGATGAACATTCATGTTTCTTTAGATGGATATGGTGAGACCGATGAAATGTTTTCATTTGACCGAGACTTCTGGCAATTAAACGATGAAAATAGCTCTGCTGAAGAATTTACAAGATCAACATCACACAACTCCCAGTGGGTTGGACTCATTAATATTCTTGTAAATGTACCTTGTGGTACCCTGGCCTAGTCCTGGAGACATTAATGGACAGCTAAAATAACTATGCCACATTTTTCATGCAGAAATCTCAGCTGGTGCTTCACAGGGAAGATACCTAAAAAATGCACTGTACCTTCATGGCAATCGCATTGCATAATTCTAGTATATCGACACGGATCACCTTGAAGGGGGATAGAAAGGGTTTTAGATAGGGCTTTACCCATCAAGTAATTCTGGTTTAATTTCGTAGGACCAGTTTTCCAGTTGGTGGGCACTGGATTGTTATTCCTACTACCTTGATTATGCCAAGCACAATACACAATGGCAGTATAGGTTACATTTTTAAGTGTTGGGTATGACTGGGCCTGTGCATGGGAATCGAACGTCAGACCATACAGTTCTGAACAGCCAGACTGTCGAACAAAAGACCAGATAAATAGCCACATTACCTGAAGTAAGTTTGTACCTCATACTGCCCGTTAAAATATAAAGGCAACCCACAGAGTTTTGCAAAATAGCCTGACTTAATTCTTCCCCTCCCCTCTCCCCCACCTGAAATAACCATGGAACTGCAACAGATATAGTGACATGAATCAAGACTTGACAAACATCACTAAAATGACTGCAGTTGACTTGACTCGCTACAAAAATATGTGAATTTGTTACAACACTGTGACTATTCTAGGGACTTTATATTCTTTAAATATTCTTTAACTGCACTAGAATTATAATTTAGTCAAGGAATTTAAGTAACACATGTGTGAGCAAGACAAATGGGGGCCTAGCAGAGAAAATTAAGCTTTGAATACTACCTAGGAAGAAATACTGAATTTTAGGGATCACCACAAAGTAGACTTTCTCTTTTGCACTTTGCAATCCCTGCTATAAACTTACCATGTCAAACCACAAAGAAACATAGGAAGTATTTCTTTATCCTCCATATACTTTCAATGATTAAATATTCTTATCTCTGAAGGTTTAGTCAAAGATCTGTTAAGAATTCTATATTATGTCATAATTTTTTTTTTAATAAAATCTTAATTTTGATTTGTTTGATTTAAATCAACCAAGTCTGAGTTTCTCATTGCATCTGTTTTGCATGGGGGGGTACAACTAATTTATTTTCAGACTTATGTCTGTGTGAGCCATACTGCTATAACTGTATACATCGTATACATACCATACAAAATTTAATATTGTTAGGTTTGTCATTACAGCCAGTTGAAGCCGAGTATGTGTTTTAACCATAATCATGAAGGCATTACATTATGCAAATAGCAATTTTTCTAGTAGATGAGTAAGCACATTGTAACCAAGTCCACCACACAAAATTCTGGACCATGTTCTGGCACCAGTGGCTACCATTCTGGGCCCATTCCAAGTGCCAGTCCCCTTTGAATAGTATGGCCATTTCATGTACGATCTAGTCCTTCCTACAGACTCTCTCTGTACATTGCTAGTTGGGTATACTGTTACACAATTTAAAGTATAATGACTTCATTTGTAGTCTTCATACTCTTTCAATTATAGGGAAATATGCGTTTAAAATGTTCCAACATAGCGCTCAAAGAAAATAGCTCAGGACATCATCCAACCATTCATTATAAACCATACATATACTCCAGCAATAGCTTAATCTACTCAAAATATTATGATCCAGAAGAGCTATGGAAGTTGCATCATCTCCTCAAAATATTTTAAACAAAAAGAGCTATGGAAGTTGCATCATTTGGAATGTTGAAAGTTTGGGTGAACAAATTATTCTTGAGCAACAAATAACTGAATTTCAATCTGAGGGTAACTTATTTCTTGAAAAGAAGAACACCATACTGCATTATTTTTGATCATTTGTCAGTACTCTGTGCCAATAAATATTGGTTTAAAAAGGATGACATTTTCTTGTAAAACAAACACAGTATTTCCCTTTAGAAAACTGTTACGATGCTGACTGCATGTGGCCATTTACTTAGAGTTTAATTACTGCACCAATACAACAGCTATCAACCAACTTGGCACATTAGTAACACATTTATTTTTGTGGGTTCGACTAGAATCTGCTCCCTGCCCTTGTCCAGCTGAGCCCATTCCAGGCCAATCCTGATTCCCTTCCCTCCTATTCCAGGGTTTATCTGGGTCAGGTGAAGGACGGAATGAAGACCAAGTCTGGACTCAGATGTTACAGCCCTGACGTGACATTTATGAATAATCCTAGAGACATGCACTTCCCATCACCATGGACATATTATACATATTAACACAAGGACAGACAATTACTGCAATGTTTTAATTTGTCATTATGGTTAATTTCAGGTGCTACATAAGGCCACACTGTATGCAGAGTGGAGGTCAAAATTGAGTATGCTATTTTATAACATGTATTCACTATTGCCGTTTCATGAAATTATTATCTTCATAATCAATTCACACTGATATTGTTCTGATAGTAGAAAAGCTTCTTGAGGCCCTCTGTTTGAAACTTTGGTTAGTTAGATAAATGAGGTTTACTGCTCAGTTTTCTATCCATAGTGTATGGTCATGATATTTTTTTCCGATACCCAAACTTTGGAACTTTTGTGAGAATCAACAATCACCACTCTTGCAATGTATGGTGTATATCATATTTTAACAAATAAAAGTTGAATACAATTTTTCCCTACAAGTATAGCAGTTTGAGAATGATTTTCATTTTCAAAATGAAAGGTACACATTTCCAGCTAACTTGTGTGTTTTTACATTTGTTGACAGCAAAGTATATGTCTAATGGCATTCTATCTGCTAAATGGTCTTGACTCACAGAGATTACCTGGAAAGATTAAGCACAATGGAAACACTTTTCATGGAACAAAACAACAATGAGGATAACATATTGTCAAAGCAAGCTACTCACTAATGTTTTTGTTTACCGTCTATGACTAAATTCATTTCTGAAAGTTTTGAGTCCACTGTTTAGATTGGTTAAAAAATCATAGACTCTGACATTTACTCTGTTTGCAATAACAAATTACTAGGGCAATGAGCACAGTTAAATACGAAACTGCTAACTGGCAAATGCTGGCATTAATCCCTAAACTAATCCCTAACCAAAACAAAGAATACAATGGATACAATACAATGACAACAGCCAATCAAGAAATTCCTTGTTAACAAACAGTGTGCACATCAACCTCAGCTTATATTTTTTAATTGTTCACTGTTTATGACTTGACTTACACCAAACTTGATAATCAAGTTTGGTGGACCATTAATTTAGAATGGTTTACAAATCACAGAGTCCTACATCTTCACTTATATATACATACACAAAAAACATCTTGTCTGAAATTTGATTTGTACAGAAGGAAGAGGTGTAAGTGAAAAAGAGGTTGATCTCTTGAAACTAATTGTTATCCAAAGATTGCCAGCCTATACTCGAGGGAGGGGTCTAAGGGGGTTACCCTTCCATTAAACTTTGCATCAGGAGGTACAGGTGCAAAATGTTGCCATCCTTTTCTGTTTTTCAAGTATGTTTATACTGTAAAAACTACATTTATGTAAAAAAAAAATTAAATGATCTTAAAAATACTCTTTTCACCCTTGGCCATGCAGAGTTGCAGACCAGACCATGTTGACCGTGACAAACCTTTACATCTAAATGGGCTTTTTGGGAATTTTGCTCAAAACTCATAATCCAGTGATATCAGGCAATTCCAAGAACCCTCACATCTTTGCAAGGGCTTGGTTAAGCTTACACTATCATCAAATGATTTGGCTTGACATTTGCAATAAGAGTCTAATTTCTCATTAACAAGTGAAACTTGTGTAATCCTTTTATTATTTATTACAGGTATAATCTTTTTTTGTTCACTAAATGCTACAATAAGAACTCTTTTTTATTAATGCTTGTCATTTTAAACGGTTCTCAGTGATGTATAGCTGAGTTGACTCAGACTCATGATTTCATAATTTGAAGGATTTGGACAAAGGGGTTGATTTTTCCCCTTTGAGAAAATACATGTAGCACAGGGACTAGGACTTGGGTCCTTCGAAGTTGAAAATTGCTGGACTCATGAATTCTACTACATCACTGCAGTCATTTTATCGAATGAATGTCAACTCATATTAAAAGGACAATGTGGTTCCTCCAATTGAACTTGAACAAATGCCCTCAAATGCTACTCCATGGACTGCTTGGTTTAACCATGAATCAACTTTAAGTAATGTAACTTAAAGTTAAAAAAAAAGTTCAAGCCAAACAACACCTTGGTTTATATCATTAAACGAGAAAAGTGATCACCAGCTTGAAGTAGTGTAGTACACTGTCATGTTTTATGATTGGCTCTTGGTAGTCATATTCCAGTATTTTTTTTCTCCTCAAATCTCAAATTTACTAGGAGTAATTACTGCTTAGCATGCCTTGCATGTGCAATATTGAAGTCCTAAACATCACAACAGATACTTTGAAGAGAAATAAAAGGAAATTTGTGAGATTGATAGTGCTTTCTTCAAAATGCTGTAAGTCTGGGGTGACTGATCTTGTCATTTCATATTAGATGTATGTATACTGAAGCACCACAAATACACTTGTGGCAAAATATTAATGAGGAGAGAGGCAATACTTAAGCAAATTTTCAGAAAAAAAAAATTTGGGAACTGCTTATTTCCTTTAAATGACACTGTACTTGCAAACTACCTGCTTCTTGCACTGTGTTACGTAAAGTAGATTCCTTGGAAAGATAAAAAGGAGAATGATGCAATATGTATGTATGGGACCAACTAAATGTGCTCAGGAAATAGTACACTGTTATGGTTGCATGTTTATTCTGTCAGCTTTTTGCTTGTCAGTTCTTGATTTTCAGAAGATTTTGTGTCCTTTGAGCAACCATTTCACTACTTGTTGTCTGGAAGGACATTTGGTTGTCTGAAACATTTTTTGGACAACAACAAAACAGTGTGTTTTGCAAGTACCTACTGTGTGATGTATGGTTGCTAGAATTCAGTAAAGTGTGTGTGTCCGCGTGTACTCTTTTGAGAAATACTGCTCAAGTCTGATAAAAGTTGAAAAAGTCATGTTAGTAAGCAGAAGTATTTGATAATGGAGAGGCAAGCTCAGACCTGCCAATTACCTGCCAGATTGAAAAAGAGGAACACCACCCATGTGTTTGCTAGGATAAACCTCCAGAGGCTATGGTCCAGGACCTGCCCTTAGGTCCTCTGAGCTAGGAGGGGTCCAGTGGGCAAAGGCTGGATTTTGAGTACTTCAGGTATGTCTGGAAGATATTTTGAGCCCTTAATATTGCAGATTAGTTTATTCTACACCAATATCTACAGTACCCACATTCAACCTGTGGGATTTCAAAACCCACCTTAACATAGAGGACACTAGCTGATTGTACACTTAAGCTAAAATATCTGCACCACTCGGCTAAAGGTTTTCGTGCACACACGCAGAGACAGTGGCATCAGCTTTGCAGTAAACACACTCCACAGGCTTAGTTTAACCCTTTACCGTTGTTTGGGTCCTTTTGGACCCATGCGGAGAGCTCGGCTGTCAGACATCTTTACTGTTTCACGCGGAGCTCGAAACTGCGAGTAGCTAGCCGAAAATTGTGCCACAACAACGAGAGAGACAATAGTTTAAGGTCACGGGGTCAATGGCCTACGGAAGCCGATGCGGGGCGGGCTACGTCCGCTTTTCCGCCCAATCCCGAGGCGTGCAAATATGCCCCGATCGGAGCACAACGGTAAAGGGTTAAACAAGTACACATTTACACAACCCCTATTTTCTCACCTTTTGAAGAAACAAAAGATGAAAATATTGCACATGATCTTAATATGAGTGATACTGAAAATCAGAACATGACATTGGAAAATTGGAACAGAGCAAACTATGATGCAAAAAAAGCATGCAGAACTGTTCCTCCTAAATTAGAATAGTTGGCAGCTGTGCGAGCTTTCTATTTCTTATTCTCACCACCAAAGAAATGGTTTACTTTTTATTTTTGGTTGTCCATATGGAATTTTAGTTGTCCCAGAAAACCGGACAACCACAAAAATCGAGCACTGTAATCTTATGTTTTGTTTCTACAAATCTGGCTTCAAACTGAGATCAACCATTCAGAGAGGTGAGTAGAATCACAGAATTTACCATCTATAAAAGATGTGCACCACGCACTTCCTTCCAAGAAATTTGAGACAGAATTAAAACGAGAGCTGATTTTGCCGTTTGCATCACATTCTTAAATCAACAGCTTTTGAACAGTTTTACCTGTGTACATGATTTATTTAATGTTGAATACATCAAATATTACCCTGATCATTTAGGAAGACATTGAAAAAATTATATAGATTTTAAGATTTTAGATATTATCTGCCATACCCAAATGATAGAAGATGAGCAGTGTTTAACTAATGTGCAACCCATCTCGTTAAAATTGAAAAAACACAAAATAGACAAAATGCCAAACATGTAATAAATGATATTTTATTTATTGCAGCTTTAGCAATCCATTTTATGCAGCAATATGACGCTCCTATTGTATTACTCATTTTCTTCCTTTGTCGATGTACATTTTATCAAGAAGAACAAAGTGAGATATAAACCAGGGTAAAAAAAAATATAAACAGACAATACTCTTCTTCCTTTAGCCAACAAATCAACAACACTAATTATCACATGCTTATATAAAATATGTTACACCACAATACACATGGAGACTAATTTGTGATAAAAGTGTAATTAAAAAAATAAGCTCTGAGGCTCATTATTCGAATAAAAACACTGCTTCCAACGTAATTCGGCTCTACAGATGGACTCACCTCTTTTTCCTATCATTCGCCTGAAAGAACGTCTCAAGCGAGCTCTCCCAGAATGATGTGTTGGGTCAGCATCCATCTTGTAACATTTCCTACAGAGATCAGTAATATCCTAGCATACTGCAACACAAGCAAGCAGTCAACACGGAACGAGATGGAGTGAGAAGCGAATGAGATGAAGAGAGGCAGGAAAAAAAAAAAGCACGCTCCACACACTCTACCTAGCAGCTCCTCAAGACTACGAGGCTTCTCATTACTATACTGCCTCCCCGTCTTGCACACTACAAGTAGACTTGACCTTCTACTGTTGTGTTAGAGTAATCAAAAACCTGCAATGTTCTATGGGCAGATGGTTAAATTTGTGCACAGGCTGTGACTGGCTGAGAGCGTCCTCCCTTCGAAAACGAGGCTTATTAATCAGAGCTCGTTCCTGTGCAGCGGGGAGGAGGCTACGAGCAATGCAAGGAAAACAGGATCAATGGAGATGAGGGAAGATGCGACACATAATAAGCACCGTTGTCTATAGAAGTGTTTCACACACACACATGCATGCAGACACACACTGCACTGCATAGCTCAGCAAACATTGCTACAGAGCTTCAGTTGCTGTGCATGCAGCGGTCTTTGTATATAATAGAAGCCAGGACAGGTGAGATGACAAACTCAACCATTTGTAATTTGTTGATTTAAGATAACAAGGAACATCACGGCAACAGCACACTGTCAGTCTGCTTAGCCTATGTTTACAAATAAGGGATAGACACAATAGGTTGCTGCTAGTTTAATTAACAGCTCACTGCAAAGACATTTCAGCAGGGCAGAAGTTTTAGAATCTTGCTTTTATAAATAGCGCAAATGGGAGAATTTAATAATTGATTAACAGAAAACCTTTGGCTCAGTGGCATTTAATAGAAGCTGTAATTTAAAATGTGAGGACAGATATTTTATTTGTTGTCTCTGTAAAAGAGAATATGTGATTACCTAATGAATTTGCATACCTGAGCATGCTGTAAATGGAATTAGTTTAGAATAGGTTTGGAATAGGTTTGGAATAGGTTTTTCCTTAGACTTTTCCCTCATGTCGTGTCCCCCAACCCCCCCCCCTTCACGGCACAATCCTGGTTACGCTACTGCAAAGGATTACCACAGGTTAGAAGGGTTACATAAAGTAAATAGGAGGTAAGGAGGGGGGCAATGTAGATTTATATGTATAAAAAAAATTGAATCAATGCAGGCAGTAAATTTTTTCATTTCTACAAACAAGCCCGTTGTATATTGAGATTCATCTAGTAACTTCATTTGCTGATATCTGAAGGAAAATGTCCGATTTTAAATGGAAATTTCACCACACTGTGCAGATTTGGTTCCTTTTTCACATATGAAAATTAAACTTCTGTTTAACTTCTCCTTAAAACAGTATTCCTGCTGATCAACCCCAAAAATACAAAATTCATGTTTGTGTTTAAAACTCTGTGTACCCATCCCAGTCTAAAAAAACCCTCCCAACCCCCTCCCCTGTATACCAACTAGGTCTGATAGCTTAATACCTACAAACAAATCCTATCAATAACATCACAAGCATACGGATGAAAATAAGCAGTGTAATTTTGACATCTTCGTATTCTGTTACAAGAGATGCTATATTTTTAGGTGGGGGGGGAGGGGTTTCATTCCCTGACTGACTCATAACAAAGAAAAGCTTGTGTGTGTGAAAAAGCAATCAAGTATGGATAACAATTAAGTGCATCACAACTGGAAAAAAGGTTGTGGGTACCCCTAGAGTAAACCACTAAGGTTATATGTTGAGTGAAAAACTAACCTCTATGAAAACTGCACGCTGAGAATTTCTTAGTCTGCAACAAGTTAAAATTACATTACCAACCACCTCTTGGATGTGAGCACAAATTATCAGAAAAGAAAATGCATAACTTCTTAAAATCCTTTTATTTTTATTCTTTAAACTTTTTTAAACACAAAAAGTGTACATGTGACCCTTAAAGTATTGTGCATAACTAGCTGGAAATGTCTTATTCTTTTAAGTTACAGAAGGAAAAAACCAGCCTAACAATTGACATTTTACTCCTCAAGTAAGTCCTGTCACCTTATCCTATTTACTTCCAGCCACTACACCAACTCTCCCTCCTGGATACAGCTTGCATCTTGCAGTATTAGGCAGCGTGAACAACTTTTGTCCAACTGAAAACTGTCAAAAGGTCTTAAACAAAAAGAGCGCCCTCTAAAAATGAACAAGTATCTCCATTAGAAACCCTGGATAAAAGGCAAACAACACTTGTATGAATACTTTTTAAACAACTTTAAGGCCCATTTCTCCCACCCCAAATATAGTGCCAATTCTCCTAACTTTCTTACTGAAGCCCCTCTGAAAATTGTCTGAAATTCATCCTCATCCAGACACAGTTTCAGTGTATTGCTTCAAGGTAAGTATAGAAAAACTCAATTTATATAATCAAAACACTCTCCGTACAGTTCATGCTATGTAATATAAGCTTTGTTACTCTGCATTGTTTGAATTAGCTGCCAATCAAAGAGCTTAGCCAATTGAAAATTTGGGTACCCCCGTGCTAAAATTGTAGTTTGGGGAGAGAGGTTTGGCCCTGTAAGTTGGGTTATATGTTATTGATTGATGAACTTTATGACAGCTAATTAATTATTTAAACACACACAGATAGGAATAAAAATATAATAAAATAGCAGTTTTTTTTCTCTTTATCCTCAGACTTTTCCTCATGTCATGCCCCCACCCCCCATGACACTTAAACCCACCCCATGACACAATCCTGGCTACACACCTGTATACAAATTATGGTAGATGGCACTTTCTAGAATTTTGACATTCCACAATATAAAATTTTGAGGAAGTTTTCACAATTTTGTACAAAGAAAGTAACCACAAAAAGAAAATGTATTTTCACTAATTTTGGGGGGGATTTTCTGACTTTAACTTAAAAAATGATGAAGTAAAAATGGTAAGAAACAACATTTCACAAAATTTTAGTTTTCCTACATTGCTTGTATCAAACTTTACTTTTTCCATAAACTACATTTGGTGAATTATCCCTTATTTTGATAGAACAAGTCAAGTAGGGTTGTACGGGCATGGAAGCTCCAAAATCAAGCATTTCTACAGTTGTTGCATTAAGTTGCAATATGATACACCCTTGCACATTACAGAGGGCTCTCTTTCTGTTCTGTGACATCATATGTCTATTCTTCCACTATGCAGCTACTTGTTTTGATTTGTGACTGCACTGCCAGTTCATGTGCAAATGTGTTTATCCTGGAATGAGAAACTACCTAAAGGGAAATAGCGCCACCAATATCTGACTGTGGCAGAGAGCATTCTGGAGTAAATCACATGTGTGTAAGCATGCAATGGAAGCAGTTGTTTCTTACTCAAAAATGATACACCCAGATGTAAAATAAATTTGAATGAACTAAACATCATTAAATCATGTCAACATTTACACTGCTCTCACAGGGCTCGATTTTCGTGGTTGTCCAGTTGACCGAGACAACCAAAATTCTGTACGGACAACCAAAATTTAATAGATGGTTGTCCGATGGACAACCAGTTTTCCTCAGTAAGAATGAAAAAGGAATGTACTTTTTCCTGATTGCAAGACTGTACTGCTGACTGATGAACACAAAAACTGATGTTTTTGTGTTCCAAACATCACATCTTTTTGTCACTGAAAACCAATTGTATTGAACAACAACACACTCATAGTTTTGTACACAGTTGTGCAAAAAATGTTTCAGACAACCAGATTTCCTTTCGGACAACCAAATATATTGATATGGTTGCCCAAAGGACAACCATAAATTTTTCTGAAAATCGAGGCCTGTCTCAATATGACTAAGCAATAAGAAAAACATAAATATCTCGACAGTTCTCAAGCTTTCCGTGTCAAAAATTTGTATATGTAGCTCATCACATTAGTTCATGACATAAAAGCAAACTAAGTCAATGTTTGATGATTTGATGAGCATTTGTGCGTTTTTTGAAAAGTTAATGCTTTTAGATCAAATAGGCAGGTATTAAGGCATTAACATGTCTACAGATATTATTTAGAAGAGACACATTGACAGCAATATTACAAGGTATTATAGGACAAAGAATTTGTATGCTTTTGTTTTTATTAATGTGGTCAAAAATGACAAAAACAAAACTTGATCCCATAATCCTTTGCAAATGGCTTCTGCATGGGCAACACGTAAAACAGCAATAAAAAAGATATGCAATTGCATGTTACAGTTTTAATACAAATTCCCTACACTTTTTTCCCCACATCACATTACACATCATGTTGGTAGGGTTGGGCAGTATACCGGTGCTGACATCAATACCGGTGCTAGAGGTACAGGAAATGAAAATATCAAAGATATTTGGCATGGTACTAATACTGGTTCTTGAGAAAATACCAGTACGCGAAAAAAATTGTTGGCACTCATTATATTCACTGACAAAAAGTACTGTTAGGATGTGTGGATGATTAAAATATTTACACAAACAAAAGAGCAGAGGTTCCTGCGTGCTTATTAACCCAATCAAACACCCTGTGCAATAATTTGCAGGATAACATAGGGGTCATGCGTGGCTAAGGTTCTCAACCCTGGGTAGGGAGGTCAGGTGGGAAGGAGCCTTAGCCGCACATGGCCCCCATGTTATCCTGCACATAGAGAACCGGTAAGTCTCAATACCGGTTCTCTATGTCTTACAATAACAGTACCAATATTTTCATGGTATCGACCAACCCAACATGTTGGTTTGTGAAAATTCACCAAAATTTTCCAAACATGTAGTTTCCTTCACATATGCAAAATGGTCATAATTAGTTGATCCCCATATCCCACATACCTTCGTTTCAAACTTGAGTAATTTAACTGTTTAATTTGGTTTTCAAAATTTTGTGACCAGACACTTTTGCAAATTGTACACAAAGGTATTAATTAAAAGCTGGGTTGCACAAAGTTCAAAATTTGAACTATTTGCATAAACTAAAAGCACCAAAAGCAAGGGCGCCCTCTATCTTCCTCCTCTTGCTTACCAACTTTCAGACAGTGGTCTACTCATCTTGTTAGTTCACCCAGGGTTACTTGAGGATAAGTGGGGATTACACAGGTGGATAGGAGGTAAGTAGATGGGTGATGTAGATACAGCTGGCTCATGATGACATGGGGGTGAACTGTACAGCTGAAGCATTTGACCTAGTTGTTACTTCTGAAGATTGCACAAATGCAACATCATCTACAGTGTCTTGGATATTTTTAATGGAACATGACAAAAATTACACCTCATGACTTCTTGTTCAAACCCATCTCAGGCATGCCCAGCACTTTAGGCACGGTACCAGAACCTGGGGCTCAGTAGTATCAATCTTTACTGTGGGAAGGAATTAGGTACATGTCCACTTCAATTAAAAAGTTCCTATACATGTAAAACTCTTTAAGGTGTACCCCAAGTCTAGAATTTCAAAAATATACATTTTAAAGGGCCAAACCTCTCACCCCAAACCACAATTTTGGTACTGGGGTACCGAAATTCTCAATTGGCTCAGCTCTCTGATTGACAACTTATTCAAACAATGCAAAGTACCAAAGCTTATATTACACAGCATGAATGATACTGAGAGTGTTCCTGATTATATAAATTGGGTTTTTCTATAGCCACCTTGAAGCAATAAACTGAGATTGTATTTGGAAAAGGATGAATTTCAGACAATTGTGGGAGGGGGCTTCAGTAAGAAGGTTAGGAGAATTGGTACTGGTTTGGGTGAGAGAACTGGGCCTTTAAAGGTTGCAAAATGAATCTTATTCATCCAGCTCCCATTGACGTAGCTTTTTCCATGGTTGAGATATTTAATGTTGAAATTCATCACTTTAAACAAAATAGTCCATAGCACAATAACTAATGACTTTCTTGTTGAATTACTCATAGTACCTGCCTTGTTTTCTTTTGAAATTAATCATGTTTTATGACCTTGAATGCTTCCTGTTTGGCTGCATAGCATGCTGTGTAGACAGGGTTTAATTAATTGCATCCCCCCATAAGAGCAAGAGTGTTATCACATTTCTGAGCAAGGTAAAGTAACTTCAGGTAAAGCAAAGAAAGACAAAGACTGTAATTTGAGTAGTACAACAATGACATCGCACATTATTGTGCAATGTACATTTTAAATACTGAGTGAATAAAACTCACGTAACTCAGCTTAAAAAAATGTCCTTTGAAGATGGGAGTTGGACTCTAGTTGAATTCATTTTTTGTACTCTTTAATAAATATTTTTCAAATTTTATAGACTTGGGGTACACTTTTAACGGAACTGTTGCATTTAAAATGCTCCAGCATAGCATTGAAGTAAACAGCTCTTGTCATTATCAAATCATTTGGAACAATAAACCTCAGCATTAGCTTTATATCCTCAAAATATTATACTCAAGAAGAGTTATGGAATATGCATCTTTTAAAATGTTGCATGTTTGGGTAAACAAATCACAAAAATTGAGCAACAAACAATGCATTTCTATCTGAGGAAAACTTATTTCTCGAAAAGAAGGCTACCATACTTCCGTACTTGTAATTATTCATCACTATTTGTCAACAAATATTGGTTTTAGAGGATGAAATACCTTTGTACAACATACCCAATTTTTCCCTTGAAGTTAATGGGTGTTTTTCTGCAGTGGGAGGGGGGAACATATCACCTCTGTCCCTGAAGGATTGATGTCTATGTTCTTGTTGCAGCTGCTCCAACAAAGTTGAAAGGGCTGTAGTCATTCATTTTCACACTATGCACAAATGACAACAGCAGAGCCCACCAGATGTTATTTTAGTGGGTATACCTTGAGCCAGACTGGAGTTTCAGATTTTCCAGGTGAGCTCCAAATCACACTCGTCAGGCAATGAAGGGGTGCACTAAACTTACATACATTTGCATGAGCCACCTTAATCATCTAAGTGTGCAAAAAATCACAGTGATTTGAGGTGGGTGATGGTGTGAGATCCCACTCACATGCCTCAAAATTCAAGGCCTGTAGAACATTGCTGTAGCATGGCTGAGGAAACTGAAGCTTTGATATTTTGACACAGCACATGGTTGGAAAAGCTGCAGCTTCGATATTTTGACACAACACATAGTTGGCAAAGCTGCACCTTTGATATTTTGACACAACACAGGGTTGGTAATGCTGCAGCTTTAATATTTTGGCACAACACATGGTTGGCAAAGCTGCACCTTTGATATTTTGACTCAACACATGGTTGACAAAGCTGCAGCTTTTATATTTTGGCACAACACATGGTTGGTATAGCTGCAGCTTTGATATTTTGACACAACACATGATTGGCAAAGCTGCACCTTTGATATTTTGACACAACACATGGTTGGCAAAGCTGCACCTTTGATATTTTGACACAACACAGGGTTGGTAATGCTGCAGCTTTAATATTTTGGCACAACACATGGTTGGCAAAGCTGCACCTTTGATATTTTGACTCAACACATGGTTGACAAAGCTGCAGCTTTTATATTTTGGCACAACACATGATTTGCAAAGCTGCACCTTTGATATTTTGACATAACACATGGTTGGTATAGCTGCAGCTTGTGTAACACTGTCACTGTGACCTTGAGCAGAAAAAAGTTTGGATTTTCACTTTATAAAGCTTGAAGTTTTTTGTGGAAATATCCGGGCTGCACCTTTACCAACCATGTGTTGTGTCAAAATATCAAAGGTGCAGCTTTACCAATGATGTGATGCTGTGTCAAAATATCAAAGGTGCAGCTTTGCCAATCATGTGTTGTGTCAAAATATCAAAGCTGCAGCTATACCAACCATGTGTTGTGTCAAAATATCAAAGCTGCAGCTTTGTCAACCATGTGTTGTGTCAAAATATCAAAGGTGCAGCTTTACCAATGATGTGATGTTGTGTCAAAATATCAAAGGTGCACCTTTGCCAATCATGTGTTGTGTCAAAATATCAAAGCTGCAGCTATACCAACCATGTGTTGTGTCAAAATATCAAAGGTGCAGCTTTGCCAATCATGTGTTGTGCCAAAATATAAAAGCTGCAGCTATACCAACCCTGTGTTGTGCCAAAATATCAAAGGTGCAGCTTTGCCAATCATGTGTTGTGTCAAAATAACAAAGCTGCAGCTATACCAACCATGTGTTATGTCAAAATATCAAAGGTGCAGCTTTGCAAATCATGTGTTGTGCCAAAATATAAAAGCTGCAGCTTTGTCAACCATGTGTTGAGTCAAAATATCAAAGGTGCAGCTTTGCCAACCATGTGTTGTGCCAAAATATTAAAGCTGCAGCTTTGCCAATCATGTGTTGTGTCAAAATATCAAAGCTGCAGCTATACCAACCATGTGTTGTGTCAAAATATCAAAGCTGCAGCTTTGCCAACCATGTGTTGTGTCAAAATATCAAAGGTGCAGCTTTACCAATGATGTGATGTTGTGTCAAAATATCAAAGGTGCACCTTTGCCAATCATGTGTTGTGTCAAAATATCAAAGCTGCAGCTATACCAACCATGTGTTGTGTCAAAATATCAAAGGTGCAGCTTTGCCAATCATGTGTTGTGCCAAAATATAAAAGCTGCAGCTATACCAACCCTGTGTTGTGCCAAAATAGCAAAGGTGCAGCTTTGCCAATCATGTGTTGTGTCAAAATAACAAAGCTGCAGCTATACCAACCATGTGTTATGTCAAAATATCAAAGGTGCAGCTTTGCAAATCATGTGTTGTGCCAAAATATAAAAGCTGCAGCTTTGTCAACCATGTGTTGAGTCAAAATATCAAAGGTGCAGCTTTGCCAACCATGTGTTGTGCCAAAATATTAAAGCTGCAGCTTTGCCAATCATGTGTTGTGTCAAAATAACAAAATTTATAGCACTGAACACCGTAATGTTAAAGTACCAGTGAAAAAATTCACTTTTGTCTCCCACACAAGCTTCAAAATGATCCTAAAACTACTTAAGATTATTTAGCAGGAAATGATCACCCTTTGGAACTGTCAGTAGTTTTTTTTTTTTTTTTTTGCAATTGTCTATGGAACAATTATAGCTCAAAATAAACTGCCAAACCAACCAGATAATGCCAAACACTTAAGTATTTGAAAACAACCCTTGGATCTGGTATTAAATATACATAAATGGTGCTTGGAAAGAAACACAGCATCTAACTCTATCATGCTCAATTTTCTGAATGATAAATTATCGTTAACTGCCTACACTTCTTCATTGGCTGCTTTTGGGGTATTTTCTTTGCATACACATCTACAAATTGAAATATCTACAGACTGACCATGCCTAAATCCCTTGTGACTTTGCCAGAGATGGGGTGATTCAAATGAAAACCACTAAGACAGAACTGAGGTCAAATCAATGCTTTTGTCACTGTTTCAGTTTAGGAGTTGATTTTCTCTTCCTTCGATAAACAGAGGCAGTTGACTAATTGTCTCAGTTGGACTTTTCAAGACTAACTGCTAGCGTAGGCCCACTGATGTACTTTGCAATGAACTCATTAGCGGCAGAACATGATGACTTTAAATGACTATAGCGTCTTGGAAACTAAAAAAAGAGAAATTGCAGTTGATTGAGTGGTACAAATTTCCTCATTCTGTCAAGGTATTGACCATGCATATGATGGGACCTTTAATTGATAATAAAATCTCATCTTCTTTTTACCAAACAACAGTGGTTAAAACTGCATCAAAACTGTATTTTTTGTATGTAGTTTCAAAAAAATGTTCATGCACAAAGTTCATGGAGTGTAAATGCTATGCTGTAAGGGTCTGGGTCATCAGGTATGAACAAACTTTAATAAAAGTTGCCCCTTACAAAGAAAAAGGATTACAGATAGAGTGAATTTATTGACAAATTTAGAAAGAACGTTTTGTAGAAAATAGGACATCCCACAGCTTTGGTTTGGTACGCACAATTACATGTACAGTTCTCCTTTCAGCCTCTTCATTTTACCCTTATGTGGAAAGAAGAAAAACCTCTCTTCCTCACTTCTGACACAAGAGGATTTTTTTTTTTTCACGTTTGTCTCAATTGATTTCTGGACTGTTATCCTGAGTTGGTAAGATGTCCTGACCAATGTGGTGTCATTCTGTCAGTGCTGCTTATGCTCAAAATTTTGACCAGCACTAAGAGCACCGATGAAAATCTGAATACCAAAATGCGACATCTCCCCCCCCCCTTCCCATATTTCTGTACTTACTGTAACTCTGAATACCCCCATTCCTACACAAAGAGTACAGTGGGTTGTTTTGAAGAATATTACTGACTATGTGACATCTGTATGGCACAAATAGAAAACTAGGTGACTGCTTAATCCCAAATGTGATTGGCCCTCCAGAGAAATTAAAACTTGACAATGCTCTTTCCCCTTAGGTGCTCTAATAAACTGTGTTTGCTCGATGCCAGCTGATATGTCAATAAGTCTTAGAAGTGAATCTCAAGCCAAGCCACTCAAATCCATGCGGAGCAGCCTCAAGATGAGTCGTGGGTAGTTTTAGGACAAGTCACCATTAGATTTAGTCCCATGCTTTCAAAGCTTTCATCTACCAATATCTCTCAAGTAATATACCCACACATTAATTCTGAATGTCGAACGACATTAAGGGTTACACGTGCTACAGATTAGATTTCTATTTCCCAGAATAGTTGCATACATTTCTCTACACACAAGGCAATAAATGTTTTCTCATTTTCTTTCATTTATTGGGCCTAGCAGTCTAGCACAATGCAAAATTTACAAATAACTACAGCAGACAACTAAAAAATTGTATGAAGAATTGCATGTGCTCTATACCCTCAAGATGATAAAGGAGTTTTAAAGTGGGTTTGTTCTGGTTCATACTGTCATCTACAGTAACTTGCAAGGAAATATTACAGCAGACGGATATCTCAGGCACATAATTCAACCTGGTCACATTACTGCTGCAAGTATCTTTCTCACAGTTTCAAAACACAAAAGTCGAAAGAAAACAAAAAATTCAAAATCTTCTGATTGCCAGATAGTAGCAAACACAGAGGGCGCTGAGAGAGGAAGAGTGGTCATGAACACCTCGCCTCTAGGCACTAGAAGGAACATTAGCTATAGAGTAGGGAAAACAAGCCAGTTAGCTACAACTGGAAAAAAGGCTGTGGCCAGCTCGACTTGAACCAATTGGTTGGAAATTGGGCCATAAAACTCCATCTAACCTAACCTAACCAATGCTTCATGCCAGACTGTGCTTGCAGGCAAGATGGCCTTGGGATTTGCATGTACGTAAAAAGAAGGTAATGATTGAGGAAAAAAACTGATGTCCTCAATTGTTAAATTCATGAACAGAGAATTAACTTCTTGCTTTACCCTTTGTTTGCAAAAGTTATGGTCTAAAATATTTTCACGGAAATCTGTTAAAACAAAAAGATTTGCATATGAGTTTGCATAAAATATTCAAAGCAACTTTTTGCAGCGACTGCTTATTATCTGAAATTGCACTACCTCTCAGTGATCACATCAGGAGGAGACACTTACAACTTCCCAAATGAGAAACTATAGCAGTGCAGTAATGAAAACAGTTTAGCCTGCATGTCATTAAAACATTCAAACCATCATGCTGATTTATGTTTTGGCGAGGGCAGCAGACATAAAAGCTTGGTTATTAATGACATAATAAACTAAACCTTTAATTCACAATATGAGTTAAAACTCATGGCAATAATCCATTCATGACCATCCAAGTGGAACCCACAAATGGGCAATGACGATAATGATGTATAGCTGGAGAAGTGACTTAATAAAAACAGAACGGAATGCATTGTTGAATTCCGATCATGATGAACAGTTTATTACTGTACGACCGTACGGTAAGCATGCAACGTATGGATACTAAATCTCCACTTCATCCCACTGTAAGCTGAATGTGCATAGTAATAAGCCATTTAATCAGATTATTGGTGAAAACGCTACGGTCTGATCAATACACCGTTGTTTCAAATAACGCTGATATGCAGAGAAAGAATTAAAACTTGTTGTCAAATTCTTGCCTTATGTCTTGTTGGGGTGGATGTATTGATGCTAAAATTGGTAGTTTAATATACTCATGCAGCTTGCAGCTTGTTATAAATAAGTGGATGGATCTTTGCGAATTCTTTACAACTTGACATATACCTAATATCAAAACCATATTGATTAATTCATTTGACAGCTGGGTGGGTTATACTTTATTTACATTAAAGTAGCAGTGACAGAACAAGGCCACTATCTTAGAAGGATTAAAATTTAAAAGTTATCAATGTTCTAAAACTTGCTCTGCCCCACTCATCCCCGTCACCCTCCCCCCCCCCCCCAAAAAAAAAAAAGGGGAGTAAGTTTTGGAAAATGGGTGATAAAGATAACAGATTTCCAGTAGAGATAAGTTTAATTTTATACCTGGAAAGGGAGTTTAACTTGAAACTTGAAACCACAGTCCCACCCCTGAAAAAGTGTCCCAATATTTCATGAGATATATGCATTGAAAAGGACCTGAATCAACTAATTTTCTAAAATCCAGCTCAAAATGGCCATTTAGTATCCTTTCAAGTGTCACATAGTTTAACAGTAATATATTTTCCCACCTTCTTTCTTCTAATACAACTGAACATAAAAATATTAAAATTTCCCACTTCCATCAAGCACTCACTTGCACAGTAAATAACCATGATGATGACCATGCAATCTATTTATCTACCTATCTGATAATATTAAGATGGATCCCTCACTCATGGAAACTCCCAAAAGGCTATAATCCATAAAGAAATGTGGCAACAATTTGACATATCAGCTACAAATAGTGTACAGGGGTAATTGACTGTGTTTTTATATTACAAAATATTCAAACATGATCTCGGTAACATTTTGCTTTAAACGTTTGTTTTTTTCTTCACAAACCTTTAATTTTTTTAATTGCGAAAAAAGAGCAAGTAGGGGCAACTACATCTAGAACCTTGTGAATTATTATTTTTTTTTTTTAGATTTAGATTTTTTCTTTTGTTGAGATTTTGATTTCCTATATTTTACCACTTTTAACATTGAGTTTTAAACAAAAACTATACCATAACTGTTACCTGATGACACATCACATTCGTAACAAACATACAAACATTATCCTGAATGCAATGAACTGAAATTTGAATGTTCCAATGAGAATATTTAAACATTTAAGCATTTTAAGGAATGAACCTATCTTACCCACTTTTTTATTTTTTTAATTTTTCAGTTTGCTGGCAAATTACATATTCATATGTAGGGACATCCAATCCATACCAATTCCACCGACAACTAGAGTACGATAGAAACTGATAACAAACATCTGGCGAGTCCCATGAGAATACAATTAATAAAGCTGGCGACAAAGTGCTACTACAAGTGAACACAAATGCTGTCTTTCAGTAATGTACTCTCATACATCTTCTCTTCTGTAGATAGGAAATTTTTGATTGAAAAAGCTAGTTTTCGATGACAACGGTTTTTTTTCCATAGCTGGATTATTGAAATATGAGATATGGTAGAAATTGTTACTTGGTAGCATTCCCCCACTAGTAACAAATCTATATAAAACCAAAAACCTGAAAGAGCTATGTCACTTAAAAATTTCTCCACTCTGCTCTTTCAGACTGTTATGGTTTAGAATTCATAGACTGTGCGTACGACAGTGACAAATGGAATACAATTGTATTTGAAATGCGCTGTAATAAATTTTAGAAGACAAAACTCTATCTACGGTCGGTTCCTCGATTTGACAATTCATGTGATAGCTAGGACAGATTTCTCATTCAGGAATACAACTATAGCAATCACTTTTCTACGCTTGCACTTCGCACTACTTTTTGCATTGATAGAACTCTGAGCAATAGCACTCTTGTGTATGATTAATATTCATGTATGGTTCCTGTACATAAATTCATGGGGAAAATTTGGGGATTCAATTATTTCTGTTCAACATTTGCTAGATTACTTTAAAAAAATACAAAGCAGAACAAAAACCATATATTTGCAACTGTGCTTGATATTTAAAGGGCCTGATCCTCTCACCCCAGACAGTTTCCATTCTCCTAACCTGCCCACTTAAAGGCATATTTTCATCATCCCAAACAGTTCCAATTCTCCCAACCTACTTACTTCTAGCCCCTCCCACATTTATCTAAAACTCATCTTTATCCAGACACAATCCTAGTTTATTGCTTCATGGCTTGTCCCAGTGGCCATACAAGTCCATAATGTGTAATCAAGACACTCTCAGTGCCCATGCTGTGTAATTTAGCTATGATGCATTGTTTGAACGGTGATGCCAGTCAAAGAGCTGTACCAATTGAGTTTTGATATATGCATATTGAAACTGTAGTTTAGGGTGACGAATGACTGCCTTATCCGTCTCCCACCACTGTCTAAAAATTCATCCTCTCCCAGACACATCAGTTTATTGCTTCAAGGGGGTGTACAATTGACACCAATGTCTGATCGAAACACTTTCAATACAGTACATGCTGTGTAATACGAGCTGTGGAACTCTGCATTTTGGAACTATAGCTGTCAGTCACCAAGACAGCCACAATCTCAGTTCATTACTTTGGGGTGAGTATACAAGACCCCGTACCCTGCATTTTTTTGAACTAGCTGTCAATTACAGAGACGGGCCAACTGAGAATTTCTGTGAACTACTACAAAAATTATAGTTTGGGCTGAGAGGATCAGCCCTTTAATTTCCACCAAACTTTTTGTGCATACAGTGATTGGTAAATAAAAACTTCAAGGGGGAAAATGCAGTCCTTCTGGATTAGTGTAGTAGACAATCCTATTCATGAATGGCTCTTGGGAGTCATGTGACAGTATTATAGACCTTGCGCATATGATGTCACAGAGTGGAAAGAACGCCCTCCTTTGGGGGCAAAACAAACCAACACCCACCGACAAATACAGGCAGCTGATTTGTCAAACATTCCAATACACACATAGATGGCTACACATGCAGTGTGAATTCTTACGATTGTGTCACATGTTCCATTGTTCTACTCAAACAGAACTCACTGCCATTGTGCTTGGTGCTCAGCATAAGTAATGAAGTAGGGAATAAAATTAAGCCAGTGTGCCACAATTGGAAAAAAGGCTGTGTCCGACTCAACTTGAACCAATTGGTTGGAAACAAGGCCATAAAACTCTATCTGACTAGCTAACAGGAAACTTTAACTAAACTCAAAGGATGATGTCAGTATGTTTTAATGCACAAGGCCTTCACTAAATTGCAAAATTTACAAGTGAGTTAGTCAGATAGAGTTTTACAGCCCAGTTCCCAACCTATTGGTTCAAGTCAAGCTGGTCAAGGCCTTTTTTCCAGTTGTGGTTCACTGGCTTGTTTTCCCTAATCCATTGCTTAAAGGACAGGAGCAGTCATCCCAAATTGAAGAAGTGTAGTAGACTGTCCAGTTTCATAATTGGCTGTTGGGAGTTATGTGACAATGTTTTTTTCCCTTCAAATGTGAAATTTACCAGAAAAACTGCTTTGTTTACCTTGAATATGCAATAGTAAAGTCATAAAATATAATGAAAGATACTTTGAAGAGAAATAAGATGAAAATTGTGTTATTTAGCTTTTTCCTCAGAATAAGTTTGGGGGGACTGCTGTTTTCCTTTAAGCAGAGCATCATGCACAATGGCAGCAGGTTCCATTTTTAAAGTCTTTGGTATAGACAACCTGGGAATAGAACCCTGGCCTTTGGCGTAAGAGGCGGATGCTCTTACTGTATGTTACACCACATTTACAAGGAGTCACTGCTTGGCCTATCATAAATATTCTATTTATGTCCTAAAATATCATGAAACATACTTGGAAGACAAATATGAGGAAATTTGTCAAATTTAGCTCTCACTTTGAAAAATCTTGGGTGACTGAATTTACCCTTTAAAGTGAGTGTGGATATATATATTTAACTTTGTGATTCTGGCAATTGTGCTTTATTCCTTATGTCTGCAAAGTTTAATTTTTTGTCCGTTCAACTTTAAATGGTTTGGAAATAGGACTTTCAAAATTAGACTGTTTTTTTGAAGCATTTGGAAAAAGAAGAAGAAAAAAAAAAACAAAATACAGCTTCACAGAATTCTACTCATTCCTCACATAGAAAGAAAGGAAGTCATTGAAAGGTCTACCATTCAGGTAAAATAAATTGGGCTTAAAAAAATTGGGCTGATGCTGCAGACTTTGCCTATGGGAATTAGTTTATTATCCTGATGCAAATGTGTAAGAAATTTTGAACAATTTTCCAAGAGAACTGAACAAAACAAGATCATTAATAAAGCTCATTTCAGCCTTACATGAATCACAGGGAAACCAAAATGGGACGATTCTGACCCCTGATTCACCCCTCTTCCCCCCCCCCCAAAGAAATAAAATGCTCTTGTTCACACAAATGAGTATTCCCCCCCCCCCCCCCGGGCTCAAATCAAAAATGTTTTTAAAGGGGAGGTTTAAGCAAAATTAATTTTATATGTGAAAGAAGAACTAAATCTACGCAGTGTGGTTGAATTTCCATTCAAATCGGACATGTATTTCTCCAGGTACCAGCAAATGGAAGTTACTAGATTTGTGTTCCAAAGTGAGATTGAGGGCAGTGGAGATTATTTCACTTCCTCAGATTGATAAGGAGTACTTTGTTTCCCTTTGTTTTTTCAGAATGTTTTGTTGATCTTCATGCTTATGGGGAAAGACCCCCCATGAGGAGTGCAAAAGTTTGGAAAGTTCTCATGCCACTTCTGCAATCACATTTTGATAACATGGGGTTGTTGAGGAGAAAATAGGCCGCAAAGTTTAAAAAAAAAAAAAAAAAAGACTGCCCATTAATGTGGGGATGGGATGTCATATGTACTTGCTTCAAGTTCACTGTTTGTTGAAAATGTTACAACTTTACTTGCTCATATCTTGAGAACCACAGATCTGATTTTGATGCAAATTTCATGAAAATGCTCAAAATAAGTACCCCTCTACAGTAACATATCGAAGCTTGATGTGACCTTAAACGCTTCTGTTAAACATTTCCAACTTTCAGATCCCAGGGGATAAGTGCTGACTAAAAATAATGCCAACACTAACCTAATGGGAAAAGGTTCATGTTCATTCAAAAGACTTTTGTCCTAATATATCACAATGTTAAATATTTACAGAAAATCCCCAAAGGAAGTCCAGGATTTCTTTTTAAATCAAGCATGATAGATATAACTATCAATCAATGAACACCACTGATTAATATTTATCACCATTTTCTCTAGATGTGAATCTTTCTAATTCTTGCAAACATAAATACTGCATGAACTAACTGCACCATTGCATGTGTCTAAGATGAGACTTGGCAGGTATGCCTGCGTTACAGGCTGTGCGGTATATATTCTTTATTCAGCCACATCATGGAGTTGTCATAGGGGTTCAGCACACAGAGTCTGCTCTGCGTTCTTCCCAACAACTGGCTCCAACAATGTCTTTGCTTGTGTCATATACCATGCATAAATAATTTGGCTCCTTTGGCAATACCTAGCAGCTTATTATACAATTGTGAACCAAACAGCTGTCAATCATAACTTTGTGGCTGAGCTCTCTTATTCCAGTTTTGTTAATTTGGCTATGGAGATGCTGGTTTGGCCATTTCATAAAATAGAGTGACCATTATTGCTTTTGTTCCTACTGCATTGTTACCAGGCACTAATCCAGGATTTTCAGAAAGGGAGTCATACTGCACACGTACACACTGTCAGTTAAAAACTGACTTGGGAGCACTGGATGCACAAAGCTACGACTTGGGAAGGGGGCTTCTCACCAAAGTAAATTTAAATTCTAGATGCTTTTAGATGCTATCCCCAAGCATCTGGGAAACATATTTTCCATATCTAGTTGCTCACTGTTGGTCAAAAAACATTGGTCACCCAAAATAAGGGGGGATGTGCAATGGGTTTGTCCCTCCATCTGGATCCTGGTTACCCAATGAAGCAGCTACAGGATCAAAATATGTGCACTTTTGTAGTAAGATGAGGTCTTAGAGCTCAGTTTCTGGTCAGTTATGGTTCAATTTATCTTCCTTCTTCTACAGAAAGTTAGATATAGTTAAAGGGCAGGAGCAGTCATCCCAAATTAAAATAGTGTAGTTGACTGTCCAGTTTCATGATTGGCTGTTGGGAATCATGTGACAATGTTTTTTTCTCTTCAAATGTGAAATTTACCAGAAATAACTGCTTGGTTTACCTTGAATATGCCATACTGTAGTAAAGTCATAAAATGTAATGAAAGATCTTTTGAAGAGGAATAGGGTGAAAATTCTGTTATTTAGCTTTTTCTTCAAAGTAAGTTTGGGGGGACTGCTCTTTACCTTTAAAGAAAAACCAGTATCAATTAGAAGTGGTCAACTTAATATTCTAATTTATTCCATAAAAACATCATTCTCCATCCCACACTCGTTTCCAAAATGCAGCAAGATTTAGAAAGGGATATAAAGTAGTGATAAAAATTTGGGGGCGATGTGCACTGTTTAAAAAGAAATTTCCTAACTGGCTAAGGATAGCCCTAATCACTTACCTAATCCCAAGCCCTAAGAATACAATCACCATTACAATACAATGGCAATGGCAAGTACAGCAACGTACCACTTTAAACAGTGCACATCTTCCCAAAATTTTTACTTTTAAGTCAATTCTACATCTTGTCATGATAGACCCTTTTCTAAAAAGCAATTACACAAGGTATTGTAGGAGAGGGTTTTGGTATATGTCGTATCTGTCATTTACATTTTACTGTAGAGAAAAGTGGCCAACTCCAACACTCTCTTCCACAACTCTTTGCAATTGCTATTTGGAAGAAGGAATTTTCAAATGCATACTGGACCAACTGGCCAAACAAAAACAAGACCTATACCCTCCAAACTAGACCTCAAAATACCATTTAAGCGTGGTTGACTGGCAAAATAGAGTGCCTTGGGCATTCAGTCTTTTCTTTTTTTTTCTAGCCAAGGTTATTTGCATACTTAAAATAGCTAGTCTCAAGTCCCGTCCATGGCTGCCTGTGACTATAGCTGTTTCGCATCATTTGGTCTTAAGTAAAGACCAATATTATGAGATGCTGAACAGGTGTAGATGCATGGTATGTTTAAATTAATTTCACTTCCCTCCGACGGCTCATCCCCCTGGTAAGAATACAAGTTCTCATGTATGCTATTAATGACTATGACAGCTCCCAAATCTGCTGGGGAGGTGGATTTGTAAGATGATACAGCTAATCACTTTATTTCATTCTGATACCGTACAAGGAGAGGGTTGTTGGCTTCCAAAGACAAAGATAAGATATTATTGCTACTTATAATGTTTCACAGCAAGCGTAATCTGACAAATGAGCAACATTGTGACATAATCAGCCTGACTGATCTACACTAGCTGTAGTTTTCTGGAGACTACCCCATATTAGCCAACACTGTCATCTTGGATTATGCAACATGAAGCACATGATCGATTGTGTACGCAGAGGGTGCAAGGTGGGCACAAAAGCCCTCCCTCAATGGGTGAAGACTGGACAGAAGGGAGACAGCAACTCTTTTCCAGAAAATAAGTTTCTCACAGACTCGCATATAGATATTTTTCGATAGATATTTTTACTTTTTGTTCAAATTCATGTAGAAATAAAACCTTGACCTTCTGCTTTATCTTTTGCCTGTAACAGTGTAAATGAAAAAAAAAAAGTAATTGAAAAGCATGCAAATAAAGAAAGGGGTCTGTTAGGTTGAAAGAAGGGTTAATTTTGTGACACTACTGTTGAATGCCAACTTCTGGAAACTTTACAGGTAAAAAATTTCACACATGTGCAAGACTGGACAGCCTCCACAGCTTCACCAAACACACAGCTTCACCAAACGTGACAGCAAGCTTCATTTTTTGTTACTTTCAAATCAATGTACCAATGAGGTAGAGAATTAAAGTTGGGAAAAAATTGCAAAAACGAACTCTGATGTTTTAAAAAGCAATATTTCCATTTTATATCCCAGTTGACAGACAGTTATTTGAAAATTTTAAAACAGAACAGAAAATATTTATCAAGTGCACAATCAATACAATTATGCATTCTAATTTCAAAAACTCAGCAAATCCATTGGAAAATTGTAAAATTCTCACAGTTTGCCATCAGTAGCTACAAACTATATCTGCAGAACTCCTGCATATACCACAACATACCCAGGCGACTTTCAGAGAAGATTTCATCACAAAGTTTGAATTTTGATCATATGCATGCATGATGGCTGATGTAACAACTTATAAAACAAAATGAAAGGTCATTCAACAAGCTTCCTCTGATTGACGATATGCAGTATGTGGGCTTAATGGCTACTTAAGGAATTTTTCATAGTTAATATAAATCTTCTCTTCTCTACTAACCTTTCACCTTCCTTAATCTTTTTCAATTTCTCTTCCACCCTTTTTAAATAATTCTCTTCTTGTACGAGACCTATCACGGCTTGAAAACTCCCTTTTACAGCCAATTGCAAGACTTTTTTGCAAGCTTTATACAGGCTTTGCATAAGCAGAACTCTAATCCTTTGCCGGTATTTCTTTGATGTGTAGGTTATTAGTAATGGCTTGCCAGACAGTAATTGCAAGCAATTAAGGAACGAACCACAGATAACAGCAGGCGTGTAATAGTGTAAGAGACCATAGCCATATTTGTACGGATGGAGCCATATTTTAGTAAATACATGAATTTTGAGGCAACAAGCAGAAGCATTCATAAATTATATTAATGTGTATCGAAGAGGATACTGCTATTTAAGAGACTCATTGAGTCGTTATTGATAAGCTAAATGAGAGTGTTTAAGGGTACTACCCCATGAATATGCTAATAATTAGCATGAATAGTCAAGTTTTTAATACGAAAGTGACATAAAAAGTTGAAATTTTGAATCTGTTGATGTCCTGACTTGCAATGAACGGTTTTGTGCGTAATTTGAAAAAGTGTCTGGTCACGAATTTTTGAAATCCCAATTCAGCCGTTAATAACTCACTCATCAAACAGTTATTTGTATGTAGAATATGTGGATTGTCTAAGTTTGACCATTTGTCATTGGTATGTGAAGAAAACTTCACAGGTTTGGAAAAATTTGCTGAATTTCATGAACCAACTCAATGAGCCTCTTTTAAAGCAGTACAATGAGGTGGTTCATGAAATTTACCATTAATTTTTCTAAACCTGGAAAGAACCACACACTTTAATTGACAAACAGCCAAACTTAGACACTCCCCATTTTATACACTTTTAATTTATACACTTATAATTTTCATCATGAATGGGAAAATAAATTCTGTTTTCACAAAAAAGGTATTAATTTGGCACTTTTTCAAATTATACACACATTGCTGCTATAATTAAGCCAGGGTACCACAAAATCATTACTCTTTGAGTAACTATTGGACATGAAATCTGACTGACTTATTATGCTAATTATAAGCATCCACTTATTGTCATGTAAAAGATTCCACCTTACATTAGCTCCCATTTAGATACCAATATGAAGTCAATCCCCCCTCTCCCTTTAACCTACACAATACCAAACTTTAAACATTTCTTTTTTCAAAATACCACCAGCTACAAATCACCTCACAAAATCTAAACATTATATAACAATATGAACCACCATGCAGATCGATGTACACCAAAATCCAACAAATTGCTGTATTTTATATTGCATATATCTCTTTAACCTCTAAGGGTTGAATATGACAAAACTCCAATATGCAAAATATTGGAAAACATTTATTTTTTGTTTTTGGTCCGTCCTGTCATCTTTCTACATACAGAGCCACTTCCAGTCTTCGGCTGAGTGTGTAATGGAAGTAATAATGCTGATGAAATTCAAAAGTGGAATTTTAAGAAGCTCTATGAGCTACTTTCCAGTTTGTGATCGCTTGACAAGTGACATGCGACAGAGTGGATCGATAGCTGGGGTCAAATCTTGGAAGAAATCTCACAACTATTAGGTCAAATAATGACTGGCTAATGCAGAAAGGAATATATATAAAGTCAGGTTCATATATACATAACTCAAAGAAAGGGGTGGAAGTGTATTGGGAAGAGATTTGCCCCCAACCTTTATCAGAGTTATTTGCTTCTTGGGGGCAATACAAGAATTTTAAGCAAAAGAGTGTAGCCTTTCCAGTACATCCATCATGATATGAAAGCTCAGGTGTAACTCTACAAAAATATACTCATGAATGAACTTTGCATCTCAAATCATAAAATGGCAAGTAAATTCCATATGTGACAATGCCTCCCAAATTTTTAAGCAACTAAAAAGATTTTCCTCAGCAACAACCAGTAGTGGTATACTTGCCAACATTGCTGTAGAACCTTCTCCAGATAGCAATTAAAAAGGATTGTGGGATAGCATTTTGTATGCATAATGTTTATCAATGTTCAGTTGTTTACTGTAAACAAAAACAGCGTGCACCAAAATTCTATCCCACAATCCTTTGCACTTGCTATCTGGGAAAGGGGTCTTGTCAGAAAATGGAACATGTAAAAAGCAAATGATCCCCTGTGCCCCTGTAGGGTACATGTTGAGTGAATGAGCTTAAAGGCATATTTTCATCATCCCAAACAGTTCCAATTCTCCCAACCTACTTACTTCTAGCCCCTCCCACATTTATCTAAAACTCATCTTTATCCAGACACAATCCTAGTTTATTGCTTCATGGCTTGTCCCAGTGGCCATACAAGTCCATAATGTGTAATCAAGACACTCTCAGTGCCCATCTTGTGTAATTTAGCTATGATGCATTGTTTGAATGTGATGCCAATCAAAGAGCTGTACCAATTGAGAGTTTTGATATATGTATACTGAAATTGTAGTTTGGGGTGATGAATGACTGCCTTGAAATTGGCTCAATTGATGGTGTCTGAAAGGATCAAATCCTCTTTTCTTCTCTAATTGGTCACAATGTGTAAGGAAATGCTAAGTCGTGAGTGAGCAAAGAATGACATCACTGTTGTTAAGCCGTTGCTTCACAATTTTTCTATTTAGGCTTAATTAGTATATTTTTTTAATATGGCGAGTATGAACATTGGAATGACATGTTTTTTAAAAATTTCGAAGCACAGCAAAAGGCAAGAGCAGTCTGCCCAACTTCAAGTAGAGTAGTATGCTGTCGTGTTGCTTGATAGGTTGGTCAGGGTCATGTGAAACTGTTTTTCTTCAATGTTAAATTTACTGGAAGTTACTGCTTGGGTTAACCTTGAATATATAATATTTAAGTTGTAAAATATTATAAAAGATACTTTGAAGAAAAGTGAGAAAGTAATTGTGAGATTTAGCTGTTGCTTCAAAATAAGTTTGGGATGCCCTTTAAAACTTAAAGGTTGGCAATATGTTTTAGACAGTCCAGGCATCCTATGGGACTCATACAAATTTGAATAAACTGACAGACTCAACACCCGACTATTCATTAAAAAAAAAGGAACATCTGCTTTATAGGTCAAGAGCATTCACTTCAAACTTATTTTGAAGCAACAACTCAGTTTCACAATTTTCTCCTTATTCCTCTTCAAAGTATCTTTCACAATATTTTAGAACTTCAATATTGCGTATTCAAGGTTAACTAAGCTGCTACTCTTAGTAAATTTCACATTTGTGGAGAAAAATTTTGTCACTTCAGTATAAATAGCCAATCATGACACAGGAAAGTCTTCTGCATGACTTTCACTCCCAGTGTCTTCATTTTTCCCTTTGAACTTGTTCAATTTTATAAAAAGAAAATGTTAACAAGAACACAAACTGACAAAAATATTTCTCATGATGAAAATGGCTCTCTAGAAAAATTTTAAAACTGCAACATTTTGTGAAGTGACCCATGAGTTACCTCTATGCTGTTCACAAGTACGTTTTTACTATTATCCTATGGAGAAATAATGCTTGCATCACTTGTGGTACTTTTTACCATTACCCTATGGGAAAATAATATTCGCACCACAGGTATAGTAATCAACGAAGGCTGACTAAGATGTAAGAAAACACCAAGACTATTTAAGTGGTAGCTTAAGTTTGAAGTAAGAAGGTGCAATCTTCTGGTACTCTCAAGCTATTGTTACTGTAACATGACCTTCATGGCAGGGGATTAATATCTCTCCTGCTTTCCTTAGTACATATTGTAATCAGGATATGCAAGGTGGCACAGGAGCAGTAGAAGCTGGCTGAGCAGGCTTAGTGCACCTGAAAAGTACCTTCTGGTGACCATTTTTAATTTGTTAGATGTCGAAGTCTGGGTTGATATAGTTTACTTTCAATTCTATCTACAGAAAATGTTTTCACATGATGTCAAAACTGTTAGCCACAACCAATGCCCAGTAAGCAATCAACAGTCATTACGACAGTCATCTCATCAGCTGCTTCTTAGCTAGCACAGACTTCCCAGTGTAGTATTAACAGCAGTTCTTGCCTGTGAGTCAAGATAAGGGGTGGGGTTGTGACATGTGACACTCTATAGAATGGATTTCATTTGAATCTTAATTACATGACAGGTTTGTGGAGAGAAAATAATGAAAACTATAATTTAATTATCATTATTTAACTTTAATACTTTAATTACAGCAAACGAGCTCCTATGATTTGGTGTGATGATCTCAAGGGATCAATTATATAGTAGATAATGAGAGACAAACTAAATTGGCATACCTGAGAAAAGAAGGGACCTTACTGACATTAGATAGTTAACATGATCCATGGCAATTTACGGCTGCTGATGTGCCATTCTAATTTAACCAAAATTACAGGTTTTTGGAAAAATAGACTTTAATTTTTCTAAAACTTAATTGTCTCACATGTTAATCTGCAATAATCATTCTGGAAAGCAGAGGCCAATTAAAACATTAAATGTAGTACTACATTTACTGTGGGGTTAGCTTAGAAAACACTGCTGAACGTAAGTAGCAATTATCAGCTATTGGTCACTGTCAACTTGAAAACAGCTAAGCTGCACCTATCAGTGGCATAGGGAGAATTTTATTGTAAGGGGTGGGGGGGGGGATAAACACTCAAGGGGGCAACATTAAGCAATATTAAACTTTATGAAGTCTAGTGCTGTGTGTCCACACTTCAACCTATTTCCATTCTTTACAAATACAGCAGGTCTATACATCCTCTGAAGAAAAGTAATAAGAAGACTAGGCCTATAAGATCCTTGGGTTGTAAGAAACAGATTGCATGTTTGGGGATTTTTTTTTTTTTGGGGTAGGGGGGGGAATGTAGCCTTGAATCACTTTGGGGAGCTCCTTGTGGAGTGAACTTCACAATTCTTGGAAGGGATGAACATAGTAATTGAGTGAGTTCACACTTTTCACTCTACAATAGAGTGACTAAATTAGTTTGGTGTTAGAGTGTACAGTCAAGCAACATATCTCAATCTTTACTTTATTCTCTGCACAACAGCAATCACTTTCATGCAAAGATGAACAATCCTAATAACCAGGTATAATTCAATAGAATGACCCTTTATACATTTTAAGTAATTTTCAGACATGATTTATCATGAAATATTGTTCACTGCCTTTCATCTTTTCTGTTTTTAAAATATCCCCAAATTTGAATTTCTCTGCCCTCCTTGCTGTTGTTGTTATGTATGTTGTTATGTATGCATATTATAAAGCTACTTGATATTTCCACAGGCACAACCCTTACATTAAGAGCACTTGCAACATTCATAAATCAATTCACTGTGTAAGTCAGACAAGGGGCCATGACAGGACTGGGATCCCAAAGAGTTTGGACTGTTGTCATGAGCCAGCCAGTTAAAATGAGGCACTGTACTTGAATGGTGTGTAATATTACAAGTGTGACACTTCCAGAAACTGAAACACATATTCTAAACAATTCTGACACAAAAGGCCATGTCTTCTGAGCTTTTCCAATCTGCATCTATTAATCAATGCGTTCCAACTGACAAAAGCGTTACTTATCAAATGTAGTTAAATTACGAAACCAGTAATTTGCAGAGATGAGCAAACTGTTTCCACACCACAAGACCTTTAACCAGATAACACCTGCCACGCACAAACAGTTGGCAGGCATATCGAATATTACATTTACCCCATCAGATTGCAAACGACTTGTTATTAACCAACAGGCAATGTTGGCAGACTAATTCAATAACATGCATCCCTGATGTTACATATTACAGAGCAGAGAGAATAGTCTAAAATTTAATCTGAGTAGACGAAGCGTAGATTCGAGTTACCACCAAAAATCCATAAACTTGTCATAAATATATGGAACCTGCTCTATTTCAGGCTCCAGTCCAAGTTTTTTTTTCTTTCATTTTACATTTTCTAAAGCACTGTCAAGATGAACAAGATTTCTTAACACAAAAGCTGAGAATTTTATTGAAAGAAAAGAATAGTGCTACTAAAAATTAAATAGAATAAAAAAATCTGCCTTGATTTTCTTTTGTTTTTCTTACATGAGAATCAAAAGGTCTGAATATTTGTCTGAAAAATTGATGCACTTGATGACTGTTAGCCAAAACTTGACACGTACGTTTGTGAATATATTCAACATTTGATATGAATTACAATTACAGTGCATTTTACTGATGATTTTGTGCTTTCGGAAGAGCATAATGCTGATCGATCTATCTTGACATGCAAACAGCTTGGAGTGCCTAACATTGTGCAGACAATATGCATGATTTGGAAAGCTACGCATGCAGTCTAGAATTAAAAAGTGGTATGTTCAATCTCTTCGTAGCTGCCGCATGGAAAATTTATACTGCACAGCGAGAGAGCTACTCCCGTCTTTTACAGCTCTATGTTAGAATTTCTGCAAATTAAGACACGGCCAATGAACAATTTAGCTACGTACATGGCTTGATTTAGACAAAATGGAGACTGTTTGTAGGGTAAAATTTTGATGTATCTAATGCAACAAAGAAAATAAGACGAAAAAGAGCACATAGAAAGTTATCAGCAAGTATCCTGAAATCACTTACTACATCTACCACGCCCCTCATGGAAGAATGCATGCAGCCATAGCTAAAAAGACATTTTTATGGAAAAAGAATACGTTTTGGCAATTGGTAGTCTCGGACATAAAATTTCTGATAACATAATTATATTGTCATCTGAAGAATATTGCATAATGAGGTACATTACAGGAAACTGATATGATTACTCTGACAGCAACACAGCAGCAGCTATACTGTAACTTCCTGCAGCTCTTTGGAACTTTTGATGAGCATGGTTGACTTAATTAATTCCCAATATCTCTGACTGGAAAATATACCACATGTGCATGCATTGTCTGTCTCCCAGTACGATCACTTAATTGGCTCTGGACACGACCATACAATAAACAGACCATATGAAACAATCTGTTGCCAAGCCCTGTCATGCTTGACCACTACCGAGAGTTCCAGATCACTTCACAGCTTAGATTAAAACGAGACTAGCAAAGGGAGGGGAACCAAATGTCATTTGTGAAACTGGTACAGCAGCTTAAGTCAGACCATGGCCTCAAAACTTTTTTTTCCCCAGCCCCCTACTACTTAATAACAATTTTTTGGTTGGACAGAAATAGTTGGAAATATTGAAAAATAAAAAAATTGGAAAAAAACCTTCCTGGGATAAGAACATAAAACTTTCCTTTTTTTATGTTTCTAGAGTGTTTAAAATTAGGTGAATTAATATGACATGACCCCCCCCCATAAGTTTTTCAAACTACCAACCTTCAAGAGACATACTTTTAATAGCAACAGATGTTAAAATAAATGGTGTTTTCCTTCTCTTTTCTCAAAAAAAATAAATCTCGCAATTACCTTTTAAGCTCATAAAAATGACTCTATTCCTTGAGCAGTGAAGGTCACTAGCAAAATCAGACCAAACTTTTATCTAATTTAATAACAACCACCGTACATCTGATATGAATTTAGCTGGCAAATATGCATGCATATGCACTCACTAACTTGTGCAAATGAAGAAAAAAAAAAACAACACAAAACAAAACTTACAGCAACTACCAACCTGATATATATCTCAATGTAAAAGTCAGTCAAACCTTCCTCTCTTTCTTTAAAGAAGCCTTAAAACAACCACTCAGTCAAGTATTTTTTCTGGCTATTCTCCTCAGTACCACCCCTTTGCCTGCAGTACTCCGTGACACAGGGCAGTTTAAACTCCTACTAGCTTCTGAACGAAGTAATTTGAAAGGAGCAACAGCTTTAAGACGATCCTGAAACGTCACAGGAGCTGACGGAGCGATAAGTATCACTCACTACAGAAGCCAAGTACGCTACAAAACTGTGCGTCTCTAATAGACCTCTCTGCATAATACGTTGGGATTCCAGCATATGGCAATAACTCTTTGAAGCCAGCTGAATGAAGGAACAGTCAGGAAAGAAAGAGAGAGAGAGACTATTGGCGAGGAGTATCTCCTTCTCTTACATAATGAGGCAGAGGGACAATGAGGGACGAACTGGGACATTCCAGGGTTATACTCCTTCATTTATTATTTACAATATATTACTCTCAGTTTCTTTTCATTTGGTTATTAAGCAGGAATTAATGGATGGGATGATAAAAGCGGGGGAAATTTGTTGGTTGGCTGAACAATTCCTTTGGCTGAAGACGGAATATATCTAGACATAACATTGTCATTAAAAATAGGCCTGGTGAGGTTCATTGTGAGCTTTTTTTACATAGTCATCTGTGTGTAACATTAAACAACAGTATGAACTGACCTTGCATGTACAATAACTGAGGTTGCTTTGATGAAGACGAAAAATTTAACAGGTAGACAGCAGTGAAAGAGATGTAGTTTCTAACAAGGAGAACATGACTGCTTGAAAAAAAAGAGGTACAAATGTAATCTCTAAACAAGTAAGTTGTGTGAGTAATAAAAAAATTTAACTACTGTAATTAAATCTTAATGAGAAGTAGTAAAGAGAACATAGAGATAAAATTTGTCAAGACTCAAGAACAAGTGAACTTTCAGGGATGCATCCAGGATTCAATAGTGGGGGAGGGGATGGGGGAGGGGAAGGGAGGGGAGGGGGATGGGGATGGGGGAGGGGAAGGGGGAGGGGAAGGGGGAGGGGAGGGGGAGGGGGAAGGGGGAGGGGAGGGGGAAGTGCTACATTTGCTTGATATTGCTGTCCTAGGGAGCCAAAACTGCACTTGACACATTCTGAGGCATTTTTTAACATGTCTAATGGTCAACAAAAGGTACACCCCTACTGTGCAATTCGGTGCTATCAACCCATCACTCATGCTTCATTTTCAGATCACATATATTTCTATCTTTTTAACACAAGATAACATTTCTAAACATGAAGAAAATCAGCACAATTAGCCAACTTTCTGCCATATCTGTGACTTTTCTGGGACCTTTTGAAAAATTGCAAATTATTTCCCTGATTTTCCAGTTGTGAAAATTCTTAAATCACATTTCCCAAACTTTTCAGGACCTGTAAGTACCCTGTTATACAACAGGGCATACGGACTTTTACACGGTAAGTAATCCTGAAACAATTGCCTTTGTTAATACATGCTTTGATTCTGTTTTTGACAGATTTAGAGCTCTAAATCAAGATTTTTGGCAAGACAACTGAAAATGAAAGTTTAAAAATGTACTCTCTTGGATATCCCTATGGATTTGATGAAGAGTCTTACCACAGCATTCTTTCGGCTCTAATCATTTTTCTCAACTTTGGCAAATTTCCAAATAACTTGGGAGTTTACTGGAAATTTACTGAGCATGGAAACACTTCTATGAAATTGTCAGAAACTATACATATATTTTTGTGACCAGTGATGACCACTTACTCTTACAGAGCTGCACTTTGAAATCTTGAAACATAGTTTTTGTAACACATTGAATATTCATTTACATAGGCATGGTTTAAACAGCTAATAATCACAGAGTGTTTTTCAAAAAAGCTAGCTTATTTTTCAAAATTTTATGGCCTTTTGTCTAATTTACATACTCTTGTTATCATGGTTATGAGTTATGAAAGATTTCATCACTGAAAAACAAAAACTTTATGCTTTCCCCCCTTTATGGAAAATAAAAAATCACTTGAATTGAAGGAATTGAAATTGGACTCCTTTTTCCAAGAAAGTGACAATTTGCCCGACTTCATACCACCGGTTGGGTTGAGTCATGTGTTGTTCACTAACATTTGGGAAACATGTAATGAACAATATGGATAGCAGTTTATAATGCATACAGAGTTTTGTAAAAGACAACAAGATTAATCCCAAACATAATTAATCTTCTAACTTGCCAAAATGAAGCTCATGAGTGCCATGCTAACCATGCATGCATGAAAGGTTCAAACTAAAGTCTGTTATTACGAACTACCTTTCAAACATTACTCAACTATTCACTGAAATTCTATCAGCTTGGGTGTTTCGTTAATTATTCCATCTACTTTAAAATCCTCTTCAGGGTCCTTGAAAGCTGTTTGAAAATTGGTGCACAGGTTCACCTAATTAACGAATGCGACACCATGTTCAGGGAACAAAATTTCTCCTTCATTTGATGTGGATCTAGTGGTACAATATCTCGTGATGTAATGACAAAATGCACAATTTGTATTGTGTTACCCACAAGCTGACGGAGATTATTTTAATTGTTTACAAACTCTAGAACTCTCGTTTACAAAAAGCATCAAGTGACCTGGATTTGGGTCTGCAGACATATGGTGCGATCAGTTCTGTTCAGTTCAGTTGCAGATACAGTTTAACTTAAAAGTTTTAAAGGGTTAGATAGGGCTTTCCACATATAAATCCCACAAATGCAAAGAATGGGCCTTTCAAGAGCCGCAGTGGTGCATTGTAATTGGAAGACCGGTAGTTTACAAAAAGATCGCAAATTTGATGGTGCCAATCCTGTTCCTTAAGTACTACAGAAATTCATTCAGTGACTCCTCACAAATGTCACAAATGAGAGGCAAAAATATTGCCACATGATTATCAAAACCCAATCATGAAATAGGATACTATACTAATCCAAATTGTGGTTACAGCATTTTAACTTTAAGGAAATATTGCATTTGTTTTACAAGGAAATTTCATCCTTTTAAAACCAATATTTTAGTTACAAATAAGGCAGCGTGGTAGCCATCTTTTCAAGAAATTAATGGTTTCTCTCAGACAGAAATTTAGCTGTTTGTTTCTCAAGAATAATTTGTTCACCCAAACTTTTAACATTTCAAAAGATGAAGCTTCCATAACTCTTCATGTGCATAATATTTTGAAGAGATGTAGCTATTGCTGGGGTTTATTGTTGAGACCAAATTACTTGAAAATGACCAGAGCTATTTGCTTTAACTCTATGTGGGAGCATTTTAAAAGCAATATTTACCATTCAGTGAGGTTAGAAACTACTACAGAAAAAAAAAAGAAAAAAAAAATGTTTTCTTTTTAACTTGATATAATTTGCTTTTGCTGAAATTCATTTTGGGTTATTTTCTTTTTTCCATATTATACGACCCTTTGGTGACTTCATTGAGGTGGCATGTGAATACTACTTGCACCCTGGACACCCCTGGATATTAACTTTAAATTTCTTTAGTTCTAGCAACCGTGAACTTCACTTGCCCCTAATGAAAAGGCATGATTTCGCATTCCATTTTATAGAAGTTTCACAAAACTACTGTCCATAAAGTTTCATAAAATCCCACCTGTATCTTCCAACTACTCTAGGGTCTAGAGTTCAATTCCCAGGTCCACTCAAACCAAAGACTTTAAAAAAGGAACCTACTGCCAGTGGGTGATGCCCTGCATAGGCAATGGAGTAGGGATAACAATCTCGAACCCCACAACTGTAAAAATTGTTGTGGGCGTGGCTAGGTTAAAGCTGGGGGTCATAAGTTGAGGCATAAAATTCTATCTGACCTAACCTGACCCAACCCACCATATCTGATAATAGTGTTAATCACCTCTTTACTTCTATTATATACTCACTTACAACAACGTAGGCGTTCATTTACCCCTTAGAACATAAAAATTTGTGTACAATACATATGGTGTATTCTAAATGAACCTTGACAGGTTTTTTCTTTCTTTTTTTTTCTAGTGTTTCTTCGGCTCCATCTACTTCAGAAATTGACTCATCATCCACCCCCATCACACTGTGATCTTTAAAAGATAAACAGGTACAACAGGTATTGGGAAAAAATTAAGAAAGACAAATTATAAGTAGGTGGATGAAACAGGGAAGCATAGGAACAATTGTTCTTGTTTTAATAAAGGGGCTCCTTGAGTTAATATCTATAAGAGTGCTAAAGGGCCATTACCACATGACAATGCTTTTAGTTAGCATAATGAGTCATGTTTCATGTTCAATACTTATGGTAATTAAGGGTTAAAAATTTTAATTTTGTGATGTCCTGACTTGTAATGGTTTTGTGCATAATCTCAAAAAGAGTCTTCCCACAAACTTTTGAAAACCCCAAAAATCAAGGGCTCCCTCATAAAGCAGTTATTTGTACATAGGATATGGAGATTGTCTAATTGCGGTTGGCATGTGATGAAAACTTAGAAATGTTTGAAAAAATTTGTGAAACTATATGAACCAACTCAATGAGCTGCTTGCTTTAATAGGAGACATACATAAAATATGTTTAGTACAGAATTCAAAATCTGCATGTTGTTAAAAGTTTACTTGCTCTATTGCCCCCTCCCCCCTCCTTCCATTTTATGAGTGTCAGTGTAATAAAACAAGTTCCATCTTTGCGTGATGTCCTGGGTATATGATATTAAACTGTGAGGTACTTCGAGGACCCAGGCCCATATGAGACTGTTATTAATCATCCCATGACTGGCAGTTTATAAGAACCACAAAACTGAGGAAATATCTGTATGGTTGTTCCTTTCCCCCCCCCGAGGCTAAAGGTTATAATCCTGCCCAACAGTATTTACTGTATGTCATAACAGGTGGTAAGCCTGTAACTAAAGGTAAGTACTTTCACTATATTCGACCTATATTCTTAACCAAATCAGAACTTGAACTGGATTTGAAACTTCATTTCAACTTTACCTTCTTTTTCTAGTTGGAAATAAATCATTCTGTTTTCTAGCAGGTATTTTGCAGTAACCACAATGACACATGTGGAGTAGGTGCACGAATGTATTATTTACAATCTCCATCCTTATGTGCCTTTAAAACTCTATCTCACTAACTAACCTTATGTGCCTGAGTTAGATGGGATTTAACAACACCCCAACAGGAATGTGTAATGTGCCTGGCCAGGACACTTCATTACATGTATTGTATTACACTTGTGACTGCCTTCAAAACTGTGGCTACAAAATGGTTGGGAGTGACCAGATATTAAGCCCAATGCAAATATCATATTCCATGAAAACCCCACAAATATCATTTAACAAGAGCCCAATGGGCACTGTGGTTCCTTGCTGGATATTATAAGAACTAGTGTACAGCCAGTCTTTGAAATAGAGAGAAGCAAAAGCTCATACTCAATGTTTGTAACATCTTCACAAGGGGTATTTTAGTACTTATATTACATGATATCAATGATTAAATTTTTGTGGCCTTACTTACATTCAACTTGTATAATGCTTGGTGATCCTTCAAAAACATTTCCTCATTTCCATATGTATTTATGCTTGTAATCAAACTTGATATTATCACCAATAAACAATACACAATGTGGTTAGAGAGAGAAAAACACCCTTGTACTTCTCGCATAAGTTATTTTTACCTGCTCTCAAATAATCTGTGTACAACCCGAAGTAATCATTACTGAAGGAATGTAAAGGTCAATCTTCTAAGGTGTTTGGGTGTGTAAGCATGCAAAACCAGGTGAGATAAAAAATCTATTGAACCTATCTTTATCTAGCTTACAACATTTTCTAAATAACATTTCCAGTGGCTGACCTCCAGTGACCTTGATGACCTTTGACCTTAACCAAACACAGATTGGTTTGAAATCTGTCCTTTTTTACCTTAAAATACTATGTTAAAATGTTTTTCAGTGTTTGACCCCTGGTGACCCCAGATGACCCCTTGACCTTCACCAAACATATCAGATTTCATCCTTACACAATAACACACCCACACACTAAGTATGACATCTATCCAAGTTTCCTACCTTGAAATATCATGTTGAGAAGGTTTTTAGTTTTTGACCTCTGGTGACCCCAAATGACCTTTGACCTCTACCAAAAACGATAGGGCACACCTTCAAACTATGGCACTTCTATATACCAAGTTTCAATTTAATCCAACTTTCCCTTGTTGAGTTACAGCATACCCAAGCTAGCGTCACAGACACACACACACACACGCACACACACGCCAACCTGACTACATAGGTTCCTTTTGCTAACGCAAGGAACCAATAATTAGCACAGCCAGTTGATTTTATTATTCTGGTTTGAAGTTTCCATCATCCACAGAAATACTTCTACTTTATAATGTAGCAGTTTTCTGAAAGCAAGCATTAGGGTTATTTTGTAAACAATATTACACTTTCAAATCTTTGATTGGGTGAAGTAATTTGAAGAAATTTCATATTTTCCTTTTTTCCAGTTTTTTTAAAATTTCTCTCTATTTTCTCATTTAGAATTTTTAATCAAAATGTCTCTAAGGGTTTTGTTTATATACCAACTCTTACATTTCCCTTGAGGAAAAAGTAGATGTACTACATTTGGAATTTCTCTAGCAATAAGAATAACAATTGCTTTTAATCATTTCACAAAGAAGTTTTAAAAACTAAATATTCCAGTATTCCTTTCTAGTCTAAGTCTTCTAGATTTAATTGTGAGCCACAACTGGAAAAATGCCATGGCCAGCGCGACTTCACCAATAGGTTGGAAACTGAGCCGTAAAACTCTATCTAGATTTAATTTGAAATACTTGACTAGATATAATGTCTGAATTTAGCACTCAGCAGCTTGAATTCTCCAAGTTAAATCAGAACAAATAATAGCTTACAATGAAAAAATAATACCTCAGAGTGTGGTCAAAGGTCATCCTATGAAAGTTTTAATTACAAAATATATCTGCGGAGCTCATGCTATCATGGGAAGCATGGTGCTACAAAAGTAATGAATTTCTGCCCTACTTCATGCATATTGCATACTAAGTATCAATTTTTTTATGCAAGTTTCCATGTATCCTGCTGTAATGGAAATAAAACAATAAAAGCAAGCTGCATAAATAAGAAATCATGAAAGCTGATTATTTTGCTTATTAAGCATCTCTGCAGTGATAAGAAAGTGTATGGCTAGATTATGATATTGCAAGGTAAGTCAAAGATACGTGCTTGTCTTCCCAAAATGCATCCTAATTTGAGCCTATGAAGTTTTGTTTTTGTGATACTCTAAACGGGTGGGGCCTGGAAAAGTAAGAATGTTTGCCCTTCACATGTCCAGCCTCACCATGGTCAAATGATCTCAGATAACCTTTGACCTCCACCAAAAACAATCAGGTTCTTCCTCTTAAGGAGCATCTATATCAATTTCTCTTCTTGAGATATCATTGATGTTAATTAGCAAGTGTCACAAACCATGCCATCACATGATCACAACTGCACATACTGTTGGTTTCTCTTTCCTTGAAACTGAAAAAAAAGAACAAAACAAATACTATGCCAATGGAGCTGAGGGAAAACTAGGGGGGATGGTAATGGGCAAAAACAAATTTCATTCTTTTAGCCAGGTGCACACATAAACAGAAAACTATACCACAATGCTTTGTATTTGCTATTTAGGTAAGGGGTCTTATTTTGCAAGGTCATTTAATCCCAAAACTCTCATTAGCCGTGTTCCCAGGGAGGGATCCCTGTTTGATCCAGGGAGGTGGATATTGATCTACAGAGGTGGATCAAACACTAATGGGAATGCAGATCAACAACACTCACTCAAAATCAAGATCCACCGATTTTGATCGACCGTTCGGGGTAGATCAGATCCACCGCGCTGGATCAAAGTTTGTAATGGGAACACATCGGTAGATCAAGTGACCCTGGATCTCCGGTTACACTCATGTGTGTTTTTGCGATACATCGAAACGAAATGCATGGCAGGCCGACTTGTAAACATTGGTGACCTTTTTGCGCTTGAGCAATGTGTTCATAAAACACGCTCACTCAAATGGGAACGCGGATCTCGATCAAGGTAACTGATGTTCATCCACCTCAGTAGATCAAGATCTACCTCCCTGGATCAAATGGGAACACGGCTATTACTTGAACCACCTTCCCTATGGTCATAGACACTTCAGCAATATGGTTTTAAAATGATAGCATTAAAGGCATATTTTCATCATCCCAAACAGTTCCAATTCTCCCAACCTACTAACTTCTAGCCCCTCCCACATTTATCTAAAACTCATCTTTATCCAGACACAATCCTAGTTCATTGCTTCATGGCTTGTCCCAGTGGCCGTACAAGTCCATAATGTGTAATCTAGACACTCTCAGTGCCCATGCTGTGTAATTTAGCTATGATGCATTGTTTGAATGTGATGCCAATCAAACAGCTGTACCAATTGAGAGTTTTGATATATGTATACTGAAACTGTAGTTTGGGGTGACGAATGACTGCCTTTAAAATAGTGGCATTGTCACTGAAGGCCAGCCACTTTGTTTAATATAAGAGAGTGACAGATATTGTCACTGCAGTGGGGTTGCTATCTATGTACAAAGCAATTACCTGCCTCGCGCCCTCAAGTGAAATTAGAGTGGCGATCTGTCAATAGTCTCTGTCCACTGATAATAAACCGTTCTATCAAAAGTCAATTATATATAGTGTGTACTAGTCTACCGCCCACCTGTTTGCATTTGGTCATTCTAAAACCACCTGAAACAATCTATGGAGATCATTGATGACACATATAAAATGTTGAGTGTTTGCTCAACGGTGATTTTAATCGTAACTTTGATGTTTGATATAATATGAATGACTGGCGCTTTAAGGATTGGAAGAAGCATGGTATCCTATGTCAGTTGGACCGATTGGTTTTAATAATAAAGATTAGTAAAAGAATGAAGCAGAATACAAATATATTTTATTTTGTATCTAATAAAAGTATGCATAGATAAATTGGAATATAATTCCACACGTGCAAACATTGTCATTTCACAAAATGGAACACATGTGTAGGTGATGATTCATTAGGTACAGAGAGAGCCAAAGCACAAAACGTCAATGCTCTCAATGGTCTATGGGTGAAACTTCTCCTTTTCTCTCAAAATGCTCAAAATAAATGTGGACATTGCTCAAGATTACTGCCCAAGATTGACATAATTTTGCCAAGCTGTTACTTGGAGATCTGTCATTCTCTTCTCTCTCAGTTTACATTTTTAATACTTTCAAGTCAGAAAATGGGAATGTTCTGACTTTTACCTGTTTTAAAGCTCAAAAAACGGACCTGGGCTCTATTTCATAAAGACTACTTAGGAACATTCCTAACTTAAATGTTCCTAACTCATTTAGGAACGATCCAAATAGGATAATTCCTATCTTAGGTAGAAATAAACTTCCTAAGTTAGGAACGATTTATCAATTGTTTATTAAAAGTTCCTATCTTTATTGACAATGAACGAGCCTGCTTTGACCTTTGACCCTCATGAAAAGTTACAACACTCGTCTTTCGAAACTTTGTTGTACATCCTGGGCCACCACAGATACAAGAATAATGGTGAGTACATGAAGAATAGTTCCATGTGTTGGCTTTTTCATTGCATGAAAGAAATTTGTTAAGTAAAATATATCACGTCAACCTCTTTTGCTGTTTGGGACTTAAAAGAAAGTCGTGAAAAAATGTGATAAAAATTTGTTACTGATCGATGTTAGCGGTAGCCTAATCCCTGTACGCACAGTACAGTACTAGCCTAGTCTGTGCATTACTACAGTATACATATATACACCGCATATTTTTATTAATATTATTAACGTTACCTTCGGGGCCTCAACGTCGTACGAGGGTAAAATTCACTTGACTTGGTAATAAATTAGGCTATAGGCCTTGTCTAAAAGTGTTCATGACAATCCTAAGCCTACGAAAATGGACGATGTGATCACATGTTTCCACAAAGTCTCACAGCATTGGCCTTGACCCTTTATTAATCGAAGCCTACAGCTTCGATTGTAGGGATTGCTTTCGTTGTCACAATCACATGCTTTTTCGACTGCTTATGCGACTCAGTATACCTTCTCTCGCATACAAATTCTGCAAGAACGTATTGCTTTGTCGAACGGATACGGAGGCGGAAACGGAAACGTGTTGTTTTCCGCCTGCTTATTAGGATTGATAAACGTTCTCCTTCACGCAAGTACAAAATTAAACTATTGGCTTAGCGAACAGCTATGCATGCAAATTAAGGAATTTTTGAAAATCTGCCGTAATCAAGCATATACATATATAATGGATGTACATGTATAGTAACGGAACGTATATGAAACGTATACTGCTTCCCAGCACAGCAATATCCTCAGTTCAGAGTCTTGCAGTTTACTTCACCATGCTTGAATGATTCATCGACTGTTATGCAGGCATATTGCATGAATTCACTTGCAGCCATGATATAGATCGTGCATTTTCGTGACATAACCCAAAGCATTAGCAACGTGCAAGTGCAGCACTAGTACTAGTACTGTGTGTTTTGTACCGAGTCTGACAGTCTAGTATGCATGTGACAAGCACTGCACGGAACAACTTCACAGAATATACCGACCAACCCGCTACAGTCAGGAAGATCAGCGAAAGGTAATCAAATGTCTCTCGTTTTATGAACTTCCTATTTTTTGAAGTTGTAATTTTGTCTGTTTTCTGCATCGTTGGAGTTATGGATGCCTTAACATTAGAAAGTAGGGTTAAAGTATTGGAACACCAGTTTCTTAGCTTTCCAAACCCTGGCATAAATGCTGCTAAAAGTGTTTGGGTACGGTTTGCGTAGCTCCGTAGGCCTAGCCTAGGTAGCCTGTGCTATGGTAAGGGGTTTTATTGTTGTGCGTCGCACTACAGTATTGGAATTAATGGCATCCCCGATCAACTACAGTGCTTGGCTGATCGGTGCATGTTTTCTACTTGCTCTTACAATACAGAGGTTCATACAAGATAACAGTTCTAGCTACGCAGTAAAATACAGAGCTCGCAGACTTTGTGTTCCTTTGTGTATGACTATGGTACAATATATACTTGTGCACTCTACAAAACACATTACTACTGTGTTGGCAAACTCTCAGTTAATTGTTATGGCAAACTCTCAGTCAATGCAAAATGACACTACCAACAGCAGCAAAATGGTGCTACACTTAGTTTTACTTCCAGCATGGGCAGTCAGATTTGTTCAGTGTGTAATTGTTGCAGTGTGTCCAATAGCTGCTTTTTAAAGGCCCAGTTTTCTCGGCCCAAACAGTACCAATTGTCTTAACCTTCTTACTTAAAGTGTACCTAAAGTCAAAAAATTCAAAAATATATATTGAAGACCATGAAAAATAAATTCTAACAGTCCAACTTCCATCTTCATAGTACATTCCTGAGCCGAGATATTAAATGTTGAAGTTTATTCACTCAAATTAAAATGGTATATTGCACAATAATTTGTGATGTCACTCTTGTACTACTCAAATTACAATCTTTGTATTTCTTTGTTTTTACGAACGTTGCTGCAACTTGTACCAAGATGTGATAGCACTCTTTCTCTTATAAGGTGATGTAATTAATTAAGCCCTCCTTGTGCAACATGCTATGCAAGGAAACAGGAAGTGTTCAAGGTCATAAACACATTTTTAATTTTAAAGGAAAACAAAGCATTTTATTTGAGTTGTACAACAAGAAAGTCACAAATTATTGCGCAATAGACCAATTTGTTTTAAGTGAATAAAATGCAACATTTTATATCTCAGCTCAGGACTGTCATACGGAGATGGGAGTTGGACTGTTAGAATTCATTTTTCATTTTCTTCAATATATATTTTTGAATTTTTTGACTTGAGGTACACTTTAAGCCCCTCCCACAATTGTCTGAAATTCATCCTCATTCAGATATAATTTCAGTTTATTGTTCAAGGTGAGTAAAGAAAAACTCAATGTATACTGTATAATCAAAACACTCTCAGGTACTGTTCATGCTGTGTAACATAAGCTTTGGTGCTCTGCATTGTTCGAACTACCTGTCAATCAAAGAGCTAAGCCAATTGAGCTTTTTGGTACCACCGTACCAAAACTTTAGTTTGGGGTGAGAGGTTTGGCCTTTTAACCATTAATTCTTCTTAGTGATCACAATAACCTAAACACTATTCTACAGAAGATTCAAGAAAAGTTCATGTCATTGGCCATTGTCAAGTACACACTAGTACTGACGTTAAATATTTTGGGAATTTAGGTCTGTGCTTCTTTCACCAAATAAGAGTATCACACAATACTTTTTTTCTCTGATAGACTGTCACCAATCTGTCCAGTGCCAGCCTTGGAACAAGAGATTTTCATGGCCCACCAGATGGCATTTGCTATTGCTTTTGCTTAAGAATGTGCAATAAGATATCATTCTTGGCAGGCATAAGGATGCACATTTGTTGGTTCATGGACTAAACAACAGCAGTGAACATCTAAGTTCAGCTACAGTATGAGTGCAGATTGGACAACTTAATGTGACACATTACCAGTCTTTCAAGTGCAGTGTAAGAATAGATTTCCTTGTACAGTACAACCAGATGACATTGGCTTAAATGTTTTTGCCTGAGATTCTGCAATAACATATCATTCTTGGCAGGTGTAAGGATGCAAATGTCAGACCACAAACTTCATTGTTTCACAGGGGAAGCATACCCTCCCCTCTTCAGTGTCACAATGCCCTCATGTGAGGGTATTTCTGCCTCTTGCCTCTTTCTCCCCTACCCTGCCCCTTTTCAACTTCTGCTGGGTGCCGCCTTCAAAAAGTAGACAGATCATACTAATGCAATGAGTGCAATGCTAACACTTGTATGAACTCTAATGCAGTCATTTGGGTGTGAAGTGGCAGGCTAACATCTCAGCATAAGTAAAGAAAGCATACAGTTAAAACCTATGTGGGGCTCAGGAAGTTGACAGATGGTGCACAACATTACTAACTCTCATGACATATCCCGCCATTGTGAAAAGGCCACTACTGATGACGTTCTGCCGTATAGAGCCAAGAACAGAAACCGGTCTAGTTGGTTTATAAAAAACCGCTAAAATGTCAATTTGAGAACGACTCATATTCCTCCAAAAGAGTGGAATTTAAAGCTTTTGCTTAAATCATGCATATATTGACATGATGGGTGCTATTCCCGAAAAATAAAGCATTTCACCGACTTGGTAATGTCAGATAGTGAACCGCCTACCCCCCACTTCACTTCACAATAAATCTATTATGTTTAAGCATGCAAGTCTGCTGAATCTGTACTTTGCATGCATTTGCTGATCAGTCCAAAGATCCAGTGGATTAGTTCTGTCTCTAAAAATTCTTTCTCTACGGAGAGCACGTCGATTTCTTCTTTCAATTAGCCCTGCAGCTATGAACATGGCCATATTTGATTAATTTGCTAACTGGCACTGCTCAAACACGTATTACTAGATGGCCAAGTCCAAATGCAATAGTGTTTTGACTGATGAATTTCCCGCCAAATTCATCATGTGACACTTAGGAACTTTCTTAGGTCTAATCAAGATCATGCCTAAAGTTAGGAATTATTTCTACATGAAGATAGGAATGAATTCTTCCTAACTTGTTTTATGAAATAGAAAGTTAGGAATGTTCCTAAAGTTAGGAACAATTCTCGACTTAGGAATGATTATCGTTCCTAAGTACAAGATAGGAATATTCCTAAGTTTTATGAAATAGAGCCCAGATCTGCCTTAAAAAGTTACTTAGTTAGTTACAAAGAGTCTTACTGCCCTGTTCCCAACCTACTGGTTCAAGTCCAGCCAGCAACATCTTCTTTACCAGTTGTGGCTCACTGGCTTGTTTTCTTACTCCATTGCTTATGCAGAGCATCAGGCACAATGGCAGTAGATTCCATTTTCAAAGTCTTTGGTATGACTCAACCTGGGAATAGAACCTGGCCTATAGCATGAGAGGCAGACCTTCTGCGTGAGAGGCGGATGCTCTTACCATTAGACCAAACACATGGTCCTCTTCCTTGAAAGATTGGCAATTACAACATATATGTCGGGGACCACCTCTCAAAATAAGTTTCACATTAATTGATCCATCATTTGAATTTATACTTTGATGAGGAAATATTTTGCACATCCTTTCTGCGGTTAAATGGTCTGATGCTCATAACTATGGTAATTACATAAACACTGCTGAAGGAAATTAGCCTTCTTTATTCGGTAAAGGTCTGAATATGCATATGTTCCAACTTAAACAAAAGATCACCATTTATAGCCATGGACATTACAGGAGATATTGTTTAATTTATGAAGGACATAGTCTTCTACTAAAAAATTGCTTGGAAAATAGTATATTCAGTCTGGCAACATTATGAAGTTCTGAAAAACATAATGCTCTATGATATTCAATCAGAGGGACTACCTCTGATACGACTTATCTTTCTAACCCCTCAAACAACATAGAATCAAGTCTATACCATTGTGTGTGAGCGACAGCGTAAAAAGCAAGTCCTTCAAAGAAATTTACCATTCAAATCAAAGGATATTTGCAACTAATTTTTATAGAAGCAATCAGCAAATCCGAATTTGGGAGTTTGGGAAAATGTTATTAACTATTGAATAACAATAGGGCTTTACTATGTCATTTTGAATGGTCACTGCACTGGGAGTTGCTGTGGTCAAGAATATGTTATCTAGTACAAAATAATTATTACATTCATCCCCTTTTTAAAGGAAGGGAACAATCTAGTTTTTGAGCAAAAAGATGACCTAAAGATTCATTTTCTGTAGTAAAAGTGAAGTGTTTTGCTATTGGTATTGCAAATCAAAACACAAATACTTTCTTTAATATTCACTGAACATGCAATCACTTCAGTGTACTACACATAGTAATAGCATATATGTCCATAAAATCTAGACATACTATGTCGTCTTTCAAACCAACCCAACATCCCCTACATTTTGCAGTATTACAACTATAACTCCTGCTGCATACCCAACCAAACAGCTAGCATTCAAAGAACATTTTCCAGAGTCGGACGGACACAGCCACAACCAATTTCCTGGCTGTGTATACCTAAAAATAGCCTACGGGGGACCTTCGCATATTATTATGGTTCAGCCCAGCTTTGGGAATCTAATATGTACAGCCAGATTCCCGGCAATGCGCTGGTAAATATTAACACTACTTTTACCATCGTAAGGATAAGTAAAAGTGGTAATTTGAAAAATTAATAAATCGTGAAGTGTCCAACGATGAGCACTCTCTTGCTTCTAGGTGTATTAATGGATTGTAGCACTCAAAAACAAGAAGCGTGAGGTGGCACGGCTATATATTATTTGTACACTCGTTCATGACCACCACAGTATTTTGGATAGTGGCAATGACTTCTGATATTGTGCACTGATTTCCTTGGGGTGAAAGATATAGAGGAAGGAGTTTTGTGTTATATGCAAATGAGTTTCACAGCAGAAAAAAATTGGCCAGCACAGATTGAAGGAGAAGATATGGTATTCTAATAACTGAATCAAAAAAAATGAAAAAAAAAATTGATCTGATCCGTCCTTGCAGTATTAATTTGCTTAAAGGGCAGGAGCAGTCATCCCTAATTGAATAAGTGTAGTAGACTGTCCAGTTTCATGATTGGCTGTTGGGAGTCATGTGACAATATTTTTTCTCTGTGAAATTTACCAGAATTAACTGCTTGGTTTACCTTGAATATGCAATAGTACAGTCAAAAAATGTAATTAAAAATACTTTGAAGAGAAATAAGATGAAAACTGAGTTATTCAGCTTTTTCTTCAAAATAAGTTTGGCGGACTGCTCTTTACCCTTAATGTCTAAGTTACTTACATGGGCATTATAATGAAATACTACAATGTTTTACACAGTGTCACCTTGATAAAAAGGTGAAGTTCAAATCTTGTTTTGTAAACAGCTCAAGTTTGTATAATGTTTCAAATACAGTGCAAATACAATATATGTGCATGATTTCATCGAGTTTAAAAACATTTTTAAAAATTTCCAACATCAGAGAAGTGTTCACAAAACAAAAACAGAACACACAAAAAAAAGAAAACATTACAAATTACTGGAAAAAAATCACATTGGAGCTGTAGAGCAAGTCATTGCACAGGATCTGTAAACTCATTTTATATTACTTCCAAATGAACTGGAGTGTGACTTTCAAATTGACAAAAAGCTGTTCTCAAAATTGCTGTTTGTATGCATGGCAAAGAATTATGATTTCACTATTTTGAGGGTATGTAATACAGAATTGCTACATATGATGTACTGTTATAGCAGTTGAGCTATGCCTGAAAGAACCGAAAAAATAATGTTGCTTTTGCAAACGAAAATCTTTCTTTACATTATTATTCCATTCTTCAAGCTATAGCAAACCTAAAAAGGCTGTGGACATTTATGTTCCTCATAACTCCTAAGCAGAGATACACTGCAATGGTTAGGGTGAGTAAGATGGAGTTTAACAGCCCAGTTTACAACCAACTGATTCAGGTTGAGCCGGCCACTGCCTTTTTTCCAGCTGAGGCTCACTGGCTTGTCTTCCCTAATCCATTGCTATTGCTGAGCACCAATCACAATGGCAGTAGGTTCCAATTTTTAAAGTCTTCATTATCACCCGCCCAGAACTCGAACTCACAACCTCCTCACTGAACGTCTGATGTTCCAGACTTCTAACCAAATGACCATGCAGTTGGGCTATTGCAATGGTTGTAACACATGAGACTCAAAATGTCTCATTTAACAAGGTGCATAGAAACTGCATGAGCTGTAGAACCTCATCTAAATTTGATACTCATTATGTTACTTAATTTTATTAGGCAAGCTTGGATTGTACATATGAAGAGATGTTAGTATGAGACTGATTTAAAGAAGTGCATAATTTCATGAAACGGTCTCTTACATTTTTCAAGTACAGTTAAACAGTTTTAACTATTGATGCTACAAAAACTTGTACTGAATTTTACAAGGGAATACATAATAAGAATAATATAGCATGTAACACGTAAGCATAAGAGCATGTGTCAACGAAGACAAGCTTCAAATCCCTGAATGTTGATTGGCTCTCAAATACAAGCGATCCCAGAATTTCTCAAGCCAGATCAAGTTTATTCTTCCAACTAAAGCATTCAAAAATTACGGAGCTTATTTGCCTTTGAACTTGAAGCCATTTGTCCAATCACACAAAAGGTTGCGGATGAGCTTTCAATCAATCAATTGTGCTTTGAAGCAGAGGAGATAGCAAAAACAGAAATGGTAGTTTATTGACGATTATGCAAACAATTAAGTGTGAACAAGCATTCCAAGAGGCATTATACCTCATGATATAAAAAAGGAGACTGAATTGTGGGTAATGTATGTTGCAGAGTATGTGACAATAGATGTAATAAAGCAAGTTAAATAGAAGTACTGTATGTAACAATATGTTGAAAGTGTTTGTTACAAATATTTAAATGAAAACTTTACAACAAGATTACAAACAGAAATTGGTGTAACAATTTCCAAATCTTTGCATGTAGGCCTACCTTTCACACCAAGTACACAACAAAGAATCAGTATTATAACACAGGCTATTTCAACATACACCCTGTTTAAGCCTCACATGTAATTTAAGAACTACCCATCTTGTCTCCGCTCTTCGTAAAATGTGACGGTTCACTAGGGACATAATACAATATTGTATGTAAACTGTGTAGCCTATCAAACCTTTTTCATTGACATATGTAAATATACCATGTAACAATAACTGGCATTGGGATATGTGCTGAAACTGAAAGTAACGAATTTGAGGTATGCTTCACAATTGGACGAGTTACAAATTCAGCTTACAACAACATACCACATACTGTAAGTTTGCATGACACTGTTGTTTATGACAGTTACCTTGCTGTAAGATTCTCACACTTGCCAATATTGTTATCTCAGCAAGCAAAGCAATACTGCAAATGATAAATCGTGTGTATAGAGAGGACAAGTGCCGATCTCTATGAGAACAAAGGCCCTTGCAACATTAGGTTACATTAGGTAGGGTTTCATGCCTTAACTTATAACCTTATGGGTTAACTTCTGTCAGACCCCATCCCCTACCCCCTCCACAGCCTTTTTTCACTTGTGGCACATGGGAAGGTTATCCCTAATCCATTGCCTATGTAGAGCATCATGCACAACAGCAGGTTTAATCATTTATGTCTTTGGTGTGACCCGAACTGGGAGTCAAACCCAACTAGTATAGGTTTGGCCAACCACACCTTTTTCTCCATTTGTGACTCACTGGGTTGTTTTTCCTGCTCCATTGCTTTTGTGGGTCCTGGATAAGACATAAAACTGCATCCAGATGGGCTGAGGAGGTCATGTGTAGTGGGAAATTTGTCTCTGACTATCTCTGTTATTACTCATCCCATGACTGGCGGGTTGGCAGCGCCACAAAACTGAGCAAGTCCCTCAGTGGTTGTCCCCCTGTGGGCTGGGGGTTGTAGAATATGTCCCCGGTATTCCCTGCCTGTCGTAAGATGCAACTAAATGGGAGAACTTATCTAAGTATCCTTTTGCTGAAGGCTTTGATAGAGGTAAGGTATACTTTTTCATCTTCCAAAGACCTAAATTGTCACAGAAGATACATTTAGACAGACAGGTAATCTAGGCTGTTGAAGATGTCCTACATCTCTCATAAACCAAGAATAACCACTTTGTTTCTAACCATCATACTGGAAAAACGTATTGTTAAACATAATGACTAGCGAAGAACTACTGTCAATGAAGAGACCAAATATGACTATTAAAGCTCATTAATACCAGATGTAACATGATTCCATAGAAAAGTTCAAAAGTACCTGTATGTCAATATTTAAACTTTTACAATTGACACGATACAAGGCTATCAATTGAGTTGAAGTAGCTTCAACTTTCACCCAGTTACTGCTGAGCAACATTCTGTTCGACCACTGATGTGATTGAGTTGCTATTTTGTTTAATCACATCCCTGCAATACTGCCAAAAGATAAGAAACAGTGGCTTCTACTGTGGGAGGGGTTGGTAAAACTTTTATTCTCATTAGGAAGACAGTTGGTTTAAAACTCTTGTTAACCACATATCCGTTGAATCAGGTATTCGCACAGGGGCCCTTAACTAGTAGTAATTACCAAATGTAGCTGAAAGTCACCCACGGATAAACAAAGCAAACAATCTTACTGTTCACTGACTTGCGAGGGATGAATTACAGGGGACTATTGTTTGGATTTTGGTTTAGGGGCTAGCCTGAATAATTAACATTTTGTAAACTTCAAAGGACTTGTCTATTTAATATTCTACTTGTCAAAATTTTCATACTGAAATGCACAGTGTTCCAGATGGGCTTCATTTGAAATGTATCTGTATATACTTCACAGATTTTACTAAAATCTGCAGAAGGTTACTACACTCAGACTACCATAGAATTTATCATGCAGAAATTTTAAACACTAATTCTATACAAGCAAGCTCATTGGGAACAATAACTAGCCCTGTAAAAACACATTTGTAGGATTTATATTGGAATACAGTGATCAAAATTTCACAAAATTTGTACCTTTTTCTGACGGCAGGCAGCAATGCACTCTCTGATATGAAATGTTGGTTACTGGGGGTGGGGATTACAAAGTGTAAATAGGAGGTAAGGAGGGTGACGTGGATTGCTGATTACTGGTGCGCAGTCAAATCAACTAGCCCTAATTCTCGAAATTTTCTAAAGATACAAAATAAGCTTGGTAATAGGATAGCTATTAATGTTTCTTCTTGAGTCCCCTGTGAATTAATTTTTTCTTGACTTCAGTACCACTCCAAGAAACCTTTAACCTGCTATTGAGGGAGATGGAACACTATCCAGATAGTCTTTCATCACTTCCATAAAATTAATATAATATGGCACTTACCTTCTCCTGTAGGTGGTTACTCTGTGGACTGTATGTCTTCATATCTGTTACTCTTCCAACTCATGGAAAAATTGTGGCAATAATAAAGTCTACATATCTAACAACACAGGCTTGCCATAGCAGAGAGGGCTGAACATTTTGGACACTGCTGGGAACTTTGTCCCAGATCTTGAATGATGTTACAGGAATGTGATGCAATACTTATGCCAGTGCAAGAATGAAGCACCCTTAAAGGCCAACTTCTCTCACCCCAAACAGTCCAATTCTCCTTACCATTTTACTAATGCCCTTCCCACAGTTGTCTGAACTTCATTCTCATCCAGACACAATCTCAGTTTATTGCTTCAGGGTGAGTATAAAAAAGCTCAATGTGTAATCAAACTCAGCACAGTTCGCACTGTGTAATATAAGCTTTGCTACTCTGCATTGTTAGAGTAAGCTGTCAATCAAAGAGTAAAGCCAATTGAGAATTTCAGTAAATCCCTGCAAGAATTTTAATATAGGGTGAGAGGATTGGTCTTTTAACTGTCATGTTTCATATTTTCTTTAGTTTTTACCAGGTTTTTTTTTTTTTAATGTGTAGCTTCCATACACAAAAGACACTTACTACAATGTTCTGACTTACTTCAGAAAACCAATTTTGTTCAAGGTGAGATGTTCAGGCAAGTGCCAAAGAAGAACACAGCCATTACTGGCCATCAAAGGCCACTGCTGGCCATCAAAGGCCACTGCTTCAAGATTTTACCATGTAATAATGGCAGTTGCCAGGATAGTGGAATTTCCTATTCAAATATGGGACACCTGAAAACTATCTTAGGGCATTTCTATGCATGTTGTGGATTTTTTGAGAGATTAAAAGGACTAACAGGCATTAATCATAAAGTTTTATATTTCTCCTGCAATGTGTTTGATAACAGGGATACTGCCTAGACAGAGTTGCAAACCCAAGTCCCTCTTAATTGGCAAACACATCTATACCATGTACAACACCACATAAGAGACTTACATAACACTGTTACCAAAAGCAAAGGGTTGATGGATCTCAACAATGTTTTCAAAACATTTGAAAGCAAACAAGGGATGATCTCACCTTTGCACATGCATATCAAAGAACTAAATTATAGCACATCACAAAGGGACTAATGAATAAAATTAAAAATTCTATACAATCAGATTTTGTCAGTAGACCTTTATGATATTAAAATTGATTACATTTGAAATGAAAACAACCTTTCCATATAGAAACCTTTGGTGTATTATACTGAAATGGCAATTATCAAAAAGCAAACAACTGTCATGAGAACAACAGCTTCTCTTTTCCATATTTAAAGCAAACTGTATCCAAGGTGATGCACTTCTAGGTATCCATCTACTTTTAAACATTTAAAAAAACAAAGGGTAACATCTGTGACTTTACCAGAACAGAGAGTGTCCCCTGATATATTTAAAAACAATTGTCAATTTTTACAAATTTCTTTATGTTTCCCTAAATACAAATATCTTCCATGTTTTTCAAACTAACTAACATTTCATATTTTAAACAAAATAGCTATTCTGTATTACTCAGCAATTCCTTGTCAGTTTGTCACATGACTTAAACAGGAGCATTCATAAATTAAGAGTACCCGAGTAAACTAATTTCAACTTAGGCTGCTCTATTACACCCTTTACGGCAGTTACATCACGACACATATTGAATGCACATGATTTCATGGCTTGCAAATAATTCAAGAAAACTTATCCCATGGTTATCAAGCTCAACATTTTTTATTCCCAATTTGAATTTTGCAAGGAAGGCCAGTCAAAACTTCATACAGCAAAACCATGAAAGCCAACTCTGAATTTGAAAAAAAAACAAAAAACGTAAGCTTCTTTCACCCTGCTAAGAATGAAATCAGATGGCTCCCAACCACTAGGCCTCACGGCTTCAAATTCCATTACCTTTAAACACTTATACACAGCATCAACATTGTATTTATTATCCGACACAACACAATATACACAACACAGAACAGGGAGAGATGACAGTCTGAAACATTGATGAAGTATACAGACGAAACTGCCGGCTGAAAGGATGACAAATTGAAGGAGTCCATTCATAACCAAGAAAGAAAGATACCCTGTGTCGTCAGAAACCTGCCTTTCCTTTCTATTCAATTCCACTTAACATACTTTCACTCGTATGAATGCTCGAGTCACTTTGTTCAACCATGAAACATCATGAATATGAAATTTTCACAGTAAACGCAGTAGAATACAAAGACACATCATTTCTTATATCTTTTGTTAACTGAAGAAGATTCTGGCTTTTTATCTTTGTTCTTAACTCTTGTGTTTTTTTCCTTTTTTTTTGAAAAGTCAGATTTTTGAAGTTCAAGTGAATTAACATATGTTTGTAGGCCATGGCCAAGATCATAGCCAAGGTAAGGGGCTAGGAAGGGGCAGGGTGGAAGATAAAAAAATTTTGCCCATTTGTTAGATCAAAAGTTATTATTGACTTTAGTGCATTTGAGTGTATCTTGCCTATGCCCATCCCATGGAAAAATTCTACTTCCCATTAAAACAATGTCACCCCTCGATTCCCCTCCATCTCCCCCAGACTTCCCATGACCCCCTTCAGTCTCTTGCCTGGTTACCATGAGGAAGATATGCCCCAGAGTGCAACACACACTTTGAACCTCCATTTGCCCATCCATTTTTTTTTTACTTCAACAATCTAGTGACATATGCAACATTTGTTTTGGGTAGAAAGCATTCACTGCTGGCATACATTTTTATCAGGTGAAATCTGAGATACCAATGAAATTGGACCATTTCTTGAAATTCCAGGCTATCCCTTTGCCCCTGCCCAACCCCTCCCCTCTCATACCCCATCCTCTCAATGTAAACATACATCAGAAGGTCTAAAAAAAAGAAAGCACTCACCATCATAGGCCACTCCAAATCTTTCAAAGTTGGCCCTGAGGCAGTAGATGGGAACAATCCCTTCCTGTGTTTCACTGTAGTTATGGTTACAGGTCCTGATCAGACAGTATCTCCTCTCAGGGTCCAGTGGGTAGGCCTCGAGAATTTCCACAATCTGTCCTTGGGAGACTGAAATCTGGTCTTCTGTCTCCGCTTCAAAGTCTTCAAGAACTGTTGCATATTCACTGCTTCGCCTTGTGTCCTGCACACCAGGATAACAGAGAGTGAAATTTTTCAAAAGTGTTACTATATAGCAAAGACTTGACAATTGATACTGTAATTTACAGACTAAGCTGCATGTATGAGACAGTACTAAACATTCAACACAAGTACAGTAAGATCTGCTGAAGTGGTATATCAAGTCACTCTCTACTGAAGGCCCTATTCTCTCACCCCAAACAGTACCAATTCTCCTAGCCTTCTTACTTAAGCCCCTCCCACAATTGTCTGAAATTCACTCCCATCCAGACACAATCTCAGTTTATATTGCTTCAGGGTGGGTATAGAAAAGCTCAATGTGTATAATGAAAACATACTCAGTACAGTTCATGCTGTGTAATATAGGCTTTGGTACTCTGCATTGTTTGAATTAACAGTCTATCAAAAAGCTGAGCCAATTGAGAGTTTATGCTACCCCCTAGGAGAAGTGTTGTTTGGGGCGAGAGGATTGGCCTTTTAAATTCAAAACAGTCCCATCTGGAATATATTGAAACAGTTGAATCTCACAGTTTTCTTCTTGTTTCTCTTCAAAGTATCTTCAATAACTTAAGGCTTTCCATAATGCTTTTCAAGGTTAACCAAGCATTTGCTTCTAGTAAATTTCACATCTGAGGAAATAAATATTGTCACATGATTCTCAAAAGCCAATCATGAAACAGGACAGTCTACTTCATTACTTTAAGTTGGTGTGACTCCATTCCCAATTTGGGGTTAGATTAGGTTGGGTTGGGTTGGGTTGGGTTAGGTTAGGTTAGGTCCTAAGGTTAGATAAAGTTTTATGGAGTTTCCAACCAAGTCGAATCGGCTGAGGGGAGAGTCATTTATCTGGCAAAATGGGCAGTTGGGCACTAGAAATACGTAAATGACTTGGCAAAAACTGCCAGTTAGATAAGAGACTCTGCCCTTAAGTTTGACATAAAAGAAGACTCTCATCTTTATCAGCGTAACTAATATCAGAAGATCCTTCCTGAGGCACCCCTCCCCCAACCCTTATTTCCCCTCCCGGTGCCCGAGTTCTGGATCCACTTCTTTAAGTGAACTTTAATTACTCCAAAATGTACTGAAAGGATGCAATCCCCTTCGATGGCTGAAAGTACTGTAGCTTTTACAATATAGTAAATGCTAAAAGCAGGACACTCTGATCTAGGACAACACTTTCTAGACTTCATCAAATGATGCATTGTTGAACTTTATGCCATGTGGTGAAGGGTCAAAATACTTTTAAAAAGTGTCCAAACTAATCAACCAAAACATTACGAGAACTTTGTCCCACATAGTTTGAATTTTATGTGACATCAATCATCTTAGAAAAGGTCCAGAAAAACTGCAACAAGACCGCTCACTACATTATGGTACAGTAGACTTAAACATGTATGAGAAACAGAAAAGAGATTATTCAAGCAAGAAATTAGCCAAAAAAAAATATATGATAAACATCAGGAAGGGGAACAACATTTCTCCTACCCCATGCACTTCTCTTTATGATGCTGTTAGAGAGACAAATGATTTCATGAAATCGGATTGGCGGTTCTGGACTTCTATTTCATGGCTGGAGAAGATTTTACCAAAATTAAAGTACAGACTTTGCTGAAACAAAGGAATGATTGTTGATGTCTATGGCAAAAATCTGATGAACAACAACTTAATTTATCCTTGCTTTCTATAGTATCTATAACAGTTTCATGTCAAATGATTTTTTGTCGAAAATTTTAGTGTGCCATTCAAGTGCAGAGGTTCTGAAGTCAGCTAGATCAGGTTTTAAGACCAAATGGTTTAAAGTGGGCTTTCCACGCTCTTTTCCCACTTGCAGCTTACAGGCTTATTTTCCCGAAAATTTGCGACAAAACCAGGTGTTGCGGCTGAGTGGACAATGGTGGCGGCATTGAACCCACAACGCTTAGCAACCGAGACGTCTGGAGACTAATTTCTGGCCAGGTCAAATGAGTTGGATTTTCCATAAAAGAGCAATCTATAGTTTTTCCCATCTAAACTAGCCTTTTAAAAAATACCAAGTTTGATCCAAAATGTTCAGTTGATTACCATCTGATGTGATGTCATGGTCCGCAATCCACAGGTCCTAAACATTTGTGGCTGCTATAAGTCCCATAAAACAACTGCCCTTCAAGCTAGGTTTATTTTTTTAAAAGGTTTCAAACAAGATAGGATGGTGAAAGAGCTGTAAGCTGTAAGTTATTACTTAAAATACAAATTGCCAGCTGTTTTTCAGCTGTGCTACAAAAAGTTCTACCAATGTTGGATGATTCCCAAATTTTATTGCTTGGCATATCACCATATCAGGTCTGTAACTAATTAGAAGTCTTATTTTAAATAAAATACAAATTGCCTTCCATTTTGTGTTTTAGATCGCGTTTCACTTCTCTGACTGTTATAAATTTTTCCAGTCTACATTTTGATTCCCTGGAACTCTGTCTGGAGGTCTACAAGCTCCGATACTTAAATCCTATTTAATATTGCTATTAAATGTAATTACCATCTAACAAAAAACTAACAGCACTAAAGTTACCCCTCACCAACTAAGGGTATCCATCACCTTTGCTACTTGCTGTTTCATTTTGCCTTCTTGTATTTCACACATGTCAAATCATCTGGTAAAAATTTCCCTTTTCCTAGCAAACTTACTTCCACCTATAATTAGACATTTCATGATAGTAACATCACTATAGGCACAGGCTGGCATAGAGTATTGGCAGGAAAATATGTGTGTGTGTTACGTAGGTGTGCACATGTTAATGCTACTGGCACAATTGTCCCAGCAAGTAAGATAAAATCAGAACCTTCTTCAACTTGTGACAGCAAAGTTAACAATTCTTCTGGCAACCAGCAAATTTATCAGTTGTTGTTATTAAACATGTGAATGAGTCTTCAAAATGGTTTTATCATTGTATGATAATCTGTCAATCATTCTCAATCATTTGAATGAATGGCCCTTGAAATGTACTTTTCAGTCATCATGGGGAACTTTCAACCATTAGATTTAGGTAGCAAATAATTCTTAGCTCTCTTAGTTTTGACCTCATTAGTATCTCTGGTATTTCATCTATCTTGCCTTAACTTCTTTGCAAACACCCTGATCCTAAAAAATTTGACCCTTCTGCCTATACACCATGCTCATTGAAATGTGAGTCTATATACTAACATGTCAATGGATGTAGCCTAGCCTACGCAGATACTGCTATAAACATGCTACATAGTTCAACCTGAGACTGCCTCATATGTCAGCATGGTTCCACCCTCTCACACTCTTAAAACACATTTAAAATGTGTACTGAGTATTTGTATTTTTCACCTGATGTGGTTCACATAGCAAACATACAAGCCTTTTGCCAGTGATACACCATCACCATCTTTGAGACGGCCAAAAGGTAGTGAAGTTGGCAAAAATTACAAATGACACCCTCAGAGATGAGCAATAAAGAGTGCCCATAGGATAAAAGACCAGTAAAAATAATTAGGCACAATTCACATGCAATTGGCTATGCAAGTGCCACACCACACAGCAGCTGGAGGCATCATGTTTAGAATGCTACCACCAAATCGTCACAGTATATCATGTAAAAAAAATAAAAGTCTCAAGATCTTCCAACTCTACCCTAACCTAACCTTAAGACATGAGACCAGGCATGACATACATGTCTTGAGACATAATTGTGACACCTTTCAAACCAAAATGTGTGGATACTGTATAAAGGGCATGATGTGGACACTGCACCTCCACAGCTTTGCACTTGTGCTGTGACGTAGATCGTAAGTTCCCGATGAAGAAAACTCCCAAAACCAAGACCCTGGCTAAGGGTCTGTTGGGACAATTATTAATGTATGATCATATCATTTCAAAACCTTTGCATTTTTTGTTGTGGGTTGATAAAAAAAATTATTTTGATTTTCATTAAATAACATGGAATGTACCCCACACTCTAAAATGTTGAGAAAAAAATACATCCATGAATTCATTTCTTTTCCTCATTTTGTGCCTGTGTCTATTAAAAGAACCATTTCACATACAAACCAGTACACTTCATGCATCATGCATTTCATCTTCAAGCAAGATCATTCAAATACTAAATCCAGGAATAAGTTTCAATAGGATTGATATTTCACATCATTTTCATATTTACTATAAGCATATCTCTGTCTTCATTTAAACAGCTTTGCAAATTTTATGAACCAAAACAATACACAGTGTCTTGAATCAGCAAGTTAAATTGCAGCAGTGAGTGATATTGTAAGAGTTATCATTATTAGTGATGCACACAGTAAATGTCTTAATACTGTGATATGCTGTCTGAACTTTGTAAAAATGGAAGTAGACTCTTTGGGAACATGCTACACCATTTTGTTCAAAGTAATACACCTTCAGTGTGTCTCATTCAGGCACCTAGCCAGATATTTGTCAAAGAGGGAGCCGAAATCTTGGCATAGAATAGTGCCACCATAATGGGTGAGTTGGAGCTGAGCTGGCAAAAGAAATTCAAAAAAGAAACCTCATAGATCACTGGAAATGGCACTTGACAGGACTTAATAAAAGAAGTTGCATCTAAGCATATTAGTTGGTCACAGAATGCTAGCCATATCATAAAAATACATTTATAAATACTAAAAATATGCTCAAGGAAGGGGAAGCTTCCCCCTTCCCTCCATCCTTGGCTATGAACTTGGTTTTATTCTTCTTGTTCAAGTTGAATCCAAACAATACTGAAACTTGCTGAGGAGAAAAATGTTATCAATTCAAGACATCAAAGGTCCTATCATCAAAGGTCCTATCATCAAAGGTCCTATCATCAAAGGTCCTATCATCAAAGGTCCTATCATCAAAGGTCCTATCATCAAAGGTCCTATCATCAAAGGTCCTATCATCAAAGGTCCTATCATCAAAGGTCCTATCATCAAAGGTCCTATCATCAAAGGTCCTATCATCAAAGGTCCTATCATCAAAGGTCCTATCATCAAAGGTCCTATCATCAAAGGTCCTATCATCAAAGGTCCTATCATCAAAGGTCCTATCATCAAAGGTCCTATCATCAAAGGTCCTATCATCAAAAGTCCCATCATCAAAGGTCCCATCATCAAAGGTCCCATCATCAAAGGTCCCATCATCAAAAGTCCCATCATCAAAAGTCCCATCATCAAAAGTCCCATCATCAAAAGTCCCATCATCAAAAGTCCCATCATCAAAAGTCCCATCATCAAAGGTCCCATCATCAAAGGTCCCATCATCAAAGGTCCCATCATCAAAGGTCCCATCATCAAAGGTCCTATCATCAAAAGTCCCATCATCAAAGGTCCTATCATCAAAGGTCCTATCATCAAAGGTCCTATCATCAAAGGTCCTATCATCAAAGGTCCTATCATCAAAGGTCCTATCATCAAAGGTCCTATCATCAAAGGTCCTATCATCAAAGGTCCTATCATCAAAGGTCCTATCATCAAAGGTCCTATCATCAAAAGTCCTATCATCAAAGGTCCTATCATCAAAGGTCCTATCATCAAAAGTCCTATCATCAAAAGTCCTATCATCAAAAGTCCTATCATCAAAAGTCCTATCATCAAAAGTCCTATCATCAAAGGTCCTATCATCAAAGGTCCTATCATCAAAGGTCCTATCATCAAAGGTCCTATCATCAAAGGTCCTATCATCAAAGGTCCTATCATCAAAAGTCCTATCATCAAAGGTCCTATCATCAAAGGTCCTATCATCAAAAGTCCTATCATCAAAGGTCCTATCATCAAAAGTCCTATCATCAAAAGTCCTATCATCAAAAGTCCTATCATCAAAAGTCCTATCATCAAAGGTCCTATCATCAAAGGTCCTATCATCAAAAGTCCTATCATCAAAGGTCCTATCATCAAAAGTCCTATCATCAAAAGTCCTATCATCAAAAGTCCTACCATCAAAGGTCCTATCATCAAAGGTCCTATCATCAAAAGTCCTATCATCAAAGGTCCTATCATCAAAAGTCCTATCATCAAAAGTCCTATCATCAAAGGTCCTATCATCAAAAGTCCTATCATCAAAAGTCCTATCATCAAAAGTCCTATCATCAAAGGTCCTATCATCAAAAGTCCTATCATCAAAGGTCCTATCATCAAAGGTCCTATCATCAAAGGTCCTATCATCAAAAGTCCTATCATCAAAAGTCCTATCATCAAAAGTCCTATCATCAAAGGTCCTATCATCAAAGGTCCTATCATCAAAAGTCCTATCATCAAAAGTCCTATCATCAAAGGTCCTATCATCAAAGGTCCTATCATCAAAAGTCCTATCATCAAAAGTCCTATCATCAAAAGTCCTATCATCAAAAGTCCTATCATCAAAAGTCCTATCATCAAAAGTCCTATCATCAAAAGTCCTATCATCAAAGGTCCTATCATCAAAAGTCCTATCATCAAAAGTCCTATCATCAAAGGTCCTATCATCAAAGGTCCTATCATCAAAGGTCCTATCATCAAAGGTCCTATCATCAAAAGTCCTATCATCAAAAGTCCTATCATCAAAAGTCCTATCATCAAAAGTCCTATCATCAAAGGTCCTATCATCAAAAGTCCTATCATCAAAAGTCCTATCATCAAAAGTCCTATCATCAATAGTCCTATCATCAAAAGTCCTATCATCAAAAGTCCTATCATCAAAAGTCCTATCATCAAAGGTCCTATCATCAAAGGTCCTATCATCAAAGGTCCTATCATCAAAAGTCCTATCATCAAAAGTCCTATCATCAAAAGTCCTATCATCAAAAGTCCTATCATCAAAGGTCCTATCATCAAAAGTCCTATCATCAAAAGTCCTATCATCAAAGGTCCTATCATCAAAAGTCCTATCATCAAAAGTCCTATCATCAAAGGTCCTATCATCAAAGGTCCTATCATCAAAAGTCCTATCATCAAAGGTCCTATCATCAAAAGTCCTATCATCAAAAGTCCTATCATCAAAAGTCCTATCATCAAAGGTCCTATCATCAAAGGTCCCATCATCAAAAGTCCTATCATCAAAGGTCCTATCATGAAAGGTCCCTTAATCAGAGGTCCCATCATCAAAGGTCCCATCATCAAAAGTCCCATCATGAAAGGTCCCATCATCAAAGGTCCCATCATCAAAGGTCCCATCATCAAAGGTCCCATCATCAAAGGTCCCATCATCAAAGGTCCCATCATCAAAGGTCCTATCACCAAAGGTCCTATCATCAAAGATCATATCATCAAAGGTCATATCAAATGAGCAAGATGATTTGTCAGAAGTTTGCTGAAGAAGAAAGTGAGCTGTTTTCAGTGACTTTGGTATATACACATACATTCATTTGCAAGTTTTCAACTCCATTAACATAACTTTTAGAGAGGTTAAGAACCGGTTAAGAACCCCATGCTCAAAGAGCACATATTCTCATAAGGTGTTAAGCTATGGTCTCCATTTTTTGGGGGGAACCATATTTTGATAGGGCCATGTTATAAGTCTTTGTTTCTCCGAGAAATTACTCTTGGAATACCTGGCAACTCTAAGTAGGTTATGGGCGATTCTTAATTACTTTTTGTCTTTTTGCCCCTTTTAGGAGCATGAGATTGTGTCTTATTGAATAAGTAATAAGTGTGATTTTATTTGAGGGTATTACATCCTTCAGTTTAAAGTTTCTTCTGGTAGTCTCCTATTTCTGACTTCACATTTCAGCCTTACAGTAATCTTCATTTTCTAATAAGCCTTTGTAGGTTGGGTATTATGGTTACTCCTTATGAGACGAGCTGTTCTGAAAATGATGCAATGGCTTCTTATAACGTCACTTGCAAGAGAATACCATCAGATTGTGGCTTCTGATTGGTCATTTCTGGAGGCAACAAGACCTCATCAGGATAAAGTGTCACACACATGCATAGTTGTTCTACTTTCAAAGATTCTTTTCAATGAAGTCTGCTGTTTAGTTTCCTCCTAAAAAGATGGGAGAGGACTGGAATACTTAGCACTTATGCTAACATCTGAGATTCTGCAAAAGAATTCTCACTGTATCTAAACAGTATTCCCAAACTGTGTGTGTACTGAAACTCAAGACTTTCCTACCAGCTTGAAGTCTAAAATGGAAATAGTACTGGAGAATAAAGGAATAATGACACTTGAGACTTTTTCCACACTTTTTGAAATGGAAATACTACCGAAAAATAAAGAATTTCAAACTTTCCCTTTCTGTCCTCCGTGGGAACCCTGTTTGATCTAAACTATCGTCTCATTTCCCCAAAAAATAAGAATGAGAAGAAAACCTAACAGGTTTGGAAAATTTTTTGTGAATTTCTAAAACCACCACAATGAGCCACTTCAATATTTCAAGTCATTGGTGTCTAGGATAATCACATTCAACTAGCATTCATGGAGTAAATGGGAGAACTGGATCTTTGGATCTTCAACCTAATCCCTCATAATTTATCACATAAAATTATATGTCTTGAGACCTTCCAACTCTAACCTGACTGTAACCCTTTAACCCTAACCTAACCTTGAAAGGTGGTACCACACATGATACACTCTCAAGACATGAATAAGGCACCTTATAAACCACAATGTGAGAATTTTGTTGACCTTCAAAGCATAGTCATCCAAAGAGCCCATTTGTTACCTTTATGGTGATGTCATTGGAAAGTTTGGACCAGTTGCCACAGGTTACACATTTTTTTTTTAAATTCAGCAATTAAAGGAACAGACTTTATGAAGCTGCATACTCAACTTAAATCTTTTATCTTTCAAACTTGAGATCATTAAGATGATTTCTTTTTATTTTATTTTTATTTTTTATTTTTATTTTATTTAAGTTTGATGAAATTTTGATATGCTTTGGATGATAAAATTTTGTGTCTGCAATTCAGTAGATACGAAAGAATGAAAAGGTTTCAATGAGTTTATAGTCAAAAATGCTTTAATCAAGAACTTAAATGTGATATCATAAGGTATTTGCATTTTGCCACTACGGGCTTTAAAGAATGAAATAAATTAGGGTATGATGTTTTCCGAATTATTTTATTCAATATTAATCTCTCAAAATTTCAATGTCATTGTTTAACTGTATTTAAACTCTATTCAATTACATTTCCACAATATCAATTTAAATTTTAAGCCAATTTAATACTCTCAAATTAAAATCTTCATCATTGCTTTAGTATGAGGAAAGTTATACTTCTTTGATTCACCAATTTTTACGAAATTTAAGGAATAGCATTGCTTTAATTTTGTTCAACTTCTGTTTAGATTCTTCTTCTGGCATAGGAGGGAAGTCAACACCCTGTTTATTTTGCCCCATCTTCTGTTTGCAGCAGTCAAGTGAGATCTTCAATGCCTACAGTGATCAAAATAATGAATGTCAGTTGAGATTGCAACCATGCATGGTATTAAATAATACTGTCAACTTAAGTTTTTATTATTCACAATTTTACAGTAACTTGCACAAAATTCTTACATATGTTTTTATTATTTGTAATTATTTGGTAACTTGCACCAAATCCTCATATATTCTTTTGTGTTGTGTTAAGAACACTTTTTCAAACAGGCATTATCCTGCGAGATAATCGTACCATGTAAAAGGGTTGGGTTAAAACAAGGAATAATAGTAGGGATGGAAGTCTTGAAAAAAATTTAGTTTACATAGCATTGTGCAAGGGGATTAGGTGCCAATTTTTCTATTTTTATTTCCTTTTTCACTCCTTTTTTGTCTTTTGGGTTTTTTTTTCTTTAACTCTTATATTTTGGAAGAACTACTTACAAATACACCAAATTCAACATTTATCATTTTAGGATGCCAATTAACTTTAGAAATTACACATGTAAGAAACATTATACTTTAAATTTTAAATTTATTATGTCACACTTTTTTCCCTAAATTCAAGGAAAGAACACAGCATACTGCATTTTTCTTTTGCAAATGTCAGTAAAAATTTTATTTTAAAATTCTTCAGTTACTTCCATACATTATCAGTACTTCCAAAGTATACTCTTCCAGTAGACCCACATTTATATCCACTTTCAATTTTTTTTGTACACATTCTCAGTTACATTTCTCTTGACAAGGAAATCTTGCCCAAGGCCTACAAGGATTCTCCTGCCATAGGAGAAGATATTATTATATTCTTTTCATGGAAAATACTGATCCTCCAATTATCTATAGACAAATTGGATCAGTCAAATGATGGTCTGATTTAGTCGGACATAAATGAGGTCCATCAGTTTTAATCTTTCAAATTCTTGGCTTACCTGTGTCATTCATGATTGTACATTAAAAGACCCATTGATTCGAATCCTTAAATTTTACTTAATATGAGGGTTTAGAAATACATATAGACAATAAATTTAAGACAATATAAGCTTCATGGACCCCACTAATGGCTAGTATCAGTAGCTGCTCAGATAAGTGTATTCTTAGCCAAAGTTTTCACCAGGGCTTAAACACTTGTTCATGGTCTGATATGGGGAAAAGCTGTTTCAGACAACCTGTTAAGGTTGTCCGATGGACAAGCAGAATTTATTTGCAATTGACTAGCTTTTCTACAACTGCAAGGAAAAATATTGTGAGGAAGTCATGCTCTAAATAAGTGGTACTGAGACAATGTTGTGGCCTGTTGTCCACCACTGAAACAGTCAGAAATGGAAAACTACACAATAAAATTCTAATGTTTGTTTTCTATGACAGGGACTCAAATACAACTGTTTGTATATAATTTTTCATTGTCATTTAGACAACCAAACACTTTTCCTGACAACCTCAATTTGGCTCCAGCTTGGCTGACGGACAACCTGGAAATTTCCTTAAAAATCAGGCTTGCCTCACTAAAGATGAATGAGCATGGTCAAAACTAACGAAGGGACCTTTCCTAGAATAACACAAAACAGCAACAGTTTTGAACACCATCCTTGACATATACGTACAGTACATGAGAATGTCTTTCCAGATACAAAGTATTTTAGGAGAAAATATCAATTTGGCAATCAACCTAGTTTTTATTACCCATTAACGGCTAATGCGAAGTACAAAGAGCTGGTATTCATTTGGGTCACAGGGGCCTAGGTGGAAATAACTTTCTGTTTCTAGAAGGCATTTAGAGTGTTTGCTGAACAGAATTTTTTCTAGGCATCCATTGAATAAACTGTTCATGATGACAGAATGTAAGGTAATTAAAAGTTATGTTGTTTTGAAACTTATTTAGTTCAACTCTGTTGCACTGATAGGGGTATATATTGACAAATGTTTGTCAATATTTAGTTCTGTGTTTTTAGCTAGTGGCTGGCTTTGTGTTGACGATACTATAAAAGTGTATACAAATTTTTACTTCGGAAAATTTTCCTCCAATAAAAGAAAAGACATTTTTAAGAATCCATAACTGGTTGTCAAATATTAGGGCCCAAGAACCAATATTTTATGGAATTTTAGGTCACATTTTGTGAACACATCAAAGCAGAGAAGAAACACAACTTTATAACCTGGTTGTCTGTGTTAATTTGCTGCATTTACATACCCTTGAAGGGGGAGATGCCATCACCCCAACTTGACTAGTTTAGTACAGCTGTCCTGTTCCTTGATTGGCTCTCAAGAGTCATGTGACAAACGTTTTTCCCCTCTTTTATGAAATTTACAATAACTAACTGCTGGGCTAACTTTGAATATGCAATACTGAAGTCTTGAAATATTATGAAAGATATTTTGAAGAGAAATAAAAAAAAGACTTTAGATTTAGCTGTTGCTTCAAAATAAGTTTGGGGTGACTGCTCTCGCCCTTTAAGCCTTCAATCTGGTGTAACTGACAGCAGTGAGGCAATTATTACAACATAAAGTTAAAAAAAAAAAAAAGATTTGATACAATTACAAAATAAAAAGTTTTTGAATCTAAATATTTAAGACAGAACAATGGAGAAATTTTTTCCTCATATAGGACAGAAAAATGGAGAATTTTTTCATCATATAGGACAAAGTCAGGAGTTTAGAAAGTTATTCTGGATCAAAGTAATCAGACAGCTCTATGCCAGATACTGGGAACATCTAACACACTACTTTGAACAAGTCTCCAGGTGACATTTAGCTGTAACACTCCAATTTCAAATAGAGTACTAACTAATCCATTCATCCACTATTATGATTTTGATGGAAGGAGTAAAAGAAATGCAGGAGACAGATGAGAAAGCTGTGAAAGGCAGTTTGTTTTGGGAAAAAAATAATTAATGTTTAACCTTGCCACTGTGATCCAGCTGTTATGGAGTCACAAATGATTCAGACACACATTTTACTAAGAGACAGCGCTCATTGGTTTCATGTAACAAAAACAAACATATGAAGCCACTTCACACTTAAAACTAACATGACATTTGAGACTGAAGGAGAGGTATAGGCCCAATTGCCAGGCAAGGTAAAGAATGGGGCCAGGAAAGGGGAGTAAAATATGTTTAGAGGAAGCAATAAAAATTAATAAGGGGGAGGTGATATAATTAATCGCAATTATTCATTTTTATGGGAGGGTGGTAAATACTTTCCCATGAAAGGTATCTCTTGACTGAACCATATACCCCTTGTTGCATGCGTGGATGGAATAAAAAGGAATAAAGGTTTAATGCGTACTCTTCCTGAATGCAGTCTCTGTGTTTTCAAAACTCCCTGATTTTTTTTGAGCAAGCAAGCAGGAACGATGACGTAATTGTGCGACCTCTATTTAAGGTCACCAGGTGCCACTGTGCTATTAGAAGCTTGCCTGGGACTTACTGCAGGTAAGTAGGGATAACATATGTAAAAAGGAGGTAATGTGGGGCAGTGCAGATTTTTTTCACAGCTTATTAGAGAGCACTATTGAAATGAGGACAGAGTACCTATTTAGCTTAAAAGTTGTGTAAAAATTAAAAACAGAAAGTGGGTTATACAATTAGCCAAAAATACTTGGGATTGCAAGAAACAAATTAGCTAAAATTCAGCATTACAGCTGGAACATCAAAAGGCTGATGTGTCCTCATCCCACACAGTTAATATCATTGCACCATTCCGCCTCTATGCTAGTATGCTAGACCTTTACAATAAATAAATTTTCTCAAAATGGACGGGAAAGACCCTCCCCTTTGCTACCTCTAAACCCCCAACCCCAATTGTTGCTCTGGTACAAGCATGCTGCTAATTTCAAGAAAACATTTTTGTAAAGGTTAACTGCTCACATTTTGGTTTCTGCACTGAATTTAAGCTAGATGATAAAATGAACATGAATTTTATGAAGGAAAGTTCCTTCTATTGTACAGGCCTCACAAATTAAATTCCAAAACTGTTCCAGCCAGTGGAACCATGTGAGAAGAAGTGACTTTAAATCTAGATAAAATCCCATTGGAAACACATATGTTTTGCTAAACCTCTCACTGACCAATGGAATGCTTCACATCCATCACAAAATATAAAAAAAAAATCCTAGTATGGGATCAACAAGTCCTGATACATACCTCAGCTTTAATTTGCATACGAAACCTACTGTTTCCATGATGAATGCTAGCCATACTTCATACCAGGTGGAAAGGGTGCCCTCACCCAGGGACACCCATTGTATTATTTTAAAATTCTTCTCTTAGATTCATCAACTTGACAGCATGCCCATGATCTTGCTAGTATAGAGATGACACCACTGTTAACTCAGTAAACACTACCACAGGTCTGAATGACAGACTAAACAGCTGGAAAAGTCTAGAGCAGTTTTCAAAACATAGCAAAGGGTTATGGGATTTCTATAAAGCTTATCCACCCATACATTTTGATGGCACTGAGCTAAAATCTATTACACTAATATGCACTAGCAGTTCATACTCAGTGGAAACCATTCCAGCTAATCACCAAGGGGATTAGTGCCTCTAAAAAGGATTGACCCGAACAGATAAAAAGTTGATCAACAGATTTCAACAAAAAACATCTCTTTGAAAATTTGACACCCTAACATAAGAAAAAAAAAATTTGCTGCACGGTAAGGGACTGAGTATTTTTGGCTCTAAAAAGTGACAATTTTGATTAATTTGGCAAGCAACAATAAGTAACAAGCCAGTAGCAAGCAAGTTCAGTCATATGTTACTTAATGTCATCCTCTGAAACTAAGGAAAAGAATCCAACTGGATAGCCAAACTTATGATGACCAACAATCTCAACAAAAATTGTTTCCTCCTCATAATTAATTAATTTTCCTTTAATCCTAACTTAACAAAAGATTTTTTTGCTTAACCCTTCGCAAAAATCTTCCTAAAACAAAACCTTGCACTGTTTCCAAGCTTTTGCTTTGCCTTGTGACAATGCCTTTTCACACTAGGGCTGTCAGTTTCCGTTTAATTGCCTAAACGTTTAACCGGTCAAAATAAACGTTCGTTTACCGTTTAAACGATGTCCAAATATAACCGCCCTTGATTTCCCTTAGAATCTACCGTAAACACGATGATATGTACTAGTACTGGCTTTGAGACAATATTTTTGGCATGCCGCCCTCTATTGTCACAAAACATCCGGGACATGCGTTGCTGGCTCTTTGGGTACCTGCGTACCCGTTATGTATTATGTATGTAGTACAGGAAATGCATGTCTGAACACGGCGGCTTTGCCGTCCACGGGCAGCTAACTGCTGCCGCGCAGGCTTCTTCACTAAACAGACTACATACCTGGCCGAGCTAAACTGAGCTCGCGCAATGTTAAGTGATCGATATCATGGCATTAAAATTATACGTACACTAACGGGCATATTATTACCGAAAGTTCGGTGTTGTAATTGTAGACTTAAGGATTTAGTTTTAATGAAGATTGAAAGTAAAATCAACGTCGCAGATTCGACTTGTAGGCCTAGGCCTATGCCTATGCATGTAGTTAGGCATTAGGCCTAACGTTAGTTATTGTGCAGTGTGCTACACTGACTAGTCACACTAATGTTAAAGTGTTAGCTCGAAGAAGTTTGGGAGCAAACTTCGTTCATATCGTTTAAACGTTTGGGCTATGAAAGCGCCGTTTAAACGGCCGATCGTTCGTTTATACGTTTAAACGTTTAAACGTGACAGCCCTATTTCACACTAATCTTATCCTAATCAAAGATGCAATATGAATTCTAATTCTTCCAGTTTCGTGAGTCATTGTTGCTAAAATCTTTCAAATGCTGTGACAATACTTTAAACAAACGCCAACTATCCCTCAAATCACACCAACTTGTAGCAGTCACGATTCAACCCAGCCTTGGGTATGGACATCCTTCATTTAAACACTGGGAATAAAATCTGCAATCTGGAATAATCCCAAATTTGAATACTGTAAATTCTCATTTTTTAAAACCATAGGCCTACTCTTTTGCATGCCCTTTTGTAACACCTTGACATTCCTACACACCAAATCCTTGAGTAAGAGGTCGCACATCTCAAATCCTTGAGAAAAAAATTGAAGCACATGATGGGAAATCTTTCACTCATCCCAGCCTTGACTTTGTTTAACAACAGAAGGTTTTCTAACTTATTAACCTATATTTTTCCAATTATCTGAACTTGCCCCCATCAAATCTATTGTAATGGAAAATACATCTGAAACTCAAGGTGGCAAGTTAGATCCAGAAGTGGCAAGTTAACAAATTATAACAAGTTAAAGCTTTTCAAAATACTTGCATAGTCAAATGGAACCACCCTTCCTAACTAGGACATCTGTCTAATAAATGATACTAAACGAAAACCTGGGAAAACTGGCAAAAGTGAGACATGAAAGCTGACTAAGCAGATTGGTGCATGTGGCAGGGGTATATGGTTCACACTGTGAAATGTATGTTACAGCTTCTATTGTACTATGAGATAAAAAAAAAAAAAAATTTAATAACAAAAAGAGAAAAATAGAAAAATAATTTACACTGAGGTGTTTCCTTAATCACAATGTATCCTACTTCTACTAATCATTTAAAATAAACCTTATCCAATAAATTTCAAATTAAGACAAACTAAGATCCATTTGCTGCACTTGGAAAACCTAGGATGACATTAGATATTAAATTTAGATGCTGCTCGACACCATTATAATATAAGGACATTTGCATCCCCAAGCGTTACAACTTTACTTGGATACTCCCTACCCCCTCCCCCTTTATAAGCCAAAAAATATTCTTCATACCCACTTCAAAAATGCTAGCAAGATGCTTGATATTATGAGATGGAGAAAGTGACAACTTTCCAAAACAGGAAATGCTGTCACTTTTGAAGACTCCATAGTAAGAAAATATCACACAAGATATTACATTTTAGCATTCTGAACTGTGGGAGATGAAATTTCACTTCAGAAATACCACAGCACTATGTACAAATTTAAGTACACATTTAGATTACTGGGTTCAGTATTATCTTTGTGAAATTATTCAGCATTCAGAATTTTGAATATTTAAACACTGCAGACAAATGCTTAAACATGGTATGGCAAATGCAATATTTTTCCTAGCCTGGAGCAGATGGTCATTTTTTGGACCAGTTAAATGAAGGGACTTCCAGACCATATAACAAATTATAAAAATACGAGGTGCTTATACTCTCTACCATCTATAATTCCATAGCTTTTCATGTCCTGCTGATAAGCATTTCATGATTTTTCCATGACCATTTTGAACTGAAAATGCATTCCAATTGATGCAATATTTTGTTAAAGTTGCCATGAATACTGGAATAGTTGACATAGCAGGGTTCTTTTACTTTGTACCATCCACACTTTCATGACTGTTCCATGACCATTTTGAACAAGAATGCATTCCAAATGACGCAATCTTTTGCTAAAGTGGTCATGCACATTGGAATACATCAGAGTTATTATACTTTCTTCAATCTATATTTCCATGACTTTCCATAGCCTATAAAAGAATCATTTCTTGAATTTTCCATGACCTTATTTTTTTATTTTCATTTTTGATGACAGTTACGGCTAAAACCTAATTAGCCTAATACAAAGGGCTTTCAAGACTTTTAAAAATTCCACTCTAAGACAAAGTTGACACTTTCCATGACTTCTAATGCCTGGCAAATATGAATGTACAATTCCATGACTCTCCAGGTTTTTCCTGACCTTTGGGACCCCAGGGGAAAAAAAAAGAAAGGTTTAGGTGATTCAATGTTCTCCATTACATAGCCCCCCGCTTAGTCTGTTGGTTTGACACTCCCTACCCCTTCACCCTGCTATATATGTTGGTTAGATATGATCCTACCTTGTCAGCCTCGGCAAAGTTTGCAGCTGCCGATGATGATGAATGTAAAGATATCCCATCTTGCTGGTCACAGTATGGCTCGTCAACAAGACTCTCCTCAGAATGCGCACTCCTGGGGAGCATGGCAAAATAAATATAACTCCTTTTATTAACTTAAATTATTGCTATGTAAGTTATTATAATGTTAAATCTTATGATACATTTCTTTATTCATGGCTGTGCTTTGCAGAAAAGGCCACAGGTGACATTGAAGCAATACAGCATGGCAACCAAGACATTTCCTTAAAGTGGCTCATAGTGTTGGTTCATGAAATTCAACAAATTTTTCAAAAACCTGTAAAATTTTCTTCAAATACCAGTGACAAATGGTAAACTCTACACAACCTCCATATCCTATGTACAAATAACTGTTTTATGAGTGAGAACTTAATGGTTTACTTCCTTTTTTGAGAATTTATGACCTCACACTTTTTTAAATTATGTAAAAAACTGTCACAAGTCAGGACATCACAAAATTTAAAATTTTAACCTTTCCCATAACTATTGGATATGAAACTTGACCCACTATGCCAACTGTAAGCATTGGCATGTGGTAGTGACCCTTTAACATTCTCATTACCTCATGAATATCAACTCAAAGAGCCTCTTTAACTACTTGGTTTGTGAATCTATCAGCACCTTAACTTACCTCCTATTTACATATAAAATTCCTCCTTGCCTGCAGTAAGTTCTGGCAAGCTTTCAGTAGCACTATAAAGAAAGGGTGGTCTCTCACAGAGGGCACCACATAAGCTGTACTTTTTACACTAGTTAACATGAGTGTTTACACTATGTTAAATGTGAACATGTAAACATATCACAAAGGCATAAAATGGCCTTTTTTCCACCCCTTACAGCCATCCACTTCTCACCTTAGGGAGTGAACCCGTGTTTCATCTTACGGTAAGAGCATCCACCACTCATGCCGAAGGTCGAGGTTTGATTAACAGGTCAAGTCATTTCAAAGACTAGAAATGGAACCTACTGCCATTGTGCATGATGCTCTGCATTATAAGCAATGGAGAAGGGAAAACAAGCCAGTGAGCCACGACTTGAAAAAAGGCCATGGCTGGCCTGACTTGAACCAATACATTGAAAACTGGGCCGTAAAACTCTGTCTAACTAATTGACTACTTTACAGAGGGTACACCAACTAGTCCTCTTACCTCTGATCAAGACACTTAGCCCTCCAGCATGTGGATGGTTGTTAATTTTATCAAAATCAAGTTCTTTCAACTTAAGGGACATTTCAATAGGAACCATGTTTGATCTAAAATTTAAGGTCAGCAGCCACCTTACAATTAGGCATGGTTCACACTACAGCATTATGAGATCTGATTATGAGCCATTTTTTTGTGAATTTTAGCTAAAGTCTCTTCATCTCTGTTCGGAAAGAAGCAGACAAATTTCATCAGACTTTGTGTGTACGATAAAAGCTGTCTGTCCATGTTAAGTCACAAGTTAGTTATTAATATGATTTTACAATTCTGTCAACACAAATCACATATTTACACAGCTTGGCAAATTCTGTGTTCTTCTGACATAAGACGGAGAAGATTTCAACTCCCAACTCCCCAAAAAAAGAGTCATAATCCGCTCCGATGTCACTGTAGCTGTAACTCAAGCTTAAAGTTGTGATTTTAAAACCTTACCTTCCTCAACAAAAACATGCCTAAAATTTTCATCATCCTTTGGGGGGATACCTCAACCTTCTCTCTCAAAAGTGAGCAACATTTTTTAACTGAATTCCCCATTTATGGCCAAAGTAGTACTGCCTGGATGCCCTAACAATTACCTGGTGCACTGCCCACACTGAAAAATGTTTCACTTGAGAAGCCATGTTTAATTTAACATATTAATTAATAGTCAGGGAGCCAAATGGGTACATTAAGAGTCCTACTTTACGAAAAACACTAATGCTTGCCAGATTCCATCTTTTCAATACATATTCTTTAAGGCCAAGACATCACAAACCACCCATTTTTCCAATTTTGCTAACTATAGGACATCATTCCATGTCCCCATACAATAGTCAAATTGTGACCCAATCTTAAGTCATTCTTCCACAAGCTGAAACTGGTGAAGAACCATCCCCATGAACCCCAGCAACTCCAAAGGATTGTTGGATGCATTATTGGTGTGAGATCGCTGGCAACTTCGAATCCTGGTGCCACCACAGGACTCAGAGAGCAATGTGGATAAGTAAAATCCTCATTCTATCACTCATAATAATCATTGTAACATTATCTTTCAACACATCAAACACTGAGCAGCTGCTGATCTAATAATAATAACAATAATAATAATAATGACTGGTGCTTCTATAGTGCTAAATGAAGGGCATCAAAGCACTTTAATAACAGTAAACAAAACCAGTACATATAGCTGGTAAAAAGATAAGTTTTAAGTAATCTTTGGAAAATCAGCGAAGAGGGAGAATCTCTTATATGAGCTGGGATATCGTTCCAGAGACATGGGGGCCGTTCCACAAAGAGTTACGTACAATCTTAAGTTTGATTCACCATACTTAAGCCAACAGTAAATCAAACTTAAGATCGTGCGTAACTCTTTGTGGAACAGGCCCATGGACCAGCAACAGAGAAAGATTGCCACCAAATTTCCTCCAATATACCTGCTTCACTTTGCTTGCCAGAATAGGAGTAATATGGTAGTTTGCTGTTGATCGAGAAATAATACGCGCAGCTTTGTTCTGTATGATCTGCAATCGCTTGGTATGACTCTGAGGTAATCCAACTAAAAGAGTGCTACAATAGTCAATCTTTGAAATTACCAGGCTCTGTATGACTATTTTAGAGGCCTCGTTGAAGAGGAAAGTCTATTGTTCACAAATTACATTACTTGAGTGTAAAGGGTGCTGATTGCTGAGGGGAACTGGAGGCTTTACAAATCTTCTAAAGGAATGCTTACATAATGCACTAAGGAAAAGAGGATTAACCGACCTGGTGGAAATGGTGCATCTGTGGTTCCCCTTTACACCTATCTGCTAGGGTGGGAACGCTGCATCTGTGGTTTGCCTCCACACCTATCTGCTAGGCCTATAGCAAAACAATCTACAGGGCAATGTATACAGTGTGTAGTAAAAGCCAATTCTACCCTGAAATATACTGTCAAATTGCACGCCAGCTTGAGTACACTGCCCCTACAGATAAACTTTGGGATTACCATGGTTTGTGGACAAACAAAAGATATGAAATGGACCACAAGAGATAGGTTGTGATCAGTTAGTAGCTGGATTATCTTGAAGTCTAGCTTCAAGGGAAAAAACCTCAAGAAACCCTATTTAAAGAGGCAGTTTAAGCAAAAATTTAATTTTCATATGTGAAAGAGGAACAAACTCTATAAAGTTTGGTGAAAGGTCCATTCAAATTGGACATGTATTTCTTGAGATATCAGTAAATGAAGTCAGTAGATTTGTGTTCAAAAGTGAGTTAAGGGCAGCAGAGCTTATATCACTTCCTCACATTGACAAGGAATGCTTTGATTCCCTTTGTTTTTCAGACTGTTGTGTTGACCTTGAAGTTAATAGGAGTATGACCTCCCTGAGGGGGATGCAAAGTTTGTAAAATTCTCATGCCACTTATGCAGTCACATTTTAATAATATGGGATCGTTGAGGAGAAAATCCAGTATGAAATTTAAAGAAAAACAAAAGACTGCCCATTATTGTGGGGATGTGATGTCATATGTGCTTGCTGCAAGTTCACACTTTGCTGAAAATGTGAAAACTTAACAAGCTCATATCTTGGGAACCACACATCAGATTTCAATGCAAATTTCACCAAAATGCTCAGAATTAGTACCCCTCTAACATACCAAATCCTGTTGTGACCCTAAACCTTTCTTTTAAATAATTACAAAGGGTAAAATTAGCACTGCCAAAAAATTAAACTCTCACCTGCTTGATTTCTGACTGAAAGAACTAACAGTTGATGGTGTTTTCTTTCCAAGGGTCGACTTTGAAATTTTAATAGTATCAGCCAAACCTGAAAATGATTGAAAACAAGTAATTAAAAAAAAATACAGAAAGTACTGAATATTTCAAATTTTCCATTAAAAATTGCAAAATTTAGAAATCCAATATTAAAAAATTTAAACATGTACTGAGTAAACTTTAATATTTATTCCCAATGTTTATTTTCCTCAAGCTGCAATTTATTTGCATGACAAATGAAGTTTGCCTTTGCTAAGTAGGTTTGTCATTGGTAACAACCTTCACAAATTGAAACAAGTATATTTCATAATTTCCAAAAGACATTTCACTGGGAACACAGTTTGTTGACAATTTCTGCATAATTTATGAATGTACACAGCTTACGCACAATATGCTGTTAAGGAGATCTGCCCTAGCAATATAATATTTAGCAATTAAATATTAAGAAATTATCTTTCACAAAGGCTGTGAGTAAAATTTTCCCAGAGGTGGAAAAATTGCAAATGATCGGTGGTGACTTTCTCAACATCTTTCAAGGTTTTGCTCTCTGCTTAGAAAATATCATTGTATCTGCTTCACTGTATTCAAACTGCACCATGAGAGATTACTTCAATGAAGAAGGGTTCATCCACTGAACTCATTTCAAAAGGTGGCATAGCTTCAAAAGATATATCTCTCTAACATTCAGAGCTGCATAGTGACAGCGCTAGATAATGGTCTGAAGGTCTTCCTCACAGTGAACAAAGAATTTCTTCTAGCAAAAGATTTATTTCTTATTTTTTGTTTCTTAAGGCTTTTTTTTTCAATCACAGGGTTTATGTTACCTTAATGGTACTTGACTAATTCTTTTGACTGATTCTTAAAGTGTACCTTAAGTGAAAAAATTCAAAAAATATATATTAAAGACCATGAAAAACGAATTCTAACCATCAAACTCCCATCTTCAGAGGACATTCCTGAGCTGAGATATAAAATGTTGAAGTTTATTTACTTAAAACAAATTAGTCCATTGTGCAATAATTTGTGACTTTCTTGTTGTACAACTTACATTTCCTGCTTTGTTTCCCTTTAAAATTTAAAATGTTTTTATGACCTTGAACACTTCCTGTTTGCTTGCATAGCATGTTCCACAGGGATGGACTAATTAATTACATTACCCTATATAAGTGAGAGTCCTACAGCACCTTGGTACAAGGTGCAGTAAGGTTTAGAGAAACACAGAAATACAAAGATTGTAATTTGAGTGGTACAACAATGACATCACAAATTATTGTGCATTGTCCCATTTTACTGTAAGTTGAGTGTATAAACTTAAACATTTTATATCTCAGCTCAGGAATATCCAATTAAGATGGGGGTTGGACTGATAGAATTCTTTTTTAATGGTCTGTAATATATATTTTTTAAATTTTTGACTTGAGGTACACTTTAAGTCATCTGACAAATTCTTAATGACTGTTGATCAAAGGGCATGAGCAGTTGCTGTTAAACTTATTTAAAAAAAGAAAAATAGCTATTAAACTCTTACTAATTTCTACCTACTTCTCAATAAAATACTTCTCATTGTATTTCAGGATGTAGATATTGCATATTGCTCATTTCACTGACTTTCCCTGCCTGAGAATTCAGACTTGAGTTTTCCCTTACTTTCCAAGATTTCCATGACCTGTGCAAACCCCAGATTCTCAGGAGCTTTTAACCCTTTCCCCACTAAGGGGTCCATCCCGCCATACTGAACCATGTATTATACTGCTACATGGCATACATAGATAAAGGTTCCACGAACTACTTCCTTTTTTTTGTATGGATGCTGCCATAGTTACGATCACTATGCCCCAAGTGGATGCATATGTGTTAAATGTCTCCTCTTCAAGCCTATTCCATGTCCAAAACACGATTGGACCCCATGGATTGATAATTAACTATGCCAGAATGCAGCTTAGTGCTATGGTTTAGTGGCAAAACCATACCTACATAGTCATGGTAAATTATGGTTTGGCAGCGAAACCATGCATAACAAAGGGGTTAATTGAAAAGGGTAGACTACAACACTTATTGAAAACGGGGTGACTGCATTGTTCCTTTAAATAATGGAAAATTTCACATGACATAGGAGGACTTATATTGTATACTTGCTACTGCCATTTTGAAGACTGTTCCAAAAAGTATTGTAAGAACTAGAGACTGTGTGGTCTTCTCTCAGCTTTTCTAGAAGGCATGACCTTTGCATTTGAACAGTACAGTAAAAAATTTTATCCCATCAAACAGCCAAATGACCACATGTTCAGCATACAGACAAGATGCACATCAGCAAGAAAAAAAATTCCACTTCATATTTTTATTCAATTATAGTTCAAACTCTTCAAATTTAGAGAGATCATTAGGAAGACAGCTGCTTCAGAACTCTGCCCTTACAAAAAAGGTGCGTCAATCTGTGTCTGCACCATGTGTGATCACGCGTGGAAAAACAAAGGAAATCACGCGTGTTCTTGGGTGACAAACCTGCGTTTTTGGAACCTTCTACTCACAGGTTTGACACAGGTTTTGCACACCTTTCCTTGCCTTTAATATCAAGCCACAGGTTTTGTGGAAGAATTCTTTGTTAACCCTAGTTTTTCTTACCACACGTTTTGCACATAAAACCTGTGTCAAACCCGTGGCAAACCTGTGTCGAACCTGTGGCAAATGATCAACCTGCATCAATGTCAAGGGAAATCACAGGTTTTCATGCACAAACCTGTGATAACCCCTGGAAAAAACATGTGAAAACCTGCGGATTTGGAACCAATTGCCTGACCTTTTTTTGTAAGGGTGTTAACCACATACATGACAAATTAGGCATTTGGATGGAGATCCTTTGATTGGTATCAGTTACGATATGCGGCTTGAGGTCACATAAGTAAAAACAAAGATATGAAAACCAATTGTACATACAGCAGCTAAAACAATCTTCCTGCTCAATGATGGGGGTGGGGGGAGGAGCAGAAAATTACAGCAGGGGGGGGGGGGTATTATTGTTTGAATTGTGGTTTTGGGAGTAATTTAATCCTGATTTGTAAATTTCAACTGACTTATTAGCCATCCTAAGTCTCACCTGCTCTTAGGTGCAGTTGTCTTCCTTGTACAATTTCTCGGAGTTTCTTCACCCAATCTTGTTTGACTTCCAAAGAAGATGCCTGATAGGGTAGGGAAAAAAGAATGGTCAGTAACAACATCAGGCTTGAGCTGCCTCAGCCAAGCTACAGGGACTGTAGCCATGTCTTGCTACTATACACTCATCACAATAGCACAACTAACAAACTACTGCTGTGAGGCAATTTCACTGACGTCATTTGACAGGCAAGCATCTATTTTATCAACATGGGCCATAAGAGTACTTGCAACACAAACAGTATATGTCATAGTAGTTTCTATGGGAATACTGTGTGCATCTGCTGTAAATACTCTTACCACGTGCATGTTTTGTCCTTCAATACCGGGTAAATTCAATCGCTTGATGTCACATGAAATGTGTAGTTGTGCAGATAACAAAGCAGTTTCTGCAGCGTGACTGAGGGAGCTGGAGAATAATAATTTTGGCATACATTATGTCTAACAGCTCTTACTAAAACTGGGTACCACTAAGCAGTCTAAAAACCTGACCTTTGGGTAGTAAGTCAGGTTTCTGATTGATGTTAACTCCCAAAGTTTATAGCCAATCCATTGCTTACTGGGTTTATCATATTTTACTTGATCTTAGGTTGGTTAGTTAGACAGAGTTTTATGGCACAGTTTTCAACCTTTTGGTTCAAGTCAAGCTGGCAAAGGCCTTTTTTTCCAGTTGTTGATTTTAGGGGTTGGAGTGGCTAAAAACTGTAGGTGTGAACATCAAGTAAAAGCCCAAATTAACTGCCCAAAGGTCAAGTTTTAGACTGGCTAGTGGTAGGCAGTTTTAGTCAGGGCTATTTTACGTAATGTGACGTCTACATTCAAACCAAGCTTTAGCGCACATCTATATTCTAAGCCAAAATGACCAACCTCAGACTCAGCTGGTTTTATTATATCAGAAGGATATGTTATGCATCATGTCAAAACTATAGGTTGTAGCTGCCTCATCAGCCATGCTTTGTTAGTACATACATTACAATAAGAGGATTAATCTGGTGTTTCCTTGTACACAATATGTGTAATGACAAAACACGACTGCAGCTGTTGAAGCTTTTGGCTTGGGCAACAGCTCGGAGCTGCTGCAGCTTGGCTGAGGGAGCTGTTGCAGCTTTGCTGAGGGAGCTGTTGCAGCTTGGCTGAGGGAGCTGTTGCAGCTTGGCTGAGGGAGCTGTTGCAGCTTTGCTGAGGGAGCTGTTGCAGCTTGGCTGAGGGAGCTGTTGCAGCTTTGCTGAGGGAGCTGTTGTAGCTTGCTGAGGGAGCTGTTGCAGCTTGGCTGAGGGAACTGCTGCAGCTTGGCTGAGGGAGCTGTTGTCGCTTGCTGAGGGAGCAGTTGCAGCTTGGCTGAGGGAGCTGCAGCTTGGCTATTTTGACATGGTTGTTTACTCTTAACATAAATCACTCCCTTGGTCTAGATGCTTGAGTACCACAGACTATTATTACATTTGATGACCCAACTCTAACTTTAGGGGAAGAATACAGCATACCAAACACAGTACAGATTTGAATAAGTGAGAATTATAAGAAACTTTACACAAAGTTAGTCTTCAATAAAGATGCTGTCCTATCATTTGTATTAATTTACTTGGATTTTCTCCGAAACGAAAGTTCAAATAGAACTTCACGACATTTCCAGATTATGTGAACACTGTACACAGTTACCTTTAATATGATTCTGTTATCAGAAGATGGAGTGTGTCCAGTCCAAAGACCAATCTTACAGGGATCTCCTTCTACATGTTCAGTAATACCAATGTCTGTGGTCTAAAATATGAATGAAAGAGGATATATTATTCAAATTTGACACATTTGCTGTTATATTATTATGAGATGTAAACATAATGTCATGACAATATCTTACTCAATTCATGCACCCCCTCCCCACAACCTCCCCCCACTCCACACCCCAAACCCCTTCAAAGTGACGATGATCCTCTTCACTTCTTGCAAAGTTCATTTGAGCAGACGGTAATTATTAAACTTATTACACTAAATATAAAACTTGCCTTGTTAACCTGCCCCCTTTCCCAAATTTGGGATTTTATAGGCTCAAAAGAAAAGAACGGAAATTTCCATTTAAGGAACAATACCCCTTCACAGCTACCTGATGAGATGGATGTGATTAGCTTTCAGGTCTGAACTCTCAAAAATATTTGAATTTTTGGAAGCAAAACTTTATCATTAAGAAGTCTCTGCTCATTAGATAGTAGACAGCCCAGTGAGTACAAGTTGATGTGTTCTGTGTTAGTAAGTTAGATGGAGTTTTACACATCAGTTTCTAACCAGTTGGTTTTTAAGTAAGGCTGACCTCACCCATTTTTTTCCAGCTGTGGCACACTGGCTTGTTTTCCCTACTCCTTGGCTTATGCTGAACACCAAGCAAAATGGCAGTAGGTTTCATTTCGAGGTCTTCAACATGACCCAACTAGGAGTGGAACTCTACACCTCCTGGCAACAAGTGGGATGCTCTAACCAGTTGACTAACAGTCGGTCATCTATGCAACAATATTTTATCATAGTAACAGAAAGAGCAATACATGTAAAACGAATAAATGCCAAACGAAGGAGTTCAAACTCTCTTCCCAATTTAAATGACATTGACTAAATGATCCAGTTCCACAAAATACTTGAACAAACAAGATTATCTGGATTTTTTGTCCATAAACATGAGCAACTGGGAAAAGGTTGTCAAATTCATTTCTCACAATATTCTGCCAAAAGAATATAGAACTTGGTCAAGACTTGAATTGTTGGTTGAAGAAGGCAGACTAGTTACATGCCGGGCTTCACTCAGTTACTAAGATGCAAAGCAACTGCACAAAATTTGTCTTGGAAAGAAGTCATAATGCACTTACCGACATTTTGCTTTTATGAATGTATCTTGTTCTCCCTGTGCTATCTTTGGACTCTTTACTAAATACCAGGAACATTTCAAAGAGAAAGATATGTCTCTCTCTGCCTTTCCTGAAAATCTGTTTTGTATCCCAAACTTGGAAGCTGTCTTGTAAAAGAACCTCTCCTTGAGCTTCTAGATTACCCTGTAGAGAAAAAAAAAGAACATAACTATCTGATGTTTACTCTTTTTCAGGCAAGCTTAATAATATTAAACAGAACTCCCTGGTTTGATAGTAAAGAAGTTCCAATGCTTATCAGGATTCCTGCACCTTTAGAAAAAAAAATTGCATAATTTTTCCATGACTTCTGTCATTTTTACAATATTCTATGACTTTTCCAGGCATGAAAAATGAACAATATTTCATGACTTTTCCAGATCATGGGAACCTAGCTTATGGATAGGATGCAGAGTAAATTTTAAAGTAAAAGGGTGGGGGGGGGCTAGTCATCAAATTCTTAAGTGAAGAGCGGGAGACTGATCATCTAAGCAGCCGAATATGTTCAACAAAATGAAGGACCCTTTTCCAGTTTGAGGGAGCCAAAATGGTCACAGCAGGAAAGTTTCAGGGTTAAATCCACAAAGCATACTCCCCTCCATCCCTAAAGCCCTAATGTCCCCTACTACACTTATTTAATCCCTGATTGTCTGAATTAGCACCGTGTCTGGTTAAGAGAAAGGAGAATCTGGTCTGACAAACAAAAGGGTACGGGGTGAACAAAAGCGATACGATCAGATAACAGAAGGGGTGCAGGGAATACAATGGGCATGGGATTTCATAAAGGGACTGAGGAAGGGACGGGTGCTGCAATACTGTAGAGTTTGATTAACCATTGGAGATAAGACAGGTTTTGATAACAGGAATACAGAAGTGGACAGAGTCATCCTTTCATGGGCTACAAAGGAGATTAACAATAAGGTCACCCAAAATAGGACCGTCTTCCCCAAATAATACATGACAGTAGGCACACACAAGATTCAACCATAAATTCAAGAACACCTTGTTGAAGAAAGGTTGAGAACTCCATCAAACTCAAACGAAAAATATTTCTGACTCGCCTCATACCCTGTATCTATTCTCAAAGCTGGCAACTCTTACTAAGGTCAGAGGGAGGGGACAAGGGAGACTGGTTATGGGTGGGGAAAAATGAATGGGACATATTGTGTCTGTACTACCTTACCTACAAGCCACTGCTTCCTGTAAAAAAAATGCCACAAGCAATTTTCGGAAACATATTCAACAATTTTTCAATTATCCTTCTTAGAAAATGCTTTCATTAAAAGGAATATTCTCCTTTTTCTTCCCAACCCCCCACTGGTTAGATTCTTTCACCAAACACAATTACAAGAAAGGTTGAATCATAATACTGTACGTCATTTAATATTAAGAGTAACACTTACATCAAAGCCATCTAGCATACTAAGGTGCATTGCGTCATTAGCTTTCTTAGGCACCATCAACATGACGTCAAGCGCTTCCTGGATTTCACCCGTGCCTTCCTCGCAGCAGGCCAACAAATCCTGTATGGCGAAAGAAAAATGATATCATGTGAGCTGGCGCTGTCTTACATAAAACCATCGTCGAGACACCTTTAAAATAAACATTTCTCTTTTAACATGGACTATGAAGAGCATGACTGGTTCAATGGACATAATTTAAGACAAAGCATTGGAGACATTCTGCGAAGAGTCGAGTATATGAAATACACTTGACAGTGTGTAGGTGGCAGGTCCCTAATAAATCTCAATTCTGCAATGACTTTCCAGGAAAGACAATCATATTTCAAGAGCAATGCTTGTTTTTTCTTTCTTGGTGTAGATTTATGTATCTATTCCAGTTAAGCAGAAGAGTAAGCATGTGTTAACCTGTTACATGCTTCATACCAGATAGCAAGAAGGATAACATTTAAAAAACTAAGTTGAAGCTATCATCTTAATCGTACGTACGTTTTGTTAAGTTTTAGTTCAAAAATGTTTGAGTCAACTCAAGAAAGGATGGAACTTTAATAAGAGTGAAAGCTTTCCTATCACACAACAACATGTAATAAAACCAGGTCACTGCCATAAGCAAGGCAAGAGGAGGTGTGTGACACCTTAAATAATCCCAGCACCCCCCTCAACCCTATCTTAAAAGGAGAGAACTTTCATTTATTTTTTACTCAAGAGAATTGAAGAAAAATCTTCACTGGCTTCCTATTAAAAAATGTATTCAATTTAAAATTTTTCTTCATGTTTACAAATGTCTCATAAACTTTGGAAACTCTTTAACACGGAAATCACTACCATTTATGGGTCAATCAAAGTCGGTTAATTGACACATAAATATCATACTTTTTCATTTAAAAATGCCGACAAAATGAACTGCACCAGCAAACATCTTGGAAAAATGAAGTCACCTAGAACAGCAATTGCTGCAGTCCCTAAATACTTCTGAAGCAGTGAACTATTTTGAACACATTCATGGTCAACACTATGAACTTAATTAACAGCTTTAACACATAATGAGCTAACCAGCAAATAACATTTCACGCCCAGCAGATGGACAGACTTGCATTCTACCTGTAGATGTAGGTCTAAGTGCTCCTTGGCATACTTTTGAAAGGCAAGAGCCTTTCTTTGGAAACTCTATAACACGGAAATCACAACCGTGTATGGGTCAATCAAAGTTGGTTAATTGACACATAAATATCATACCTTTTTATTTAAAAATGCCAACAAAATTAACTGCACCTGCAAACATCTTGGAAAAATGAAGTCACCTAGAACAGCAATTGCTGCAGTCGCCCAATACTTCTGAAGTAGTGAACTATTTTGAACACTTTCATGGTCAACACTATGAACTTAATAAACAGCTTTAACTCATAATGAGCTAACCAGCAAATAACATTTCAAGCCCAGAAGATGGACAGACTTGCATTCTAGATGTAGGTCTAAGTGCTCCTTGGCATACTTTTGAAAGGTAAGAGCATTCACCCCAAACTTATTTTGGGGTAACAGCTAAATCTAAAAATTTTCTTATTTCTCTTCAAAATTTCTTCGACAATATTTTAGGGTTCAATCGTTGCATACTCAAGGTAACCCGAGCCGTTACTCTGAGTAAATTTGATTTTGCAAATGAGGAGAAAAATATTATCACATGATCCTTATGAGCCAATCATGAGAAGGGATAGTCTACTATACTAATTCAAGATGGATTGCCTGCACTTTCCATCAACAGAAATTATTCCAAGCAATTGATTCCTGAATTTGACACCGGGCTTTGAGTGAACAAAGTAAAAATCTTTAACATTCTTCAAGACTTCTGCTTTAGCTACACCTGAAAACATGAATTGATGAGCCAAACATAGGAACTTCCTGGATGACCAATGAATTGAAAAATTGAAAAACTTAGTGGATACTGGCAACTACTAGAAATTACATCGATGCCTTGAAGAAGCAGTCAAAGAAAGTCAATGAACTATGATACCATGAATGATTTTGCCTTGAGGCTGTTCTTTTTTTACTGATGAGCATGCCCCTCCAGATGAAGTTAATTTAAGCAGGGAGGTGTGATTAGATGGAGATCCATCGAGAACCTTTTTCTTTGAGATGTAGTAGTTGCCGACACTAATCTCTTTTGTGTGTTGTTATTTATGATTCAATAGGCTTAACACTGAGGTATTAGTAGGTGTTCAAGCCTGGTATATCTGCTAGGTGTCGAACAGCAGATCAGGAAATTTGTCCCTTGACTTAATATTGCCAGTCCCTTAAGGATGAAAATTAATTTGATGATTTCGAACACGTTTGAACGCGGATAACAACATACTTGTCTTGTTCTCTGTATTTTACGCTATTTAGGTGTGCCTTTTAGACCATGCGAGCGAATGCAAGTATTAATGAAAATCCAATAGCAATGTTTAGCCTTATTCCTCTTTTGCTCATTTGCATAAATCATCAGAATTGGTCTATAGCCAGGATCATTGTGATCATTAGCAACAGCCAGTCATTTGAAATGCCAAGATAGTGTCTTGCACTTCTTTGTTGGCAACTACTTACATATAAAAGCATAGTGCCAAATAATCCATTTTGTTGGAGTCACTGTAGGTATATGAATGAGGTTGCCTAGGTTTTAAACAAAGGAATACCACACCCTTTTGTTAAATAATCCAGAAATAAAGGATTTAATGTCCACTTTGGAATCAATCTAATTGGATTAGCATAAATTAAAGATTCTGTGGATCTCCATCTAGTTACCTCTCCCTGATTTAAGCAAAGTTCTTTGTAATATATCCAAATTATCCCAGGATAGGGACTCCAAAGGGAATATGAATATGAACCGAGTGACAAAATGGCCAAACATGACAATAATTGTTCCATCACATAGCCAATCATAACATGTGCTGCCATCCCAATGTGGCACCTTCACTGCAAATTTTACGAAAATTGATCAGCAATTGAAGATGATAAAAGCATTTGAAGAGAGAGACAGATACTTCTCCTCAGAGTACAACATTTCATGGGTTGAACTAACAAAATGGAGAAATGATAATTCCGCCACATTTTGGGTCAAAGTGCACCACTTAAAGGTCAAGAGCAGTCCCCCCAAACTTATTTTGAAGCAACAGCTAAATATCACAATTGTCTTGTTATTTCTCTTCAAAGTATCTTCTGTCATATTTTATGACTTCAATATTGCAACTGCAAGGTAAACCAAGCAGTTAATTGTTGTAAACTTCCCATTTGAGGAGAAAAAAGTTGTCACATGACTCTCAACAGCCAATCATGAAACTGGACAGTCTACTACTCTCCTTCAAGTTGGGGGTGACTGCTCTTGCCCTTTAAATTTAGCAAGGTTCAATCCTTGTTAAGTATCAACAGAAGCCTTCTTGGTCTACAAATTGTGAGAACACTGTTTGAAAAATTGGTTTAACATTCTTTCTTTTCATTGCATGTAAGCACCTTCCTAACCATACAATGAATTTGTGAACAATAAAATTCAACACAAATTGTACAAACGGCTCACCTTGAGTAACAGTTGATACTTAGTAATGCGTTGCACTGGCTTGATAATGTAAGCTTCAACAGACAAGGCCAGCTTTTGTTTCTTTTGCAGGTCCTGAAAAAAAAAAATACAAACCAGGCATCATAGATTAGAGTAAATGACAAACTAGACATAGTTTAGATATAGTGAAAATTATGTTTTGCTAGATTTGTGAGAAAAGTAAAAGTTACAAATATTACTAGAAGGTAAAGGACTTGTAAATCACATTTTTAAAATGGTACAACCCACAAAAGCTTAGAAGTCAAAGCGACATTTAAAGTAAGGAACAAGTTAAGAGACAAAGTACAACAAACAATTTTCTGTCATGCTCTCAGTTTAATCAGTTTAATCAGAGAGTTGCAACACCTCCTTGCTTGAACATTTTCAGAATTGAAGAGTAAGATCCATCTGATGGGATTACTTAGAGCTGATTAATGGTACATGCTTTTCTACGAGCCACCCAACTGCCTCAACAAATTGGGACGTGATGACAAGTTCCCAACAAAAGAAATTTTAAGAAAGGAGGGTTCAACACAACATCTTTGTCTTAAACAAGACATTCCTTTAGAAAATAACCATGATAGTACAGGGCACTTATTAGCAGAGTCCATATACTTTCAAACAGCTGGAGTTTATTTACTTTTATACAGCTTTTCCATTTTACCCAAATACATATTTTTAATATTTATGTTAAGAACAAATCTTTAAAGACATTTCTTAGACGACGTTCAAAACATTCCATTAATGAAAGCACCATGGTAGATTATGGTACAATTTACAACATTTATTTACATTGAGTCACTTTTGAATCATCCTTAATAAATTCGGTCATATTTTGGTGAATTTCAGATTTTTATTGGTGGTGTTTCCCCACTTGATTGTTGCATTCAATTAGTGAAACGAGAGATGTGCACTTGCATGGCAGCCATAACTTAACATAGTCTGTACTCAGTAGAATAAATTCTTGTGCAATTAATCTAGATGTAAGCCTACTCCTTCATTTTTAAAGGGAAATATTGTGTTTTAAATGCTTCAACAAAGAGTACAAAGAAAATGGCTCAGACACTGACCAGCAATTCAGTCTTAATCAAACCCCAGCAATAGTTACATCTCTTCAAAATACTGTGTGCAAGAAGAGTCAGGACGCTGCATCATTTAAAATTTTGAAAGTTTAGGTGAACAAATTATTCTTGAGCAACAAACAACTGAATTTCGATCTGTGGGAAATTACTTGAAAAGATGGCTACCATACTGCCTTATTTTTGATAATCTATCACCTTGTGTCAATAAATACTAGTTTTAAAAGGATAAATTTTGCTTGCATAACAAACGCAATATTTTCCTTCAAGGTGTCAATGACAGCTTTTATTGGTAGAAGCATTAAAATAAACATATACGAGAAAGGACTATAACTACAAAGAGAAAGAGGGGACTATAAAGGGCAAATTTTTGCCATCTATGACAAATTCCAGTTCTTCCATGTAAGTTACATCTAGTCCCTCCCAAAAGTGACTTTAACTCCTCCTACCTGCAAAATTTACAAAACTCCCCTTGCCAACATAACAAACTCAATTTGAAGGCTCAAAGACAGTCCTGAGGACCACACCAGATCCTAATACATAATTCGAACACTCTCTGTTCATGTTGTGAAATGTGATGTATACTGAGTCAATTGAATTTTTTTGTCATCAAAGGGCTATCACCAACTAAAAATTTGTATAGCTTCCTACAAAAAATGGACTTGGGAAATGAGTAGAATGAATTAAAGAATCCATTTTCCTCATTTAAAGTTGCACTTTGACACAGATCTCATGCCAATTTCAACATAATCTGTAGGTTAGTTTGATTGAGTTTTTCTGCCCAGTTTCCAACCAATTAGTTCAAGTCAAGCAGGCCATGGCATTTTTTCCAGTTGTGGCTCACTGGCTTATATTTCCTACTCGAATGTTCAAGCTGAGCACCAAGCACAATGGCAGTTGGTTCCATTTTTAAAGTTATTAGCGGGTAAACAGTGCAACCCACTGCACACACACATATATAGGTACTTTTTTCAGTCCTCCCAGCCCTCTGGCACAGGGCAAAACCAAACTTGAAACTGCTTCCCGCAAAAGCTATACATCCACACACATATATAGGTCACATATACATTTGATGGAACATAAATCAAATGTTTGCAGTTGCTGGTTTAAAGGGCCATTCCTCTTACCCCAAACTGCAGTTCCTCAAGGGGGGTACCAAAACTCTCAATTGGCTCAGCTCTTTGATTGACAGCTAATTCAAACAATGCAGAATTCCAAAGCTTGCATTACACAGCATGAACTGTACTGAGAGTGTTTTGATTATGCACATTGAGCTTTTCTATACTCACCCTGAAGAAAAAAACTAAGATTGTGTCTGGATGAGGATGAATTTCAGACAATTGTGGGAGGGACTTAAGTAAGAAGGTTAAGAGAATTGGTTCTGTTTGGGGTGAGAAAATTGGGCCTTTCAGCTGCAATGATTATCGCTTGCCTCTATTAGAGGGCACACATTCCCTTCTGTGATTTCATATGCACTTTATCTAAATTGTTGTTTCCTTTAAGGTAGGCATGATGCCATTCCTCTAATTATAAAAATTTGGGTCTCATAACAAAATATTCTCCACAATTTTACCTATTTGGATGTTTACTTCCAGTAGAGGTTGTTATTATTTAAATTGTTGCCTATGTTAATTTTTGGCCCAATACAACCAAAGTTTGACAAACTTTATACTGGTTATGGCAGGAAGACAACAGCACCATTGAACCAAAGGTCCAGTCCCACCCTATGATGGTACCTACCATGCTACGGTGGGACCCACCATGGTATGATGGGACTAAACATGGTACAGTGGAACCCACCATAGCACAGTACTACCCACCATGGTACGGTGGGATCCACATGGTACCAAGAAACCCACCATAGTATGGTGGAACCCACCACAGTGCCAAGGTACAAAGATAAACTGTGACATGAAATGACCAAACTCACCTCAAAGAATGTTCCAGCATGTTCTACCAGTAATGTGTTTGAATCTGGCTTATTTTTACAATAACTGACATAAGACTCAAATTTATCAGCCTGTAAGGATAGAAAAGGTGAAATAAAACACATGAACATTTCATAGCAGAGAAAGACAAAACTGCACAGAAACTAAACATCACTTGATTTTATCATTTATAAATCCTTTGCTGAAAAAGAAAATCACTTTTATATAACATGTACCCAAGCAATAGTGGGTATCCAAAGGGCAACATATGTAATGACAACAACAACACTCAGTTGCGGACAATATGTTCAATTTAGTTCACAAGAGCATGTTTTTTGATGAAGAAAGAACCAAAATTCTTTTTTTAAAAGGGAAACTTTAAGATTTCCTTCCAGAAATGTCCAAAATTTCTCAATTTCTAAATAAAACTGTCAAATTTATATTTTTTCTGCAATACAAGCCAACAATATACCCCCCCCCCCTCCCATCTTTTTGTAGAATCTTTTTCTTTGTCTGTGTTTCAGGTTATTTCCTTCCTCCCCTTTCGGCCCAATGCTGGTGACTTCTGACTCCTAGATCAATGGAATAGGGGGCAAAACTCTTTTTTTCCCTCTCTAAATGTTCACCATATATGTGGAAATCCATTACATGCATACAAAGACTGACAATACTGTTGCTGAGTTGTTACTTCGTAATTTTGTGATCATTTTTAACATTACTTCATTTTTAATACTTGGAAACCAAAAATTTCTGATTTTGATGGGTTTTGAAGCTCAGAAAATGCAAACATGCTATAAGTAGTGGAACTCTTTCTTTTGCAATGGATAATAGGGAGTGTTTGATGACAGTGGTACAGGTGAGGGTGAATTTTGAAGTAGTGGTGGACTGGCATCTGATAAGGGTGGCACACAACTTCCAGCTAATCTTGAAGCATTTTTGAAAAACTAGCCTAGCCGAGTTAGACCAACTCTTTCTAATGGTCGTGAAGGTCGTGTGACAATTTTGAAAATGACATATTGGGTATTCCATGTGAAAAGCATTAAAACCCAAGAAAATAGCCCCAATTCTGATCAAAACCAGTCAAAAATTGACCATTGAAGAGGACAATTTCTGTTTTGCACTTAATCATTCATAAACATTAGCTCAATATGCAAATCTTGTGATGTCATGAGAGGAACATGCCATGTGGCTAATGTTATCTTTTGTTTTCACAATCTTCATTTCAAGGACAGTTGTAATATCATTTTGTCCTGGGGGTTTTATTTTGTAAGTTTAAATTGTGTTCTTGAAAATCATCAATATCAATCACCAAATCATTTGATGAAAAATTAAGAAATTATTAATATAGGATTAACAAAAGATATGTCAATACTGTGCAACAACCCAAATCATTTTTTGTGCATTTCAGAAACATTCAAACTTTGAAAAGATATTGACATAATTCCAACAGATTTTTCCTTAGAAAAGGTCACTCTCTAACTGCCCAATGGAAGTCAGGACATTATGCTGACATGTCACACTACCTTTAGAGGAAGAAACAACAAATATTTCAACTTACCCAAGTCACAAAACAATGGCCAACATTTTCTGGCATGGCTTCATACTTCTCAAGAAGTTTAAGGAAAGTGCTGAAAAAAGAAATTAAATACATTTTTATCAGCAAAACAATGGAGTAGTGAAAGCAAGCCAGTAAGCTTCACAATTAACAACAAAAGGGATGTTTTACCATGATGCCTACATATATGAACAGTTGCCCTAAACTTTCTTTGAAGCAACAGCCATATTTCACCATTTTCTTATTCTCTTCCAAGTGCCTTTCATAATCTTTTAGGACTTCATTATTGCATATTTAAGATGAATAACATTGCTAGCTTGTAAATTTTTTATTTGATGAGAAGAAGAAATGTTGTCCCATGTCAAGAGACAATCATGAAACAGGACACTCTACTATACAAATTAAAGTTTAATAGGGTGACTGCATTTAGCCCATAAGTTGCTGGTTTTTCCAAAGGTTACCTGTGGGCCATTTACAACCCATTACACCAAAGTAAGCATCTGAAGTTTCAAAGAGCTCCAAATTTTCACATTAAAACTAGCAAATAAATGAAATCCTGGCAGGTGTTATTTTTTTTAACAGTTATTATTTTGAATGTAAAATCTCAAATTAAGGTGACTACAACCCCTAAACATTTGGGAGTCTCTCCTTAAGCCCATTCGATCTCCTAGTACCACCCATGTGGTAAACAAGTGATCCTAAGATTTGTCCCCCATTTTGAAGGGTCTATCTGCTCATTTCATTCCTTTTCCACAAAACATGAATTTACTTCTCATTATTCATTTTAATTCAATTCTACTTATTATGGGGTGTTAGATTGTTTGCAGCCATCTATGGTACTGGTTATCAACATTTTGCAACTAAAATTAAAGTGTACCTCAAGTCAAAAAATTCAAAAATATATATCTGAGAGCATGAAAAATGAATTCTAACAGTCCAACTCCCATCTTTATATGACATTCCTGAGGTGAGATATAAAATGTTGAAGTTTATTCACTTAAAATAAATTGGTCCATTGTGCAATAATTTGTGACTTTCTTGTTGTACAGCTCTTGTAAAAGGCTTTGTTTCCCTTTAAAATTAAAAATGTTGTCACGGCCTTGGACACTTCCTGTTTGCTTGCATAGCATGTTGCACAAGGAGGGATCAATTAATTACATCACCTCATAAGAGTTAGAGTGCTATCACACTTTGGTACAAGGTGCAGTAATGTTCAGAAAAACAAAGAAATACAAAGATTGTAATTTGAGAAGTACAAGAATGACATCACAAATTATTGTGCAATGTACCATTTTAATTTAAGTGAATTACCTTCAACATTTTATATCTCAGCTTAGGAATGTCCTATGAAGACGGGGGTTGGACTGTTAGAATTTATTTTTCAAGGTCTTTAATATATATTTTTGAATTTTTTGACTTGAGGTACACTTTAAGGCTAAAAAATTCTCACTGCCAGTTTCACCCATACACAAATCCATCCCTAGATTTGCCAGCCATTTGTGGGTTCCATCTTCATATTTCTTTTGTCTACATGTTCTATAGCTGTATTCAATTCAAACCCTGAATATCTGCTTCTTATGCAGTGTTGGATTGTTTGCTGCTATCTATGGTGCTTGTGATCAAAATATTTGCTAAACTTAAGGCTGATGGACATCAACAATTTCTCACTGCCGCTTTCATCTATATGCAAATCTGGTTACCAAGTGATACTTAGATTCTACAGGCACTTGCCTGGTCCATCTTCTCAATTCTATTGTCTACCTAACATGAATGGTTATATTCAATTCAAAACCTGAATCTGATCTGCTCATTATGGACTTTGAATTTTTTGTAGAAATCTATAAAATTCATAATCAAAATTGTTTCTAAAATTAAGGCCGATGGACCCCAGCAATTTCTGTTACTTGACAGCCAGATTCATACATAGCTTCAGTGGTAAGAATACAGAAATAAATGGTTTTTGAAAGGTGAATGAACATACATAACTCACTTTTTGTGGAAATCATATATTTCTTCAATGTTGCCAAAAATGATGGATTGTTTACCCACAATTCCTGGTGGCACTTCATCCACCGATGCCAACATTTCACATAAATAATTCTGAATAGGAAAAGCAAACAAAACTGTATCGGTATTACAACAGCAGAAAGAAAGAGGAGGTAGGGAAGGAGGTTCTCTGCATCTCATGCCGTCATTCTAGTTTAACAAAATAAGTGAGACATTGACAAGGGGTACTTTCCACAGCCTGCCCCTAAATGGGTTCAGCTTCTGTAGCTCTGCACTTTTTACTAGGATCTATGAGTTCCGATACTTACCTCCTGTTAACATTGTGTAAACTTACTTACCTGTGGTAATCCTTTGGCAAGTTATCAGCTAGATGGGATGGACATAGGGAGAGCCAGAAAGGACTAAAGGAATGTCCAACCCACTTCAATTATATTCAACACATCTTACCAGTTATGAAGAGGGGCCTTGGAAGGATGTCAACTTGGTTCACCTGTCCCTAAATCTAGACACTCCCAAAATGTCCCAGAGTAAAAAACATATTCAAGTATATGGTGTGTTCACAGTGTAGTCTTCCCTGACCAGGAGCACCACCCACAAACAACAAAAAATTTTCTGGCTCCCCCATTACAGAATGACATCAAGCACAAGGGTCATAAATGGATAATAGAAGTATATGATGAACTTTAGATCTCTGAAAGAGGTTAAATGGTCAGAACTACTGCTGCAAAGACTTGAATCGTGGTTTACCTTTATACAACACTCCAGGTCTCGGACATAAGCCTTTTCTGTCTGTAACAATTCTGTCATTATGAAGTCTCGTTTCCTTGCAGATTTCCTTTTCTCATCACTAAGACCTTTGGCAGCATCTCGGAGTTTCAATTCCAAGCTAGTATCAGACATACGATTATTTTCAGATGTTGATTCTTTGATGTCATCCTACGTAAAGCAATCAGGGGAGGTAGAAAAACAGTCATGTTTTAGATTTACCTTCATCAGGAGGACAGGAACCTGTACTGCTTAATACAAGGCAAAACATTTTTGGTGCCCTCTCTTTTGGCAAGGAGCGGGGAGGGTATTAAAGGAGCCAAACACCCTATGCCTGAGGTCAAAACCAAATAATCCTTCCAAACATGAAACGAAATGAAAACCTACAACACTTAACTTTAGAAAAGTGAGAGAGTGAAAACTTTTGGATTATGATTTAAAGAGAAAGTGTAGTCATCCCATCCAAATCTGTGTACCTTGATATTCTAATTTATGAATGGCATTTCATTAGTCATAGGGCCAAATTTACATTTTAAACTGATTTGAATTATTTAGTAAAAACAGAATATTACTCAGCTTATCCTTAAATGCAACAACCCCACCTTCTATACTATGTACAGGTAACAGAATCAACCAGAATGCAAAAATGCATTGAGGTTTCGATGATATATAAATTTTCCATTTCAAATAATGCCATCATGCACCATTATCTTCACAGTCAAGTGTTACACTAGCATGTTCAAAAAATAATTTTGTTATTCCAGATGACTTTTGACCTCCATTAAAGACATACATAGACAGACAAACATGCAGACAGAGAGAGACAGACAGCTATCTTGAAAGATCACATTTAAAAAGGTTTCAGACTTTGATCCCCCAGCTGACCCCAGATGACCTTTGACCTCTGCCAAAAACAATGGGGACCATCTCCTGACTATAATGCATCTACATACCCAAATATGAAATCTATCCAAGCTTCCTATCTTGGGATATCATGTTAACAAGATTTTCAGACTTTGACCCCTGGTGACCCCAGATGACCTTTGACCTCTGCCAAAAACAAGATGAAACCATCCTCTGACCATACGGCATCCATCCACATATACCAAATATGAAGTTTATCCAAGTTTCTTAGATTGAGATATGGTGTTAACAAGATTTTCAGACTTTGACCCTCTGTGACCCCAGATGACCTTTGACCTCCACCAAAAACAACAGGGACCATCTCCTGACTATAACGCATCCGTATACCCAAATATGAAATCTATCCAAGCTTCCTATCTTGAGATATCGTGTTAACCAGATTTCCAGACTTGGACCCCCACTGACCCCAGATGACCTTTGACCTATGCCAAAAACAAAAGCAACCATCTTCTGACCATAACGCATCCACATACCAATTATGAAATCTATCCAAGTTTCTTACCTTGAGATATAGCGTTAACAATGTTTTCAGACTTTGACCCCTAGTGACACGAGATGACCTTTCACCTCCACCCAAAAACAGAAGGGTTCTTCCTCTCAATATGGTGCATCTATGTACTAAGTTTAAAAACTGTCAGACATTTCTATCTTGAGATATTGTGTTAGCAAGCAACGTGTAACAAACACACACACACCCACGCATACATACATACACACGAACGCCATTATGATCCCACTGGTTTCTCTTATCATCGAAACCAAAAATAAAAAGAAAGCATTCACCACTGCACAGCTTTCCCAGTTACTAGTTAGGATATTGCAGATAAACATCATATGTATAGGAATAGGTTCACAATGTACATAGGCTAGCCTAGGCCTATGTGCTATACCTTAGGCAATGGCAAAAGTGCCAAGACATGCTGAAGAAAATTATATCGTAGAGAAAAACTTTAAGCCTTAAGCTCACAAAAGTATTGCACATTGTTGTAGGAGGGACTATTACACACGCCTTGACAATATTTTGGATGTTCTTGGCCACATGGATTTTTATTGACCCTTTTCAGTGCTCGATCCTGCTTGGTGAAAGGAATGTAGGCTACTGCTGACTAGCACAAACGTATGCAGAAAGTACTAACGTTAGCTCACTTGCTGAATCCAACCATACATTTTGGGCTTAAATTTCTCAGTTAAGGGAGGTAGACACTTGGTGTTTTCAATTTTTTCCAAAAGCCAAGAATTGGCACTGTAGAATATCGTTAATTTATTTACCTTTTTCCCCTTTTACAATGGCGAACTTTTTTTCCGAGATTCCATTGTCGAAATTTGCGAGATCCTTTAGCTAAGCTGTACACACTGAGAAAGCAGTGAATGTGCGGCGAGTAGTTGCTGTGATTGCGCTTAAAGTATGTGATCGATCATTTGTGTATGGAACAATCACAATTTCCACAAAAATTTCCTGTTGAAGTTCACCTTGTCTTCTTGGCAGGTGTCGAATGTGCACATCTCCTTCGTTATTACGTAGTGCAAAATATCGAAGCAGTTGCCAAACACGTCCGCCAAGCAAGCTATATTTCAGCATGCATCTGCTCAAATCTTATGCCATCCACATGTGTTCAAACTGCTAATTTTAGCTTTAGGCTTAGTGCAAGAGAATTTTGGGCCGGGCGGCCAATGTTTTTGTTTTTGTGCCAGGGAGGGGGGGGGGGGGAACTCTTCAGATTTTATCCTGGTTGTGCACCTGTGGTCAAAAACAGCTAGTGGAAAACACTGTTACCTAAAAATGACATTCATTCCAAGTTTCCTATCTCAAGATGTCGTAATAATTAGGTTTTCGGATTTGACCACTGGTGACCCCAAATGTACTTTGACCCCCACCAAAAGTTATATGGTTCGTCCCTTGACAATATTGCATCTACGTACCTAAGTATGACATTCATCTAAGTTTTCTATCTCAAGAAATAGTGATAACGATGTTTTCGTATTTTGACCCCTGGCGACCCCACATGACCTTTGACCCCACCAAAAACAGAGGGTTTATTCTCTTGATAATAATGCATCTAGATACTAAGTATGACATTCATCCAAGCTTTCTACCTCAAGATATCGGGTTTACAAGGTTTCGAGGTCCGACCCCTGGTGACCCCATACGACCTTTGACCCCCAACAAAAACAATAGGGTTCTTCCTCCCACTGTGGAGCATCTATGTACCAAGTATGGCATTCATCCAAGTTTCCAATCTCAAGATATCGTGTTAACGAGGTTTTCGGGGTCTGACCCTATTGACCCCAAAATGACCTTTGACCCCCACCAAAAACAATAGGGTTCTTCCTCTGACAATAACGCACCTACATACCAAGTATGACATTCATCCAAGATTTCTACCTCAAGATATCATGTTAACAAGGTTTTCAGAGTTTGACCCCTGGTGACCCCATATGACCTTTGACCCCCACCAAAAACAATAGGGTTCTTCCTCTCACTATGGGGCATCCATGTACCAAGTTTGAAAACATTCAGACCTTCCCTTCTTGAGATATCGTGTTAACAAGCAAAGTGTCACAAACACACACACACACATACATCCACACACACACACACACACACACACGCACATACACACATACATACACACACACGCCATCGTGAATGCATAGGTTTCTCTTTCATCGAAACCAATAAAGCTCACAACTTCTGACTTGGCCTATGAAAATATCAGAGTTAACCTTAACTAACATTTACTTCTATTAATTTTACTGTTAACACACTTTTCCATAATTTTCAAAAGGACCACCATTTGAACAGCTATAAAGGTATGCACCACCCAGTACCATAGGGATTTTACTACAGCAACAACTAAAATACCTTTCCAAATTTGAAGATTTTTCAAAGATATTTGTGTGACTTCAATTTTAAAATTTCTCACACCTAAATTCCATCAACATACATTTCCAATTTGGTAAAACTTCAAACCTTTCATTGTCATTTTGATTTTCATCAACATTTTATGACACTAACAAGTGATGAGATTGCAAATTGAAAATATTTCTACTTTAAAAGACAGGAGAGGAAGATTTAAAGCTGTCCCAATTCATCCTGAAGTAATTCTTCTCTATTTCATACAATCAGTGTTCATTTACCACACCTGTCACAAGTCCCTGATGCAAGTGTCTTTAGAGATACATTTCAGTCATACTAGGTTATAATCCTCAACTTCTATTGGTCCATCAGAGTCATGTGACTGTGCATTATCCTGGAAAAAACTCATCTTGTGCTGTTTCATTTTATTTGGGGTTGCGCTATTTTACTGTGGTTATTCACAAACAACATTGCATTTCTTTTTCCACCTTGCAAATAAAAATTTCATTGTGTACATATGAACAAGGTTAAACGACTCAGGACCTGTTCATTGGAACAGAATAATGCACACTCAGGGTTAATACAATCACTGGACATACTCCCTCCTCCCTCATGCATCACTTGCATTACACCTCTGCATTTTCCTGCCCTAATTCATGGTTCATTGTTGTTTAACCTTTCGTTATGTTTTTGAAGTACATCGATTCATGTGAATAAATCACTGCACAAAGTACAATGGTAAGAATCCACCATAGTATTATGAATTTTACACAATGGGAAGATAAGGGTTTAATTCCCAGAATAATAGAGAGAAGGGTAGAAAACAGGGTAGAATGACATTTATTGTAATGTTTGACCCCTACCCCCATCCCCTCTCCCTCTCTCTCTCTCTTTGAATTGGAGCCTCCCCTTTAAATATTCATGAAATATCTTTCTATAACACAGTTACACACCTCCTGATTGACACCCAACTTTGACTGAAGCTGGCTGCGGTACTTGTCCATGCGCAAAGAGAAATCACGGTATCGCTCATCCACAGCTGCGACCCAGCTTTTGATGCTTGACGCATGAGAATGGCCTCGCTCAACCAGGCTGTCAGCAAGTTGTCGCAATAGCTTGACTTTCTCCTTGGTCTCCTAATTGATAATGATCAAAAACAATGAAAATTAATTTTACTTACAAAATAATGTTTAAAAAGAAAACAATTTTCTTAAAACTTTTTGTCATGCATGTAACCAATCCTGGCTTTGTACACATTCAAAATGATAACATTCCATGACTTATCCATGACTTTTAAGGACCTTGACTGATATTTCCAGGACATTTAAAAATCATTCAAATCCTATATTTCCATCTTTTTTCCACCAAATAATGTATCTTAACATTGAGACTGAGAAAATCGAAACAATTATGTCCACTCCCAAAAATTCCCTGACTCTTCCAGAACCTTTTGAGACATTGCTCTTTTTCCCGGACTTTCCAGGTCTGAAAATTCAAAATTCACTTTTCCCTGACTTTCAAGGCCAGGAAATTCAAATTTCAGTTTTCCCTGACCTTCCAGGATTTCTATGACCTGTACAAATTCTGCAATAGCAGGATTGGGTTGGTCTGCTATTGTGATGTGTATAGTAACAGCTGTTGCAGCTTGGCTGGGGGAGCTGCAGCTGGCTATTTCAACACTGTTCCTAACATTAAAGCAATCTTTCCAATTAGAAAACACAAAAAGTCACGTGACGATAAGATCTTTGCAAAACAAACAATTAACGTGGCATATTTTTTGTATAGAAAGAGAGACCACTTGGCTCTGGTAAATAAAATTTCAATTCTTCTACAATAATCCCTACATGATCACTTTCCTCATTACCTCAGAATCTGTCATACCTTGGCAGTCCCTTTAAAATCATTGTGTTCCTTTAACAGCTCAGTGGTTTCCTCCGAGTTCCTCCCTAGGTTTGTATGAGTTGAGAGATAAAATTCCCCTGTGTCATGGATCCATTCCAAAGCCTAGTGGGATAGAAAAAATTTACAGGAAAACTCATGAAGCTGTGAAAATATTTTTGTACCAGCTAAATTTTCTTTGAAGAAAATTGGGAAAATAATATCTCAGGTTTATCTCTGATATTCTGTTTTATAAAGAGAGGGTTATCCTTCTTTGTGTCCCTCATATTTTTTTCCTTATATAATTCGCTTTGCTATATTTATCTTATTTACCATAAGGTAAACTGTTTTCGACACCTAAATTCTCACCTTTTATTTGTAAGGTGTCACATTAATGTCTTGAAACATGTAACAACATGAAACATCATGTCTTGCATCATGTTTCAATGTAAGTGCTACGTTAAGGAGACAAGATTTTAGGTTATAGTTGGAAGGTATCAAGACATATTATTTTACATGATATACTGTGCGTATTGGGAAGTTTCCCATGAAAGAATTCTTTGTCTCTGTCACTGTCATCCTATTCCTTAGAGACAGCACCCTCAACTAGCACCCACATTTTCCTAACCAGACACTCCACACTCCACTAAACAATCATTGAACAACAGCTTCACTATGATCGCATGGATTCATTTAAATTCATCAAGGGATTAAAAACCAAAGCCTGCAATGTATCTGACCAAAGAATTACTCAAAATCCTTTTAAATTACAAAATTTTACCTTTCAAAGTCAAATAGTTGTGATCTACCCACTTGATCCCTTTTATATAATACACAACACATAAAAATCCCCCAGACCCCTATTTACCCTTGTAAATCCCTTTTAATTTTATGCCAGACAGTTATTGTAGGCAACAGCAATAGCAATGTACATAGGTAAACCAAAAGTAGTGCGGAGCAGGATAGATTGAATTGTGGCAGAGTGACTTTTTACTTTTTTTTTGTTTGTAGTTAAGCCAACCTTGGTTTCCATGCCCTATTATTCAATTAAAAATACAGAATAGTAATTTGCATATGAAAAGAAGAGGACAAAATCGAACCTGTCTTGCACTCCTTTCAAACAAAACAAATTGAAGACACTGGTCCAGCCTTTTCTTCTTTGTCGTCCAGCTTTCCAAAACTTTGTCTTCTTGTTGAAGGAGCTCCTCTAAAATTTCTACAAAATTAGGACACAAAAAGTTTAATGAAAAACAAGCATTTGTTATGCAAATCTTATGCAACGATTTTTCTCATCTTTCAAAAGAATTACCAAAGAGCTGGGATACAGGGGATTCTGGGAGTCTTTGAGTTACCATGGTTATGTAGACTACCACAGAACTTGTTTAAGAGGTCTCGTTCCAGTTTCTTAATAATTCATACTCGAAAGCATGATGCATACAATTGCCCTTACATCTAAAGTCTATCTTCCGATCTTGCATCCCATGTGAGTGGAGCAAGTAAGGGCTCTACCAGCCCCACTCCATAAAAAACAAACACACCCATTCCCACAATTTACAAGCGAGGAACAAATTTTAGCTGTGGTTGTATGTGACATCTACCATCCAATTAAATGTGATTCTACCTCACCATAACTAAATTAACAGGGCATGAAACCATTTTATGATATATTCATGCATATGAATCATTTCATGGAAACCATCAGAGACAACCCTTACATATATTTCTATTTATAGTTCTAAAGTGTGATGGATAGCATTATTTGATTTTAAGATGGTTCGATAATACAATTTTCATGAAACTTCCCCAAAAGCTTCTTCCCCTTCCTTCTCTATGTTTTAACATGTTCAGAATAAATAATTGGTAACTGTTGTTAGATTGAAAACAACATACCACCTTGATCTTTCAAAACTTGATTAGATTTAAAAGATCAAGGACTTTCTTCATATACACTGGTGAGACATTCAATACTGAGTAGAATGTCAAATGGTTGAAGCATGAATTCCTTGAAACCAAACAAATGGCAATTATATCACACAAAACATGTGTGCAATATGAAGGCTATATTTCCATCATACTTGCACAATCTCACAAACAACACATTTCCACAGTAAACCTATAAAACTATAAAGCAATCTAAAGTTCAAAAAGAATCCAGTACCAACTTTATTACCTCTCCCTCTCCTCCCCCCCCCCCCCCGCCCCATACCTTATTTCTGTGCCTTACACCTCCCCTCAAATAAGCTTTCTCTAATCACACCACTTTTCACAACAGGAACGATGAAAATTAATTTCATTTTAAAATAGACCTTGTGCATTGATGACACACTAACATCATCCTTTAGGCAGAATAATGGAACACGTGCCCACACGCACAAGAATTTGCCCTGCACGTGTAGCAGACTATGCACATATTTGACTGGTCGACAAATCATCTGTCTGCATTTGTCTGTGTTGGTTTGTTTTGCCCCCAAAGGAGGGCGTACTTTCCGCTCTGTGACATCATATGCACAAGGTCTATTGTGTTGCAGACAGACAGTGTGTTGCAGACAGCCTCCTGTAGACTATTTTTCATTCTTCATTTCCCACTTTTCACATTCTTCCCTCCCCCCAGACATTTATTTCGACAGTAGACAATGATGAACCTACTTTTGGTGTAAGCCTCAGGGCCCCTGGGTTGTTCGATCATTGCACTGAATTGAGGACTTTGTCCATTGCACTTTTTCAAATACTTCATGAAATTCTCGGTGCTCCTTCTTGCCATCGTGCACGCTTTCAGAAAACTCTCCTTCTGATCCTGATGCCTGTTAATCATTTGAAGCATTTCTGTCTCACTGATTGGCTGATTTTCCTGACCCCCGCACCAGTCGTCATCTCGTGTGTACTCCCTCTCTAAATCTTCTAGCACCGACTGAACCTGCAGCAGAAAATGGTAAATTTGAAACCAAAATTCAGTTTTAGGGTGTCCCTAACTGCATGACTGTCAAGTCTTTTCGTTGGGTGGTAAGAAATTTCTAACATAAAACCTAAAAAAAAATTGCTGCACTTAAATCTTACAATGTACCACCCTTATGAACCTGTAACTTCCACAGCTTATTGGCAGTCAGTTTGAAACCAAAACTCAGTTTTAGGGTGGCCCCAAACTGCATGACTGTAAAATCTTTCTTTTAAGAGGTAAAAAATTTCTTACCTTTAACCTAACAAAATGTTGTGCAAAATGTTTTACAATATACCAGCCATATGAGCCTATGCATTTCAAATCTCATTGTGATTTGTTGATTACATTAAACATCCTTTCTAGTCAGTATCTGTTTGACTGGCTGAAAACCTTTCATCAAGTTGATAATGATGAACACGGTTAGGTTCTTCCTCTCATTTTCAACAGTTGCTCAGGGGGAATTAAAACAAAAATAGCTCACTCTATCCCACTTCAGTCCCCAGAACTACCTTTAAAGGTCCCCATCTGACACAAAGTGAACCCTATCTTGTACCCAGAATTCAACAACATCAAAAGTCCAATATCATACCAACCTTCCTACATGCATACTTATTCATTTCATAGGAAATCAAAGCAAAATCATAATGGTCTCAAAATGAACATTCATCAGTTCTCTCTTAATCCATTCTGCTAACACCTTATGAATATTAATGACTTGAACCTAATTTACATAATCTTACCTGAGATGATACTTTGTAAAAGCTGCATGCATACTGGAAAAGCTTCCTTCTGTCTTCTGATTGCATAATGAGTTGTGACCATCTAGCTTCTATATTGGCAGTGATATCCTGAATGCGTTCAGCATCAAAATGACTCGACTCCACCAACCTGTAACCCTTGTCATGAAGTCGGATTGCACTTTCCTGAGTTTTCTGTGAAAGGCAGCATTCCAGAATATGTATAGTTAGAGACTATAGCATTCCAAAATATATATCGTTAGGGATTTAGTTTTGTACATTGTATTTTTTAACCCATGTCACTTCTCTGTGCTTTGATCAAGTTGCAGAAGCCCCCCTCCCGCTAACTTGAGTAACTTTCCTGAGTCCCACAGAATGCTACATTCTGTTATACAACACCCTTTAGTTTCTTCCTTCACAAACATCCTAACAAAAGCAGTTATAGGCAAGTGTTCTTCCATTTTTTCTTGGAAGTCTTCTTCACTTCCACTCCTAAACACTTAACAATTCTATATTTGTTTATTTTACAAGACTTGCATAAAATTCCTTACATGAAGAGACTATCTGCAAATATATATTAATTTTCCTAAGCTACAGTAAAATTTTTCTACGGGTGCAAATATTTTTTCACAGGGACAAAATATGTCAAATTGTATAAAATCAATGACAACTTCGTTCTCTCCAAGGGGAGTGTAAAAATGTTAAGAATTCAATTGGGTTTTCAAAAATACATGACCAGATGCTTTCTCAAACTGTGCACTGAAATGTTGTTCCAAGCAAGGATTCAAAAAATTCAAAATTTTCCCTTTTGGCAAAACTATTGGATGTGAACCTTGACGAATAATGGAAACAATAAGTATTGTCATGTTGTAGTAGCCCCCAATGCTCTCATAAAATGTCCCCTTAAATGTTGTTTTCACTGGTTCTAACACCTCTTCTGGGGAAGAGAAGAGAATAAACCGCATCATGAATCCTTTAACGAATGGAATGTCAAACCTTTTCTGGATCCACATTTTTCAAATTACACTGGATGGGAAAGTATGATGGTTTTATTCTAGTATGAATTTCTTCCCAGTATGTTCTTTTTCCTAATGATCTTCAAACTCAGACTTATCATCCAGGGTTCGAACATATTCAAAATGACAAAATTCCATGGCCTTTCCATGACTTTCAAGGACCTTAACTAGAATTTCCAGGAACTTTAAAACAGTGAGATGGAATAATTCCATCATATTTCCACAAATTAATGTATCTGAACATTGAAAAATCAGAACAATAAGTTCTCTTCCTAAAATTCCCAGACGTTTCCAGGACCTTTTGAAAAATTGTTCTTTTTCCCTCACTTTCTAGGCCTAGGGATTCAAGTTATAAATTTGCCGGACTTTCCAGGATTTCTAGAACTTGCACAACCCTGTCATCAACTTACTTCTAGAGCTGTTTCAAACTGTTGATGCTCAAACTGCATCTTCTCTGCTTCAATCAATGAGTTGGGAATGGCAGGAGCAACTTGCAGAATTTTTTCCGATGCACTGATCCAACCTTGAACCTAAAAAAGAAATGCAATGTTAAAATTACCAAAAGCATCCCTTAACAAATTAGGAAATTGCGACTTCTTAAAGTGTATACCATCTTGACTATCTTTTTGAAGAAGACATTATCAAAATCAAATGAAAACATTTATCAGGCTGTCAAGCAGAATAAATTGAAAAGTCAGACTAAGTAGGGCCAATCTTCTCATTAAAATGGGAAAAGTTGTATTTTGAAGACCAAATGAAGGACTTATTAGGTTAAAATTTTTCAACAACTGCCAATCCCCACAGCTTCACCATCGACTCTTGCAGTTATCTCTATAACAATTTCAACCTGCTGATTTCTGCATTTCTTTCTTCAAGTGGAAATGTAGAACAAAAAATTGAGGAAATTAGGTAAAGTAGGATTTCCAAGAAAAAATATAAGTAGAAGGAAGGTTGAGAGAGTTGGATATAAAGTTGATGGAAGGAGTGATGTGAAAATCTGATATTAAAATGGATGCCGCTATTTCCAATAAGATGCAAAGTTCATGCATCACTTCATGACTTTCCCATAACTATTTTAAGACCCTTCACAACAAATAACCAATTTGACACTTATCAACAACATTAATATGGCGAAAAATAATGACAAACCAATGTGCCATTTTTTTTACTTGTTAAATTAGTAGGCTACACTGATGTCAATTTCATGACTTTTCCACAACTTTTGTCATTTAAAAAAATTACATGACATTTCCAGACCTGAGAAATGAAAATAAAAGTGCATGGATTTTCAAGGCCACTTTTTGAACGCCAAAGAGTTAACACCAAGAGGTCACATTTTTATGTAATCTTTCTCTTTTTCAAGTTAAAAATGGTTGCCGAATGTTGCAAGTACCTGTTCCGCTTCCAGCTCAAATTGCTTGAGGTCCCGGAACTGTTCCAGCTGCCTCCGCCGATACTCAGCAACATCCTCTAATTCCAGGTACCCATCCCTGACATCATCCATCAGGACACTAACCCTGGTCCGAGGTGAGGGCTGATCATCAGCTATAAGGTCCAGACTGGAGGAATCCAGGACTTGCAACAAGTCCCTCCCCTGGAGTAGGAAATAATGAAATGAGGTTTAGGGTTGACTTAAAAGTAAAATGGTGCACATTAATAGAAAAAATCATATAATTTAAAACAAATACTAATTGAGACCTCGTCTTGAGGGCTCTCTTCTAGTAGACTATCTTACATTTGCACAAGAAAACTGCTGGCAAGTGAGGGTTTCATTTGTTAAAAGGAAGTAAAGAAAGGTTTCGTAGATCATTAGATTATTCACGAAAAGGTCATGATGAAACCTTCCTTCTTACTTTTTGTTACATCCTCCTTCTCTGCCTGATTACATCAGATCACCGAAGGGGGAAATAAAGCTCACTACATACACACCTGATATAGTCAGGTTTCATATCTGGTTCACTGATTGACAGTAACAGAGAAATTAAAATACACAGAAAGTTACGTAAACATTGGGATTAGCTAGCAGACAAGTCAAGCATGTTCTAACTGCTTTTCATACCAGTGTGAACACAATGAAGTGTAGATCACTTAAGGGCACAGATCATGTATATAAAACACCTCAGATACCAGTTACACCCCACACTACCTTTGATCTACTAGGGTGTCTATGTTGCTCTCTCAAGAATCAATGTCATGTAATAGTAATGCCAAACTCTAATTCTTTCAAGAAATACATTGCCCATGAATAGACATTCAATCATTTGTTGCTAAAAAATGAATTGTTTAAAGGTAAAGAGCAGTCCCCCAAACTTATTTTGATGAAAAAGCTAAATAGCACAATTTTCGTCTTATTGATCTTCAAAGTATCTTTCACTACATTTTTGATTTAACAAAATGCATATTCAAGGTAAGCCAAGCAGTTATTTCTAGTAAATTTCACATTTGAAGAGAAAAAACATTGCCACGTGACTCCCAACAGCCAATCATGAAACTGGACAGTCTACCACACTACTTCAATTTGGGATGACTGCTTCTGCCCTTTAACCAAATCTTTTAAAATTCAAATGATGCAACTTCTGTAACCATTCAAATTCTTCATATTTGGAGGGAATGGAACTATTGTGGGATGTATTGTTGAAACTAAATGGTTTAATCAAGACAATATAGCTTCTTTCTTTGTAAACCATATTGATGTATAACAATATTTCCCTTAAATTTAAACACTTTATCTCCTCAACCTAAACAGCTACGTTGTAGGTCTGCATGCCGCAAAGTTGCCAACAGTTGAGCTATGACAAGAAATTTATATGAGGTTTTATGGCTCAGTCTCTAACCAATTTGTTTAAAGGTTTGATCTTCTCACCCCAAACAGTTCCAATTCTTCTAACCTACTTACTTTAATAAGCCCCTCCCACAACTGCTTTAATTCATCCTCATTCAAACATAATCTCAGTTTACTGTTTTAGGGTGAGTAAACAAAACCCTAATGTGCAATCAAAACACTCTCCATACAGTACATGCTGCATGATATGAGCTACTGTACTCTCCATTTTTTTTTTAATTTGCTGTCCATCAAAGAGTTGTGCTAATTGAGAATTTCTGTGGACTGCTACACAAATTAAGTTTGGGGTGACAGTTGACTGCCTTTAAACCCCTCCCACAAATGTATAAAACTCATCCTCACTCTGACAAAATCTCTGTTTATTGCTTCAGGGTGAGTACACAAGACCCTAATTTGTAATAAAAACACCCTCAGTACAGCACATACTGTATACAGTAGTATGAAGTACAGTACTCTGTATTTTTTGAACTTATTGTCAAAGAGCGTTGCCAACTGAAAATTTCCGTGGACTCTTACAAAAATTGAAGTTTAGTGTGAGAGTTGGCTGCCTTTAATTTTAAAGGCCCAATTTTCTCATCCCAAACAGCACCAATTCTCCTAACCTTCTTAATTAAGACCCTCCCACAATTGTCTAAAATTCACCCTCATCCAGGCACAATCTCATTTTATTGCTTCAGGGTGAATATAGAAAGCTCAATGTGTATAATCAAAACACTATCAGAACAGTTCGTGCTGTGTAATATAAGTTTTGGTACTCTGCATTGTTTGAATTAGCAGTCAATCAAAAAGCTGAGCCAATTGAGAGTTTCTGTTACCCTATACTAGAAGTGTAGTTTGGGGTGAGAGGATTGTCCCTTTAAACACCTATATTTTATATAGCTTATTACTAAATTTTGCCTTGCTTCTCAACTAAATAAACAATGTGTGATATCTAGTTACCAGCCTGTTTACTATCACAACAAATCACAATATTACGTCATATGAAAAAACTAATTAACAAAGAACCAATGTCCACAGCTTTTGCAGAACACACATGCTGGCAACAGCTCTTCTAGCACAAACTTCCCTAAATATGCCTACAGAACTTAAACTTTAGGCCAATTTTACCTTCCCTTCCACTTGCCTCTAAAACAATAGAGTAGTTATATCTATCTAAACCCAACATTTATCTTCAATTTGCAAAAATTCATGCTTTTTACTCACCCAAAATGAGCCCCACATGGTTACAGCTGGTATGTCCCACTAAGGTACTATACTGTAATTCTACTACTGTGACAGTCACACAGATTCCACATGATATCACACATACCAGCATTCAACTACTGTTATACTGTACCAGCCAATGTGTTAAGTAGTTTGGGGACTGATTCCAATTAAATCTCTTTATTGAATTATTGAGGGCTTCTTAATATGCTTCTAATCGTATTCCAAAATATGTAACAAACCACTAATAAACTGAAAGAGTCTTTTTGCGTATTTGGTAGCAAAAATTGTCACTTAAGTGAGTATGAACACTCGAAGGAATCAAAGCCAAGGTTAAATAGTTAATTGCCATTCTCAAAAAAAGGTGTATGCTTGACAAAAGGTTGCGGAATATTTAACACAATATATACAACATCTGAAAAGGGGAGACATAAAACTGTACACCACAGAAGTACCAAGGCAATCCTTTCTTGGGACAAAGCTTTAAAGGACAATCCTCTCATCCCACACTACAATTCGTGTAGGGGTTTATCAAAATTCTCCATTGGCTCAGCTCTTTAGGTGACAGCTAATTCAAACAATGCAGAGTACCAAAGCTTATATTACACAGCATAAACTGTACTGAGACTGTTTTAATTATGTGCTTTTCTATACTCACCCTGAACCAACAAAATGGGAATTTGTCTGAATGAGGATGAATTTCAGACAATGGTGGGAGGGGCTTAAGTAAGAAGGTTAGGAGAATTAGTACTGTTTGGGGCTAGAGAAGTGGGTCTTTATTAAACCTGGATAATGGGTTTTAGAGTGACAGGCTGGTGACAAAATTAATGCTGAAACCAGTCAAAATACACTTCTTCTGTTTTCATAGCAGATGGTAAATGGTGGGGGAGTGAAGTCTTGCATTACTGACAAACTTTTCTTAACAATAGTCTCTTTGTTACAGGCAGTTTGTTTTCTTTCCCTCAACAAAAAGGATTAAAGAATTTGTAAGCAGCCCTTTCCTGTCATTTTAAGGGTACCTTTACATTTCTCAAATCTTTGAAAATATTGGAATGGATTTCACTAGACTGAATGAGCACCAGAGAGATATACTGTAAGTTAAATAGATGCCTATTTCCTGAAACTGTTACCTACCACTGTCAGCTTGAGGGGTCTAGGGGGAGGGGGTCTAAGGAGAGGGTTCCTCAAGGACAAAATGTCACATCAGGAACGGGTCTAGGTGCAAAATGATGGTGCTAATCTTCACTATTTTTCCAAGAATGTTCATGTAATAAAAGTCCATTTATGTAAAACGGTCACAAATAAACAACAAACTCTCCCCATCTTTGGTCATTCCAAACACTGAGACCACACCAAAATTTAGAATTTTATTTAAAGGGCCAAACCTCTCATCCAAACTACAATTTTGGTATGGTGGTACCGAAATTCTCCATTGGCTCAGCTATTTGATTGACAGCTAATTTAAACAATGCAGGGTACCAAAGCTTATATTACACAGCATGAAGGGTACTGAGAGTATATATAAATTGAGTTTTTCTTTACTCACCTTGAAGCAATAAACTGAAATTGTATCTGGATGAGTATGAATTTCAGAAAATTGTTGGATGGGCTTAAGTAAGAAGGTTAGGAGAATTGGTACTGTTTGGGGTGAGAGAGTTGGGCCTTTAAGACTCCCAATTTCCTAAAATTAGGAAATTTCCATCTACAGTAACTCTTACATCTTTAATGAGCACATTTCTGTAAGTCAGTTTGATACAGTCTGACATTAACAAATTCAAAACTTCGACTAACATGATACATTTTTGAAATAAAATTAATATTATCAAAAAATTGGAATTATCATGAAAAAGAAATTGTCATAATTGATACTGCAACTTTCACTTATTCATTTTACATGACTTAAAGTACCTTTAAATTCAACTTTTGACTTTTCCCAATTAGACATCATTAGGTTTTTTGACCTTTTGAAAAATTGCTCTTTTTTCCAGACTTTTCAAACCTGGAAATTCACATTTCAGTCTTCTCCGGCCTAGAAAATTATTTTTCAATTTTACCCCACTTTCCAGGCCTGGAAAATCAAACTTCAATTTAACCTGATTTTTTATGATTTTCAGGATCTGTGCAAACCCTGATCTACAAGTTGAAAATAGCTGGTTCAGAGATGTGGTGGTAAATTGCATATTTAGGCCTATGTATAATAAAGGTGAGAATTTTTGAGGTTGGAGGGATCCCACATTAGACCATGTGTGGCTTGGCCAAAACTAGTGTTCGTAATTATGTTCCCTTACTGACCCTTGTAGGTACAACCTTGTAGCAACAGAATTATGGTGATCGATTGCCAAAGCTCAAACAATAAGACAGCTGGCTCCAGCAAATCATCTTTAAGTTCATCAACAAAGACTGACGAGATTTCTTCTGTCATTACAGTCGTAACAAACAGCATCTCATTCACACATATACACCAAAAGTGCATACTCCTAGGAGAGCAAACAGCTACAAATGTGCGGCAGCAATAATTGTCATAGATACTACATCAGAGGGTGCACTGCACTAAAAGACTCCCGGGAAATTTCTTTATATACCTCCTCCCTAAAATTTGGAACAGATAATTTACGAAATGTGAGTGGCCAGACAGCATTAACTGAGCTGTGAGTTCATTTACCCCTTAACAAAGTGCAAAAGTAATTATCCCGGCAGGTCAAACTTGAGGATTTGTGGACGTGAAATCTTTCGATAATCATATCTCATAAAATAGTCCAATTCCAGTACAGTGTATTGGACGTGCTACGTTAATACATTACTGCATGATAATATTGAAGCATCCTCTGTAAAAAGCTTGTTGCTTTCTAAGCGAAAGATATTGAGGGTCAATTACTATCTGACACAAATATATACAGCTCTAAGATGCTTGCACAGTAATTAACTCTGAAGATTTGATAATTATAGTGAGATACCATTCCCTATCTTTATTTGACAGTACCCAATCAGCACTGGGGGGGAGACTGAGCTAATAAATGAGATGTCATAGAATTTTGCTATACGAGAAGGTACTGTCTCCCAGATCTTATGTGCTATGAGCAGACGCAAAGGAAAAGAGCAATATTGAACCAATTTTAACCATCTTCTATGCCACTCAATTCTTATAAACCTAGCACAATGTTGGTACAAATTCAAAATTCAAAATGACAAGATTCCATGACTTTCAATAACCATGAGTGATATTTCCATGACCTTTACAACTCATCAGTCCACAAATTTGCATTTTTTTTTAAAAAAATAATGTATCTGAACTTTCCAAAAATATGTAAGTCCCCTTTCTCGAATTCGTGGAGTTTTCCATGACCTGTGTGAACCCAAAGCATTAGTTCCCTAAATAATCAAGACACAAATTACACAATATCTGTAAAAAATGAAACTACTCGTTTGTGAATACTGTCCAACATAATACTGCTATCCCAGGCCAAACACTTTTTATCATATATCACAGCTCAATAAGCAAGAGTCCTTAATGGAACAGCAACTTTAATATATTTTTGTAAAGAGATAACACTTTTTGGAGTATAGACCGCTGAGAAAGGCTTGTCAGTCACTTCTGGGGCCATTGTTCATCTTTTAATCATCAATTTAGGACAGGGCTCCTGTATCTTCTGGGAGATCAATGGAGTGAGGAGAACAATCCAATGCCGCACAACTGGAAAAGGGCTGTGGGTGTAACTAGATTTTTTAAGGCCCAATTCTCTCACCCTGAAGAGTACCAATTCTCCTAACCTTCTTACTTAAGCCCCTCCCTCAACTGTCTGAAATTCATCTTCATCTAGATAGAATCTCAGTTTATTGCTACAGTGTGAGCATAAAAAAGCTCAATGTGTATAATCAAAGCACTGTCAGTACAGTTTATACCGTGTAATACAAGCTTTGGTGCTCTGCATTGTTTGAATTAGCTGTCAATCAAAAGGCTGAGCTAATTGAGAAATTTGGTAATCCTATACAAGAATTGTAGTTTGCGGTGAGAGGATTGACATGTACAACCCCATCTAAGTAGCTAACTGACCTTTTGTATAACCTGGACTGTTCTGTTCTGGATGCTATCAAACATCTCCATGTGTTCTTTAAGGAGGATATCAGCTGTTTCAAGATCTAGATCGAAGTTGCTCCCTTGCATCTGTTGTGTCCACAGCGGTAGCTGGGAGGATAACTGGAAACAAAGCAAAGAGCAACTGTTTGTCACCAATGAAAAGGAATAAAAAAAAAGGGCAAGTATAAGCGAGAATTTAATTTTCATATGTGAAAGAAAAACCAAATCACACAGTATGGTGAAACTTCCATTCATTGGACATGTATATCTCAAGGTATCAGTAAATGAAGTTACTAGATTTGTGGTCAAAAGTGGACTTGAGAGCAGCAGAAATTAAACCAGTTCCCCACATTAACGATGGATGCTTTGTTTCCCTATGTTATTTCAGCTTGTTGTGTTGATATTGAAGCTAAACAACCTCTCTGTGAAAATGCTAATTTTGTAAAGTTCTCATGCTACTAATACTATCACATTCTGATATAGGATTGTTGAGGATAAAATTGCCTATAAATTTTAATGAAAATCATAAGACTGTCCATTAATGTGAGGATATGATGTCATATGAGCTTGCTTCAAGTTAACTTTTTGTTGAAAATGTGACAACTTCACCTGCCTATATCTCGAAAAGCATGCCTAGAATTTCAAAGAAAATTTCACCAAAATGCTAAGAATAAGGATACTTACTCAAATTACAAATGTAATGTGACGTTAAACCCTTCTCTTAACACACACAATATTTTGTGGGATGCAACGAAAAAACATGAATGTTGCATAAATCCACTACATCAAAATGTTTAAAGGGCGGGAGCAGTCATCCCAAATTGAAGAAGTGTAGTAGACTGTCCAGTTTCATGATTGGCTGTTTGGAGTCATGTGACAATGTTGTTTCTCTTCAAATGTGAAATTTACCAGGAATAACTGCATGGTTTACCTTGAATATGCAATAGTAAAGTCATAAAATGTAATTAAAGATACTTTGAAGAGAAATAAGATGCAAATTGAGTTATTCAGCTTTTTCTTCAAAATAAGTTTGGGGGGACTGCTCTTTACCTTTCAGCTGCAGCTCCCTCAGCCAAGCTGCAGCAGCTGTACCCTTGCTTTGCTGCTAAAGACGAATCCGATTAGCGTTTGTTTTTAGTGAATGTAGGCCGCCATTAGTGGGGTCCATCAGCCTAAAACCGTCTGTATTTATTGTTTAAATGAATTTCAAACTGTTTAATTTAGTGAACTTGGAGAATTTAAGATACAAATTAGTGTACAACCATCCATGATAGAGGTAAGCAAGGAAATCAAAAGATTTAAAGGTGATGGACCCCAGTTATGGCTGACTGAAATCAGCCCATCACTTGCTGTCCGGATTCGTGTATACATGTTACAATATATATAAAATTAATCCTACTATACTGTGCACAGCAACAAAGCAGGGGTGAGTCAGCAGCAGCCTATTATTTACACCCCTCAATCTCTAACCCCCCAAACCTGTGTAAACCCCAAAGACCCCAACCTCAACAACCTCAACACCCCAGTGAGATGAGGTTCATAAATACCCAAAAAAACTGTCACTCAAGGCAACTGTACAAAAGAAGCCAAGTTATGTATTTGAAACAAGAGCTGAATAACAAAAATTTCAATTTATTTTTCTTCAACTCAGCGTAATTGTATCTGCAACACCATTTTATGTGCAATTTTCGGTTTGCCAAGGGAGGTGATTGACAATATTTCAATCATTTGTAGTTGGGGTTCTGCAGTAATAAATCCCCAGATTTTTTAGTTTCTGGCAGAATCCCTGCATGAGTTAGTGACCCTTTCACACCTTCCTTAGGTGATACAAATATCAACTCCATTTGTTTCTTCAGTCCAGGATCTTATCTCTGAGTGTTATGTGTTTACAATAGATTTGTAACTTCCTGGTATAACAACTTGTGCAAATGGATTTTAGGTCAATAGGATCACAGAGCTCCCTAGTCATGTTCTTATAGCTCCTTGACAGGCTGGCACACTTTCACCTGCTGGTCAATTGACAATGCAATGGTGCCATCCTCACAGACTGGCTTCCTTTTTTAGCGAGAGAATCAAATTTAAAATACTGCTGCTTACTTTTCGTGCTCTGGATTTAAAGCAGCCTGTTTATATCTCTCAGCTTCTGTCTCCTTATACTGTACTTCTATTCTTGTTCTTCATTCCTCTGGGAAGGCTTTCTTGGCTCTTCCTAAATCCCAAATCCATATGCTGCTCCCTACTTGTGGAACCAGTTACCTGACCATATTCGATTATGCACTGATTTTTCTGCATTTGAGCGTAACCTCAGGACTCATTTCTTTGCTTGCTACTTTGAATGTAATTACATTGTTCTTTGATATTGTTTTTTGTCAAGCCTCTAGAGCAGCAACAATTTTTTTCCTGATCTGGCAATATATAAGTTATATATGTATTATTATTACTATAATTAGACTGGACCATAGCGGTAGTTCCATGAACAATGTTTACTTCAGGTAGCTGGTACACCATTGAAGGGAAGTGGTATATTGGGTAAAATACTGTACTGACAACTTAAAAAGGATGGTGGCTCTAAGGTTATTAGACTGACTGCATAGTCATGTGGTTAGAGCATCTGACTTTCAGTCAGAAGGTTGGCTGGGAGTTTGACTCCTGGCCAGGTCATACTGATAAATGGAACCTACTACCATTGTGCTTGGTACTCAGCATAAGCAATGAAGAGGGGGGGGGGAAACAGTTTATGAATTATTTGAAAAGATTTCTGACCACAAAATATTAAAATCTAAATTGAATCCATAATTTCTCACTTACGAAAAATTGGTTTGCACACATATGAGAATTATCTAGGTTTTATCATATGTCCTTCATACATTGAATTTTTTACAGATTTGGAACAATACTTAATAGAATATTACAGAATTACATGGGTGCCAGAATTTCAAGTGTTGGATGAGATCTAAGGGGAAGAGGTTAGGGCTGTGAACGTGTAACAATTAATCGCTAAACGATCGCATGTGGAATAAATGTTTAGTACAAAGCTACAAGGATTAATTGCAAAACCTGTTTTTGACAGTTTTTTATCCATTTGTATACTCTGGTGATCCCTGTTATTTGTTAAATAGGACATTTTGGGCATATTTGAACCTTGTAGGCTTCACAGTTTCAGGATAATTTGATTTTACCATGCAAAATAACAACTATTATTACTTCTGCAATTTTTGAGGTTAAACCTTTAATTATTTTGCTAAACTTTTACAGACCTAGAAGAGGTGCACCCCTGCCTCTGAGAATGACTAAAAAATTGCAAACATCAAATTTCTATAAAACCTTACAAGCAAAATTCACAGATTTTGTGAGTTATTTCTTTTCTCTTGTGAATTCCTTTCTCCATTAATTCGCAAGTTTTTATCTCCATCACCAACATTACTACAAAATTTTCACTGACTGACCATGCACATAAATTTTAAAAATTAATAGGAACATAAAACTTGCAACTACCCTGTCAAACAATTGTTCAATATTGAGATATGGACCATGCCACAAAATGAGACTACAGACATATTTTAAAGTTAGATGCAATTAATTTGAAGCTGGAATTTGTTAAAGGAGCTTTCTGCTGGTACAACTAACCAAGGGGCTATAATAAATGTCATAATTTCAACACTGACAGTGTTGGAAGGTAAGTGTGACCAGCTGAGTTACATACCTCAAAATACCCCAGAGAAAAAGGAGAAAGCTCTGTATGCCTCTAGCTATTAGAATTTCTCCATGAGGCATTTTGCACTGTCACTTGGGCGATACTGAATATTAACATTTTTACTTGTGAGGGGACATAATGTATAAAAGGTCTACAATTTGGTCCCTAGAAATTTTGTATCTAAACTGATGGTCAATGCGATGACATTTCTCTGCTCCACATAGAGTTGGCGAGAATGATATATTAAAAATATCTGCAGATGTACATAGTGCGCCCATACATGAAAGCTTCATTGATATTAAATAACACGATGTAGGCCTATACATAGGCCTGTAAGAGGCTAGTATGTATTCAAGGTAAATTGAAGACTTAAGTTTTGTTTTACTAGTGAACTTATCATGAAGGTGTCTTTTAAATTTGCCAGACCTGTAAAAGCTATGTATTGTTCTTCCACATCCATGCTGCCCCCTATTACCAGCAGGGTAAGAGCTGTGACGCCAATCTTATTTTGAAGCAACGGTTGTAACTCACAATTTTATTCTAATTTCTGTTCGAATTATTTTTTATAATGATTTTTTGCACATCAATATTTCATATTCTAGGTAAACCAAAGAAAAACTTGTAAATTTTTCCATTTGAGAAGAATGTTGTCACATGACTCTCATGTGCCAATCATGAAACAGGACAGTGTAGTACTAGACTTCAAGTTTCGGTGATTGCAATTCCTGTTAAACCAATTTGGTGAAAGTAATTATCAGCATTTTTCCAAGGGATACTCTTTCCCTTAATTGGGAGAAAAATGGCCTGATAATACCCCATTGAGATCTTATTGTGGACAAGACAACTAGACAACTGTCTACTTAATTTTTTTCATACATTTTTGTAAAAACAGATGATGGACAACTTCCCTTCTACTGAAAATTGCCCAACTTTAATGAGGGCAGCAAATAATAGCTAAATATCAGCTAAACTAATGATGCCAGTGTGCTAATGTGACACTACATTAAATAGATTAGTGTGACATTTCCTGCCCAGCCATGTTAACACAAGCCTCAATTACGTGTTTCGTCTAGACAGGTATATGCCTCTAAATCCTAGCAGGAAAATACATCTGGAGGCCGCTTCACAGCTTAAGGAGGACATTAAAGTCTGCCAGGTATTATTCTTGTACAAATCTGTACTGCTCCAGCTTAACAGTTCTCACTGGACTAAATAGGTTTAAGTTCCTTTGTTACTTCTGGGAAAGATTTTTTTGCATGCAATCGCTGCCAGTGGTCCTCTCACAGACAGGGAAACATTGCAGAAGAGTAAAAGACGTCAAAGCCTTTCATTGTGTGTTTATCTGGATAATGGAACCAAGCAGATGAAAATCTTTCACAGATTTTCCTAATGACTTTCACAAATTCTATTCCAAATCATTTTCTGTAGAGGACCTTCATAACTTTCTTTTGCCTACCAAGGAATTTATTTACTTCCTTGCCCTAGTACATGCTCATACCACAGAATCTCTTCTGATTACACAGTTGGTATAATACCTTAGAAATGCAGTTCATGCTATCATCACTTGTGAAGAGAATTTTTCCCCCTTGAGGGTTGACTTTTGCTTCGCAAATACTCTCAAACTTTGGTCTCACGTACCCTGCCCTCAAGGTAACACCTTGTTACCTCGTGCTAGAGTTGAGCAGGGAAGAGGGTTAACTCAGGGTCGATGTTTAAATTTTGATCCATCTCAAATCACAGGGTTCTGCTGTTTTAATCAAGCAAGATCACAGGTGTTTGTGGAGCTGATGACCAGTATTTTCTAACATTTTACAGCAGCGGTTTTCAAAGTGGTCCCTCTGGCGGGGGGGGGGCGTTGAAAAATTTCAAGAGGGCACTGAGGAGTGTGCAAGCAATAGGGGGGCATTGGCATTGACTAGGGGGCCCCTGGAGGTTCTCATACATTCCTGCAATAAAGGAACTTAGAAGGTTGCAGAGTGGTTGACACTGACTGTCCTCTCCGAAAGGTTTAGCAACTACTGACAAAAATTTACTCAATGTAAAACTTATGTGGGTCATTTTGGTACTGGAAATTCAAAGTTGAAAGCTCAAAGTCAAAGACTTATATAAATATAATGGCATGTTGGGTGAGAAGGGGGCGTTGGATCGGTTATGGATGCCTTATGGGGGTGGTATTTTGAAAAAGTTTGAGAACCACTGTTATACAGTAATGTGAAATATCTGACCTTGTCACTATGGTAGCACTACCTACCCAATCACCCAAACTTGGGGTACATGAGAACACTGGACTGGAAAGCATGAGGTTCTCTGGTTTTGCCTGATTGTAAACACAGAGTAACACTAACTGTCATGCAGTATGTGAGACCATTCCTTAGAGGGGTTACATGAGGAATACTATACCACATTGTGACACTGCCAATTCTCATTTCTGTTCAGGAACTTTAAGCAGGAGAGATGACAAAAGATTGTGGCAAGAAAATTTGAAAGAGCTCTGGAAGGCTCCTACTCAGGAAATTTGGCAACAACCCTTTGTGTAAGCTTTACAACAATACAGAGTATGTACTTGAAGGAGTCCATCATACACAGGGGTGTGAAGCAGAAACCATCATTAAAAAAAAAATTAGGGGGGGGGGACTGGGAGAAAATGTTACCATTTGATGAAACAGCCAAAGAAACCCTCCTTCCCTATCTACATGCTGGTCACAGATTTCCTAGGAATAGATGGCACACTGACCAATTACTGTACAAACCACCAGTGAATTTCACAAGTGAATACCTCCATGGGCACCCTCTAAAAAACCAAGCACACTAAAACTGTATTTTTTTCCGATTAAATGGTTGCACATGGCATAGGCCAAAGGAATGATGCACAGTATACCACATGTTGCTACTGAAGTTTTCTAAAATATTGTACTTTGAGATTAGACTAGGCTATAACTAATAGGGAACACATACAGCATAGCCGTATGTACAGCATGTTGTTAGGGAGGGTTTTGGTCAAAACTTTTCTGTGCCAAAGAAAAGGAAAATGAGTATCATATTTTTGGTACCAAACTAAAGGTTTTTGAATTTTGAACACACCTTGCATTGAATGTTCACCACATATAAAGTAATAAGTTCTCTTAGATGAATCAGGTACTCAAGTAATCATGAGAAATTGCTGGGATCCATCGGCCTTATCATTTTGATTACCAATACCAGGGATGGCTGCAAACAATCCACATCTCCAAAATAGGCAGATTAAGTTCAGGTTTTGAATTGAATATAACCATTTATGGTTCAGGTAGATCCAAGAAATGAGAAGAACACCCCCCACAAATGGCCACCTTAAAAATTATTGGCAAATCTCATTTGGTGACCAGATTCCTGTATAGAAAGCAAAAACTGAAAACACAAACCTCTAATGCTTCTCTTTCAAACTGTTTAAGTTGAAGACTAAGTTCCAGCCTCATTCTTCTTGATGCCCATAACCCTTCCAGCTTCCTCCTTCCCTCTTCCAGACTTTGTAAGATGCCCTCAATGTGATGGCAAGCATCACTGTAGTTAAGGTGTTTATTTTCCATGCTTAATTGTCTGAAAGATAAAGAAAAAATATTGAATTATGCTGCAAATGGAAATAAAAATATAGTTGAAATCCTTAAGGCTTTCTATCCTTCTGCATTCCTGTGAAAGATTTCTGACTAAGCAATTTACTTTCAACATAAGAACTATGCCCTCCTCCCTCCTCCCCCCCCCCTAAAAAAAACTCACATTATAAAAAATTATTGCACATATTTAAACATGTGTTCATGATGATGATATTTTAACATTTCAATGAACATATTCCTCCATAGAGATCAACTACTGTACTTCAATGGTAAGCTATAGGTCTTGCAAACCAATCAAAAATTGCAAATCACAATCTTGAATATTTTCACTTTTATCTCACATTATAAAGAATAATTGCAAGTATTTAAACATTTGCTCTTAAGATGATGAAATTTGAACATTTCAATGAACATATTCTTCCATAGAGATCAACAACTTCAATGGTAAAGCTATAGGTCTTGCAAACCAATCACAGAGTGCAAATCACAACCTTGAATATTTTCACTTTTTTCACAAAAAAAAAATTATTGAAAGAATACCAACATACTTATAGCATTTCATACATTTTTCACACCAGAAAAATTTAATATAGCTTCCAGTTGTACTGTGCATTATGTTGAAGAACTGACATTTGTCAGAGTTTAGCAGTGTTTGCATGAACCGACAGGATCACATGGTTCCTACACTAGTCTTATAAACAATCTGCAAGGTTTAAAACCCTGGGGACAAAGATCTCAATCATTTTTAGAAAATCAACAAAAATTTACTCTTTTCAACTGCAACTTATCAAGATCCCTTACTGCACAAAAGCTTTTACCAAAAATATTGTTATGGAGGGAATTTTTATTTCCCCTAAAATGGTGCGAACTTGTACCAGCACTGACCAAGCAGTTGGTAGGGTGAGGAGAGGGAGATGGAAAGTTGGAAAGGATAGGAAGGAAGACGAGGAAGTGGGACAAGCAACCCTTGACCTTTTTCATCACACTCTCTTACTAAGATCAAGCATTACCAAAAATACTTTACTAAGATCTGAGTGGACGGTGACCCCACAATTCTGAATTCTATGAACTAATTAAGGTAGGATCCAGAATGCAAATGGCGACAACTTGACCATCAAATGTGTATTAGCGAGGCCGGCATTTAAATTATGTTATCACTTTGGTTCTGTATCAAATAAATATTGAGGATGTGGTAACTAGCCTGAAAGAACGATTAATGCAATCCAATCTTCAAAACTGGCGATGAGAATTCCTAAGTGCCAATCAACAAATTGGAATTAAAATGCAAAAGTGTTTTCTTTGACCACAGGAAATCCAAGGAAAACATGTCTTGTTTGTAGTGACAAGTCAGAGTGAGTTATAGTTTGCAGAGCGGAACACTTGTAACAAATCAAAGTAAGTTTTATATGATAGTAAAGACACAGTAGTAGGTGTAATAGAGAAATAATACTTGAGTAAGTTTGAAGAAGAGGAGATTTCATCTTGTGTCAATAACATAGAGAACGGTATGCCATAAATATTACAGATGATGTGGTGGCTATACAATATTGCAAAAGGACCCCTTTTGCAAAAGAGCTGGGTGAATGTTGGTGCAATGGGCCAGCAAAATGTTCCCAGGATTCAATGTTCCCAAGGTTCCATGTTCCTTATTTCATATTATTTCAATTGTGATGATCACAAAGTCTGTTATTCAGAATATCAATGTGCCCAAGATTAAATAGGGACTTTTCAATTTCAGAATGCTAGACAAAGAGAACAGCACATGCAGCAAAAAAAAACTGTACTGCACATGGGCAGAAACGAACATCGCACTCTGTCCTGTTGGTTTTTAGAACGGTCGTCAGCCAATTTAACAATCGCTGAAGAAACAGAACAGTACATTGATTGTCATGGTAATTTCCCCCTTGTTGTCTTCAAAACCAAAACACTAAAATTAACAATCAGGACAGGATGCCGCTTGCACACGTGTTAAAATCACCATCTTGTTGCTCGACTGTCCTGAATAGAAAAGTTGATAATGAAACCAGCATTGGAACATCAGACCCTGGAGACACTGACATAGCCCCAGTGCAACAATGCAATACGAAAATTTGCTCATGCATATGTATACATACCCAATGGAATTCATCAGGGAGTCAGTAATCACCATTGATTTTGAGACTAAATTCACTTTCACAAAACACATTCCATTTGACCATTTCAGTCAGTTTTCAAGTAAAGAGAGGCTAGAAGCTAGACCCAACGTACTTAACCTTCCCTTCCTATATGGACCCCTGTGATGCTACTGTGCATACAAATTTTTCACTTCAATGATCCAACAAGAAGTGTGACATAAAATTACATCTGGATTCATATCTAAATACTTTCCTGGAATCACCATGGAAGTTGTTAGCTAAAATCTAGTCACCAATTTTATAGAAAATAAAAACTTCCATGGATCCCATCATTTCAATACTTAAAAAATTCAACATTGGTAAGGAGTGATGCAGATTCTATATTAAACCTAAATATGTCAAAAATAGAAACTTGCATTTGAAGTCATGACCTCAAATTTGTTCCAATCATAATTATTAAGGCACATGAAAGTTTTTCATTTCAGCTGTATGTCCAACTCAACAATTTAGATCAAACTTTCTTTCTTTAAAAACCATTGGCTGCTCCTGGATGAAAAACTAGATGATTCAATAGGGTCAGGAGTTGCATGCCTATGGAATATTAAAATACATGCAAAACCATTTATGGATTTGGCTATTTTACACCATGGTAACCCAAACAACAAACATGGGTAGCTGAAGATTTTGGGGGTCTGTGACTGCATTAACTCAGGAGCAATAAGCAATGGGAAACAATTGCTCCTGTGAAATCCTACGACCTAGGCTGGCTGTACTCAGAATCCCAGTGACTGATCTTTACTTCTTCAAAATGCCACCAGCTTTTTGTCCACTCTGCTAAGGCACATATCAAATCAAACTATAGTTTATTTAGACTGAGTTCAAGTATCGTTTACTGTTGCTTTCTGCCTTGTAATTTATAGATCTGTCAGATGGATTAAACAGCATGGATTTTTGTTGTTTACCATGGAAACAGTCCCCAGATATATTGATTACACTTTGAGTGATTTGTTCATATCATGTACAGCAGGGCTGGAAAAAATATAAATTTCCCTGCAAGCAAATCAAATTTCCCAGAAAACAAATCAAAATTTCCCAAAGACTCCACATGTTTACATACAAAAGTAGTCAAATTTCCCTCCAAATACCAAAATTTCCCTGCAATGACATTCCCAAATTGCTGGTTTTTTCCAGCCATGATATACAGTCATACACTGCCATTAATCTAATTACAGTCTCTGAGAATGTGATCATAAACCTCGTTACTGTCCAATAGTAGTAATAGAGGAGGTAAGTAGGAGCGTAATAGGTTTGGTCAAACTTTGAACAAGAGTATCGACATAGGGGGCGCTGTGCTTATACTAAGCTGGGCATAACACCAAGCCTACTGTACAATAAATACGCAATAAATATATCAAGAGGTTTTAAAAAGATGTCTACAAAGTGAACTACATTTCTGGGTACATTTTTAATTATGCATTGATTCATTCATGTTCATATTGCATTGATTCATTCATGTTCATACTGAGAAATATGTAACTGTTTTCTGAAGCATCACTTAAAGGTACACTTCAGAGTACTCAATTAGAATGTGATTTCCGCATGAATGGAAGGAGTGGAAATAAACTAGGGCTTCTGCTACTGATGCATTCCCTTTAAATCTTTGTTTGTTTCCAAGTACAAAAATCGATTGAAATGATGTGAAAGAATGAAATGAACACCACACAAAATGTCAAACACAATTAACATCAAATCTGATACTTGCTTTTAAATACACTTCCTGTGCAAGCAACATACTAAATTTTTACAAATTTTTGCAATCCTTTTTGCTAGGCAGTGATGAATTACGGAATCCCATGAAAAGGAGTTTAGTTCTAAAAGAATCACTTGGATGTAAATAGGCATTTGAATTTCTCCTTAGGAGAGAATAAGGACCTAGGATGAAATTCCCGAAACTCCTCTGTTTGGGAATGTACGAGCCACAATACTTACCTCTTATTTACAACGAAATGAGAAAGTTGTTGAGAAACTTAGAAAAAAAAAGTGTTTCAGTACTTGAGGTAAAAACTTTAAAATGTTTGCAAGTCCTGTCAACATTTTATTATCCAATGAAAATTGAGCTGGTTTTCATCTGCTACTTACTATACTAACCTTTTCAGAGTACTTACAGCTTTCCATTTAACATTTAAGAGTTTAGATTATCGTTTGGGTTGTTTTTGATTAACAGTGCTCTGTTTTTTAATTAAATCTCGCAGCCAGAGCATCTTTTGAATCCTTATGTATTTTTAATCCTTTTTTAATATTTCATTTTGAAATTTTACTGTGAGGTTTTGTCTTTGATATAGCCTACTGTGAGGTGCACATATAAAAATGTGTTACCATCATTACTCTTGTTATTGGCTCCTGATATTGTCCAGGATTCTGCAGAATAAACTATGTATTTGTCAGTCATGTGGCATATGATATAAAATCATTTTATATAGAGCAATTGGTGCACAAATTATGAATGCCAATACTACAGATAAATAAACATTTTAAGGACATAATTTGTCAAGAATATTTTCGTGTTGCAAACTGCTACATTCACTTGAAGAACTGTGTGTGCTAAGCATTTTGTTATATGAAGGAGTAAAGACAATCCAGAGTTTAAATTACCATTGAATGCTGTGTTATACAGTCGTAACATACATGTGACCTCAATATAATGAGAAGGGACACAAAGTGGTGTAAACCGGAGGGCATATATGTGGTCAGGAACACAAGTATTTGACATGTGAATCGTGCTTAAAGCATGTTGCCATTTGTAAAGGAATAAAATACAGACACTTTAAATACAAAGACATAAATTCACTACTGCATGCACTGTGCTGAAGGTAACTTGGCACAACAGGTACACATGATCTGTACAATATATCACAGTGTAACCACTCGGCTGGGCATAAAAGGACATATGGAGGGGAATTCAGGAGGGGGGATCCATCCACTTTTCAAGACTTGTCCTAGGTAAAATGCTCTACCACAATTGACTTTCTTTGTGCAGATGTGGGTATCTGTGGGATACTGAGTTTATAGTAAAGAAAAGGTGTGTATGGAGGGAAAGAGGGGGCGCAGCTCTCAAAGCAATTTTTAGTGGTATTTTCTACTGCTTTTACTATGATATCACTAGAATTTCATCAAAAAACATGCAGTAAATAAATGCTAGGGAAATTGGAATACCATTTCCAATGATAAGATATTTGTAAGATCATTTGCAGCTAACATTTTCTGTGTACTTTGCATGCCAACACATGGTGGTGCTACACTTAGATATTATGGCATGCCCTCCCCCCTCCCTCCCTTGACCAATTCCTGACGCCTGCTTGACAAAGTCTACTGCTGCCTCGAAGGGTTTGTTTCAAGGAAGGACTGACCTCACTGCAAAATAAGGTACTGACAGGACAAGGTGAATGCTTCTTTGGGGGTAAAAATATTATAGACTTGCTTCGTTCTTGGACCAGAGAGTTGCCACAGAAAAAGGGACTTACTTTCAGATTTCGATCTGCTTAATCAATCATACTGTATCATTCCACTGCCAGCATCAAAACTGCATTCATTCATGCGTTTTTTGCCAGTCCTTGCATTTTGGTCTCATTTACACTTCGATGTCATTACTTCTTTCTAGTTCATCTACTATGTACTACCCATGCAGATCTACAAACAGCATTTTGATTGAAAATTTTTCAATTTTTATGCAACCATGGAAGAAAATGACAAACATGTCTCATTACGTTGACCACAGTTGTGGCTCCCTAGTTACAGTATATGCTGTACCTGTCACTACACAGCTTCTATCATTGAAACTGCAGGGTTGAGTGGCCATGTTTATTAGTAGCCGATATTAATATTATTATTAATACAGGTACTCAATTAAACTTCCTGTGTAACAAGTTTAAGGTGTACTTTTTCACCAGAAAATGATGGTACAGTACTTTATATATATATATATGCCTTCAGTTTATATTTTAAATCCTGGGAACACACTTAATGCACTAGTTGTCACTTAAAAATAATGGAATTATATGCACCAATAATTTACAACATATATCACTGGACCCTTACAGCTGTGGCTTCATCTTCTGTAGATCTTTCTCTGTGAGTAGTCTGGGGTAAGGCTATAGTCACTGTAGATGAGGTTTCGCTGCCCAGTTTCTAACCAATAAGGTGAAGGCCCAATTCTGTCATCCCAAATAGTACTAATTCTCCTAACCTTCTTACTTAAAGCGATGTTGTGAGTTTACAAAAAGGAAAAACATTAAATCATACTTCTTCCTATGTTTCTCTTTATCCATGAAATTGCAGCGAGTGCAACCATGTCTTGAAGAATACAAATCGAAACTGCAAACTGATAGTTGTAGTGCCTGGAACTAACCTAAACAGCTTAAATCGCTAAATTTTTGAAGGCCCTTTTTCAAAAACAGCCCTCATTATAGACCGTTAAATAATTAACCCGGTGTTGAATATGCAATAGTATCGAGGTGCCACGTGGTTATAAACATTCCATACCACTCAGACTCGGCTATTCTCACTGTGCAGCAGGCGCTCCATAACACTAACTTACTTGTGTACTCTCAAAATTGCTTTCCTTCACTACTAAAAATGTCACCGTTTGCCACTCTTTGGTACTTACTGCTAACACTCTTCTAGCCTTCGTGTACCCACTAACCCCTGTTTCTCGTACCATGTCGTTTACGTTAACTCATATTCACACAATCATTGTGAGAAAGTACGACGGCAGGCATGGTACAGTGTGTACATACAGGGAGTTGTGTATAAACGACCACACACTAAAGCTAGTCTTGCTCACTTGTGTTCGTTGTGCCAACTCGATCAGCTGTTTACACCTTCGTTCTGATTGGTCTGTTCAACAGATGGCCCATGAGAGTTTGAATAATGTTTGTGTGGAGCACATTTTCTAATTCCTCAAGTTTAAACGTTATTTCCACGAGAATTTGAAGGCTGATGAAGGATTTTTCAGCATAGGCCTTACTTTTTCTCATTTGTTGTTCAAATTGTCGTCTCAGACGAGTGACTTAAATTTTAAACTAAAATTTTTAATATATTTTCCTTTTTGCAATCTCACGGCATCCCTTTAAGCTCCTTTAGACACAATCTAAGTTTATGCTGATTCTAGGTGAGTATAGAAAAGCTCAATGTATAATCAAAACACTCTCAGCGCAGTTCATTCTGTGTAATATAACTTTGGTACTCTGCATTGTTTAAAATTAGCAGTCAATCAAAAAGCCGAGCCAATTGAGAGTTTCTGTTACTCCCTACAAGAATTGTTGTTTGGGGTGAGGATTGGCCCTTTAAGTCAATCTGGCCACAGCCTCTTTCCAGTTGTGGTTCACTGGCCTGTTTTTGTTTCCTCAACTTCTGCTTGTTTTCCCTTTGTCTGGGGCAGGGATAAGAGCTACTGTAACTCTCAAAGCTAATTCAATCTTGCAAATCTTTCCATCCCAAAAATGCATGAACTCCCCAAAATGAGTATCACCCCCCCCCCCCTTAGCCCACTTAGTAATACATGAGTGCATTCTTAATCTCCCACGATAATATAACAACTACTGTCATTCCCTGAAGACTTGACCGATGACTTCAAATTTAAAAAAAAAATTGCAGCATATAAGAAGATGATCAACTATTCTTTGAAAGCTTATTGAAGCAAACTCAGTTCTATCAAATTCTAAGAATAGGGGCTCACTTTTCCCCACTCATGAGTCTCTCATCTCATCAGATCCACTTTTCATTATCTTGACCCATTAACAGTCCCCTGTCTCATTTGTCCCTTGAAAATTATGGAAATTAGGATTGGGGTAATGTTGTGGGTCAAAACTATGGGTAATTAGGAGATAAGTTTAGATTAAGGTTAGGGGACATAATCACCTGAAAAACTGGTGGGGCCAATGAGATGGGATATTAATGACACGAGGGACTAACCAGTTGAGGTACTAATCAGAGGGGGAACTAAATCCATTATCCAGTTGCCAGCTTGACTTGAACCAATTGGTTGAAACTAGACGGTAAAACTCCATCTAACCTTACCTTCACCTACAAAAGTTCCACTTACAAAAGTTTTCTAAAATCCATTGATTGATGTTATAAGACAACTCAACCTAATATGCATGTTTAATACAAAAAAAAATATATTACGGAAAGACTGTGAGATAGTAAGCACTGTTTACACAGGTACCCTGACTTAAATTCAAAACATCTGCAAAAGTCTTCAAACCTTCTCCTCTAAAAAGTTCACTTTGCAAGCATCTTTGCAATTCAGACCATCAATTTTGCAATTTGCAAAGAACTCTTCTCGGTGAATTGAACTGGAGAGCAAAAATATTGTCACATGATTTATCAAATGTAAACAGAGTAAGAGATTATGGGAATGTCCAAGATGTATTTCCAAGGATTATGAATAACTTTTAGTCAGTATAACCTGTGTCACACAGGAGTAGTATACAAATGTATGTAAAAAGTGACCTATATACAGCATATCCCTATTGTTAAAGAACATTGGGCAAAAATATTGCAATTAATATGGGCCGTGGGTAGCAAAAGTTGTGAAAGTGGGAGGCTCCTTCACGAGAAATTTTCGGTATTTAGAAGGAAATTTGGCAACTGGAGGGAAATATTGACATTTTGTCCAAAAGTACACGAGAAGGGTCGAGGAGATTTTACCTTCCTTCCTGGAAAATAATCAGTTTTTTCCAGCCCTGAGTTTGGCCCTAAGGTATTCCGTTCTACAACACTTCTTATTTGCATTTTTGACAGGACTATCTGAGAAAGTTACATCTTGTATTCATTCCTAAAGGGTTTATACTCCCAAGTTCCAAGAACACTAATTTCAGGTTTTTATCATGAACTATTGAAAGCTAATCTGTAGCTAAGACTATTTCAAAGGCCTAATCCTCTCACCCCAAACAATTTAAATCCCCTCTCCTACCTAATTAAGCCCCTTTCAAAACTGTTTGAAACATCCTTATTCAGACACAATCTCAGTTCATTGTATCTAGATGAGTATACAAGACTGCAATGTGCAACTAAAACACTCTCAGTACAGTACATGTTGTGTAATATGAGCAATAGTATCCTAGCCTGCATTTATTTAACCAGCTGTCAAATCAAGTAAATGTACCAATTGAGAATCTCTGTAAACTACTACAAAAATTATAGTCTGGGGTGAGAGTTGACTGCCTTTATTACCAAACTCATTCATTACTCTTATCTACAAGAACATGAGAAAACAATGGCTACCATGCAAGACAGGACTTGTTGTACATTGTTCAGAAGGGGTCTTCATCATTTTGATGTTTGTCTGTGTTGTGTTTTTGTTCATCCATCTGTTTATTTGTATGATCATAACAATTTTGGAACATATCACTTAATCTATGCCTTGACCAAGAGTCCAAGTCAGTGTTTTTCTCTGTCCATCCTTTGTAAATTTAGTCCCTTTTATGTACCCATAGTGTATATGTGCATTAAGCACAAAACTCCAAAGGCTAGGGTCTAGCAGCCTGTCTTAGGGCCCTTGGTGGGGTCCAGTAGGCAAATTCCAGATTTTCAGTAGTTACAGGAATGTCTAGAAGACTTTTCAGGGTTCCTTCACCTTAAGAAAAGAAAAATTTCATGACTTTTTCATGACAAAATTATATCTGGGATTTTACAAAATTTAATGGGGCAACAATCATGACAAATGAATGAGTAAATTTATTTGCTTGTAAAAAATTAAAAGACTGATCCAGGCTAATTTTCATGACTTTTCCATGACTTTTGTCACTTTTACAATATTCCATGACTTTTCCATGCCTGGAAAATGAAAATAAAATTTCATGACTTTTCCAGGCTACAGGAACCACCCTGACCTTTTGGGCCCTCAGTAGCAAGTAAAAATTTGCATATACACTGACTGAGTAATTCCATGCTGAAATCTACAATGCCTACAAACCTGTCATATTTCAAAACCCACTTTAAAATTAAGGACCTAAACTGATAATACATTTTAATTTAAGCATACAAAATCACAACTTTTCTACAATGGTGCCCGAAAAATCCTCTATATCAAGAAAGTTTAATGAAAATATTGTGGATATATGATCATATCCAGTTTTACTGAAAATTGTAAAACAATGTAGGCAAACTGAAACGCAGCAAATTCTGGCATGAAAAAGGGGAACTCTAAATCTTATCAGTTGACAGCTCAGAGTTTTATGTCATTGCACCTTCTTTCACATACCAATCAGTAGTAGTTCACTGTGGTTTTCTGAATAGATTAGTAAGATTAGTCCAAGTTTCTCATTGTTTTATCGAGTGGTAGCGTTCCCAACATATGCAAGCTGATGCAGGTGACGGCCATGGTCGGTGATACCTGATACAGTTTTTAGAACATTTTGCTTTTATCACTGAGGTCCTATAGGCTATTTGATTAAATGAGGCAAAACTGCATGGCCTGTAAACAACTTGCCAAGAAAAACAAGTCTCCATCATAAAATGTTATAGGTATATGTATAGGTGCATGCTATGGCCCCCTGGCTTCAAAATTTCCAAAAGGCTTTTTTTAAGCAACCTCTTCCAAAAGTAGAAAAAGGTACAATTAAGATACTGTATACTGTATAGCTTATTGAAAACCTTCCAACATACAATACAGCAGCAATGTGATAAAGAGTGATTACTTATTTCCATTTCCAGGAACCAAACAAAGTCATACTGTATATCTGTAAATTAAGATACCAGAAAAACAAATCCTTGGAGAAATGCAATCACCCAGCTATCCCCCACTCCAGCCAAATCAACAAATTTAACACGCTCCAACCCCACACTGTACAAAAAAATTCATAAGTCCCCAAATTCATGAAAAATAAATTTATTTAATTTTCATAATGACTACCCTTTTTAATGTATACCACACCTTGGAACCTCCCCTTCATCATCGCCAACCCCTCTCAAAAAACCCCTCTTCCCCATCATCCTTCCCCCCTCCCCAGAAAAAAGAGAGAGGTCAAGCTATGTCCAGCAATTGCCTCTCACGGGATGGAATTGCTTTTCCACTACAATACTATTAAAAATTGTAATTTTGAGGTGAGAAATTGACTCCCTCAAAATTGCTCTTTGACTGACAGTACATGGTGTCAATCACTCTACCATTACTGCCCCAGTGACGCATTTGCACATTCGTTATTTACACTTCCAAGAAGACCTCCACTAAGCCTTCTACTTGAAGGTCACATGATCCAAAAAGCTGATAAATTCTCTCTGATCTACTGTACCATATCTTACGAACACACACACACACAATAAAATCTCCTTTCAGACAATGTGCTAAACCAACCAACAAACATAAATTTTGGAACAATTTTAAGTGTATGCAAAAACTTCCCTGCTTTCTCTTCACTATACAGTATGTAAAATTTCAATTTCTATAGGTTGACTATATGTTTATTCACCCATATTTGTAATCATGCCCATTAGTAACCACTGTCACACAGATGTAAACCACCATTCATTAGTTCCAATGACATCTTTAGCCTATTATAGATCTTTACCAGACATCCACACAGCTAAACACACAGATCTCATACATCCTTCCCCAATCATTATGACCTAATACTATGCTGCCACAAGCAGGAATGACATCAGGCCAATTAATGCGATTACTTACCCAAATTCGAATCAAAATTAAAGAAGCTCCATGGTAAAGCACTCACTCCAAAGCAATAGACAGCTTTAGGTATCTCACTGTTCGCAGTTCTCCATAGTGTAACTAGGCACACAGTTTAATGTAGTCCTATTAAGTAGCAGTTTGCCTCTTTTTTGTTTACACAGTAACATATCTCTATCACAGACTTTGGGCCTAAATGGAACCTATTACATCATCTGTGTGTATTCTTCTCCCATCCAAGGTTTTGTTCTAATGCTGCTGAGAGGTAAACTCAACGAAGATACCTCAATAAAATTTGAAGTACAGAATTCAAGTGTTTGAGATTAAAGAAAATGTAAAAATCAGCTGTAAAAACTGAGGTTGCAAACACTGGTAGCCAGTACACCATAGGTACACTATAGTGAACCTGTGTAACACAGGGGAATGGAAAAGAACTGAGTTTATATTGAAACATCGTTCCAGTGATCCCTTACCTTAAACATATATTATATGTATACATACACCTTTTCGCTTGCTCCCATCATAATATACACACATCAGTTAACAAGTAACATGACTAGCCATGCAAGCAACAGAACTGTCAAAAGTGACACTCTCAGCCAAATTTTAAAGGGGGGGGGGGGCAATACTGTTCCATTGCAGACAAACCTTCCTTAGACATATATTGTGGATAAAAATCATTACAACCAGCAAAATCAATATTCATTTTGTTACCATGCATTTGTCATTAAAAATCTGGCATTTTCACTTGACCTAAATCCTGCACAGCCAATGTGAAATCACATAAAATCTTTACACAACTGCAGGATGGAAACTAGTATACTATATCACAAAAAGGAATTTGCATTAAGCCTAATTTTTAGTGCTGAAATTTACACATTGAAGATGACACAATGATAATAATAAACATTAAGATACTATTTTCACATCCTATTTTGTAAAATTGTCTTTTAAAGCTCACTCTGACTCCTCCTCTACTTCATAAACACTTTCTTTCCTTTTTTCCCTCCTCTTACTCTCTTTCCTCTGACATCTCCCCTACCCCATATTACCTCATCCCTGAGCTCCCCCCCCACCTCCTTGAAAGGTACTTTGACTCATAATCAGAACACATAGGGCTCTAGCCACTACTACTACAGTATGCCATATCAATGATAATATTCTGGGTGTTAATTAAATGCGGTCAGGCTCGTAGAGGCCTATTTTAAATATTCACCAACTTCATAAATTAATGATGAAGAAATAAAGATTACACATTGAGCTGTTACCATGGTGCTTTAAGCATCTAAAGTAGAATGTTCAATGAATAGTACAGGTACGGTAGTCTGAAGAACATCAAGGCTGAAAGCACAAGTTAATTGAGTTTCCTTGTAAAAACACACATTTCTAGCACAAGAATTTGCCAAAAGAGACCTATGGGACAGTACAGAATACTGTATATATGTTTATCAGTACTACAATGGTACAGCAATACCATATCCAATACATCTTTGTCCTTCTAAAGAGCCACTGAGGGAATTATCTATACAATACTCCCATATAAAATCCACCATGTAATCCCAAATATGATCCAAAATTGCTAAAAATAGTCCAAATTTGTAGAGCCATGTAATATCATGTGTAAAAAATTTTGGTGGCAGGTGAAAGAATGAAGGACCCCCTTCAGGCTCTCCCTATCATGCTAATAACCTCCCAAAGGATTACAACAAGTAAGTGGATTAAAGGTCCAATTCTCTTACCCCAAACAGTTTCAATTCTTCTTACCTTCTTACTTAAGCCCCTCCCACAATTGTCTGAAATTCATCCTCATCCAGACACAACCTTTATAGTTTATTGCTTTAGGGTGAGAAGTCAATACAAAAGCTCAGTGTGTATAATCAAAACACTCTCAGTACAGTTCCTGTTGTGCAATATAAGCTTTGGTACTCTGCAGTGTTTTAGTTAGCTGTCAATCAAAGCCAACTGAGCCAATTGAGAATTTCTGTACACCCCTACAAGAATTATAATTTGGGAGTGAGAGGAAAATCCCTTTAAATAATGTAACTGAAGGTGAGGTGGGGCAATGCAGACTGGTCTTTCCCTTGAAAATCAACCATTGACACCAAAATTTATCCTTGCACATGCAATGGGGGCTTCCCTTCAGGGTAGTCAGGATTCACACAGCTTTATCTATACTAATGCACTTATAAATTGTAATATGTACCCTCTTATGACCCCCAGGGAGAGGTTGGGGAATGCTTGTCAGGCCTGCCCCCCCCCCTCAAATGTCACTGGCCCAGTATTTCATAGACTTTGATGGCACCTTCCCTGCAAAATTACAGGAGAACCATGCTACACCTTTTAGGTTGGTTTGAAATTTGGAGAACTTCAACAAAGGCACCTCCCCCCTCCCCTTGCAATTTAATTCTTTTGTTTTTTCAAAAAGTTTCCGATACTGAAGATGTTAACAGTAGTTTACTATGTGCATCCTTGTTGACTTTTTACAAAGGACATTTGCCATCAAATTTTGCCATCAAAAAAGGACATTTGCCATAAAATTGACTTTTTACAAAGGATATTTGCCATCAAATTTTGCCATCAAAAAAGGACGTCAGTAGGTAGGGGTTACCACAGTGCTAGTTAGTTTTTTGCCAGACAGTTATTGCAGGCAATAATGGTTACATATGTAAATAGGAGGTAAGTAAGAGCGAAATAGACTTGACTTTTTACAAAGGACATTTGCCACCAAGTTTTGCCATCAAAAAAGGACATTTACCATAAAATTGACTTTTTAAAAAGGACATTTGCCATCAAATTTTTAGAGTATAGTTGCAACATTTGTTAATATGAGGCTTCTGAAGTTTGTTCACTGCTACAATTTGATATTATTTGTCTTAGAAAACTTATAATAAGAGTAATTATAAAGAGTAATTGAACTTAATGCTCTACCAACTTCCCTCTTCCTGAACCGCCTTCCCATTATAAGCAGCAAAGAGTAAACATTTCAAGAATGTAAGCAAATGGCATAAATTCAAAACTTGAATGTTTCATCTTAAAAAGAAAAAAGAAAAGATGGATTGGTTATGTAGTAACAGCAACATTAAACAAAGGCTCGTTACAAGGACCTAGACCTGCAGGGAGCACACTACCATTAGCAGAAAGGCCTTGCCGGGAAAAGTAGTTCCAAAGTACACCGTCAATTTAAGGTCCTCTTCAAGTGTGAATTGCTCAAGTTAAGCTAATCAGATGTGGTTATTTTGTTTTGGATATGAAAGAGGATGTGTTAATGTGTGAGTGTTGCCAAATTGGGGAGAACTGAAGGTGATTTAGAATGTTTAAAAATTGGGTGTGAAAAAGAAGTTGTTTCCCTCACCTTGCGGATTAATAGGGTAGGGTGTACAGACCCAAAACTTCATCCCCTTGTATCTCAAAATCTAAACAGTCCTGCTATGGTGAATTTGTGATGCCATGATTGGCCAACTCACTGGCTTTCATGTGAGGGGTAGCTTTAGTGGGGTGTAAACTTTGACTGGGCTGCAGGGGGCATTTAATGAAGGCAAAATAGTGTGTAAGTCAATGGAGAAATTAATGGTGGTGTGCTCCCTGCAGGGATGCAGGTCTGCAGTATGTCATGATCTATTTCACATCCATGCACTCTCCGCAAATAAAGTCATCAGTTTACATGTTGACTGTTTAGACCAACTGACTAAATAATCTCATGCTGATGCAACTAGCAAGATAGCTTTACTGGCTTACTTGAAGAGATTTAAAATACCATTTAGCAAATATGCTAGCATGAATGCTTTTCAGGGGCCCCATATGTTTTGCGGCGAGATATCAGGAATCACTGATGTATTTGTGAGGATGAGATGAATGTCAAAGATACAGTAGAAGCTTGCAACCACCCCACAGGAATAACATCAATATAACCACTGCTTATCACGATAAATGATTGGGTTACCCATGAGATATATCCCCACACTAAATCAGGGCTACGGAGAAAAAAGTGAAGAATGGCCATGGGCTATGCATATGTCACATTTAGAATCGACAGTAACATGTTTGGCTGTGTAGATCTCCACTATAATTATGTCATGACAAGGGAATTTATATTTTTGACTTTGATGATGTAAACACTTTTTAGCTTGTTTATATGCGGGTCGATGACAGGATGAATTTTGCTATGTACGAATGTACACAAAAAGGTATTGCAAGAGCGATGGTATGTATGGCATATGAGAAGGGGGTAGACTGGGAAAATTGTCCTCCCTTCCCCCTCCCCTAATGTAGAAATTCGGGCAAGCAGCTAATGATATATAACTGTTGCATTTAGTGCCAACAGTAACATATTCAGCTCTCTCTTCAACAGATGTCATGACAAGTGATCTTATTGTTGACTTTGATGATATAGAATAATTTTTAGCTAGGTTATACTGTAAGCTCAACTGGGTCGCTCACAGGATGACTTCTACTATGCACAGATATGCAAGTTAAAGTGTGGAAAGACTTTACAGTGTGCACTGGTATATGACAAGGGGGTAGACTGGGGGAACTGCCCACCCCAGTGAGCCACAACTGGAAAAAAGGCCGTGGCCAGCTCGACTTGAACCAATAGGTTGGAAACTGGGCTGTAAAACTCCATCTAACTAACTAACTAACCAAAACAAACCCAGTTGAGTGGTAAACACCAAGTTCATTTCTGGGCAAAAAAGGTCATCAAACTAAAAACAACAAACCTAGATCCTGTTTTTAGCACTTTCATGGAATAAAGACAAAGTTCACAAACACATAGTGCCACTGGTAAAGGTAATGTTGGGAGAATTATGTATTCTGTAAGTATATACTGAAAGAACCATTGAAATATTTAAATTGATTTTTAATTTCCAACTCAACTTCAAAAATCTGTGACTGCATTCTCACATACCCCACGCTCGGGGTACCAGCTAACACAGTGTTACCTTGTGTTCGAGTAAAATGGGAATGGGGGTTAACTGAGGTCAGTGTTTAAATTTTGACGCACCTCAAATTGCAAAGTCGAGCAGTTTTAAACAGTGTAACTTGTTTAAATCAAGCAAGGCCACAGGTGTCAATGATAGTGATGACAGGTATTTTCTTACATTGCACAGTAATTGGTATATGAAACATTTGACATTGTTACTATGGTAGCATTACCCTATCAACAAAACTCAAGGTATGTGAGAACACAGACTAGAAAACGCAGACTAAACCTAGGGTTTTACCTTATTGCACACTCACAATTATATCGAGTACCAAGCTGGTGCGAATGGTCTACTCTTTAAAGATATAGGTACTGACAAGTTCAATATGCAGGTGAACCTGCAATTTTCTTAAAGGGGCAGTCAAGGTTTTGCTTGTACAAATTTTCCACAACTGTCCACAACTTTACTTTCCCATACACTGAGATAAAACTAACAAACCATGATCAGTCTTCATGGTCTAATGTTGTGATTCATGAAGCCGACATGTCCTGCATATGTGTGTCATTTCATTACCCCCAGAATACTACAAAATTCCCATTCAACAGTAGTTGCCATGGCATTAATGTTTCTTCTCACTTGAAAGACCTTTTTGGTGTCTGTTGATTCTGGTAAATAATCGTTTAAAACAGGAAAATTAAAGTGCTGGAACAAAAGATTAATAGTCACTGTCAAACTCCAATGGCCCCTTTAAGAATACGCTGTAAACCACAGGAAGATTGTCCATTGCCAAGCTCCAAAATATTGCATACACATATGAAAGGTTTAATTTTCAATCATTCAATTCAAACAGATTTGATGACAGTCCCATGAGTTTAAAAATACTCTAAACCCACACAAAATGTCTGTAGACACTTCTTTCTACACCAAATCAAATCCCTGAGGCGACCAATAGCACTCTAAATCCTCAAGAATCTTTCTCAAGAAAGTTGACCTCACCAATGATCCATTTAAAATAGCAATAATAATAATAATATTTCATCAGCGGAAATATGGCCAATCAAAAAACATCTGCAATAATAGCCTAACAGGAATCACCTTCAAAGCTAGACAAAATATACCATATAGGAATGGAATTGATATTAAGGACACTATAACCACATAAAAAAGATAGGTCTACTCAGGAAGGCATTGTTGTCCATATTGCCGCTTGGTCAGATCATAGAAAATTCAAGAGAGAAATATGACTTACTAATTTTTCACACACAGTACACTCAACATATCACTTTGTACCACTTGTGGGAAAAATAATTGTGCCAAATTGTTAACGCAAAAGATTTTATTCCCTTTGCAACACATGGAAGATTTGAAACACAACATTTGTAAACATTTGCAACTTGTCTAAAAAGCAGAGCGCTCTGTAGAGGCACATCTCTGGGGTACAGAAGAAATTATTTTTTACTTCACGACACTTGCATGTGGGAAGATGTAGATCACTTTGTAGGAAAAGTGACTCCACCAGGACTGGCTTGGTTAACCTAACTTAGGATATTGGGGAGACAATATGCTTTCACACAAAACCTCAAGTTGAATGCCCTTTCAGCCAAAACAAGTACTATCAGGTTTCTTGTTTTTTTAATTATTATAAGACAGAAAAACATAAATATCATATATATTTACTATGGTTTATCATGAATTCTGCATGAGGACTGTGTTTGTCAAAAATTGACATTTCTGTACTGCATCTCATACTGTACGAGGTTGGAGCGCAGGTTGGCAAAGGATTGATCTTAATGTGGTAATGGGACAAAATCTGGTTCATTATTCAATAAAATTGCTGCCCTACTATTAAACAACTACAAATTACACTAAAACAACACACAAGCAATCAAGCACGAGGGTTGGAAGACAAAGGACGGCGACCTATGACTACCATTCTCCACCCCTACTTCGACCAGATCTCTGACATAACGGTGACCATTGAAACAGACTCAGAGCTCCAAAAGGGTAAACAGCCATACCACATACATTTGACTTTCCTCTACATCAGGAACCAGGCAGGTAAATTTTTTTTCCAGAGGGAAAATCACACTGAAATCTATTAATTGCGACAATGATTTATTTTTTACCTTCAGGGAGAGATGGGGAAGTAATTTTCTAGTTGACTTGGGGGGCCTGCCCCCATCCCCATCTTTTGGTGAAGAGACAGTTACGAGTCTATTTACAACTGAGTACAGCTTTTAAGAGGATGACATACAACATCCAGAGACAGAATGTTTTTTTCTTCATCATCTGAGAGCATCATTAGTGTCATGGAATCTGATTTACGTTAAACCTTATCAGACTCATTGACAAGTAAGCAATTTGAAACTGCCTGTGTTTAGATGCTTCATTCATGTACATCGCATTGATGAAATGCATGCAGGGTATCATAAAAATGACAAACATGTAACCTCAGCTATTTAAATACATCTAGCTCATCTTTTCTCAGGGTCTAGTTTTTTTCTTCGATAGTTTCCATCTCTACACAAAACTGACCTCCTTTTTCATATCTTAATTTAGGAAATGATAATTTCTTTTCTAGATGGCTATTTCACATCTGAGCATTGTAGTCTCTTCATCTACTGACGTTAAGGTAAAGAGCAGTCCCCCCAAACTTATTTGGAAGAAAAAGCTAAATAACTCACTTTTCATCTTATTTCTCTTCAGAGTATCTTTAATTACATTTTATGACTTAACTATTGCATACTCAAGGTAAACCAAGCAGTTATTTCTGGTAAATTTCACATTTGAAGTGAAAAAACATTGTCACATGACTCCCAACAGCCAATCATGAAACTGGACAGTCTACTACACTTCTTCAATTTGAGATGACTGCTCCTGCCCTAGCTTTAATCAACTGGTCCTCCTTTTTTGCTTGGGTGACTCCTTTTTTTTTGGAGCGTACTGCACTACACCCAATTGCCTAAGAACTGTGCATGCGCAATGAGTTCCACATTGAGTGAAGATCGGTATAAGTTTACTCATGTTGTTTTTGAGAACATACAAATCATCCTGCCTAATTGTATACTAATCTCTTGAGAAACATTATTTACCAAGTAGTTTTACTCTCATGTACATGATCAAAGGAAATTGAGGCCATTACAGGGTGGGGGCCAAGGAGCTTTATCCCAGAAATAATTTTCCCCCATTCCCAAACAGAAAATTGGACAAATTTTTTAAAGTGCAGCAGTGATAAAGAGACATATAGGCTCAGAAATACTTCACCCAGCTTTACCCTCCACCCCCCTCCAATTATATCTCTAAAACCATTTCTGATGGACACCCAGATACTGAGTCCAATTGCCTTGTGAAGAAGACAACTGTTCATGAGAAACTCACATGCCTTACAAGCTGGCCTAAGAAAGCCCATTACTGTATACAACAGGAATTACATACAATGCAAGATGTACATCACACTAACCTTTAAAAATTTCTGCAAAAAATATTTCACAACTTAGTGATCCCTGCTAACACTGCAAATGCTGATCAACAGTATATCACACACTAACATGTACATCAGGAAGCATTAACCAGTTGCTCTCACTCTACCAAGATGACATATTCACTAAATTTTGGATTAAATGTAAATATCTCCAAAACTTGAAACGATTCCCCAGTGACCCTTGCTCACTCCATGCTTTCAAAGAGCACAAACACAAATAAACAGCGGGATGTATTCCCACATCTTCAAAAACCTTTCCACACCCCAAACATGCTCTAGTGACCAAATGAGCAAAGGTACAGATTAGAATGTTTTATTTTGCATTTACATCAGCAAATTCTGCCAGGTATTAATATGAACTGTGTGATTCTCACATTATCCAGTCCCAAGTAAAATAAACAGGGGCGGCTACCCTTGTGAGGAATTCATTTCCATTGTACATAGCATTTTTTTCACTGCATCTGACTTCGATATTAGGTAAAACTCAGAGCACCACTTGAAAAGTTGATCACATGAAAAATTTTCAACTTTGTCAGGTTTTCCAGTCCAATGTGAAAAATTTGTCTTTGATGATTTAAAGGCATATTCTGGGGACAAAATAAGCAGAAAAATGTTTTCTTTCAGAAGGTGAAAACGGCATTTCAATAGCTTTTAGCATTCCGAAGATACAAATTTTTAAAGTGTTGCAATTTTTTTTCTTGGCATTTGATGAATCATGGGAAATCTGTGATGTCATCGTGGCACATTAATTTAATATTGCATTCAATTTATTTATAATTATGATGCCGCTGCAGGCAATATGAAGCAATGTTGTTGGTTGTACTCTATGTACGGTGAAGGGTAATGCTAGATCTACAGGAAAAGATATTCAAACATTCCAACAGTATCAAATTTCAAGGACAAACAGGATGTTCAGTTATTAAGAAAAACAAAAGGAATCTGAAGCAATGTATCCACATTACATAACTCTTTGAAGCTTTGTTGAAGAGCAGAGGTATTTCTTAACAAAAATAACCAATCTTTAAAGTAAGATATCTTCAGTTAGGAAAATGGTATTGTGATAGGGTTTGGAGGACATGGTGTGGAATATTTTTGTTTTTCTTACAAGACAGGCAAAAACCCACCAGGACATGCCTTTAACCCTTTACCCTTGTTTGGGTCCTTTTGGACCCATACAGAGAGATCGGCTGTCACCAATCTTTACTGTTTCACGTGGAGCTCGAAGCTGCGAGTAGATACCAGAAAATTCGGCCACAACAACGAGAGAGACAATAGTTTAAGGTCACAGGGTCAATAGCCTACGGAAGCTGATGCGGGGCGTGCTACGTACCCTTTTCCACCCACTCCAGAGGCTTGCAAATATGCCCTCATTGGAGCACAACGGTAAAGGGTTAATGCCTTACTTTGTTTTATTTTTTTTTTATAACTTTTGAAAATTGTTATGCAAAATTGCCTTACAGCTTCTTCAAATTCTTAATATACCTGCCACATACTTCATGCCTCCAAAATAATACATTGACACTTCAGGGCTTGTAAATTTTTGCAAGGGATTTTCCCTAATAAGATTTTCCACTTATCAATTTTACTATAAAGGGGGCGAATTCTCATCCCAAGCAGATTGAATTTTCCCACCCAAGTGACTTCTAGTCCTCATACAACTCTGCTTATCTTCTCCTTATGCAGACAAAAGAGTAGACCATAGGTTTTAACCTGAGAGTTTGCAAATTCTGGTGAACGTACATGGCACTAATGTAAAATCAGAACACTCTGTGTTTGTGTCCACACTTGAGAGTTGTCCTCCAGGGTGGGGGGGGGGGATTAGGTATGGTTCAGATTCTCCTTTGAAGTTTTAAAGGTTTTGCTTTTTTGCCACCCCTGTCCCCTTCCCACTTAATCAAAGAACAGGGCAGGTAATCAACAAAAACAATGTTACATAACGTACCCTTTGACAATACTCTCCCATGTACTGCATTGACAAAAGAAAGGAAATGTTGCATTATGGGTTATCTTCATCTCAGGTCACCTTGATCCTCCTGGCTCTTGAACACAGTAAGTTTGTGCTCGATGCTCAGCATAAGCCAGTGAGCCACAACTGAAAAAAATCCTACGGCTGGCTCGGCTTGAACCACTTGTTTGGAAACTGTAAAAACTGGCTGTAAAAATGGCTTGAGATCTTATTTGCATACATGGTCAGGGATGCAGAATGTAAGGATCTTTAGTCAAGAGATATTAATATATCATTGCAACTTGTAGTATGAACAAATTTACAGTTAAATCAAACCAATTTCAGTCTTTTAACTTTATTTTTGATACCTAATTCTACTTTGGTGTCTTATGTAACTAACAAAACATTACAACCAGTTTTTGTGACATACAAATTTTTCTCATTTAACAAGTTTGATGCTTTACATTTTGATGACATTTCCCAGCACATTTCAGCATTTAAATCAGTAATCATTCATATCTTTTGCTCAAGACCAAAATGTCCCACTTTTGTAAGCCAGTATTGTGTTCTTACATATATAATTTGTCATACATCACTGGTAAAGTGAGTGAATGAGGTAAGTGTTTACAAAATGTTGCTTCCTTTGCCTCATTTGCCTCACAAGATTGATAAGCAGGTGAAACAATCCCAGTTTTGTATAAGGTATGTAGCAACTAAGTCTTTTCTGAGAAATGAATTCCTCATGGTACTCAGTACAATCTTGATCTCTGATTGCCAGCAGGCAAGACTAACTATGATCCACTGTAAACATGCTAAGATATAGTTCTTTCATAATGTATGCAGAAACAGACAAAGTTTAAAGATGTATGTCCCCTGAGGTAGAGTTTTTTTTTCCCCAAATTGATACCTCATGTTTATTCATGGTGAGTAAAAGACAGAGCTCTTTCTGTTAGAGTAATGTCAAGTATACTCTATTGCATCCTTGAATCTTATCTCATATTATTTGTGAAGTGGCTACAATAAAGGATGCCATTAGTTACTTTTATTAATGTGGCTCATTGAGTTGGTACATGAAATTCAAAAAATTTTTCCAAAGCTGTAAAGTTTTCTTCACACACCAATGGAACCGACTGTACAGTCCAGTGGTTAGAGCATCATGCCTTGCAGTTGTGAGGTTGGGAGTTCCAGTCCTGGCCGGGTCATACCGAAGACTTCAAAAAAGGAACTTACTGCCATTGTCCTGGGCGCTCAGCATAAGCAATGGAGTTGGGAAAACAAGCCAGTGAGCCACAACTGGAAAAAAGGCCGTGGCCGGCTCAACTTGATCCAACTGGTTGGAAACTGGGCCGTAAAACCCCATCTAACTAACTAACTAACTCACACACCAATGACAAATAGTCAAACTTAGACAAACTCCACATCCTTCATACAAAAAACTGTTTTATGAGAAGTACTTAAAATTCAATTCGGTTTCCAAAAATCTGTGACCAGACACTTCTTCAAATTATGCACAAACCCATTACAAGTCAGGACAGGACAAAATTCAATATTGTACCTTTTTCTATAACTATTGGACATGAAACTTGACTCATTATGGTAACTGTAAATAAACATTTGTCATATGGTAGTGACCCTTTAACACTCTCATTAAGTTATTGATATCAACTCAATCAGGCCCTTTAAATCTTGCATTCAAGCTGGTTCTTGATAACTCAATTTTTGATGTGAACCAGCATCTAAAAGGTCAAACCAAGGTCAATGCAAGGTCGTTCTAAGAAGTCCACTACAAAATAGCAATAGAACTCCTAAAGTATCTGCTGTATATGAAGTTATTGAGGGGTGGTCAGCAATAATAATGCAGAAAAAGTTGCATAACACTGGTTTCAGTCACTATTGCACATGCATCTGGTCGGACCAGGGTAAGGGAAGGGTTGATGAGAAGTGGGGAAGAAGAAAATGATGGAAAAGCATAGAGTATGGATGGTGGGAGTTCTAGTGGGACTTCATTACGTGTGCGGCTTGGTTACTTGCTGTTTGGTCTACCCCCGGAAAATAAAACGATATTCCGGGTGTCACATGATCAATGAAGACACCAAATCTGACCTCCCTTTCTCCAAAAAAAGAAAATCAAGACACCAAATCACAGGATTTTGTGTTTTCAGAGATAGCGAAAGGACATTTGGTGTCTTCGTTGGTCACGTGACACCCGGAATATTGTTTCATTTTCCGGGGGTAGACCAAACAGCAAGTAACCGAGCCGCACACGTAATGTAAATTTGGGGCAGAGGAGAACTACTCATCTAAGCGAGTTTTAGTCAATGACCCTTAAGGAATAACCAAAGGATAAGTTCTTTGGTACTTATTTCCACAATACTAGATTCAATAGAGGTACTTCTTTCTACAATACTAGTTGCAATACAAAAATATTTTACACTTACTCAAGTTGATCAATGATGCTCTGTCCTTCACTAACTGTGTTCACAGATGCATCTAGAGTTATTTCTCTCTGATGGTCAAACTTGGACACTTCATTTTCAGCTTCCTCCACAGATCCTGCCAATCCAGTCCCAATATTTAGTTCCTCTTCTAATTCTTTGAACCATGTACTAAGCTGGAATGAAAAAAAATTTAAAACATGACCCTGGACAAAAGCATAAGTACAATGTAAGGATGGGTAGTGGGGTGAAGGGGCTCCAGTCTGACACCCTTTAATCAAAAAAAAAATGATTCATAAAATAATCATGAAGTCATAAAATATACACCATTTTCAAGGAAAAGCATGCATTTAACTTTTGGGGAACAGTTTTGCAACCCTCCAACCCTTCCAACTGAAGAAATCCATTATGTTTACAGACAAAGGACAATTACTTTGAGACAATAAACTGTAATACCCATACACATAAGCACACTATGAACTTTATGTGTCTGCCCAAATGTCTCCCGCACCCCAACCGCCCTCCCCTCCCCATAAAAAAGCTTAATACAACTTCAACAGTGCTTTAACCACGACTGTACCATAGTCTATCCCTGGGGAGGCTCTAATTACCAATCAAACAAAATCCTATTTTTTTGTCTATTCAAAACACCATGGCATTCATATTACCCACAATAATAGAGTAAAGGCATGACACATAAATCGTCTAGGTTCACCTCAATCAGGACTGTAAAGACCATGTAAACCTGTGCAACATTCAAGTGTTCACAGTTACCCCCCAAACAGTACTATAACCTTCTCTCCAAATGATTAATGCAAGCACCAACTGAAAATCCCACAAAAACTATATTGTCACAGACCTTTTAGCTGAGAGGATAAAGTGTTCTTTCAGCCCTCCCCTCCCCTCCCCTTCCCCCCCCCCTTACTATTTTGCAGTGTAGTATACTATAGTGTACAAATGGCCTATAAAAATTAGAGTAGGCCAATAGGTTTTACTTAACTGTATTCAAGTTGTGTTCCTAGCTTATAAAAATTGTCTTTTTTAAAATTGTCTTTGAGAATTACAGTTCACTTCAATTCCAGCAACGGTTGAATTGAAATCAATTGTTTTAATATTCAGATATGCTGCAAAGTGATAAACCACATTAAAAATGAAAACGACAAAACATGGCCCCTTACCTCCTTGGCATTCGTATGAAATGATACTGAGAGTTCTAATAACTGTCGCCTTCTTTCCACACGAAATATGAAAGTTCCGACACGTGCCTCGAGTTGCCTGGCTACGTTTGTGATGTCCTCCACATCACACTGTCCCGATTCTGTCAATTCTTCTGCGTCTTTGAGCAGACGTCTTGCATTTGTGATGGTGTTCTACGAAGAGAGAATACATTTCACGGTTTGACAATGCAAGGTAAAAGTTTAATACGTGAATGAACACAAACAAGACATGACTTGATTTTTCGTATGTATACATGTAAAATAGTGACAAGTTTGGCAATATTACCTCAAAACTGACATCTGTGCAAGGTAAAGAAATTGTCCTCTTGTATTCTAGGTTACATTTCATTCCATTTCCTAGAGTATTTCCTCCAGTCAAGCAAGGGCAAGGCGAATTAAAAAGAATCATGGTACAATAACAACATACACTGTACAAGTGCAGGCCTCGATTTTCACAAGTAAAATTTGGTTGTCCGGAACAAAACACTAATTGTGTTCATGTACTTATAGTCTTGAAGAATAAAGAGATGTGATGTCTGAGAGACAGAAACCCTTGAAGTCTGAAATATGGTACGGTGCAAAAAGTCAAAAGAGTTGGTCCGTCAGCAGTATTTGCTTTCAGTCCTACAAAAAATTAGTTGTCCATCCAACAACCAACCTTTAACTTTTGGTTGCCCATATGAAATTTTCGTTGTCCCAGACAATTGGACAACCACGAAAATCGAGCCTTGAAGTGTTACAAAAGCAATCATGTACACACAGTACTGCAGGACTTGTATGTCCTTCACGGCAGGTGCCTGATGTACAAAGTTTTTGATGTCCATTATCTGAAAACCAGTCAACAACAACAAACCAGCCAATGTTGCTACTGTACAAGTTTTGATAAATATTTACTTACAAAATAGGGCTTCAATGGTAACAATGTTCTGGAATGATGCTTGTACAAAGTAAGTCATCTGGATGTGACTTCTTCATTGGTTAAAAGCAAGATAGACTCTAATATAACTCTTACTGATCGCATTTGTTGGAACTGCATCATAATCAGACTGGCTTTATACAGTATGTTAATTTTTCTTTGAATATTTATGATTTGAATATTTATGAATATTTATGGGCATTCATGTGAACTCTTCATTGTGTATGCTTTTCAGACAGTTTGATGAAAAATTCCTGTTTAGCCAAATGGATAGAGAAGTAACACACATCCAACAAGCATGAAAGGACTTTGTGTGCAGTGTGTCATGTCATGGGTAATCTTAACAAGTGTGAATCAATCACCCATTTCTTTTGGAGAGGGGGTAGGGGTTATTCCCATCTGGGGGTGACTAATGGAAGAAGGTATGTTTCATGGTTATGAAGTAGAAATTTCATATTATGTACTATGTCAACATATGCAAGCTGCATTTCCCTCAGAAGAATTGAGCTTAATTCTGCTTTTAAAGAGTGTAACAACAAAGCAAGGCCAAGAAAGCTGTACCTTGGCATGTCATAAGTACAAAGATAAACAGATACACAGTGTGACAGTGGTGAATCACAATAGTTCAAACAGTTCTTTGAAAATACAGTAGTTTGAGCTAAGATCGATAGGGACCATCTCCTGATCATAAAACATTTGTATATATATCAAATACAAAATCTATTTATATTTGCTACCCTGAGATGTTGTATTAAGAAGATTTTTGGACTTGAACCCCAGTGACCCCAGTGACCCCAGATGACCATTGACCTTCACTAGAAATGGCAGAGGACCACATTAATTTTCCTATCTCGGGATATTGTATTAAGCAAGGTTTTTAGAGTTTGACCCCTGGTGACCCCAGATGGCCTTTAATTGGCCTCCACCAAAATGACAGGGATCATCTTCTGAACATAACATGACCATAACACATTCACATACCAAATATGAAATCTATTCAAATTTCCTACCTTGAGATGTGTCAACAAGGTTTACCAACTTTGACCCCTGCAGACCCCAGATGACCTTTGACTTCCACCAAATCAGAGCATCAAAGCTATACTGTCGCTCAACCATTCTGATGTTACCAGTGTTTTTAATTCATCTTGAACAAAGTCATGGTGTACACTTAACACGTACAGTACCCAGCCAACTCAAGTTGGGTGGACCTGCATGTAAACACTGTTCACCTAATCACCTAGCAGTTGAACTGTGTCAGGGATGAATCTCTATAGCTAGTTCATCCTGTTATGGTGGAACCTTAAATGAAATAACTTAAAGCATACATTTAAGAGCATGAGAAGTGAATGCTATCAGTCCAAAGGACAATACTGAGCTAAGACTAAGAGTGCTTTTTACACTTGATCCGGATCTGATCGCCTGCGCAGGGTCTGATCCACTGCTTGAGATCAAATTTGTAGCGTAAATGCAGATCAGATCCAGATCTGATCGAATGATTTTGATCCTAGTAAGGGGGGAAGATCAGACCCCGCACATGCGATCAAATCTGTAGTGTAAATGTTCGCCAAAGCAACGGTTAGGTAAGGTATGGTGTGCATGGTACATGTACAGGGTCTATTTTTTGTTTACACTTTGGTGTGCACACCCGTGTGCCTGTATTCATAATTCATTTGGAGCGTCTTTCGTTTAAGCACAGAGGAGGATCAGAGTATGAGACAAGTGTAAATGCACCAGGATCAAGCCATACATGTAATTGGCTGTGCTGATAACATCGGGCGATCAGATCCGGGTCAAGTGTGAAAGCACCCATAAAATGTTGAAGTTTATTCACTTGAAACATATTGGTCTATTGCACAATACTGTAATTTGTGACTTTCTAGTTGTACAACTCACACAAGATGTTTTGTTTCTTTTGAAAGTTAAAATGTTTTTATGACCTTGAATACTCCTGTTTGCTTCCATAGCATATTGCACAGAGAGGGCTTAATTCATCACCCCATAAGAGTACGAGTATATCACAACTTGTTCCAAGGTGCAGTAACTTCAGACAAAGAAAGAAAGACAAAGATAGTAACTTGAAATACAGTGCAACAATGACATCAAAAATTATTGTGCTATGTACCATTTTATATTGAGTGAATAAACTTCAACATTTTATATCTCAGCTCAGGAATGTCTCATGAAGATGGGAGTTATTTTTCATACTTTTTAGTGATACATATTTTTGATTTTTTTTTACTTGAGGTACACTTAAAGATAATGCTGCCTGTGAGGGCAGGAACTGGAAACTTAAAGGGCCAAACCTCTCACCCCAAACTACAGTTTTGGTACCAGGGTACCGAAATTCTCAATTGGCTCAGCTCTTTGATTGACAGTTAATTCAAACAATACAGAGTACCAAAGCTTATGTTACACAGCATGAATGGCACTGAGAGTGTTCTGATTATATAAATTGAGTTTTTCTATACTCACCTTGAAGCAATGAACTGAGATTGTATCTGGATGGGGATGAATTTCAGACAATTGTGGGAGGGGCTTAAGTAAGAAGGTTAGGAGAATTGGTACTATTTGGGGTGAGAGAACTGGGCCTTTAAGTCATAGTACAAAAAAGACCAGTTCATGTAGGACAGTGGCATAAGTAATAAGGAAAGAGAAAATAACCAAATGTCTTTCCTTCCCCCTCCCTCAATCCCTCTCTCCCTTGCCATCATTTCCATCTGTTTACCTCTCCCTCCCTCCCCAGCTCACTTCTCTGTGAAATTTGTAAACAAAAAGTGAAGTACTGGAAGAAACTTCAATGCACCATCCATTTGAAGGCTGACAGGAAATGCTGATTTGCGTCCATTTAAATTGACATCATTCCAAATTGTAACATGTAACATGTAACAAAGGGTGCGTTTACACTTGATCCGGATCTGATCACCTGCACGGGGTCTGATCCACTGCTCAAGATCAAATTTGTAGTGTAAACGCAGATCAGATCCGGATCTGATCGCCCAATTTTCATTCTAGTAAGGGGGGAGAGGATCAGACCCCACGCAGGCGATCAAATCTGTAGTGTAAATGCTTGCTGGATCAACAGTGAGGCACGGTACGGTATGCATGGTACATGTACAGGGTCTCTTTTTTGTTTACAATTTGGTGCACACGCGCTTGTGTCTGTATTTCGTAATGCGACTTCCGCTTAAGCACAGAGGAGGATCAGAGTACGAGACAAGTGTAAATGCACCAGGATCAAGCCATACACGTACTTCGATACGCTGATAACATCGGGCGATCAGACCCGGATCAAGTGTAAAAGCACCCAAAGATCATTTATCCACCCCAACTCCAGCTTGACCAGGGCGTAGAAGTGACCCCACAGTATGGAAGTGTCCTCACACAGCAAAGAGAGATCTGTGTAATGGCAGCTCCCTGGTAATAGATACTAAAATTACAGAAGGGTGTGTAATTAGCTGACTGGGAACTCATGGTGTGTAAACAATGGACACAGGTAGTTACAAGATAGGCCTACAGTAAATGGCATCAATGCCTCCACTGGGATTGTTTCATGAAATTTTGCCCTGAGGCAAAAAATGAAGAAAATCACCAAAAATTAACACTTCTCAATTATCTTGTTGATAGGAAAGAAATCTGTTGCCCCATCCCTATGACACCTATGCAGCAAGTTTTAGACAAATCCAAAGGCAATTACAGAGGCTAAAACCTTTTAAAAATTTAAAAGTGAGACAGACATTTTTTCCCTCTACAGTATAACATAAGCTCTACCCACACTTTGTGGGTTGAGCTAACCAGAAAGCCAAAAGGCTTAGTGATTCCTTGCCACTGAAATTTAAGTCTTTTTTCCAAATTGACAGTGCTCCATGATGTACCCACAAAGAATACATGCAAGGCATCCAAGCTCCTACATTGAAATTCTGGGAGACCTTTCACTACCTACAGTAGAACTACGGTTCAGCTCACGATATCACATCCACATACTATGTGTGAAATATTTTGCAGTATATGCAAGACTCCAACCATGGAAAATTGTGTATGATATTTGAGACTGACCACTTATGAACCAAAGTGACCTTTGACCTACTACAAAAACTATAGAGATCATTTGTTCACTATGCATCATCTACATCCGAAGTATGAGGACCTTACAAAAGTTACCTTTCTTGTAATACTATGCAAACAAGCTTTTCAGACTTTGACACTGCTGACACCAAATGACCTTTGACCTTCACAAAAATCAATTAGGATCATCATTTAAATACAGCCAACTCACACACAAAATGATAGGGTTCTTGTTCTTAATACGGTGCATCTATGAACTAAGTTTGGAAGTTGTCCAACATTCCTGTCTTGAGATATGGTGTTAACGAGCAGTGTCACAAACACACACACACACATACATATGCACACGCCATCATGAATGCACTGGTTTATCATCAAAACCAAAAATCTTTTAAGTATAAACATAAATGCAATCTGATGAATGCACAAACTTAACTACCACTTATGCACCCACAAAACAAGTTTAAATCTATTCTAGAAAGTCAGTTGAAGAAAATACAGGGAAAATACCATAGCTCTAGATTACATCAGTAACATCTATATTGAGGGATAAGTTAAAACCTGTTTCCATTCGTAAATTACAGGTACGCAAATTGCCTGCATCTTTTCTCCCACATGAGACGTTACGCAAACCCACAAAAGCAAAGATATAAATAAACAACAGCTGTTTTAATGCAGTTCTAAATCATTGATTGAAATCTCTAACCTAATGAAAAATCAGTTGGAATTACATTAAAGGCTTTTAGCATTTTTTTTTCAGAAACATAAACGCTATATGACTTATTATCAGAATGAAATAATGATGTGGAGTATTATACAGTGTTAGCTTTCATTTGCCTTTTGAAATATTAGTTATCTGGTAAAAACTTATCATTTTGTAGTTTGGAATATAGCTATAGTAATGTTTGCTTAAAAGGTACTGAAGATATCTTTCCAACTATATTCCTTGAAACAGCATAGCACTTATTCACATGGAGAATATTTACAGTTGTACTGTACTTGAAATGAATAAGGAAACACCTAATTAAAATACACTTTTTCATTGTATTTCAACTAGTATAAATGAAATCCTTTTAAGTCCTTTCCTGCCCTCCGCATGTGAAAAACAAAAATTTATATAACCTTAAACAATTTGCTTTTGATATACTATGGGGGGACATATGGTCCTCTGATGATTAAAATGGCCAGATGCAGGCTTGTAGCTTGACAAAGTACTGAAGGGTTTTCCAAGAAGAGAGGGGATATGTGAACTCGTTGAAGTCAATGATAACAAAAATTCTCTTTTAGGGGGCAGAAAAGTTTCACAGGGAGTTTTGTCACCCCCCTCCCTGTTAGATGGAGTTTTACGCCTAGTTTCCAACCTATTGGTTCAAGTCAGGCCAGCCACTGCCTGTTTTCCATTTGTGGCTCACTGGCTTGTTTTCCCTACTGCATTGCTTATGCGGAGCCATCACACACAGCTGCAGTAGGTTCCATTTTCAGTCTTTGGTATGACTTGAACTAAGGATCGAACCAAAGCCTTCCCTGTGAGAGGCGGATGCTCCACCGTTAGAACAAACACTCGGTCCAAAGACTTGGCAAAGACTTAGTCAGATGGCACATTGTCATGTCACCCATACATGTGCCTCTGAATGCAAAACTATTACTGCGGAAAAGACTTCAGCGTAATAAAATTTTCAGTTTGAAGTACATGCCTCTTAGCCAACTGGTACAAATAACGAAAGCAAATGTCCAAAACCCTGTCCCTCTTCTTACATTTTCTGAATTTTTTCAGCCAAGTAGTAAAGACAATGCTGGAATGTGCCTTTAAAAATACTAAAAAAATAAACTTAATTTTTTCATGATCATATTTGGGATGATAAATGTCAGTTTAGTTTATAGCAGCATCTAAAAATAAATTTTTATTGATTCCAATACAGGAGTCATGAATGGTTCTTTTATTAAAGGAAAAAAGCAGTCACCCCTAGCTATGATTACGTGTAAGTACAGTAGACTGCCCTGTTCCATGATTGGCTCCTGAGAGTCATGTGACAACATCCTTTCTCTTCAATTGTAAAATTTACTACGATAAACTGCTTGGTTAATACAATATCCTGAAGTCCAAAATATTAAGATACTTTGAAGAGAAAGAGGATGATAAGAAAGAGATTTAGCTGAGCACTGCTTCAAAATAAGTTAGGGGTGACTGCTTTTGCCCTTGATGTTAGTTAGTTATGTAGTTCAATGGAGTTTCACGGCCCAGCTTCAACCAGCTGGTTTAAGCCTAGCTAGGCACAGCCTTTTCTCCAGTTGTGGCTCACTAGCTTGTCTTCCCTACTGCATTGCTTACGCTGAGCACCAAGCACAACCATAGTAGGTTCCATTTTTAAAGTCTTCAGTATGACCCAGCCAGGACTTGAATTCCCAACCTCCCAATTGTAAGTCTGAGGTGACTTTGTAACTTTATTTCCACATTTATCAAAAACAAACTCCTCTGATTACTATCATTTATAAGAGAAGGCTGTTTTGTTCAACTTTTTGAGGTGAAAAATAACTAAGAAACTGGAAAAATAAAACTTTTCTACTGTAGTAATATACAGGTAAATTTCACCACAGAATGTAAGTGAAAGTACAATCCAGTTTTTGAACTTTACCGCCTGAAACTCCCAAACTCCCGACTGCAAGTTCGAGGTGACTTTGTAACTTTATTTTCACATTTATGAAAGAACTAACTCCTCTAATTACTAACACCTGTCAGAGAAGGCTGTTTTGTTTTACGTTTTGAGGTGAAAAATAACTAAGAAATTGGAATAAAAAACATTTTTCACTGTTGTGCTATACTGGCAAATTTCACTGTAGAATGTAAGTGAAATTCCAGGAAAAAGACTCCAAGGGGTTTTTGTAACATCTGTTAAATGATTATGACTGCTGTTTCAGTTTTATGGATGCACTTTATCAAGCTGGGCTGAAAAAAAAGATTTAAATGCATGATGTGGATGGTTTATGTTGCCAGCCTGCATGTGGGGAAGTTGTCAACATTTACGTGCACTATAAAACGTAATTTAAGATGACGTTTTATCACTCAGTTTCTAACAAATTAAGTCGAGCAGGCCACAACCTTTTTTTCCAGTGGTGGTTCGATGGCTTGTTTTCCCTGCTCCATTGCTTATGTTGAACACCAAGCACCATGATGGTAGGCTGAGTTTTCCCCAAGGCCTGGCCAGGAGGTGAACTCCAGTCCTCCTGTACAATATGAGAACTATGTAGAATGCTTCCTTTGTAAATAGTGATGGATGATATTGGGAACCTCAGACCTCCACTGCAAAAGGTATGCTCCAACAACTTGACCATGGGATCCCCATGATCTACCTGCCCAGATACTTACCTCCTATTTACACCTGTAATCCTATCTACAAGCAACAAGACCCTGGTCAACCAATGACACAGTGGAGATGGAGGATGCTCTCACTCAGACGGCAGTTTCCTAATGTCCTCTTAGACAGCATGTTTGGTCTAACGGTAACAGCAGGCCCGGGTTCTATTCCTAGGTCCAGTCATACCAAAAGACTCTAAAAAATAGAACCTTCTGTCATTGTGCGTGATTGTCTATCTAACTAACCTATTACTGTCCTCTTCCAAATAGCTACAGTCCAGATTGTACATGTGTAAATTACTATACGTACACAGCAGAAACCTCATGATGTATGTCGAGGTATGTCGAGTTAGAATTGGTTTCAGGATGTACAAGTGCAGCCAGGAAAGTATACTCCGAACAAATTCCCTTCACAAAATTGGATTAAACCTCCATAATTAACTCCCTTTGCAAATGTAAATAAAGCAAGCTCACAATTAGAAGTTTTGGTCTGACCAAATATTCTTTGAATAATGATGATTCTAAACAGAAAAAATTTCCTTTTTGAACATCCCACGATGCCCTTCATGTACAATATCCAAAGCTCTTGGGATAATTTTGCCCAAAAGTTTGCTTAATGTTCCAGTAAAAGTGTTTAGAGGATCGAAGTTTGAATCCCCCTGCCAAAGGCATACCATGACCAAGCATAATATAGCACAGGCCAGTACTGGACCCAAATTTTTTCTCTCCCAAAATAAAAGCACCAAAATATCTCACAATCTGTAATAGTAGGCAAGACCATTTTTTCTCAAAAGTGGGGGGGAGGAGTGGGAGAGAGGAGTGGGGGGAGGACTGGGGGAAGGAATCACTTCATTTTCAAAATTGAAATTTACTATGTGAAGGTCAATGGGCAGTTTCTTAAATATTGGGGGAAGGGATACATCCCCCTGTCCCCCTCCCTCCAGGATCACCACCCATGCCAGCAGGAGAAAACACAGTGAAGTTACCTTTTAACTGCTATATTATAAACAACTATTGCTGTTAAATACTGTACAGAGGATTTCAAGAGAGAACTTACCTAGCTTCCCATTTTTTTCTGCTCATGACACTAGGAACAAGAGCAGTAAGTTTGAGACACAGAACCCTTTACATCATTCAAACAAAAGATAATGTAAAATGAGACAAAGTGACCCCAAATCAGCTTGTATTTGTTGAATTTATGCCAATCCTCCTATTGGACAATTTTACCCTTCAGGGTATGAACTTTTACGATATGATTCAACCTGGAAACAGAATTTATTGATCCATATTTGGCTTCAGTAGTCTATACAATTTTCTTACATGGCATGTCTGTCAACAATGACGGAGGATTATAGCACTTCCCTATTTGAGTATTATATGACATGATGACAGACAACCCCATCACAGCCTAAGGGGCTGTTCACAATTGTGCTGGGACAGTTTTTGTGAGCCTGATTGATTGGTAGTCCTGTATCCAAGCTGGCGAAATTTTCAAATATTGACGACTAGATTCCGGTAGTCCTTTCATAATGATTTCATCTACTGCTTATTTTTTATAACAGACTGCAGTTCAGCTACCAACTGGACAGTGGTCACTTTTTATTGATTACTTTAGATGTTTCAATCTCATAAAAAGCTGCTCCATAATTACCGTCTGCTGCGGCACAAATTAGGGTTACATTGCAACAAGCCATCCCTAATCACAGGACTCATCTTTCATTGGATGTAAGTCAGAATATAAATAAAACAGAGCTGTTGGTATTCATTGTTGATGAGCTAAATGTTTGCCTGGCTACTTTGGGGAACAAGTAAATTAATCTGCGCAAAAGAAAACCTCAGAAATTGCTTGTAACCAGTGAGAGACCAATCAGATGTAATTACTTTGTCTCCGTTCACCCACCTCCCCCTGATGAGAGGATGAATCCTTCACCATCCATGAATCTCAGGGCAAAATCTTCCTCCTGTCAGCATGCGTTGAAGTTTAAGTATTCCAAGCATGCCAAAATGCCAAAAGCGATAAATTTTGATAATTAGCCGCTTTGCCAAATGTGAGAACTAGCATGTTCCAATAGGAACAAATAGAAACAACAAAGGCTTAACCAGATCCCTGACAGGGAATGCACTAAGTTGTGGACAATGTGGGAATACCATTCCCTGAATTAATGAAACGGAAAAAATGGGTTAACATTGTTATTGTTACATTGACTATCACTTACGATAATCAGTTGAGTAAATACATGTGCAAAAATTCTATTTAAGTGAGATGTGTGTTTCCTTTGCAGACAACTTGAGTTAATGGTATGGATGTCTAACCAAAGTCCCACATCTTGATCTAAGAAAAAAGATTCAATTATCTCTGACTTTTTTGTGCTTTATCTCAACCTGATCTCCAGAGAAAGATTCCTGGGAACAGGGTTAAAAAAAAAACATCCACATTTTTTGGTCAGGAGAAGTGATGTTCTATGTTTGCACATAAACATCATTCCAATCGGACAGCTGCAAATAACCTAAATAAATTCATGATAGCTCTGGTGTCATGTTAGAATTATGTAGCTCATCTAGATGCCAAGTGTTATTTGACACAATCAATAATTCAAATCATTTCACAATATATCAAAGTGGCAAATGGGTGGCTAGCCAAAGTCTCAAATGTTACATTTGGAATTCCTGGCTTTCAGTTTGAGGGCAAGAGCAATCACCCCAACTTGAAGAAATGAAGTGGACTGTCCTGTTTCATGATTGGCTATTGAGAGCCATCTGAAAACAATTTTTCTTTTAAAAGGTGAAATATACTACAAGTAACTGCTCTTTCCCTGGATATACAATACTGAAGTTATAAAATATGATGTATGACACTTTGAAGGGAAATAAGAGGAAAATTATGATATTTAGCTGTTACTTCAAAATAAGTTTGGAGGGACTGCTCTAGAACTTAAACAACCATTGGACCAAAAAAATCATCATCAACCATTCTTACTTAAAGGGTCAATCCTCTCACCCCAAACTTACAGTACATAATTTTTGTAGAGGATAATAGAAATTTTCAATTGGCTCAGCACTTTCATTGACAGCTGGTTCACACAATGCAGAATACTTTGCTTATATTACACAGTATGAATGGTACTGAGGGTGTTTTGATAATGACTTTTCTATACTCACCATGAAGCAATAAACTAAGATTGTGTCTGGATTTCAGACAATTGTGGGAGTGACTTAAGGTTAAGAGAATTGGTACTGTTGGGGGTGAGAGCATATGGCCTTCAAATGAAAACATGGTCTTTTGTTACAACCTCCATACAGATTGGTGACTGTTGGCTGCCGATTATATTTCATGGACCTAGGTCTATACGAAAATTGGCAAAAATGTCATCAAACAACCAGTGGTGGCACTTTGGCAGGAACATGCCCTTCCCCACATTTTTACCATCCTGGCACCACCACTGGCTGTGGCTATAGCAATCGTTTTTTAAACAAATATGTTAAGTCTTCCATGAATACTACTAAAAGATGTCATTGATGGCTGGCAAAGAGTCAATTAGGTGTGTTTTTGAACAATTCTACAGTATCACAAAAAATATAGGTCCGTTCTTGCGAATACTTTTATGTGCCCTCCCCCTCCCTCCCACCACCCCACCCCCCCCCCCAAAAAAAATCCAATTAAACTTTTGGCTCTGTCTGAATAAAATATTTCCAAGACTAACCACCAAAACTAGACCTTTTGACAAATTTTGTCAAAGCAGAAAATATTGCACCCTTTTTAATCTAGGCTTTTTTGGAAAAGGAGAGGGCACTAGATCCTTCCACTAAGGCCCTTCCTGAGACCTGCCATATCTTACTCCTGACTATGGGCCTTCTGACACACAATAAACATACTATTTTTAGTCCATGCACCCTTCTCCATACTGCTACCTTCCAATCTGCAGTTACAATGTATAGTCGTCATACTTTATTGTACATAATACATAGATTCATTAATTCTACCATGCTACCGACAACGATACAAAAATGTGACATTCAAGTTGATTACAATGTCTGGAAGCCTAGACGTAAGTCCCTTAAGCCCACTGTTAGCCTTTTCATTTCTTAATTGTCAATCAAATGATAAGCCTGGCAGGCATCTCAGCACGTAGTAATGACTGACCACCACCATACACAGTTGGCTTCAGGTGTGAGAGAGAGAGTGGATAGTATAAATAATAATTTATATTCAGGTATGCCCCCACGGATACTATGACCAAAGTGCTTCATATACCACAGAGATGCTTGTTTACTAAAATGCAACAGAGGTTCATAGCTAGGGTTGCCCTGACTGCAATTACACTATCCCACATCACAAAGTATGTACCACATAAATGTAAGGAGTGGTACACCACGCATTTAATAGAGGAGTTCATGAGTTAGATAGGGTTTTACAGCTCATTTTTTAACCAATTGGTAAAAGCTGGGCCTGCCACGACCCTTTTTCCAGTTGTGGCTCAATGGCTTGATTTCCCTCCTCCACTGCTTATGCTGAGCACTGGCATTGAAGAGATTATGAGAGCACACCCACTGTACTGGGGGCTACATTCTTGCTGGCAAAAGAGGTGATACTGTAGCAAAACTTCCTCTGATAACCTGACCACCCCCATGTTCCAGGGAATAATTTATCCAAAATCGCATCGCAATTTGCTACACAAACAGGCCAAGTTGCTACACAAATGGAAATTTGTGTAGCAATTTTGTGTGTGCATAACCCTTGCATTTTTACAAACAATGTGCCAAAGATTTCAAAAATCTTGAAAACTGCTATGCAAAATTTGAATGCTAAATTATTCCCTGTGTTCACCTGACTACCCCCACTGAACAACATTTTTTAATTTTTGGTACTGTATGGGGAATGCTCTGTTAAGTTCAATGCAGGCTCTTTGTCAAAACTGACAAAGTAGTATGGACCCCCCCCCCCTCTCATGAAAACATTTTTCAGGGTTCTAGCCAGGCCTTTCAAACTGGGTGCTGCACCCAGTTTGAATTTACTTTTTTAAGTCAGCACCCAGTTTGAAATTTCACCACCCAGTTTGAATCTCACTGCCCAGTTTGAATTTCATCACACTCAAACTCTAAACATAGGCTACACATTATCAGACACATAACATTCAATTGAATGATTGAACTGATATTGGGAATAACCAAAAATCATGCAACTGGCCACAGACAGTGTCATTTATATCTTGTGATATGGCCAACATCATGTGAGAATGATGCAATGTTGGTTCTCCCACCCAGTTTGACATTTTTCCTGGCTAGAACCCTGATTTTTGCCACCCCTAGAAATCCATTGCCATTGACTTATACTTACTGAAAAATCCTCCCTAAAATCAAAACATCCCTACCTGCCCGGGAATTTTTGTTTTTTTTTGCCATTTTTTAACCTTGTCACGCTACAAAAATTATAACGATTGATTGATTTGAGAACTGATCCTACTAGCAGAGACAATTGGGAAGATCTTGTGTGAGCTTGCTAAGTCCTGTCAACAACCTCATTTCAATAATTTCTGTAATTTAAAAGTGAGGGTACCTTCAAAGTTATTTGCACACGTGAATCAATTCTCAAAAGGATCAAATTTGCACAGCCAGGCTTATTCTGATTCCACTACCAATCACATTTTATTGTTACACCTCAAATGGACCATGAGACAGCACTAGGTGTTACTCTGTGTTAACAGTAAGGCAAAACTGCAGGTCAGCACTCTTGTTTTTAGTTGCGGTGCCTGCCTTGCAGGCAGCACCGCAACTAATGCAGTTACTATCGCGATGTCAATTTCTGACTTTTCCGGCACTTTATTTCTATCTCCTTCTAGATGCTTTGTGGTATCGAAATACGGTTTAGTGCAATTTGTAGGGATGGTACTTCTCTTTCGTGTTTTTAAGTTTTGGTGTAAATATGATTTTTGTGAGAGTGTAAAATTGGGGGTTTTTTCGCGTAAAATTTGGAAACGTGTTCTATTTTTAGTAACAATCTTGCGGAAAAACCAGGTTCGTGTGTACTCTGGGGAATAATATGTTGTTTAATTTAACACAGCGCCATCATTTTGGTTGTTTTTTTAATTCATCGTGAATTTTGAGTATTTATATGAGGATTTCTTTGTAGAGATTTTTTCTTTTCAAGTGACATGGTCGGGGTTGCTGTGGAGTAAAAAGTTTAATAGTCTAGAGGAGTTTTGTTCACTGTTTTTTCATAAAGTAAGTTTCTGTTGGAGGGAAACATTGTTATTGGTAGGTAAATATTATTTTTTGTATGAGATGGCTCGTATTAATATTTGTGTTATATCAAGGTGTCTGGTTATGGTAAATTTGTTATTTTAAAGTTTAAAATTATGTGGAGAATATAACAATGCCCAAGGAGGGCCGTTCAAAGATTTTTTTTTTTTGTAGAAAGGAAAGGTTGGCAACAAAGAAAAAGAAAGTATGGGGGTGAATTTCAAGATAAAAGTTATGAAAGGGAGAAAAATGATGATGTTAGAGTTGGGATCAAACAAAAAAAGGCTCTAGTGGATATGAAAAAAGTCAGAGGTGTGATGATGGGGAAAGTAGGGAACATGACGACCGTGATGTATTATTTAAACCATCCGAAAGATCTACATGTACATTTTATTTTTTCGTTGTTGTGGGTGGTAATTGTTTCTTTTTTTTTTTTTTTTTGGTGTTTGGCATTATTGGTTACAGGGAAGATGATCATCTTTATTTAAGACAAGTCATTGTAAGTTCATTATGTACCCCTCCACATATTTACACCACGAGTTGCCATTGCTCAGAAGCTCCACTAAAGAAGAATGCTTAAAAACCAAATTCAGAGGGAATGTTCTTGGGGATATTTATACATTTAGGGAGAAGAGCACAACAAAAGATGAAGAAGAGTTAACAAGAACACATAGTTTAATGTAAAGAGTAGTCACGGTAGGGTTTTAACATGTTCATTCATATCTGCGTTTTATATTTGTATGTGATGAGAGCAACCATTTTTATTACGCTGGGCGGTGATCTGTTTGAGATATTGGGAAGAGGTCTGCATGAATGAAGGTTTTGCACAATCATTCAGGGACTGCTTTGGGTCTTCAGTTGGGGAGAAGCCCTTTAAAACCAACTGATTTGGTCTTTTTAAAGGCCATGGATAGTTCATCTCTTGTCAAAAATGTGTTGATTTTGAAATGGTTATTTAAAATTTTGAGGGGGCCATATGACAGTTTGGCTTTCCTCTTTTTACTTGAGGAAGAAAAGACATCCCTTGCCTTCTCCGGGATTTACGTCACTGTAAAACAATTAAAAATGATTGCCTTATCATTTTTTTTATATTTATGTTCAACGAACGTAAACATTAAATTTGGATCGTTTGTAGAGGGTTTAGATTGTTAGCTTACACAACGAAGTTTTGAACAGGTACGAGAAAATTCGCAATTGTAAATTTTTAGCCAGGTGGTTCATTTCGTAAATGGTAAAGTAGCAAGCCACTTATTTATAAGCTAGTTATGCTCTTTTGTGTTATGTCACTGGCTGTGGTGTTATCAGCGAAACGTTTATTTTACATGAAGTCCGTTTTTTCTTTGAAAGTGATTTGTTGAGCTATTGCATATGAGTGGTTGGAATGATGAAATTTGTCTTTTACGGAGTTTTTTACTGGACAGTGAAGTCTTATTCATAGACCTGGCTTTCTTATTGCTTTTACATATTTTAGGTTATCGTTTGATCAGTTGCGAGTCGTGGCCATACATAAACTTGCTATATTATTATTTTTATTAGAAAAAGAAATGCATGGAAATTATTAAAACAATTTTTATATAGTGCAATGGCAACAGTTTTTGTTCCGTAGTAAGAAGTCACTGTCAGAAAGGCGACAACAAGTTCTTCATATAGAGTGTAGGAAGAAGCGAGACTGTTTATGATGTGATGACAGACGAATCGCCGCTAATAGTTATAAACTAGGGACATCGATATTTTTGGTTTTCGGGTTTCATGAAGGGACGTATAGATGTTGCAATTTATCTTTTATGATTTGTAAGTGATTGATTCGGTTCTCTGATTTGTGGAGGTCAACGTCGTTCAAGTGTCTATACATTACTGAACTAAGAAGTTACTGGCGAAGGGTTAGTAGTGACGTATGTGCGCGGGATTAATATAAATTGGAGAAACAGTCACAATAGGCCTAAGGCTAGAGTGAAATATCATCATATTAACATTTATGTTGAGAGAATATAGATGTAAGTAACGCTGACAAAGGAATTTTACTTTGCTGTTTTATATTATTTTTATTTTATTTCATCATTTGTAAAGATTATGGTAAATCTGAGATATCGACATTTCTTTTGATTCTCGTTAACTTGTTATTACATGTTACTTACAACAATTTTTTATTACGAAAGCTGAGAGTAAACTTGGTGCGGAGCGTACAGAACTTTTTAAAAACCATTAATCTTTATAAATTCTTTATGTTCAACATTGGAAATTTTTTCCTTTTGTTCATTAACAAAATTCCATTTTCAACCAAGTGACTACAACGTTACTGTCATGTATATACAGACTCATTATCGTTTCCAACATTACGTCTTAACAGTGTACTCCACCTGTATTCACTAAACAGCTAAACAAATGGCATGTTTTTCCTTATTAACTGCACTACTTAAAATACAATTTTGACTAACGTCTGTTTGGTCGAATGGTCTGTCTTGAGCCTTTGGCGCTTTACCATCTTTTATCAGAAACCCTCATGCTGTACAAGGAGTTACTAAGGAGGCGGGGCATTAGGGATACCTTATGAATGTACAAGCAACAGCTTGTAAAGGACGTTTGAAATGTTATCTGATGTGACGTTTTGCTCTTTCTACAGTTCTAAATCAACTGTTGTATCATCTTTTCCTGATTTACTGTCAACTATGAGTTCAAAATGAGCAAACCTCATTATACCGGCAATCGAGTATTTCTTTGGTGTGTTACACGTTCCACCTCAACCACATTTCTAAAGTGAATGAACAATGTTCCTGGATTACAAGTGTGGAACTGAACTTAGCTGCTATTGGGCAAAACACAATACAAGTATTTTGGAATGGTATTTTTGTCCCCCTAAAATAGTCACCTTTAAAGTACAAGACGACTTGGTTTGTCGGCACCGCAACTCGTCTAGACGTTCGTCTTGTTTAGTCTGTATTCTCACAGACCCAGGTTAGGTTGATTGGGTTGTGCTTTCACAAAAACAACATCAAATAATTTACATAACAATTACTGATTAATGTTAAAAAGTACTAGTCATAAGCACAATAAACGCATGTACCTTGATTGACTAACACGAACAGGGAGCTTAAAACTGCAGAACCTTGCGATCTAATGTAGAGCTATGGTACCCTCAGAGCTTAACAAACTACCTCAACCCTACCATTGTGCAGAACTTTTGGGCTGTCTTCTTTCCTTTCCGAGGGACCAATATTGTTCCCCGAAAAATGAAAATAAATTACAACTGAAATGTACTTTGTGTCAACAGTCTAGATGACCTTAGTAACCCTTGCATCTCAAGAGAGGCAAATGAAAACAGGCAAGCAACACACTGAATAATCTCTTCTCACAATATCTATGCACCTACAATTCCAAAAAGAGATGATAAAATTTTCCACTCAAATAAGACTGAGAGGGTGGAGAGGGATGGTAAAACTCCTGGCAGCCAGAATTCTGCGGCATCCATTTAGCAAACTTGTGTTTCTTTATGTTCCAATAAAAAGTTACTTCATTTTTTAAAATATCATGAAATCAAATCATGTACTATGCCCACAACACTACTTACACCACAAGTCTCCTTCTTGTAAAATACAGTGAGTTAGGGAGTTATAGAGTTTTAAGGCCCAGGTTTAAACCAACTGGTTTAAAGGGCCAATCCTTTCACCCCAAACTACACTTCTAGTATCTATGGGTAACAGAAACTCTCAATTGGCTCGGCTTTTTGATTGACTCCTAATTCAAACAATGCAGAGTACCAAAGCTTATGTTACACAGCATGAACTGTTCTAATAGTGTTTTGATTATACACATTGAGCTTTTCTATATATTCTCACCCTGAAGCAAATAAACTGAGATTGTTTCTGGATGAGGGTGAATTTCAGATAATTGTGGGAGGGGCTTAATTAAGAAGGTTAGGAGAATTGGTACTGTTTGGGATGAGAGAATTGGGCCTTTAAGTCAGACCAATCACAGCCCTTTTTCCAGTTGTGGCTCACTGGCTTGTTTCTCCTACACCACTGCTTATGCTGAGCTCCAGGGGCAGTAGGTTCCATTTTTAAAGTCTTCAACATGACCCAAAATAAAACCAAACTTGGAAACGAAACGCTAAGGTCAAAAACGCATTGTCCAAGAAATGTTAATTACTTCATAATATTTTTCAAACATGATTAGTCTTTGACAAAATAACTGCTGCCAAATTTTCTGCCAGATATGAAAATTCAAATGGAGCCTTCAACCTTCTGTCCAAATGAAAAGCCACTTTGGAAAAAGTATTTGTTTAAATTTTTTCAAACTGAATTCAGAGGTGGGGCACTGACCTCCCCATATGATCACACTTGGAAAGTCTCATTTGCCAGCTGTGTTTACATTTTAATTAAAATTCATTCCACAATGTTTGGGCAGGGGACCAAAACTGAAACCAGGCAATTTGTGCAATTTTTTCACTTTGTGGAATAATTGGAAGGCTATGCATGGAGAGCCAAAAATATCTGGGCAAGACATATTTTATGCTCAAAGCAAATAGTAACAACATCCTATATTAATTATGGCAGGAATTATGATAACAAATTTCTCCAGGTATACAGGGTATATAAATATATAAATCAATGCATCAAAAGACAATTTTTCCTGCTCTCAACAAAAGTCTTGATGGCTCGTTTCTCACTGCAAGGGTAAAATGTAAACTACCCCTCCCAAGGGAAGTCCACCCTCGAAGGGGCAGAAGAACTGCTGCTGCCCCGAGACAGTCTGGTTGAAGTGCATTCAGGCACAGTTTAATAGAAAAATACAACAAAATACAAACACCTTCCTTCCTTTAGGCAACCTGGAACACATGTTAAGAATTTAAATTTTGTCACTCTGGACAACTAAAGTGATTGCAATGTGCCTAAACAATATCACAGGGTATCAAAGGGTATAACATATTTAGCTATTTCCAGATTGATGGACTTTTGGTATGAAAAACCCCAAAATACTAAAACTGAAAGCCTTTCAGGGTTTGTTATCCATTCAAAGTTCAAACACTTTTCAACAAACTGCATGAATGACCCTCTTTTGCACAGGTCAAATATTAAACTTATTTTAATCTGCTCCTTACATATATTTAAATACACAATAAACTCTCCAATTTTGAAGGACAGTAGTTCCTTAAGGTATGGACTAGATTCATACTGGATGCTTAAACAAAGGACTGTTTCATAACATAGTTAAAAAAAATTATAGGAAATAAAAAAATCAGTTTTCTCACAATAAAACACACCAAAAGCCTCCACAGAAAAAAAAAATCATTTTCAGAACAGAGTTTGTTACAAATAAATTAATCAGTGCACCCCCAAAATTTTCACTAACATAAATCCTATTTCCAGGTTTGACAAATGTACCTTTGCATCCTAGGTAACATCACTTCTAACTCAAAGTACATTAACCTTTCTAGCACTATAAAGTAACAAAATATTCCTCTATGCAACAAAAGTTACGGAATTTTAAACAACTTCTTTTGCTAAAAGAGCACTTACCCTTATTAAAATAGAAAAGCTCCACAAAGATTATATTGTATCTCAAAAGTTAAAATGAAACTAATATCCTTGAGATATCATGAATAGATGACTGTTTTAGTATCCTGAGCAAGACTGATAAAAACGTTCATTCCACAGTTATTCCTGGTATGAGAGAAGTTTACTATCCACACATTTAATGTTTCCACTAGCCTGTACATCCACCTCACACTACATCAATGACAGGACTTCATTATACATCATCTGTGTCTTGTAACCACACACTGTATCTCAATTGAATACCTGGGAGGTGCTTGACTTTTGGACTGTTCCATTCTTGCCTGCAGGGGGGACACAGAACTTGACTATACAAAGATACACCAAACAACAAGTACTTCCTTGAGAGTGTGGAAAAGGTTACGAGGCAAACGTGAGGGAGAAAAATTGTGTTTTATTTAATTTCCGATGGTGCTTGTGAGAGTTATTGGCCAATTTCTGAGTTGAAGAAATCAAGTGTTGGCCTTTTTTGAAGGATAAAATATTTCTTATTTAGCATGTCCCCTAGGCTGCTCACTGAATACCATCATCGTATGGGACCAGGCAGTAACAACAACATAGCTGATGGGAGTGTGCACATTACAAAATGAACTCTTGTCTAACAATTACCCATTTCCCATAATATTTTTGAGTTAATCTTCTCCATCAGGTACTGAACCAAACTAATTGTAAGAGGACATTTTCATAGAATGTCCCAAAAAAGTAGTCAATTAAAATGTAGTCAAATGAAAAGGTACAGTAGCAGTTGGGGATACCTTTTTTGAACAAAGTTGTATTTCAAATTTGCAAAAACCAATCTCAATGTTACCCTAACTCATACACAACTTTCACAGATCTCTCCTTTTAGGTACTAAGAAGTTATAAATCAGTCAGAGATAGTTTCAAACAATGAACAATTTATCAAAAAATAAGTTAAAATTTACACGGTGCTAATCCCTCTTCCAGCCCAAATCTCCTACATCTCACCTTCCTTATTCTTCTAAAAGAAGGGTTTAATTCCACAACAAGTTTTGATATGCTAGAAAGGTACCTACTCTAAGCATTTTGGTGAAATTTGCATTGAAATCCAATGTGCGATTCTCAAGATATGAACAAGTAAAGTCATCACATTTTCAACAAACAGTGAACTTGAAGCAAGCACATATGACATATCCCCACTTTAATGGACAGTCTTTAGTTTTAAATACTTTAAACTTTATAGCCTACTTTCTCCTCAACAGTCCCATATTATCAAAATGTGATTGCATAAGTAGCATGAGAACTTTTCAAACTTTTCCCTCCCCAATGGGAAGTCCTATTTCTATTAACTTCAAGGTCAACATAACAGTCTGAATAAACAAAGGAAAAAGCATTCCTTGTCAATATGAGGAAATAATATAATCTCTGCTGCCCTCAATTTCACTTTGGGACACAAACCTAGTGACTTTGTTGGCTGATATCTCAAGAAACACATGTCCAATTTGAATGAAAATTTCACCACACTGAGTAGATTAAGTTCTTCTTAAACATGTCAAAATTGACTTTTTTTTTTTGCTTTAACTTCCCCTTTAAAAGGCTAAAGCAGTCACCAATGACTAATTTCATAACAAAATTCCTCCCATTTCTCTTCCAAGTATCTTTCATGATATTTCAGGACATAAATATTGCATATTCATAGTAGATTAAAGGCCCAGTTCTCTCACCCCAAACAGTACCAATTCTCCTAACCTTCTTACTTAAGCCCCTCTCACAATTGTCTGAAATTCATCCTCATCCAGATACAATCTCAGTTTATTGCTTCAAGGTGAGTATAGAAAAACTCAATTTATATAATCAAAACACTCTCAGTAGTACCATTCATGCTGTAAAACATGAGCTTTGGTACTCTGTATTGTTTGAATTAGCTGTCAATCAAAGAACTGAGCCAGTTAAGAATTTGGGTACCCGGGTACCAAAATTGTAGTTTTGGGTGAGAGGTTTGGCCCTTTAAGCAGTGACTCCTCCAATAGAATGAGAAAAATAGTCACATGATACCCAAGAACCATTCATGAAATAGGAAGGTCTATTCCTCTTACCCAAGTTGGGGTCACTGAGTTTTCCTGAAAGTCCATAAATTTTGTTTAATGTTTTCAATGCGAAACCATAATTTACCATCACTATATAGGTGTGGTTTTGCAGCGAAACCATAGCATCAGCTGCCTCCTAAAGTAGCTCATTATAAACCTATGGTGTTTAAGTGTGTTTGGACATGGAACAGGTTTGAGGAGAAGATACTTTAAATACACACATGTATCTTCTTGGGTGGGGTATAGCCAGCACAAATATGGCTGCACCCATACAAAGCCTTAGTAATTTGCGGAATCCATACATGTATACGCATTATGTACACGCAATATACTGTAATACATAGTTCGGTAAGGCGGGATGGACCCCATCCCATAGCAAAAGGGTTAACAGCATTTGCTTTTTCCTTCAAACATCACGAAGCAAGCTGCACAATAGTACACAATGTCAAGTATGTTACATAATGTCAACTTGACAAAAAGATCAACTTAAAATATAGTTCCAGATATGGTTCAAGCCTGGTTTGAAATACAGCCCAAATACACTGCAGGTTCTTCCTTTTGGTGACCTCTTATGACAGAAAGAAAATATCATGCAAATATTCTAAAACCTCCCAGCCCTGAAGTCCCTCTAAACAGAACAGATAGACTTATGGCACAATAATGTACTGTATATGAACTCTATGAGCATCCTACTGCTAGTAAATATGTTTGCCTATCAAGAAAATAATGACTGACACAAATATGTCTGCATGGCCTACAGGTGATCCAGTTTAACAAGCCAACTTTGTTTTCTTTGCGATACCCATAGGTGGGTTGCACATCTAAACAAATAAATATACATATCCCAGTAACCGGATACACACCTTCTTGCTTTTGTTACCAGGAAACGCACTGCTTAAAAGCAAGGTAATCAATTAGGAGTGCTTCGCAACATCCAATTGCTGACATTCTATATAACTTTCACAAATGAAATTTGGTTTGTAGTCCAATCTATCTAGACGAATCCAATCACCACTTTTGTTTAATGACTGTAGGGAGCCAATAGTGGGGTCCATTAACCTTATGTTGTCTTAATTCTGTCTACATGAATTTCAAACCCTCATATTCAGTGAAATTGAGGGAAACAAAATACAATTTAGTGTACAATTATCCCATCATACAGTTAAGCAAGGAAATTGAAAGATTAAAAGGTGATAGACCCAAGTTATGCCCGACTGAAATCAGACCATCCCTTGCTGTCTGAATTGGTCTATAAAACCAACTGATATGCAGAGTCATAGCTTAAAGGGCAAATGCAGTAACTCCAAAAATGAATTAGTGTAGTACACTACTGTATTTCATGAATCGCTCTTGAGAATCATGTAACAAAATTTTCCCTCCTTACAGTAATTTTGAAATTTACTAGAAGTAACTAACTTAAATAAGCAATTTTTCTTTCCTGAAATATCATGAAATGTACATGAAGGAGAAATAAAAGGACAAATGTTGAGTGACATTTTCTAGGACATCAAATGAGAGACAGCTTTTATCGGATACGCAAACTTAAATGAAAGGTAACTGTCAATGAAACATCATGGAATAATAATACTTTAATTGTCCTAGTCCCACAATATAAATCAAATATTTACACAGGTTGGCAAATTTGGGGTTCTTTGAACCAAAGGCAGAGAATATTTAATAAAAACTCACAAAAATTGTATTGGGATCAGATCCAAATTTGTTGTAGTGAGAGACTACTACTTAAATGTAACCAGATTTATGATTTTGTATTTGGGATGGCCAAAGTAACAAAAAACAAAAAATATGAAAGTTGAAAAGGAGCCAAAAAGTAGTTATTTTAAATTTCTTGACCATATTCCCTTAATGGCAACAAAATTGCCCCAAAAACCAGTAAATTGCTCACAAGTCTCTTTGTACTTATCTCTCAAATGCTTCTTAAAATTAATTTTGAACATGACTCTTACAAATAAATGACAATACAATGTGTTATTCTTCATGAACTTTAGCAAATAAGAAACAATAACATTGTCACATGATTGAAAGGAGCCAATTCTGAATAAGAGTCACTGGGTGCACTAGTTCAAATTCGGGGACTCCATTTTCTCTTTTTCTTAAAAGGAATTATTGCATGTTTTACCCAGATTATTCATATTTTTAGAGCAATATTTATAAACACTGAAAGATGGATTTTCCAAAATAATGCTTTGCAGTAGTCTTCATTTCAAAGAATAAATTTCTCAGAGACAGAAATTCAATTATTTGATGCACGCAAAAAATTTGCTCTCCCAAACTTTCAAAATTAAAATGATGCATCTTTGGTGACTACTTTATGGCACAACGATTTGTTTATTCATGATGCGGGAGTTAAAATATCTCCTAACTAAAATTGGGCCAACTTTAATAGCCCACAAAATACCTGAGCATCCTTAACAGTGGAAATCCATCTAACTCATTTTAAACCAATGGCTAAGGCTGTGGTCACACTACAACAAATTCAGATCAGATTCCAATCCGATTTTTGGCTTTTTTCAACCAGAGATGGAGAAGATTTTTTAACAAAAATCCACAAAATCAGATTGGCATCAAATCCAAATTTGTTGAAGTGTGATCAAGACTAAATTATCATTTCCTTTATACTCCTCTTCCTTGAACATTGTTTTTTACTCATGGACTAAAATATTGCATATCAAAGATAAAGCAGTGAGAAAAATTATTGTTTCAACATTCTCAAGAGCCAATCATGAATTAGGGTAGTCTACTAGACTAATTTAAATTGGGATGACTGTGTTCCCTCTTTTTCTTGTGACCTCAGGAAGCACAAGCAGCAGCACTCCTCATATCATTTGAAACTTAAAGGAAGATTTGACTACAATGCTTAACAGTCCTCCTGACACATGGATTTCCACCCCCTCCAAAAATGGAATGCACCCACTCCTTTGTAAAGCTCAGCAAATGTACCAGCTACCTTATTAAAGTAAATAGCCAATTCACATTTATGCAAACCACAACTGGTCGATGAAGAAGGGCACCCCTGCTTGTGTGATAAATTATACACCTATGGCATTTACCACTGATCGCACCTTCACAGCATGAGGCCAGATTTGAAATGAGTACGGAGCCGACGTTACCTACAATGCTTTGTAATCTTTCATAATTAATTTGACACATGAGTATTTTACATGCTAACGAAAAAACAAATGCAGGAAAGAAATCAACAACTCACATTCTAAAGTGATATTTATCGAGATGAAAGTTAATTACATGTAGGACAGCAGAACCATGGATGAATGATACTGAAGAAGAGGGATCAATCAAACTCATTTAATTGTCATGACATAACTAGGAGATTGAGAAATAGTCATTTACTGAAAGTAGGACTTGGAGTGAGTCGATATCATACTATATCATGAAACATCCACATCACCTAATGATCACCTCATCACTGCACTACTCTTGTAGCATTCCCCCATGTGGCCAGGGGTGGAAGAGTCCTAACAAGCTATTAAAGGGGGGGTTTGGTGTCATGGGGGGGTTTGGGGCATGACATGAGGGAAAACTCTAAGGATAGAAGGAAAAACCCACTATTTTAGGTGTTTTTTGCATTGCAAGGTCTGGTCATGGGAGGGTTCTGACCACTAAAACCTCCCACTGCTTGACAAACTGCACAGATTATGTGTAAGACTATTCTCAAGGAGGGACAGCAGGAGAGGAAAGACCAGGGGGATATGTGAAAGAATTCTGTATCAATTTTGTACTCCACTCTTCAAATGACAATCTTCAGTCACTCCGAAGTGAAATGAAATACTTCTCTCAAGCTTAACATAGATAAGGTTCCTTTAAAACTGTACAGTATGGCAAATTTTTCCAACTTGTTATCATTGCTATAAAAAGAATACTTTTAAGTTCACCTTCAGTGTACATTTAGATTAGAATATTCCACACCATCCAATTCATAACATGGAATCAAGATCAGGTTTGAAAATTTTACTCAATGTTTCTGACTCTACGGTTGGATCAGCCAATTTTAACCTTACAAAAGATATGAGGCAACAACATCCACATAAGACCACTTGAGTTGGGATAGTGCTTCAAAACCTAAATGTCTAAACTGCTACAGTTATGCCAAAAGAGTACCCTCCATTTGCTTTCTTAGCTCGTATTTTATATTGTAATGGCAGTCACTTAAAATGTTAGTAATTTATTTTTTTTTTCTGAGGAATGTTACTGCAACTACCTGGTTTTTTCAAAACTTGGAGATTGTCCTCATATTAACTTAGCAGGATAAACTTTTATTCCGTTCATATAGCCAATTTTCGTAGAAAGCAGCTCTTTTATAAAAACCCACCTTTCTATTTTCCATGTTGGATACAGACAAATCCAAGCAGCCAATTGACAGTCATATTCAATCAGCCATACCTTGAGTCCATCAGCTTTTATTTTTCAAAATCTTGGCTTACCTATATGGTGGATGCTTTTACACCAAAATAACTACAGATTATTGATTCCCTCAATTTCACTCAATATGAGGGTTAATAAGAACTACATGTACAAAATAAAACAAAGACAATTTATAGCTGACACACCTCACTAACTTCAGTAGCTGCTCAGATTTGTCTATATCCCAAACCTTTCCCTACTAAACTTAATTGGTTTGTGTTCCAGTGCCTTCCTCCACCCACCCAGGCAGTGTGTTTGGTCTAACCGTAAGAGCATTTCCCTCTCACATAGAGGGCCTGGGTTCTATTCCCAGGTCCAGTCATACCAAAGACTCTAAACCAGAACGCAAAAATGCACTGAGGTTTCGATAATACATAAGCATACTGTTTCAAATTTGCCATCATGCCCCATTATCTTCTCACTCAAATGTTACACTAGCATGTTCAAAAGTTTTGTTATTCCAGATGCCCTTTTGACCTCAAGAAAAGCAATAAATAGATAGATAGACAGACATCTTGAGATATTTGTTTAAACAAGATTTTCAGACTTTGACCCCCGGTGACCCCAGATGACCTTTGACCTCCACGGAAAACAATAGGGACCATCTCCTGACTATAACACATCAACATACCCAAATATGAAATCTACCCAAGCTTCCCATCTTGAGAAATCGTGTTAACAAGATTTTCAGACTTTGACCCTCGGTCCAGTGACCCTAAATGACCTTTGACCTCTGCCAAAAAATAGGGTTCTTCCTCTCAATATGGCACATCTATGTACCAAGTTTGAAAACTGACACACATTCCTATCTTGACCGTGTTAACGAGCAAAGTTAACACACACACATCCACACAGGCACACACAAAGGCACACATACACATACATACACACACACGCCATCGTGAATGCATAGGTTTCTCTTTAATCGAAACCAAAAAGGAACCTTCTGCTGTTGTGAGTGATGTTCTGCATGAGCAATCGAGTAGGAAAAACAAACCAGTGAGACAGAACTGGAAAAAAGGCCATGCCCAGCTCGACTTGAACCAATAGGTTGGAAACTGGGCCGTAAAACTCCATCTAACTAACCACCCACCCATACATGGCATCAGTCGAAAATCTCTTTTTTCATTGCAAGATGAGAGATATTCACAAATGCTAAGGTCTTTATTTTACCAAATGTTCTGGACTCCATTAAAACCATTTTGTTCTTCACAGTTGATATACAGGTATGTGCAAATTGAAAAAACATGACTAATGAGAACAGTGGAACTTCTGAAAACTGCAAACAGAATGCAGCCAGGTATTGCTTCATGAAAAGTTAAATGACAGCAACATTATATCAGTCACAAAATAATTCAAATAAGATCAGCCCTCACTGACACATACTGTAGATTAATTTTCCTGAAAACCCTGTTAATGCCAACCACTATCACCTTGATAATCTTTATAAGGCACGATACCCTCCCCCTTAGCACTTACCACTCATGCTTAGGCCAAGCAACCATAACAACTCAAATTGAAAGTAATTATTCTCCCAAATTCAATTCAAGATCATAATGTGTATTTTCTCCAACCCCTTGAACAGTCAGAATAAACCTTCAGGTGTTAACAGGCCACATGTTTATGTTGCTATCAAACTAAGAATCCAAACTGTCGATTCCTCTGCAACAACAGGGATATCAGACAGATAAACATATAAAAAATGTCCCAAATTGTTCAGGCTTCCATATTTTTAGATGCAACAGTTGCTATCACATTAAACAAACAAAATACAACAACAACTTCTAGGAAAATATTTAAATCGCAAATTGGTATACAATTTGTGTGAGACGAATTAACACTTTAAAAGCATCAAACTGAAACAGAAGTACCCTGTCACAACCCCCGATTCCTTGTCACTGCTTACATGACAACAAACACAACATGCCACTACTCATATACGTCACTATGGTCTACACACTCTAAATCACAAGTATAACCGTGGGGCATGTGATGTCAAGGAAATATTTACTTGTGCAACATTGAAAGATTATCACAACAAGTCTCACTGACAGACAAAAAACAGTAAAGATTCAGCTGTCTCTAGTACCCTGGGAATAAATGTACTTTACAAAGGGGCCTTGCCACAAGAGAAATACATTACTGCAGGACCTTCCCACTATAGGAGACGACCATTTACATTATTTTTAACACCAGTACTGGAACCAAAAGAGACCTTAAAGGGGCTCATTGAGTTGGTTTATGAAATTCAACAAATTTTTCCAAACCTGTTAAGTTTTCTTCACATATCCATGACAAATGGTCAAACTTAGACAATCCCCACATCCTACATACAGATAACTGTTTTATGAGTGAGTATTTAACAGTTCAATTCTGTTTTCAAAAATTCGTGACCAGACACTTTTTCAAATTGTGCATTAAACCGTTGCAAGTCAGGAAACCACAAAATTCAAAATTTTAACTTTTCCCATGAGTATTGGACATGAAACTTGACTGGGTTACTCTAACTATGAGCTTTGTAATGTGGTAGTGACCATTTTAAACTTTCATTAAGTTATCAATATCAACTCAATCAGCCCCTTTAACTGAATCTAAAAAGAAAAGGGAACAGACAATTCAGTAAACCATTTTGAATCTGTGAATTCCCAGGAAGTCACCCCCATCTTTTTTTCAGAGACAAAATTATTTGATAGCAGTAGTAAAGCCAGCTTCAACAAAGTATTGGCAGGAGAAGCCACATAAAGCTGAAATACAAGGATAAAGTCCCCAGCATGAATTATAATTCTATGGTCTTTCACAAAAAGAATATGGCCTTTCACAATTAATTTTTATAAACACCCAACAATTTTAAATGGTGTCATGTGAAAATTTCTAAATATCCTCACCATCTGAACTGTTCATGTTTGAAATCTGCCTGTAAATTTTCCTTGCAAAAAGACCACAGAATTGATACTGTGATATTTCTTCATGCAAATGAAATACTTCAAAATATCTTTCATCATATTCTGTAACTTCAATTGCATATTCAATGTAGTAAAACAAGCAGTTAGTTGTAGTAACTTTCACATTTGAACAGAAAAAAAGTTATCACATGACTCCCAACAGTCAATCATGAAACAAGACAGTCTTCTACACTGCTTCCAGTTGGGGTGGCTGCTCTTACCCTTTGATGACTGCAAATGCCTAGTTTCTCATACAAAGACCCATATTTGTCTCAAAGGGACACTACCCTATAACAATGCTTTTTGTTAGCATAACAAGTCAAGTCCAAAAGTCACAGAAAATGCTAAAATTTTGAATTTTCTAGTGTCCTTGTAATGGTTTTGTACATAATTTGAAAAAGTGTCTGGTCACAAATTTTTGAAAACCGATATGAACCGGTTATTACTCACGCATAAAATAGTTATTTATAAGCAGGGTATGGGGATTGTCTAAGATAGACCATTTGTCATTGGTATGTAAAGAAAACTTAACCCTTTACCGTTGTTTAGGTCCTTTTGGACCCATGCGGAGAGCTCGGCTGTCACACATCTTTACTGTTTCACGCGGAGCTCGAAACTGCGAGTAGCTACCCAAAAATTCAGCCACAACAGCGAGAGAGACAATAGTTTAAGGTCACGGAGTCAATGGCCTACGAAAGCCGATGCGGGGCGGGCTACGTCCGCTTTTCCGCCCACTCCCGAGGCGCATGAATATGCCCCGATCGGAGCACAATGGTAAAGAGTTAAGATAAAATATCTGCACAACTCAGCTAAAGGTTTACGTGCACACACGCAGAGACAGTGGCATCAGCTTTGCAGTAAACACACTCCACAGGCTTATTTTAACCCTTTACCGTTGTTTGGGTCCTTTTGGGTCAATGGCCTACAGAAGCCAATGCGGGGCGGGCTACCTCCGCTTTTCCGCCCACTCCCGAGGCGCACAAATATGCCCCGATCGGAGCATAACGGCAAAGGGTTAACAGGTTTGGGAAAAAAATTGTTGAATTTCATGAACAACTCAATGAGCCGCTTTAAAACTTCATCTACAGTTAAAACTCAACAAACTAGCAAGCTTTCCAGCAAGATTTTTTCTGTTCTACACATTCCCGAATAAAAGTTTGACATATTTGGCACTAAGGTTTTATACATGGTTACATCCCTGCATTCCATTTCCAACATCAATTTAAGATCATTCACCCAGCAATCTGGAGAAAATCATTCTCCATTACAAAGACAGAATGTCATGATGCTATGTCCTAACTTGTTGCCAAACAAATTTTCATTTCATTCATTCATTTGGCAAGAAAAAATTCATCAGTTTGAATTTTTATCTTTTGAAAGTATTTTTGTCAAGTCACCTATTCAAGTGATAGAAAACATGACAACTGAGTACCGAGGATATATGCAACTAAATATTCCACCATTCTGAGTTTCATTTGTAGATATAGGTTGTATGATTTAAAAAAAAAAAAAAACACTTCTAAAAGGGAAGGACCAGCAATGTACAATCCAATGTTGGCTTTGATGGTTCCGAATTTCACATGTTAGGGACAGAAAAGGTGGAAAATGGTTACAGTTACATGGACAGCCACAAAAACAAACCAGAACTGCAAAATGTCTGTGCTTTATAGGACAGAATTCTGGGTTCAAAAGCTTGGTGTACATAGCTTGTTTACTGTCTACAGTTACAGAATTGCCTGGAGTGAAACACCGGGTCCTATGACTTGGACAAAGTTCAAGATGGAGTTTAACCCCTCAGTTTTTATCCAACTCATAAAAGTCTGGCAGGTCAAGGCCTTTTTTTCCAGTTGTGGCTTACTGGCTTGTTTTCCTTACCCCACTGCTTATGCTGTGCACCAGGCACAATAGCAGTAGGTTCCATTTTCAATGTCTTAAGCCCAGGTCACACTGCAGCGATATCGGATCGGATTACTGTCCGATTTTTGTGAGTTTTAGTTAAAATCTCCTGCATCCACTGTCGAAATGAACCAAAATTTGCCATCCGGTGTAAATGTATGATTGGTATGAGAGGACCACGGACATGAAATATGAACTACTCATTTTTCGTGACGTCACATTGACCAACAGTTGTTATCGGACTCCGCGTATCCGATAAAAGCTGTCTGCAGATGTGACGTCACGGAATAATTCGTATAATTTAGAATTTAGTAGTCCTGCGATACAATTTATGAATCTACACAGTTTGGCAAATTTTTGTTTCTTTACAACCAAAGACGGAGGATATTTTACTTAAAACTCACAAAAATCAGAGTGAAATCCGATCCGATATCGATGTAGTGTGACCTGGCCTTTAAGTATGACCTGGTGTGGCTTAGACACTCATATACAATCACTAAAGTTTGACGACACTGAAGACTACATGCCACTTTGAAATATACTGCACCCAAGAAAGAGTGCTTCTGAAATGTGGAATATCACTAAACATGGCTGTTACCCTTAAAGTTATAACAGCTCAGAGACCATATTGTACACTTCATGTTTGGTGGAAGATATGGGGTTGGGGATTTCAACTGAATTTTCCTAAATGCAAACCTTCATGCATCATTTGCAGTGTAGTTTGTTCCTTTTCCATTGGGCATATGCTTAGTCTACAGAGGGAGGATGGCTTTGCAAGCTATTGTTAGTATCAAAGTGATGTTATTGTTCTCGAAAAACGAAGGTCACATGGTATTCAGAGAGCACGGCTTTCGTTCAGTGTACACACGTCTATGCAGTCCTGTACACTTTCAATGAAAGAAACTGACAAAAATAGAGTTCTTGCAATATTTAATGATGGAATTTTAGTTTTGCCTTTCCCTTAAAACATATAATATCCATGCTAAGCGATGATTTTGCAATAAACTAATGTAAAAATAGAAGACATCTCCATATAAGCTACAAAGTAACTATAACTACACCCACGTATGCACGTATATAGTGTATCTTGAGTCGGTCAGTACATTGAGTCGGTTATTGCATAGTCTTGCTTCAAGACTCTGGTTAGTTTGCCCCACCACACATCGGGCTCTGAAGCCTACTTAGCATTGCGCCCTCTACCTTCTCATCTTTTGAACACAAAAGATCAGCATAATAGAGGGCGCAGTGCTAAGCAGGCCTAATACGGCTCTGTAGGCTTCAAAGTCGATCTGTGGTACGGTGGATGCAAATTAACCAGAGTCTTGAAACAAGATTAGTCATTGCATAAAAATGTATGGCACGTGCACAGACGGTACAACCCCTACTGATTGACTCACTCATGGTATCACAATGCTATACGCTCGCATAGCCCTGGTAAGTGTACTAGGCGAACGGTGGCTAGTTAGCTTCAAGTTCAACGGCGCCAATACTGCAAGTTAGCAGAGAACTACAACCACAGTGAAAAATATATATCTTCCGTGACCCTCTACAACAAACCGTCTTTGAATATTTAAGTCCATTAGAGGCATTTTTTCTAAATAAAATAACTGACAAAAGATTGGAGAACATTCAGAATTGTGTCGTTCAACAGTGTAGACTTGCATTCTGCACAGTGACCACTGACCGACCACAGTAAGTCAATCCACCCGGAGCTTTACGGCTTGATCCACGTTGCTCTATCGCCCCTAAACGTGAACTTTTAGTAAACAAGTTTCTTGCACTACGCAGCTTCGATCTCGTCATTTTTCACAATTCTGTCACTCGACCATTTCAGTGGACATCTTTTGGGCCTATTAGCAATGGGAATATACCTCTAATTATAATTTCTCTTGATCTTTGTCAGGCCTCAAAAATTTATGAAGTCTGTTAAGCTTTTTTGAGTGATGAACTTCAAACACGAGCAGTATGCCTACATGTTTGTGTAGCCAGCTATAGATGTCATGCATGCACAGTGCACTGAGCGAATGAAGTTAACAACAACACAGGCTACATTTAGGCTATAGACCTAGAAATGTAAAAAAATAAACATGATTTCACAACCAATTTCAGAGTGAAGAAGATTCCATTAAAAATTGCCCTTCCTTCAGGGATCGTCAAAGGGACGATTGAGGCAGGGCTTTGTGGGCTATGACATGTTATGTACATCATAGGTTACTCTAGAACTACGGGGTGTTTTTGTCAGTTCTTGCCAGATTCAAGTAGAATTATAAGTGATACAAGGCTCATATAGACTTAAAACTCTTGTGAAACTTAAAATTATTGATTTGGTCTCTTACAAGCCCATATTTAAGTTGCATTTTTGGAAAAAGTCCCCTTTCAACATGTCAAGCCCTGAGGTTATTGTGCAGTCGTATTCCCTTCCCAGCACAAGCTGTGCACCCTGAATACAACGCAACCAAGGAAAACGTACTGCCTCAACATAGAACCGTTAGCTTTTGTTACAGTACAATAGCTTGCCAGACCATCTGCCTATATTGACTATGGTATATGGTAGCGGGATAGGAGAGAGGGAGACCTAAAGGACAGATGAAATGGGAAGAGGACAGGGGAAGATGAGAGGAGAACAGGAGAGGGATAAATGAGAGGGGGGAAAGGACAGGAGACAGGATAGGGGAACAAGAGAGGGGGAGAGGAAGGAGAGAGGAGGGGAGATGAAGGAGAGAGGAGGGGAGATGCGGGGGAGAGGAGAGAGGGAGAGAGAAAAGGGGACAGGTGAGCGGGAGAGGAAGAGGAGAGAGGGCAGGAGGAAAGGGGACAGGTGTGTGGGAGAGGGAGGGGACAAGTGAGGGGGTGAGGGGGAGATGAGAAGAGGAGAGGGGAGAGGAGAGGGGAATGGAGAGTGGGATATGAGAGGGGGAGAAGAGAGGGGGAAAATGGGACTGATCATATTTGCAGCAGTCATAAGTGACTTCCTTTTTTGTGGTAATGTGACCATTCATAACAACCAATACACAATCCAATTTTAGTGACAAACAAGTTGCTTGTGCAACATTTACAATTTCAGTGAGGCACTCGTCAATTCTGACTGACATTTCCCGATAAGACAATTCGGTAGTTTACACAACTTTCACTAAGTATTACAGAAATAAGCAGTCACTCATTTGCTAATCTACCTGTGCTGATATATTTCATTCATTGAAATGTCTCTACTCTGAATGTTCAACAAAAAATAAACTGTGGCAAAAACTCCTTGTTGATGATTAGAATGAGAATTTTGAGCCTCTTAGCATTAATTTGATGATCCACCTGGCTTTCTACTTGTTTGTACTCTAAATCTTACAAAACCATTTTTACCCATAACCTACCTGTCTACCCTGGGTGAAATATTCCCTTCACTTATAAGATAAAATGTAACTTAACACAACAGCATGCATTCTTTGAGCTATCCCTAAAGCAACAACAATTACAAAACATCTCTCCAAAAAATTTAAACTCTTACAATCTGATCAAACGGTAAATATGCCACAAATTTTATCATTTTTGTAAACAAACCTAAGCTCCCACTATACCTTTTCCTTGTCTCTCTTCTCCTTAACTTGCTCGAAAACAAAATTTCTTGCCAGACCATTGACAATAAATATGTTGATTTTATTCCATTCCTTGGGCGAATTAAAATTAATGTGAGGACTTAAATAGGTCACATTTGTGACAGTCTACAGCCAGAACAGGTATCCAGACATTTTGCTGTTGATGTTAATAATAAGTGACATGTCAGCATTATACGATGGTGCTGTGTATACAGCAAAAGAATCCTGATATGCCTGTGACGTAAAATGGCTGGTGGCATGTAACAATTGAAATACGAGTAGCATGACTCCATTTTACCTGCTCAATGCTACAAATTGCATAACCAAACTTGCTGTTCAGAGGAGAGTTTAAGCTCAGCATTTTGGTAAAATCTGCATTAAAATCCAAACTGTGGTTCTAAGATATCAGCAGTTAGAAGACACAAAGTTTTGAACACAATGTGAACTTGAAGCAAGCACATATAACATCATACCATCATATTAATAAGATTTACAACTTAACAACCAGTTTTCTCGGCACTATTCACTACCCCAAGCTAGGTCAGATAAAGGTAAAACCTTTTCCTTACCTGGGCAATTGAGACAAATTCTTCATGTTTCTGTTGAAGAGCTTTTGCTTTGTGTAAAGACTTTCCAACTCCAGTGTGTTTATTTAGAAATTCTTCACCATGCTTTTCCAACCATAGTAATACCTGTGGAAATAAAACAATGAAAGTCATAATTAAGGAACTGATAGCACTAACTAAAACATCCTAAATGTTCTGAGAGAAAATGAACAGGAAAATAACCCAACCCAACCTTCACCTCTCCCCACCCCACCCCCCACCCCCACGCCCACGCACACCCAGCCCCCCCAAAATGCAACACAAAACTTAAGTACAAATAATGGTTAAAACTCGAAAAAGACATTGAACTTTAAATCAAGATGACTTCTTCTATGTGAGATCAAAAAGGTATCTTCCAAGCAAATTTTTTGAAAACTGGTATTAGATTCAGTTGGATGTTGAATGTTGAATGGGTTCAGGCAACGTGGATAACAACTTTCCAGACTGACACTGAAACAAACTGTTCATTAATAATAACTTAAAGACCAGCACTAAGTTTTCCAAAAATCCTTTAAAGGGTTACTGCCATAGACCTATTTCCAAAAAGCAATTTCAAAGGATTGTGGGATAGAGTTTTGGTGTTTGTCATTTTTGTCAATGGAATTTTACTGTGGTGAAAACTGACGTACACCCAAAACGTATCCCACAATGCATTGTAATTGCTATTTTGAAATAGGTCTATGTTCCTTTTCACAAGGAATATGAAATACAAAAATATGAGTAAAAGAGAGCTAATTCAAACATTATGATCATTATGAAACCCATAATCTTTGGGGGACTTAGCCTTCTTCACCTCAACCTGGCAATGCCCTGGGCCCCCAGTTTAAAAACCCTCACTTACACCTTCTGGCCCACTATGCTCTTCACCATCAGAACGGCAACCCGCACTCAGTTTTTCAGGTGACAACAGCGCTAAAGATAGACTGTTGAACTGCACACAGCAGAATTCACCCAACGGCCCCTACATGTGTCAAAAGAAGACTGATACGCATATCAGACTTGTTGACCAATTAGCTGTTTGCACCTGATCCTGTTGGTTTGGTATTCCTCCAATGGAGAACAGAGTTTTGCATATATCTATTTCCAAATACCAATTACAATGAATTGTGGGATAGAGTTTTGGGTGTGCGTCAATTTTCACCATAGCAAAATGCCATTGACAAAAATTACAAACACCAAAACTCTTTCCCACAATCCTTTGTAATTGCCATTTGGAAATAGATCTATAGTGACATCATGTGCATGAGTCTACTCAATGGAAATCACCACTGAAGTATTACCCACAAAGTTAATACTTTCACACTGTCACTTAAATTACAGAGGATGCCTATGTAGAAGAATGTTCAAAAGCATTGAGGTGAGCTCACACCTCCCTGATCAAAACCCTTACCAGTGAATATTTACTGTTCAAAGAAGGGTTTCAGGTCACATCAAGTTTTGATATGTTAGAGGGGTACTTACTCCAAGTATTTTGGTGGAATTTGCATTGAAATCCAATGTGTGGTCCTCAAGATATAGGCAAGTAAAGTTGTCCCATTTTCAACAAACAGTGAACTTGAAGCAAGCACATTATGACAACATATCCACACATTACTAAACAGTCTCTTGATTTTCTTAAACATTTACAAAGATTTACTCCCCAAATATCCCATATAATCAAAATGAGATTGCATAAGTGGCATGGGAACTTTACAAACTCTGCATTACCCACAGAGAGGTCCTATCCCTATTAATTTCAAGGTCAACACAACAGTCTAAGAAAAACAAAGGGACACAAAGCATTCCTTTGTCAATGTGAGGAAGTGATATGACCTCTGCTGCCCTCAAGTCACTTTGGAACTCAAGTCTAGTGACTTTGTTAACTGATATTTGGGAAAATAAAATTTGAATGCAAATTTCACACCACTTTGTAGATTTGGTCCTTCTTTCACATATGAAGATAAAAATTTTCCCCTAAATTTCCCTTTTAAGTGCACCAAAAATGGTTGGTGAATGAAGTTCTTTTGTCATGAATACCTGAGTGACAGGTTAAAAGCAAACAAAGCTGTCACTCTGGAGGCAGTGTTTCCAGCATTGAGGGAAAGGGAGGGGATTTGTCCCCCCTCTCCAAAGGTTTCCAAAAGAAGGTGAGTAAAGTCCTCCCCCCTTTTCACTTCCATACAAATTAAAGTATTGTCAATATCTTGGTAACTTTTTTAAAGAAAGGACACTTTTCCACCAATGCTTGAACTTACCCAAATAAACAACCTTTAAAACCATTCAAATTGCATCTAACAGGGGCCTTGAAGCAAACTTTTGTCCCCCTGAACCCACTTGTAACTTCTAACCTGGGACAGAATCTGTTTGGACTTATGGTTAAACCCTAATCAATCTCCCCCCCCCCCTTATTTTGTGTTTCTAATGGAATCCCTCTGAGGGATTAAGCATAATGTTTCTTAATCCATGAATACAAGCACAAAACAAATGATGAAAAATAGCCACAGATTTAAATTTTCCTCTGTGCAATCATGTAATTTTGTACAACCTGTGTAGCCACCCCAAATTTACACTGTCACTCCCAATTTCACAAAAATCTGACAAAAACTGCAGCAGATGAAAGCCATTGAACAGAGAGAAAAACATTTTCACATCACATTACCATATAAGCTCTTCCCACACTTTGAGGACTGAGCTACTAGCATTTGGTTAGGTAGGACTGAGGTTTTATAACCTTTTCAGCAGTGCACATGGCCCTTTTCCAGTTGTGGGGGTTTTATAACCTTTTCAGAAGTGCACATGGCCTTTTTCCAGTTGTGGAGCACTACAATGTTATCCCAACCCCATTGGAGCATCATGAACAAAAACAATAAGAACTGGGACTCTTTTAATTGAAGTCATGACTTAAGGCCTGTTGCGATGCCCATTTCCATAACATTTTGCAAAACAACAGGTCAATAGTTCTTTTTCTTCACTTACATACGTCTTTGTGATAAATGGAATTCAACATGGATGGGATTCCATGCCAAACAGATTGGGTCAGTGACACTCCATGATGTCACAGCAACAGTAGCATAGCAAGGATTATGTCATGGGCGGGGGTTGGAGGCACAGCATGAGAGAAAAAGTTTAAGAGGAGAAAGGAAAACCCCACTTTTTTAGGTGCATTCTGCATTGCAAGGTTGGATTATGGGGGGGTTTCAACCCCCAAAACCATCCCCATGGCTTCGCCACTGCACAGCAATGGGGATTTTTTTAAGTATTTTTCACGGCATTGAGCCGAGGCAAAAAAGAAACAAAAACCACAACAACATCCCACAATACTTTGCCACTGCTATTGGAAAAAGGTCTTTTCTATGACAGTTGGAAGCCCATCTTCCTTAAATTATCAATCTTTGGTTGTTTTCATCACTTTGTCATAAGGCTTAAAGCTAGTGTGACATGTCAGCAAAATTCCTTGAATTCATTTGGCAGTTAAGGAGTAATTAAACATTCCTGAGGAAAAATTATTCAGAATTATACCAGTGTCTTTTAAAGTTTGAATGCTTCTGAAGCAACTTGTTGCTTATGCTAAAATAGTGGTATGGAGTGTTGCACAGTGTTGACATTTCTTTTGTTAACCTCATATTAATTGATTGTGGTGTGATAATTGATACTGATGATTTCCATGGACACTATCAAACCTTTCAAAATAAAATTATCAGGACATACTTATATTACAACTGTCCTTGAAATGAAGATTACAAAAACAAAGGATAACGTGAGTGATATATGGCCTGCCACTGCATAGACATCACAAGATTTGCATATTGAGCTCATGTCTAGGCATGATTAAGTGCAAATCAGAAATTAACCTCTTAAATTATAATGTTTGGCAGGTTTTGATGGGAATTAAGGCAATTTTTTTCTTGTTTTTAAATGCTTCTCACATCACACTGTTTTGCAGTTTTCATCACTTTGTCATGACTAAATCACTGCAACATATTAACCACCTCTGGAGGGCATTAACCCCTGATTGTTTTTATTTTATTTAACTGCCACAAACAGCTATGCAAATGCCAAGATTGTATCAACAACTCTAATGTGGCTAATGACCTCAACTGTTCAGGGTCACATGACATCCGGGACTTCAACAAACATTTACATTTTATCACCACTGCGAATGACAAAATTCCCTTAAGGTTGCATATCTACTAACGAAAAAATAATTTACCTTCCGTGCATCCTGTTGAAACATACAAAGCTGCATCCCATGGCTGGACACCTGCCAATTTTGACGCCACAGATCCTCCAAGTTACGATGTCTCTGCAACATCTCGTGAATCAAGTCTAAGATGTGACCTGCCGAAGCTGAGTAATCGGTATGGGCTATAACTGAGTTGAAAGACTCGGGACTTACTGGCTGCTGCAGAGCTGCTAGGAGAGTTTTACCATCAGCACACACCTACACATGGAAGGAAGGGAAGTTATTGTGTCACAGTGCCACTCAATAGACAAGTTGGTATAATCAGCCAAATTCAACCAAAATTCAGTCAAATATACCATAACACTCATTGCGCATAAGGTGTGCATGTGCTTAATTACACCGGTCTGCTTGATAAAATGAATTATTCCTGCATTGGTAGTAACATTATAAAAATTGAGATGCCACATGTATGAGGACAACTGTTGTGAAGGTGTATTTACAACTTCACCTTTGACCCAAATCTATGCCAATTAGAGCAACACATTTGACCATGAGCACTGGGCATTACTAAGGAATGCTGGACAACTGTGCCAAGTGCCACCCACAGTAATTAGGACCCTGCTCCACACCCTTGACTAATTAAGTTACACTTAGTGAAAAAGGTACTACTTAGCCAAATAAATAAAAGCTGCTTCAATACGAACCTTGCAAAAGCTGTAGTTTCAAAACCATATGATAAGCACATGTGAGGCTACTATCACCAGGCTTTACAATAAGCTTCCAATAGGGTGAGGGTTGCATAAGGGTACCCAGAACATACCTGAAAGGGTACTTCTCATCAACAATTATGAAGATTGCTGCCTTCATTAAGAAATATGAGTTATTCATTAATTTTTTGCTTTCACTAATTACTTTCAACCTACTCACCTCTTTGTAGTGCTCTAATATTTTCCTCTTTCACCCAACCCCTTCAAACAATAAAACCATCACATTCAAACAACTCGGTTCTTGCACCCTTGCCAAAGTGGAATGAAGAAGCCATCTCTGACTGGACAACTTTCCTGTGGTAATTCCCATCTGGATAGTTCTCCCAGAAAAACTCACCTAGATGCAAATTACACCCTGACAGTTCCTACCCTGGACAATTTTTCCAGGGCAGTTCAATAAGGTAACATGTCCAGGGTTCCTGCACTTTCTGGGAAATCAAGTTTCATGACTTTTCCAGGAGCTTCCTAAGACCGAATAATGAATATTCATGTTCTTCGTCTTAACATTTCCCATGAGTGGAAGACAATGATATCATGAGTGAGAACACACTTTGATGTAACAAGAATGGATCAATGTCACTTTGTCAACATTTCCATAACTTTCCATGACTTCACACAATTTCCACAAAAGTAAGACTTTCCCAGGGCTTTGAAATGATTTTCCAAATTTTTAAGACTTTTTTCAGTTTTTGTGAATGTGGACACCCTGCATGTCAAAACAGCCAAACTGCAGCAGGCAGGACCATGCTTTGTTTATATAAACATCACAATAACAGATCCATTTTATCCTGCTATTGTTGAATGCAACAAAGCGTGGTTGAAGCAGCTGTAGCCTAGCTGAGGCATCTGCAGCCAAGAGTTTGACATGATGCCTATGAAAGTTACCTCCGAAGACATTTATCCCTCAGGCAACTTCTCCTACCCCAAAATTAAGTGAGACTTGGTTGTACGGTTATTGTCCATGTGCATGTGAGAATAAATTGTCCATGTGGGGCTGTCCCAAGGATAATGGTACAGATAAAAATTGTCCCAACGGAGAAGGAGCTTGCTTTGAAACCAAAGCCATCACGCCAAAGGCAATCAGCTAAAAGCACACCAACCTGAGCATAACAAGCTGTAAAATCCTCTTTCAACTTGTGTTGCTGATGAAGCTTTGTCTGGAGTTCCGTTATCTGTTCAGGATTCTCACTGGCCCCCATCTTGATGCATTGATCCTCCCACTCATATACTCTTGCAAGGTACTGTAGAGAGAGAAAAAAAATTGTATTCATATGAGATGTATTGAGTAAAGTTGAGGTCCATTTCCTAAAATCTTTTGTCCATTTGTCCAGAATTACTGGCTTGGGAAAGTGGTTTAAGGGGAGGGTTCACCTTTGAGAAAACTTTTCATATCAGGAGCAAGCATAGGTGCGAAATGGAGCTATCTTTTTCTGTTTTTCAAGTATTTTAATGCAATACGGAATAACATTTTTTCAGTGTAATTAAAAAAACCAACATTCTCCCCAGCCATAGGCATTCCACCAACAATGACAATGATAAAATTTTTCATCTAGGAAAATAGATTCCCTGAAAATTTTGAACAAGGCTTCCCAATTTTCTGAAATCAGGAAATTTGCTGAACTTAAACATCTTAGATGCATCATTATACCAATACAGGCCAGGATGAAAGGTCAGCTGAGATCTCTGAGAATAGGAAGTTCCGCTCAGATCAACACTACTTGAATATAACTTCAAGTCCCACCATTTTTCATCTACCTATTTCTATTCTGCAACTTATGGAACTAACAGTTAGTGTTTAGTCTGATAATCAGCACATCTGTTTGCTACATAAGTCATTATCCAAGCACATTAATTTGTAATTTTAAATGTCTCCCCTTGTATCTAGCCATGCTATAGCCTAGCAGGTATTTATATCAAGGACAAAACATTAAATATTGTGAATAAAAAATAAAACGTTTGTTATCAGACTAAGTTGTCCACAAAGTCAGATACGTGCTTTTCTTCTTGAAAGAAAATATTCTGATTTTTATTTTGTACCAGATCTTTAATTGTGCACATAGTGTCTGCCATGAATTTTGACTGTCATTACCGTTACTTAATGATACTAAATACTAACACTACAGATACATCAAACCAAACATTTCCAATTAAACCTTAACAATCATTCACCAAGTTGCTAATTCTTCACTTCCCTTTGAGTTCCTTGACCATTAACCACTCTAACAAAAGTGATGAAAAACAAAACAGACCTGCAAAATTTAAGAAAAGCTTTGCAATTTATTTCCTAAGAGAGCCCTTCCTGATGTCACAGCTCAATCCATCCAACAATCCAAGTGATCGTTTCAAACATCACGCAGGTTCACATTTTAAATAACTTAGTCAGGTTAAAACCAAGTGCTGATTGATAACTTTCTAATCTCCCTCACTCTTGTTGGAGAGGAAAGTAAACACTGCATGTGGATGAGAGGTTATACCCTGAAGCCTTCAAAGGGGTATGGATGGATATGTGCCTAAAATATCCCCTTAATAAATGGAAAAAGCCACAAAAGATTTCTTTGAGCACAGCTTTTTCCTTTCCTGATAGTTTACAAAACAATCATTATACCTAAAAGGAAGTGGCCCTTCTATGCATCCTGTGATGATACACTTAAGTTTCTGTTAAAAAAATGTTAAAAAAAAAAACAGTGTTGAGCAATTCACTCCAATTTGACCTCAAGTTATCAAAATAGTTTACTAAGTTGATGTGTACTTATCCAAGAAAGGCCTTCTCAATATTGAAGTGTTGAGAAAGAATGCTCATTCTGATAGAATATGCCTTTAAGTCATGACACCTATACGGGAAGCTATAACCATTTCCTGGGCCTTTCGTTCAAGTTCGTAAATATACTTTGCAAGTGTGAGAATGTTGTCATCACCAAAGGCAGAAAATTTTTAGTTGCCTCTTAAACACAAACATCAAAATAGGTACATTTATTGTCCCCCTCTCCCTCCCTCCCCCAAAATGTAAACTTCACGGACTCAAATCAAGACCATTAAAACTGAGATTAAAATTTCTTCATGAATTACTCCGAAGAATGATAGTTACACCGACTGTCAAATACAGCACAAGGAATGAGATTGAATCTACTTATTCTCCGCAAATACCCTATATTTTTTTGCCTTATGTGCAATGTATGTTAGTTCTTTTCTAACTTACTTTATACAAAGCTTTGATGTATATTACTTCCACAGTCTCTTGTTACTTTTTTTTCTCTTTTTGTGTTTAAAACTGGTTTTCTTCAAGTTTGGAAGTTTTCTATTCTCTCTACAGATTCTTACTGCAAAAGAGAACAAATGAAAGAGTTCATAGACTACCTAATCCTGCTCAGATTAGACTAGGTTACTTAGTTAGAAAGAGTTTTACGACCCAGTTTCCAACCTGCTGGTTCAAGTTGAGCCAGCCATGCCATGTTTTCCAGTTGTGGCTCACTGGCTTGTTTTCCCTACTCCATTGCATATTCTTATTCGGAGCAGCACACACAACAGCCAGTAGGTTCCATTTTTTCAAAGTCTTTGGTATGACTGGACCTGGGAATCAAACCTGGGCCTTCCACGTGAGAGGCAGATGCTCTTACCATTAGACCAAACAAGCCTGGATCTCAGAAACAATGCATAAAAGTGTAAACTTTGTATCTTACCAATTCAGAATTTTCATGGAACACAACAGACATGGCAAGAAGATTACTCCGTTCATCTAGGGCAAGGGCAAAACCCTGCCATTCCCTCTCCAGTTGGTGGGACAATTGGTCAATGTCTTCTGAGGCAAAATGGCCGCTTTTGAGCAATCGGTTGGCAGCATCCAGAATACGATGGATGTGCACATACATACTCTAAAAAGAAAGGAAATATAGGTCAAGTTGAAGTTTTTTCATTTAACAGTCATGTCAAACATATGAAAGAACAAAACAGAAAATATTTGCAAATATGATTTGTCCACTAGGCTTGCAAGGTAACATTCAGTATTGAAACATCAACACTTATTATTTAGATGGGATTTAACGGCACACCAACATGAAAGCGTTATATCAGCTAGACAAATAGGTTAAGTTTAAATAAAGTTTCTTATACACCTCAAGTTCAAGTTTGACTTCAAATACAGTGCAAATAGATTGAAGTCCTCCCCTTTAGTCAACTTTTAACACGAGTGGGGAATACCATGGGCATATATTCTACAATCGCTAATCCACGGGGGAGAAAAACATCAGAAACATTATCGATCTACATCATACCCCATACTGGGTGGATACGTGCAAAATGAAAGTTACAAGATTGATCTTTCTAGCCTTTTTTAAATTTAAAACATTGAAAGGAGGTAGGAGAAAACATTGATGACATTGTAAACTTTAAACTAGGAGTAAGGCTATGTATGGAATCTGGAAATTTTGAATGAAACTAGATAAAGAGTAATTGAAATTCTAGAATAAAAAGTTTTTACAGTAGGCTACAGTATCATTAAGTGATTTCCTTATCCCTAACATCCATATCAGAGTTGAATACCTTGACACATCCCCCCCCCCCCCTAGTACCCCTGCTTTAGGTCTTACTAATGGTTCTTTGTTAATTCCTACCATTGATTGTGTGACAAATTGGTTATGTTCTTCTTGCAACTCCAGGGCTATTTGATGAGTGTTCCCAAGGTTGGTATGGTTCATGAGGAATAAGTCTCGTTGATGGTCCAGCCATTCAAACATCTAAATAGAGAAAAGATCAATGAAATCACATGACAGAGAAAACAATGGCAAACATAAGAAAGCGTGAATTGTCAAGGTGAATCTGTATGCAATGAGGTGCACAATTGTGCCATTCCTGCATTTAAATCAAAAAACTGCTTGTTTTATGGAAAACAAAAATGCTTCTTTTATTACGGAAACAATTCACATTTTTAAACTAATGTTAGATATTGAGTGGTACGGGATTTTGAGTTGTAGTTCCAGACGAAAAAACAGAGGAGAGTTCCAGTTGATTAATATGAAAGGCGGGCCGCTCCGTAATTAGGCTAGGTAAATATGAAAGTCCGCTCCTCGACGAGATGAATGTGAGTGAAAAATGTGAGTGAAAATCCGCTCCTTAATTGGATTAGGGGCCTAATGTGAAAGCCTGCTCCTTCGTCATGTTAGATATGTTGTTGTCGGCGAGCCCGCTCCTCCACCACGTTAGATATTGAGTGGTACGGGATCTTGAGTTGTAGTTCCAGACGAAAAAAAAGAGGAGAGTTCCAGTTGATTTTAAATTATTTATTTGGTGATTTGGTTCCAAAATAAAGATCATCAAGATGAATTAATTCGGCCGGCCTAATAATGATTCCTGAAATATTTACATTATGTAGAAAGTTGACTAGGCTACATAATTCTGCTTCGAGGTCTGCTGCACGAGTCTCCAGCTCGCAGGCTCGGTCTTGTGAATTGTACAAGCTCTGAACACCTGCAGCCCCCTGATTGGTCCAAAGTTATGATGCACCATAAAAATAAGTATTATGATATAAATGACCAATGAGGAGGCTGCAAAGGGGGAAATTGGCCACACCTCGAAAATATGGGTTACAGCATGCACATGGAGCTACGGCAATGTGATATGTCACGTCCACTGGTAACCTGTGACGCGAAACAGGAAGGGCCCTGGGAATCTAGAGCAAAAGGGAGCGTTGCTTGTAAACAACAAGATGGTGTCTGCTAAAGGTCATGAAGAGTGCACCATACTACATGACACTAATATTTACCGACACCAAATGATAAATAATTCTAAACAAGACATTTCAGAAGCCTTCTTTTCAAGAAATAAAGTTTTCCATAGATGGAAATTAAGTTACTTGTTTTTCAAGAATATTCTGTTCACCAAAACTTTTAAAACACTCATATGATCTCACTTCCAAAACTCTTCTCTTTTGCAAAATGTATGAAGAGATGAAGCTATTGCTGAATTCCATTTTTAAGAATGCAAGGTTGATGGCAACTAGGATTCATTACTTTGTGTGCCATATCGGTACATTTTAAATGTAATATTTCCAATTTTTTCCTTTCAAGGCACTTTTCCATTCCACGCAACCACAGAAAACATTTCAGACATTTTTTGGGTAAACTTTTTCAAACTCCCTGTGTTGGGAATTTACAAGCCCTGATACTTACTCCCTATTTTCATATGTAATCCCTACTTGCACACAGCAAGTCCCTGGCAAGTTTCTTAATGGCACCCTGGGTCTGGGCGGCCTCTGATAGAGGGCCCCCCTCAACATTCCTCTTACCACTTGGACAGGCAAGTAGAGAAGAAAAAGATTGAGAATGCCCTCTATTAGAGGCTGTCCAGACCCATAGTGCTATTAAAGCAGATCATTGAGTTGGTTCATGAAATTCAACAAATTTTTCCAAAGATGTCAAGTTTTCTTTACCCACCAATGACAAATGGTCAAACTTAGGCATCCCCAATTTCTACATACAAATAATGTTTTATGAGTGAGTTCAGTTTTGAAAAACTTGTGACCAGATACTTTTTCAAATTATGCACAAAACTGTTCCAAGTCAGGACACCACACATTTTAAAATTTTAACTTTTCCCATAACTATTGGATATAAAACTTGACTTATTATGCTGACTGTAAGCACTGTCCTGTGGAAGCACTATAACATTCTCATTATTAAGTTATTCATACCAACTCAGTGAGCCCCTTTAAGAAGCTTGCCAGGAAGTACTGTAAGTGGGGATTACACGTGCAAATAGAAGGTAAAGAGAGGGCAATAACGTAAGTTAGAAAATAGGAAAAAGGTGTACTGAACTACACCAACCTTTTTTGTATCTTGCTCATATAGCCTCAACTGTAGACACTGCTCCAGTGTACTGCTTTTTCTTTGCCACAGTTTTAACAAACGTTGTCTGCTGCCCCCTATGCTGTCCAACATGTGAAGAATGTGAGGTCCAGCATTCTGAAAGTCTGCATTCATGATTGCACTCGACGTGCTGGCAATACTGCCCCCTCTGCTGGAATATCCACTATCCACTGTGCTGGGATTTCCACATATCCTGAAGTGACACAAAAGTTAATATCAAATACACAAGTGTATTCAACGTTGTTATAGAGGGCTAGGAGTGGAATGCAATCATATTTTTTACATTACAAGAGAATTAACTGACATTTTTACAGATTTAGAATATTTCTATGACAAAAAAAAAAAATTTCTTTCAAAAGAGGTTGTCACATGTCAGATAGCCAAGCTGCTGTGAAGTGTCAGTGTGCATATGCCATGTTAACAAGTCCATCAGACTGCTGCATTATACCCTAAGTTGTGACACAGGAAGTTTGTTCTTAACGAATGTAATGACCAAGTAATTGCAACTTAGGGCAGAGTCACTTATCTAACTGGTGGTTATGGCCAAGTCATTTATGTATTTTCTTTGCCCAACTGCCCATACTGGTCAGATAGATGTGTCTCTCCCCTTACTTGTGCAACACCTGGTCAAAGGTCCACGAGCTGTTCCTGAATGGGTGACATTGCTAACTCAGAAGATGAAACGTGAAGCTGAATGCGAGGCAAGCACTCAAAAACTATAACCTTAGTAGCCAAGCTCCTTCGTTCCTCTTTCTTTTTACGATTTTTTTATACAGTACTTTTGCCAACATACTGCTTTGACATTTCTCAACACTTTTTGGATTATTATATTTTGAATACCCACCCTAAGTCAGAAAATCCGATCATTCCAATTTATGTTTGTTTGAAAGTTTAGAAAATGGATTAATTCCATTTGAAAGTAAAAAGAGAATTCCACTGTTTATTCCACTGTATGCACAACAACTTCCACGCGGCAAGGAATTACTACACTCGTTTATTCCAGTATTTTTACCAAGTGCTTGACCATGTTTGCACATATCTATAGGGTAAGTGCTAAATTGGAGTATTGCCTTTCTAACCAGAGACTGACTTCCATCAAGGCACAGAAGCTATGTGTTGTGACAGTACACAGCTCAAACCTCAGACAAAACCCTTGGATGGAAATGAACCTCTAGTCCACTACCACAGACAATGTCTACAAACAAATTCTCACTTCTCTAAAGACAATCTCAGTTAAGCCCGAGAGATTTGTGATTGGTCGCTCAGCTTTGATTGACAAGAAAAGTTGGCAAATTCCAAGAATGACAAATGTTGATAGGTCTATCTTGTTGGTCAATGGGAGGCTCAGATTGAAGAGATTCTTATGCCGCAGACTTGCTCAGGGTATTAAAAAGAAAAAAAGAACAAAAGATTCTCTATAATAACGTAGCAAGAAAAATAATAGGGCAGTGTTTCGTTAGGTTAGGTTAGGTTAGATGATGTTTTACAACTCAGTTTCTAATCAGTTGGTCCAAGCTGAGCTGGCCAAGGCCATTTCTCAAGTTGTGGCTCACTGACTTGTTTTTCCTACTCCACTGCTTATGCTGAGCACCAGGCACAAAGGCAGTAGGTTTCATGTTTAAAGTTTTTGGTATGACCAGGCCAGGACTCGAACTCCCGTCCTCCTCACTGCAAGTCTAATGCTCTAACCACATGACCGTGAAGAGGGTCCAAAGGACAGTGTGTGGTACAAGTTGAAAAGCAACTACACCGTAAGATTTTCCTTGTGTATTGGAATAGCTCACCATGAGGTGTTCAGACTGTGGTAGACATGAGGGAAGAGGAGGGGAGAAGGGGATTTAAGAAAGCTTTCCTAGGAGCAGCTGTATCATCTATGATAAAAAAAACTTGCACTTTAAATTAGACTAAGGCACCATAGAACCTTGTCTACAAATCAATTATAAAGGATCATGGGACAGAATGTTGGTGTGTGTCATTTTCACCACTGTAAAGTACCACAAAAAAAAAAAACATGCACAAAAATCCTATCCCACAATCCTTCGTAACTGCTACTTGGAAAAAATTGTTGTGCAGCTGCCTCCGCCATGCCTTGTAGTTGCATACGTACAATAGCAGGACTAATACTGGTCTGCTATTGTGGTGAGTATAGTAACAAAATAGCCCTACAGCTCCTGGGGCTTGGCTGAGGGAGCTGCAGCCAGGCTATTTTGACATAGTGCCTACTACAACTACTAAAATATGTGACCAACATTCCAACTTATCTCACCCTCTTGTTATACCATGGTACCATCTGACACAGAGCTCTTCCCTCCCTATGCTATACCAGAGCACCACATGGTACAGACAATTCACACCCAATGACATCATAGGGTACCACCTACCTTGACAGCATCTGTTGACCTTCGTCCTGAATCTGCTCCAAGGGAAGCCGTGAAATTTCCTTCTTGGCAACCATATGTTCCTCTATTGCCCTCCTGGCAGCATCAATGTTTGTTGGGTATTCAATTCTAGTCATCTCCATTTGTAACTGGTCTTCGTGTTGCATTAAATTTCCAGCTAAATTGAAAAATTCTTCCAAAGCCTTGATATCGTAAAACAAAAGAAAAACTTGATATGATTTTACGATATTTATGTTCAACATTTAAACATCTAACAGTTGTAATGTCAACTTAAAATAACACTCAAAGCTATAAACATGATCTGTATAGACCTCCTCAGATCTACTAGTTCCTCAAAATGAAATGACTGTGGTGCATGCAAATATGCTAACGGACAACTTCTTTGAAGACAAACTTTGTTCATTTTGGGGTGTTACTGAGAGAGTTAAAAAGTTAGATGAGGTTTCATGGCTCAATTTTTAACCGACTTGTAAGTCAGGCCCGTCAAAGCCTTTTCTCCAGTTGTGACTCACTGGCTTGCTTTACTTACTCCATTACTTATGATGAGCACCAAGAACATGGCAGTGGGTTCCATTTTTTAAAGTCCTTAGTATGACCTGGTCTGAGTCAAACTTTAGACCTCCCAGCTGCTAGTCAGATGCACCAGCTAGTTTTCTAAAAGTAATTTGGATTATCATCCACCTGGGGTTTCCAGCTTGGAAAGAGCATCACAGCTAGTGAGAAATTTCACACTTTCTGTAAGGACATGAGCTCATGAGTCCCACAGGAAAAATAAGGGCTTATGAAAAGGAATGGGATGATATGTAACTCTAAAATGAGAGTTACCAATATCACCACAAAAGCTCATTTCAAGTATTTTTATTGAATAATTTCCACACTGAGAAGGGGAAAGCCCACTCCTGAACCCTTCTCATGTTTGCAGCACCTACACATAATTTATTAAAGTTGGGACGTGATACATTCATAAATGCCAGTTTGGGACGGACAAGAGCTGAGAAGGTTGAACACCCCTGCTGTACCAGATGGATGTACACAAAAAATCATCATTCAGTGTAAAATGTGCACTATGTTGCTGACCCAATGTTTGAACTCCCAAGTCAGGTATTCTTTCCCCACCCCACCTCTTCAATTACCTACGAATAACCAATCATTTGGAATCGACTCTTCATGAGTAGAATTCTACAGACTTCTATATTTATCTACCATCCAAGTCTGGGGTGAGCCGAAAACTGCCCCCTCCCCGATTTTCTGCCTCCTTCCCCCTGAAAACATTGGTCCTAGTAGCTATGACTCACCAATCTTATCTGAATCCATTCCTCATGATCATAAATGTATGAACCATCCAAGTCTGGGGTCTGCTGAAAACTGTCCCTCCCCCCCCATTTTATGCCTCCTTCTCCCTCCTGCCCCCTCCCCCAGATAACATTAGTCCTTTTAGCTATGACTCATCAGTCTGATCTGAATCCACTCATCATGATCATAAATTAATGTACCATCCAAATCTGGGGTCAGCTGAAAACTGTTCCCCCATTTTATGACTCCCCTCCCTCCTGCCCCCTCCCCCAGATAACATTAGTCATATTAGCTATGACTCACCAGTCTGATCTGAATCCACTCTTCATGATCATAAATTAATGTACCATCCAAATCTGGGGTCAGCTGAGAACTATCAACCACTTTCAGTAAACCTTCTGCAGAAATCATAGATGTCTGAAATAGAAAAGTGAACATAAAGAACAAAATCGAAATTGAAAGAATCCCGAAAATTCCCTGGTTTGGGGATCTACTTCACCTGTCCCCTCTGCTACCTTTTAATACGCTTGAGACCCCACCTACTTTCAATGAGGCCCCTGTCATTGTCTTCACTCTGCTATTTGTTTACCAGAGTCTAGTTATGTGTAGGTGGGGTTACAAGTGTAATAGGAGGTAAGTAGAAGGCAAAGCAGACACAGAATGACAGTTTCTTCAGAATGAGGCTATGATGGTTTTTCCAACAAATAAGATAGAATCATCGAAAGATACAAAGTAATATTGTGCTCAAGAATAATATGCAGACAAATATTCAAATGATTTGACTTCCGTAATGCTTGCAGTGCATAATTTTTCTAAGGAGATGGAGCTATAGAATGTTAAATGATGAGAATGAAGTTTACATTAATTAAAGCCATTTTTTTTATGAAAATTCTGTGCATTTAAGCCTGTCAGTTTCAGTTTTATTTACTAAATGTTTAGTTTAAATGGTCAAAATATGTGTTTGTTTACAGTTCAAATGATGTTCAAATAGAGCTGGTTTTGGTTTCCCTTAGAACCAACCGTAAACACCATAATATATACAGATACTGGTTTTGAGACAATCGCTTTGGCATGCCACCCTCTGTCAGTTCACAAAACATCCAGGACATGTTTTGCAAATCTTGGGTAACTGCATACCAGCTATGCAGTACCAAAAATGCACAGGGAATACTGTGGCCTCACCGCTATCTTGGGCAGCTAACTGCTGCGGTGCATGCTCGTTTACTAAACAGCCTGCATACCTGGATGAGCTAAGGTCTAACTCATGCAACGTAACAGATCGATATCGCGCCATCATAATCCATAGGTTACATGAACAGGTATATTATTGCCTAAGGTTTGGCCCTGTAATTCGAGGCTTTAGGAATTAGGTTCAAAGAAGATTGATAGCTGATTCAATGTGGTAGATTCCATTTGTAGGTCTAGGCTAGGCCTAGCCTAGTAATATCAACAACTTAGATGGGCGAAATGTTAGGTCTAAATTAGATTAAGGCCCATATCATTTAAACGTTAAACGTTTGGACTATGAAAGCGCCATTTATCTGGCCAACTGTTTGTTTAAACGTGACAGCACCGGTGCTTTTTAAATGCAATATTTCCCATTAACCTTGATATACAACATACTTTCATTTTATTCTTACTTCCAGGTCTTGATAACTTCCATTCAACCTTTTTAAGGCTCTCAAGGAGAAAACTTTTCATTTTTCAAGCAGCTCACTTTTAAATGTCTATTTCTGGTAATGCAAATATATGCAAATAGTCTAAGAGAAACATTTGTAATTGTCAAACATGACCTGGTTTTCACAGCTATACCAACCTTGATTTTTTACCGAATTTCTCTTCAAAGTACGGCATTTTCTCTGATAATTCTAAATATTTTCAAATACTGCCATTCATTACATTCTGAAAGGCAGCTTTAATATATAATTTACTCATAAAGGTGCTTGATGAGTCTAAGGAAGACATTGGGATTATCAGATCCACAAAACTGTGAAACCACAACTAAGCTTAGAAGAATGGTCAAGAAATCTACTGCTGCAGGAGAAATAACTGCATTTATATGATGCCACTGTTTATCTGTAACAAATTCAGAACCCCCTCCCCCCCCCCCCACCAAAAAAAAAGGATGTAAACATATATCAGGTGCCTTATGACATATAGATTATATCTTTAAAGCAGAGTCCAAACAATTTGCACCTACTAAAATGTGAACTTTCTCATATATACATACATTCATACCTCCCCCCCCCCCATCCTACTATTGACAAAACAATTAGTCTTCAAATAAAACCAGACAAAATTCAATCAACAGTCCAAATACCAAGTTCACAAATAAAATTTTATGAATCATGATTACTTAAAAGCCTTCCCCCTCCCACAATGCAATTCTTCTTAATAAATTAATTCACAGGTGCTTCTCTTCATGTCAGAAAACCCTGTTGGCTATACTTAGCAAGTTTCCGTATTACCTTCTTTAGTAACGAAAAATGACGGTCTCAAATTCAGGTATGACATGACAGTCTGGACACCTTTACTGGTCTTTTTCACCACAGATCAGCATCTCTGGATGGTTACCCATAAAAAAAAAGGTAGTCCAAAACTTCCCTCAAAACAACTTTTCATCCAAACAATCTCCAGTTACATTAATGCTCCAATTTTAGCCCTAATTGCTTCATCCACTCTCAAACAGCAGGATGAGGAGTCTCTTCTTTCAATTTGGTAAAAAGGTGAATAACCCTTATGATGAAAGAGCTTAGAGGACGTCTGTTCTTTGAGCTTTTCACCAATGAGTAATCTCACAAACATGATAAAAATGTTTAAATTACCTCAAATTTCTGTTTGGAGCTTCCCATGCTAGTTTTGTGCTTCTGCCAAAATTTTTCCGGTTTTATGATGTACACCATGTGAATACTATCTCCAACACATTCCTGTCAAAAATATGAAATTTAGAACAAATTATTATTTTATATCATAACATCACACTTTGTTAATCTTTGCCTTAACTGGTTCAAATTTCAAAGTTACCTGTACCCTTAAATAATCATCCACAGTTTGTAATACTAAATAATGAAAACCTTTCTAATCTCTCCTCTAATTAACAAATGTCTTTTAATATTCCACAACAAGAGGAAGTAATTAATTCTCTAAATCTACATTACAGATGTTTTACAAAACTTCCTTGTCAGATATAAGCAATTAGATTTAATTTGCTACATCAAGCAGCATTGCAAAATAAAACCTGAGCAGTTCCACTGCTTCAAAAGTGATAACTACATCTTCTGCCAATCAGGGAGTCATTGGGGAAACTTGGACTATGGGATATAACATGAGTTGTTTAAAATACTGGCCCACTGTTCACACACTAACCCCTTGGTTCTCAAGAAGGGGTCCCTGGGCCGTTTGCAATTAGCCATCTCAACAAACATGGCTCTAGACATGACTCTACAATTTCAGTACATAAATAAGCCAGCTGATGATGCCTCAAGTAGTTATTACAAGAGAATCACATTAAAAACTTGACCCTGAAAGATCTGAGAACTATACTGCTTTTGGGCTAGAAATGATACCAACATATTACATATTGGCAAGGACCGTCTAAGCATCACTTACCTGAAGTACCTTGAGGGCACATTTAGCTTGGTGCCAGGTCGACTTCCTAATATCAATAATGACTGTGAATCCATGTTGAATGACTTCCTCACTGCAGATCAAATGCAAACACAAAAAATTTGGCTGGATTGATAATTACCTGCAGTAGCTACAATACTGTAAGACAGTACCTTAACTTTCCCTCAATTTTGCAATTTTTACGTAATTTTACATTCCCACTGTGACCAATAAAGTGGTACTTCTGCTTCCCTTTAGCAGTTTTCAAACGATACTGTATAAACAAACTAACGGTAGCCATTTTTTTTTTTTCAATTTGAAGGGCAAATTCGACGATAAATATTTTATGTAACTATTTGGTTCATTTGCAGCCATCACAGACTGCCGTCTTTACCTGTTGGCTGTGCATCAAATTTACAAAATACTGTAAAAAAAATTATGGGAGAAAGTAATACCAAAATGACACATGGGGGTAGATACTGTGCATTCTTTATTATGTGAGAAATGAACAGTTTTCTCTACAGTACAATTTATACAGCACAGTAAAATTTTTATTGTATAGCAATATAACATTAATGCACAGCAAGAGCTACAATAAATGGTACACACTAGTACACAGCATTGAATGGTAACTGTAACATTTGAAACAATAGTTACATATATGGCTAAAGATCAGTACTGTACAATAAATATGATGCCGTCCATGAAAAAAACTGTGAAGACTTCATCACTTCATGCACCCCTGTACAAACATTACTGTACATAAAAATCTTAATACTGTATGACTCATTACTTGTAAAATGCTCATGACACAGGACTATAATTTAATGGAAAAAAATGTTTCAGCTTCAGTATAAACTTCAAAGGCAATACAGGGAAGTCTCATTGAACATGAAGGACATCAAACATCTCCATATGTTTCTGCTAAGAGCTGTGGATCCATTTTGACATCATTAATGGCTTGTCACTGATATGAAAATAGGGTGTTCCATCTTTGTCCCAAAAGTTGATGCTGTTTAAACAACAACCCATGCCCTACACTTGCACTATTCCACAAAACTAAAATTTTCTACAGAGCCAAATTTTCTGATAAATAAGAATATTGGCCTGATGGGTAGTTTCTCAGAGAATTCCCCACCATTAACTGTATATCATTACAAGGCCAGATCCAAAGGAAGGCATATAGGTATACACTCTCCTCCCCCTGCCATTTTTTTTTTTTTTTTCAGAGCAAAGTATTTATGGTAATGCTGTTTCACTCCAACCCTCACCCATAATGGTAATCCCGGTGGTTGCTACAGGACATGCCCTATTTTAACACTATTTATTTTCCCCCTTTTATATAGTATAAAGTGCATAATCTGATAATACAATTTTAATAAAAGCAAAAATGAACAAACCAAAGAGCCATCAAACCAACAAACCATTGAAAGAATGAACAATGAACAAATGAAAACATAAATAAAAATGAAATAAAAAACAGGATCAAAGACATACAGTATAATGTGCATAAATTGTCATAATCTAAATAATTTTCTAGATAAACATCTCTTTTACTTCATTTTTCTTTTTTTGAAAATTTTCACCCTATTTAATTATGCCACAGGGAAATCGTGATTTTTTTACAGTGGTGTAACCATACTGTTACATGAATCTAAAACATTTTTCTTTCTGTCACACCTACATGCAATTTTTAAACATATAAGATGCATCGTAGCCTTATCCCAGCTCAAAATATTGTCAGAACTATCACATCAAGTCCTCAAGTTACAAAATTTCTGACGAAATAGTCACATCTCAAAATTCTACATTTTGCAATGTTTCCAAGAGAAACATATGTTGTAGCCCCTAGCACAATGATAAATAGTCATCAATCAAATTATTCGGTTTTCGCTTTGCTGAGGTTGGTGTAAACGAAAATTTTTAAGACTGTTCCAAGAACCTTGTGCACAAAAATTTGATTGCCACATTTTCATTGGATTTAAACTACTGTGTGTGTGTTGCTTAATACGCCCCAATTGATCATATGTCCTGTAATCTTTGCACGAAAAATGTTCTGACTCTTATTGTACTGTATATTTGTATATTTATTGTACATTTGGTGGCAATACTGCAGAAAATTCAACCAATACGAGCAATATCCTGAAAACTTGTCTTCTTTCAGAGTTTATGAAATCAAGTAATTTAATTCTCCTACTTGCCTACAAGTACCATCTTACAAAGTCTGCACCAGATTAACATGCTCCTAAGTACTACTAGAGGGCCCATGGTAGAACCACTTCCTCTTTCAACTTGATCATTTTCCAAGCTAAGCATAGCTTGGCCTGCCAAAATGATAAAAGCAAATTCTTATTCCTAAACAGGTCATACTTGAAGAAAGGCAAGATAAAAAGTTGGATGAGGTTTTGCCACTCAGTTTTGAACCAACTGGCTTACATTGGGCTGGACACAGCTTTTTCTCTAATTGTGGCTCACTGGTTTGTTCTCCCAACTCAATTGCTTACAATACATGCAGATCAAAAAGCTGTACCATTTTTCAAGTATTCAGTATTACCCAGCCAGGACTCAAGGAAGTGGTTCTACCACTGTGGCAGTGGGAAGGCACCATTCTGGTTCAAATTCTACCAAATGGTACCTGTAGGCAAGAAGGACCTATATACACTGGTAAGTAAGCAGAAGGGAAATAAATTTAAATGGAATGTCCTTTTGTCTGCCACCTCTACCTGAATCCCAATATTCCATTCTGTTTCACTGTAGCCCTACCAACTGCTATACCTCCACCTGCTTATATTTTCCCTCCAGTGTCCTAGCTATCTGATAATCACCCCCTCCTATCCATACCAACTGACTACTCATGATAAAATTCTTTTTTCCTGCTCCCCTCCCTCACTATTTCCATTAAGCCCTACAAACTTTAATTGGAATGCTGGTGAGATATACTGCAGTGGTACAAGCCGAGCCAGCTGATGATGGCGGACCCTTGCTCATGCCCCTTGCCCGCTACTGTACCTCTTGTGTAACCCTATCATCTTACTTGGTCTAGTGGTGAAGATTGGTATCAGTTTAACTAGTTGATGATGGTTGCCCTTCCCTCTTTCAATGTGGTCCTTCAATTTACTTTCAAGTATACTGGTGAGATACAGTTGATGTTGGTGTACCATTCCTACCCTTGACAGGTCTCCTCTTACAGATTGGCCCTCACAACTTAATTTGGGGAACTAGATAGATCAGTACAAGTTGAAAAGCTTAAAATGGTCCAACTGCCCTATTCCCCCTCCCCCATCCCCTCTTTCAGTGTTGCCTTTCCCAGTTAGTTTGGTATAATGCTGAAATTCATAAATATTGAACCAGTTGATAATGTTGCCCCTTCCCCTTCTTCTCACCTGTCCCCCTCCCCATCAATGTGGCCCTACCAACTTACTTTGGTATGCTGGTGAGATAGAGTACAAGTTGGACCAGCTGGTGATGTTCAATTCTCTCAAGGTTTGTTCCTGCTGGGAATGTCAGTAATGGTCCACCTCTTTTATCTCTGCCACCTAAACAAACATTTCAAAACAAAGGTTTTGGTTGGTTAGATGAGATTTAAAAGGGCAAGAGCAGTCCCCCCCAAATTTTGGAGAAACACCTAAATCTCACAATTTCCTTCTCGTTTCTCTCCAAAGTATCTCTCATAACATTTAAGGACTCCAGTATTTCATATTCAAGGTAAACTAAACAGTAACTTGTAGTAAATTTCACATTTAAGGAAAAAATACTGTCACATGACTGCCAAGAGCCAATCAAGAAACATGATAGTGTACTACACTACTTCAAAGTAGGGTGACTACATTTCCCCTTTAACAACTCACCAACACAAATGTGTTATACAGTGTCAACTAGATCAAAGAGAAACATTTAAATATGTTCTCAAATACAGTTCAAATATGAAGCCAGTCCATCCCTTTAGTCACCTCTTACCACAAGGGGAAACACCGGGGGGATATTCTACAACTCAAGTCCACAGGATGGTTCAAAAGAAAGAAAACAAATATTTCCCCTTATAGAAAGGTTTGATAGTATTACAACCTAAACTAGTGGGTCATTTCACCACTCAATAAACATTATAAAATATTTCAGGCATTTAAACGGAGATATTTGATATTGCTATACATTTCAAACTTTTAAAACAACAAAATTGCTTAATTCACAACCATAGCAATAACTGTGTGCCATTAACGTCACTCAAATAATTAACGGCAGTTTTGCTAAAGGCATGACAGTGCAAAGTACCAAATACTACTGTATGATGCTGCAAACAAAATGTGAAGATGAGAAGTCATAATTTTTAACCAAATATTAAAATTAACGGGGAAATTCAGTCACCCCAATTTGAATTAATGTATCTAGTCAGGCATGTTTCATGATTGGCTTGTGAGAGTCATGTGCCAACATTTTTCTCACTAAATAATGAAATTTAGGGCAGAATAGTCATTGGTTTACCTTGAATAAGCAATGTGTATTAGTTTTAAAATATCATGAAAGAAATTTAAAGGAAAACAAGAAGAAATCTGGGAGGTCAGGTTGTGGTTGTTTCGAAATAAAGCCATGGCCACACAACAACAAATTCAGATCAGATTCTGTTCCTTTTTTGTGAGTTTTGTTAAAATCTTCTCCATCTCTGGAGGGAAAGAGCCAAAAATTTGTCAACCTATGTAAATATTAGTAGTACCGCAGGACTATGAAAAAGTAAAACACCAATTATGAAAATCTTACCTGACAAAATGGCAATCTGTTCGCGGAGAAGGGGAAGTAAGTTCTTAGCTCTGGGGATTTCCCTTGAGGAGGCATCAGTCTCCGTCATAACTACACAAAAAAAAATAAAACATATTTAAACAGATTGACAAAAGAATGCAAAAAGTAAGTTTTCTTTTCATTTTATTTTAACTTTAATAAGGTGAGGAGCATAATTTAATGACATGGATTTGTATGGGTCAACCCCAAAATGGTGGACATTTTTAACATTCAAGCTCTTGAAGGCCAAAGGGTTCAAAGTATGAGGTGGAAGAGAAACACATGTGCCACTCCCTGGAGACAGGCTATCTATCCCATCCATCCCAGCATGTTTGGTCTAACGGTAGAGCATCCGCCTCTCACACAGAAGTCCCGGGTTCAATTCCCAGGTCGAGTCATACCGAAGATTCTGAAAATGGAACCTACTGCCCCATTGTGCGTGATGCTCTGCATAAGTACTGGAGTTTGAGAAAACAAGCCAGTGAGTCACAAACTTGGAAAAAAGGCAGTGGCCGGCTCGACTTGAACCAATATAGGTTGAAAACTGGACCGTAAAACTCTATCTAACTAACTAACTAACCCATGACACTATTGACTAGCAAATAATTACAGGAAAGTAGGGTTACATAATGCTAAATAGGAAGTAAAGAGGAGGGCATGTAAATACCAGTACACAGATATTTTATGTTTGTCACTTGAGAAATGAAAGGTGAGTCACTCTACTGTACAGATACTGACTGTACTGTACACACTACTGGATATCAGCTACTTGAGCTGACCAAGAGGTAAGTCATTGTGGGTCAACAGTTACACTCAAGACACAGGGTTAATGCACACACAGTGAATATTGTAACTTTCACATCCCGCAAATATACAAACTGTGCTTACCCATTCTGTGACTGAACAGTGCAGCATGGCACAGTACAGTATATGAATGAGCACTCTGTCTCTAGGTACTAAAGTGTACCTCTTTATAATGATGCACCTTGTCCAAGCTCATTCATGTGAGCCACACAAATTGACATAGTCATTCAAAACTCTGATCCCCTGACTACTATACACCTCAGTGCATATTGTTAGCACTGCAACCTGCAATCATGCATGAGTAAACTGCCATTATATAAATCTTAAAATACATTTCTCCTGAAAATAGCTGGAATCTGATACAAATGGCCAGATACAGCACAGTGATTTTACAGTATTACTGTAGCTAAGGGCATTTTTCACTCAGCAGTCTGATTAGGTTTGGTTTATTGAGGTTGACTTCTGTACTGAGACAGTGCTTTTCATTACAACCTCAAGACTCATTTCTAAGTTGCTTGTTCCTTTAAAGGACAGGAGCAGTCATCCCAAATTGAAGAAATGAAGTAGACTGTCCAGTTTCATGATTGGCTGTTGGGAGTCATGTTACAATGTTTTTTCTCTTCAAATGTGAAATTTACTGGAAATAACTGCTTGGTTTACCTTGAATATGCAATAGTAAAGTCATTAAAGGTAATGAAAAATACTTTGAAGAGAAATAAGTTGAAAATTGTGTTATTTAGCTTTTTCTTCAAAACAAGTTTGGGGGGACTGCTCTTTAAATGTAATTAATCAGTTGTTTGAAATTTATATCAAACACCTAGGGCAGCTACACTTTTGTTCCTGATTTGGCCCCGTATAAGTTCAATGTACTATTTATTACTAATTACCATATTCTGTGCAACCATAGCTGTTTTTCAATCGGGTCTACCCATCTTTCATGGCGTTCAATATTCCAAAGGTTAAATTTTCCATATTATTTCAATGGCTGGCCATGACTACAAGATTTCTTATTCCCAGGGTCTGTTGTTCCCGGCAATGTGTTCAATGTTAGGGGATATTGCAAAACTGGCCGTTGGATACCGCAATGGTAGACCTCCACAGGTGTGCACTCAGGCGTGTCTCATTATTAGAGCAGGCACAAGTGCACGTTCACGAGCACTTCCGAATATTCAACCACAGGGCTCGACCTGTTCTTAATCCGATTTAGTGTTAACAATGAGTGCAGTTTTGCTGGTAATACGATAGGAGAAACGATCAATAAAAAGCAGTCACAAGTAATTGAAGCAAGGAAGTATTTATTCAGCATCTGTGTAAATCTTTTAGAAAGTGGGACAGTGGTATCGACTGTATGAACGCAACGATGACCACGGCCTAACCATCACTGAAAGCTACGGCAATTACACCCTCGACCAGGGCTTGTATACGATGGAATTTCAACATCAGTAACAAGCTTACTCCAACTTTACGTTTCTACTTTCTATAAAAATTCCATGTTGAATTAATTCTAAAGTAAATGATAAATGTCAAATAAAAATAAATAAAATGCAACCTCTGGTGCAAACTGGCTAAGTTGGACTTTCTTAGGGATGCACATCTCTCATCTTAGTCTCGTAGGCCTATTGGCCTAACTAGCTAGTTTAGCATGAACTATGGCAACATTATAGAACAATATCACACATATATATTAGACTCAGTCAGTGTGCCTGAACGTTTTCAAGATAGTGTTCGCCGGTAAAGGTGGAGGTAATTTGTGGCTTCGGCCTTAATAGTATGTGATATACGCACTGGTGTGTCATTGTAAACAAAGTTCTAATGGGCCATTCTCGTGTGACGTACGTGACATTTGGAAGGCTTTTTTCTCTCATTAACCTCAGTTTTCTGCTTAATAAGAAAACTTATCTTTTATGTTGATAGATGTATTTAATCATCTGACCCAATATGTGATTCCACATGATAGAAAATCAAGACAGTTAATTCTCCACCTTTTGAACGGAAGATTAAACTTGCGTGACGTACGTGACAGTGCACAAAAGCCTTTTTTCAACATGTAGAAATGAAAGTTGAATTCCTGTGAATCTGTAAAGATACACATTTTCATACTCTTTATGCAATTTGTGTTTGAAAGGTAGTTCCTAATGCAAACAGAGTATTTATTATTAATCAAGTGAAAACTAGATTAATCCCCAATTTTCCTCTGTGACGTACGTGACACAAATTTTGTGACGTACGTGACAAAAAGTTGCAAGGGGTGATGAGGCTGGACAAAGCAAGTTTTCTGCACTGCATACTTATAATTAATGCTACTTTGTAAGAAAAATTCATTTTCAAACTGTCAGTTACAATTTAAATAGAAAAATGCTTACATACACAGAAGAGAACATAATTAATGTACGCATATTGAAGCACTACATTCGCCATGAACATTTGGAAATTATGGAAATTGGTAAAAACAAAGTTTTCATTCTTGGAAGTTAGGTGATAAGATTTACATGTCAGCTGCAACCTACAAATATCAAAACATGAAAATATTTTTAGCAAACATGCCAACATATTGTGAATCCTTCCCTACAGGACAAGTTTCACGTTTCACTACACACTAGCTTCAGTGCGGTGGTGTGGCCAGCATTTTTGGCTGGGTCACTGGGGTCACGAACCTACTTCCTGGGGCAGGGGCATTGTACAATTTTGTGAATTCTCCTGTATAGGACTAGTTTCACGACAAACTATTTTCAGTGCAGAAGCGCTGTATCTTCAAAAGCTGCACAGCAGAGGAACTTCATCTAACAGTCTTGGATGATTTTCCCAAGTTTCAGAGTCATGTACGGGTTAAAAGAGTTCAAGACCATGAATTTCAAGCAGAGAAAGAAAAAAGAAAGACACTGGTGTCACACAAATAGACTTTGCTATGGCATATTCTTGTGAATACCAAGATGAAATTCAAAGTGCTTTGTGGACAAGAGCAACAGTGAATTTATTCACAGTTGCTCGATTTGTTAACACAAAAGTTTCCTGCCATCTGTTGGTTCTTGACAGTTATAAGAAAGATGAGGATGCAATCTTAGCTTGCCTCTGTGAGTTTTACTGTGGTGCCACAATCCAAAATGAGGAAGTTATTTACAGTGATTGTCCATCAAGTGAGTTTAAAAATAAGTTTATGATGAAACTTTTGCACCACTTGAGCATGAAATACAAAGTTCCATTCCATTGGAAATATTTTGCCACTGGGCATGGCAAAGGGGTTGTTGACGGTATTGGAGGTGAAGCCAAGTGCATGGTGCGTCAGCAAGTCTTGAGCAAAACAAAGAAGGTTGTTGTGCAGTCAGCCTCGGACTTTGCCTCGGTTTCTGCTGAAGTAATGCCCAATGTGAATACTCACTTGATGGACCAAGTAGGGAAACTTCAACTGTGGAGCAATTCTCCCACAGTAAAGGGCATTTCAAAGGCACATGTGGCAGCCATGAGTGTAGATGGAGCCCTCAAAATATGGCATGACAGCAAAGAAGTTGTCAATGCTCCTCCACTCACAGTAGTCACATTCTCTAGCACTAATCCTACAGAGTCCCAGAATTCCCAGGGCAGCTTCAAAAGTGGTGAATTTGTACAAGTTACATCTGGTGCATTCAAAGATTACTATGCAGTAGTTACTGGAGCTAGTTATGGAGATGAAGTAGAGATCAATTATTTTTGAGAAGCTTGGCCGTTTCTATGTTCTTTAAATGAAAATGACTTGGATTCCAGGCAGCAAAATGAGTTGAAACAAGTTGAAGGGTCAATGCTGAATGCATGAGGGTTTTACAGCTTTGAACCCTGAGCTAATCATTCCAGGATTGATAAAAAGAAAGAATCAACATTTGAATTCAGTATGAGAGAACGCTGTTGTTTTAAATTTACTTACTTGCCTCCATATGTTCTTGTCACGTACGTCACGTGACGTACGTGACACATATTACCACCAATATTGTGGAAATGTTTAAGGACTTCAATATGAAACATTATGTTTTTATTATTATTGGATATGGTTTAACTTTGGAAATAAACCTCAAATTAAAATTTGAGCATTGCCATTCATGTGAGAAAAACTTTATTGTCTACAGCGTGACGTACGTGACACAAATAATTCTAAAACAAAAAGATGAAGTTTTCATACAAAAGTTTGTTAAAGATGTTCATGTTGATAAGTTTTGATATATAAAATGTTTGAGGATTTATTTGGTTGAAAAAGTAAAGAATGAAACTCCCTTGTAATTAACAAACTTCATATTGCTAGTTTTACATAGTTTGCACCTTTGAATGTTACAATAACCTTTCCATTTTGTGAAGGGGGTAAAAATACTTATGTTCATCAAATAAAGCCAGTGTTCTAGAAAATGATGGTTCAAGCATTCATTTATCAAAAGAAGTAAAAAAATGACAAAACCATGATATTTATTTTTTACCCATTTTGGTTGACATTTTTTGAGAATGGCCCTAATGTGTCCTGCAATTCAGTTCACACGCTACTTCCAACATTGACAACTATCTAAGCTCTTGGTCGCCATTTTTAAAAACATAAATTGCTCGTAAAATAGAACTTTGGTCATCTCTGCAAAATCTGTTTCCTTGTAGTGTTAGTTTTCAACATTTGATATATGGTAAAAGTTTGCACTCTTCGTAACATGCGTATTTTTGTTGTAAATTCATGTCTCCGATATTTCTGTCAAAACAGCATGCTTCGTAATGGATTCGAAAGCACAGCTTATGTACTCTTGATGTAAATTCTAAATAGACCTATACCCGGAAGGAAACGGTGCAATCATCACAATGTCAGTAACTACAGCTTTGCTCGGGGATTTTGTCTCGAGCTCTTGGGAATACCGGTATGGTTCATGAACTAGGGAGAATAAAAGCTATTTCGGGAATGTGTATTGCATATTTTAGGCTATCTAGCTGGCCATGTTGAATCATTGCCTCACACCTTGTCCCATTTAAACAAATATTTATCAAAAGATTTATGAACTTGAAACGCGCAAAATATGTCGGAACCTGAAGATAGGAAAACATTTTGAAATGTTTTGAGATGTCCAAAATGACTGTTAACAAAGGTCCGACATTTTCGCTAAATGATGGAGATTTTCAGAAATAAATAGCTGTATTCTTTCGTTATTTATCAAAAGATTCATGAAGTTCCCACGCTATCCACAAGCAATTTGATCTTTTCGAAATGGCCCTTGGATATTTCATGTAACATCTGTTGTATTTTGGGGGCGAAAAATATCTGAAGAGGAGTGGAATTAATAATTTCGCAACTGTAAAAGAGAAGCTGAAACAAGTGAGTCTACTTGAGGTGTGTTCATACCATTCTCTGCACAAAAGCGAAACTTGCTTCGCATGACCACATTCAGCTCCCAACGTTTACTCCTTGTAGAACCTCCTTGACTGAACAATATGCATAGGCTAGGAATACCCATTCAGTGCATGATAAGCTGTTCTATTCAGCGCAGGCTAACTATTGTGCTCATGGACAAAGTGCCGTCCGCTGGCTACCGATTAATTTTCGGAACACTTCGTGGAGTGCCCTGTGATGTCATTCAGAATATTCATGACTTCGGCAGTAAGTCGGCTCGCTGTTGAAGTAGCCAGCGGCGAGTTTTGCAATATCCCCTTACCAGCCTGGGAACAATAGATTCTGGGAACATGAACAGTCCTTTTTATACCCATTTTACTATAGGACCACACCTGAATGCAATATACAGTACAATACTAAATGTTCTGCTAATGGGAAGTTATAATGATTTTATCATCTATAGTACTGTACTTATGCCTGGATAAAAGACTTTTAAGCCCAATGATGCTTTTTTTTTCTTTAATTAAACATAAAATGAAACATAAGATCCTTCATCCTTTAATTCTTCCAATTCTTATCATTTTACAAGCTGAGAAGCATTGTACAGCATTCCAGCAATAAAATTTCAAACTCAACACAGAGCAACATATTTAGTCTTTGATATCACCGGTCACCTTCCTGCTTGTTCCAGCAGGAAATTAAGGTAAAATGTATGAGAGAAAAATATCATCACAATCAAAACATTGTGGTTTTTCTAATCATTTATGAAAATGGGGCTAAAAGTCAATATTAGTATTAAATTGTTTCCTTTAAAATAGAAATCACGATAAATGTATTCTGCTAATATACATTATATATATAGTAAGAGAATACAGATTTGTTGTAGAAATGGACATGACATAAAAATATTCCGGCCTTGGATAAAGATATATGAAAATGTAGAGTACCTGATAGTACAGTTGCATGAGTATTAAAAATATACAGGAAAACTTATCCAGTATCACAGGCAATTTGCTACACAAATGGATAGTACAAAATTGTGAAGCAGACTTTTCACAATGGAAACAAGAGCCCAATGGGCACTGTGGTTCCTTGCTAGAAATTATGAGAACTGTACAGCCAGTCTGTGAAATAGAGCTAAGCAAAAGTTCATACTCAATGTTTGTAACATCTTCACAAGGGGTATTTTAGTACTAATTTTACATGAAATCAAAGATTAAATTTCTGTGGCCTTACTAACATTCAACTTTTGTAATGCTTGGTGATCCTTCAAAAACACTACCTCATTTCCATATGTATTTATGCTTATAATCAAATTTGATATTATAACCAATAAATGATACACAATGTGGTCAGAGAATGAAAAACACACATTGTATTTCTCTCACAAGTTATTTTTACCTGTTCTCAGATAAAACTTGCTGTTACTTGAAAACAATCTACCACTTGTCCTGTTTGCTACCTCTACACAGAAAACAGGGTTTATTCAGCAGTCAAGCAGAAAGCAAGTGATTAATGAAGTGCGATAATAGAATGAGGATAAGGTTACCCCACGGAGCACAGCAGTATTAAAGAGACATATTGTAGAATCCATGCATTGCTTCCACTGGCAGAGAGACCAGTTTAATGCAGAGTGACCTGTGCTCAGTGAAATCTACAGATTTCAGTTATTGCCCTCTTAAAACTTTGAATGATCCAAAATATGTGTACAGCCCAAAGGAATCATTACTGAACGAACAAAAAGGACAAATTTCTAAGGTGTTTGAGTGTGTAAGCATGCAAAACCAGGTGAGATAGAAAATCTATTGAAACTATCTTTATCTAGCTTACAAGATTTTCTAAATAACATATCTAGCAGTTGACCTCCAGTGACCTTGATGACCTTTGACCTTAACCAAACACAGATTGATTTGAAATCTGTCCTTTCTACCTTAAAATACTGTGTTAATACGTTTTTCAGTGTTTGACCCCTGGTGACCTCAGATGACCCCTTGACCTTCACCGAACATATCCAATTTCATCCTTACACCATAACACATCCACGCACCAAGTATGACATCTATCCAAGTTTCCTAACTAGAAATATCCTGTTGAGAAGGTTTTTAGTTTTTGACCTCTGGTGACCCCAAATGACCTTTGACCTCCACCAAAAACGATAGGGCACACCTTCTCCCTATGACAAATCTATGTACCAAATCCAAGTTCCATCCAACCTTCCCTTGTTGAGTTAGAGCGTACCGAAGCAAGTGTCACACACACACACACACACACACACACACACACACACACACACACACACACGCCAACCTGACTACATAGGTTCCTTTGCTACCGCAAGGAACCAAAAAGGAGGGATTTTAATGATTTTGCGCAGGCCCTTGGATTTGGTGAGCATACAAGGCCCGTCCCCTCATGTGTAACCAGAACACTCCATGCATGCTATGCAATATGAGCTGCTCTGCATTTTTTTTTAATTTGATGTCAATTTCCAAGATGTACATACTGTACAGTACCAATGGAGTATTTTGAAAAAACTTTGGGTAAAATTGTAGTTTGGGTGATCATGAGAGGCTGCCTTTAAAGCCCCAATTCTCTCACCCCAAACGGTACAGATTCTCCTTACCAAAACTGAAGCCCCTCCCAAAATTGTCTCAAATTCATCCTCATTCAGACACAACCTCAATTTATTGCTTCAGGATGAGTAAAGAAAAGCTCAATGTGTATGATCAAAACACTCAGTACAGTTCATGCTGTGCAATATAAGCTTTTGTACTTTGCCTTGTTTGAATTAGCTGTCAATCAGAAGAGTTGAGCCAATTGAAAATTTCTATTAATCCCTACAGGATGTGTAGTTTGGGGTGAGAGGATTGGCCCCTTAAGTCTTAAGTTTTAAGGTTATTATATGTAGGAGTCATCACTCCTTCAAGGTTGCAACTAATGTAAATGTGATCTTGGGCTGTAAGGACCCACCACAGACTTGTATACACGGACACAGCATGTAACATGTACATCCTATCCGTAGATGGTCGCCACCGACTGGGACAAAAAAGGCACACCAAGATGGCCGCTGTGAAGCTATAAATCGTCTGATTTGACGATGACTCTGTAACATTTTAAACAAAAAGTCAAACTTGAATGGGAAACAATATCATATTTCTGCAATATGTGAAGTGATTTTGACCTTATTATGCCATATTTCAAAAATATTTCAACTTTCTTGCAAAATCTGGTGATATACTTGAGCAAGTCCAAACTTTTACACAAAACCATAGCTGACGGCCATCTTGGTGCGCTTTTTCCACACATACGGCAGCCCAATCTACGATGCAGTGTGCTCTGTTCATGTATAGGAATTCTGTGGGACCCACTTTAAAAATGTTGCATTTGCCAAAGCAGCAAAAGCCAAGCCCTTATGATACAGTGGATTTATAAATTTAGATGAGGTTTTACTGCTCAGTTTCTCATCAACTGCTTGGTTTAAGTCAAGCCATCAACACCTTATTCCAGTGGTTGCCCACTGCATGGTTTGTTTTGCCTATGCTGAGCACCAAGAACAATGACAGAGTACGAAGAGAATAGTATTCTATGGGTGCTTTTACACTTGATCCGGATCTGATCGCCCGATGTTATCAGCGTATCGAATTACATGTATGGCTAGATCCTGGTGCATTTACACTTGTCTTGTACTCTGATCCTCCTCTCTGCTTAAGCGGAAGTCGCATTACCAAATACAGCCACATGCGTGTGCACAGCAAAGTGTAAACATAAAATAGACCCTGTACATGTAACAAGCATACCGTACCTTGCCTCACCGTTGATCCAGCGAGCATGTACACTACAGATTTGATCGCCTGCGCGGGGTCTGATCCTTGGCCTTACTAGGATCAAAATCGAGTGATCAGATCCGGATCTGATCTGCGTTTACACTACAAATTTGATCTCAAGCAGTGGATCAGACCCCGCGCAGGCATTCAGATCCGGATCAAGTGCAAACGCACCCTACAATTTCTATGAGTATCCAAAGACTTACCAAGTTGACATACAAGCCACCTACACTATCGTAACATATTGAAACAGATGTAGATACTACTGTAACAAACATTTAGCACAACTATATACATTCCTGTTATTGAGCACTGAAAATGTGACATACTGTACCTTTCACTATTGTACCTTTTTTAGCTGCCAGACAATCCATCACTGACTACAGTAGCTACAAAATGTACACCATACCACTCAGGCTCTCATACAGTACCAAGATTCTGCTAAGGATATACAAAGGACTGATGTATGCCGTAAAACATATTGTTCACTTACAGTGCTTTGATTGCTTGGAACTGTTTACAGTTCTCAATACTCCTATCCATATTATGTACATGACTGTATGCTACTTTAATTTTCTCACATGAAATGAACTTTGAGCCCTAGGTAGTGCAAGGAACTGCTTTTAAAATCAATTAATAAATAGACCTTTTGATGGCCCCTTGACAGTCCAAAGATGTAAACTATTGATGTAAATCAGAAAAATGGGGAAAATGAGACAAAAAGGAGAAAAAAGGGCAAAAAATGATATACATCACCCCTGATGTACATACCGAAGTAATTGTTTTTTTCTGTCAGGAGCTGTTGAAAATCTTAATAACACTTGAAATACAGTAGGACAAAATAAGAATACACAGTAATGGGGCCTTCTGATATTCTGAAGTTTACTACAAGTAAGTAAACATCAATGTTATTTGTTCAGTTTTTCATGGTTTTCTTATCTTTGTCAATATTTTTTTTTCACACACTGAGAAAACTAACTCCCCATTCACCTCTTGAGAGGGCTGCATGGAGAGTACAGCCTTGTTCCATACAATGCAAACATATATTGTACAGTAGTAAACAAAAACAAAATGAAACTTCAAAAATTACAAAGATGGTGACATTTTGTTCAAGTAGTTTATTTTTAATCTTAAAGCTTTAATTGAAGAATGTAATGTTAAAAAGTTATATGTGTGGAGTTGGAGCCTCTGCACCAGTCTAGCAGCCCTTATTAATATCCCTGACAATTTGATCTTTGAGTTGGTTAACTTAAAATATGATAGCTGTGGCTGAATTCCTTACTGTTTTAAAAAAGTACAGTCCCCCTGGTTTGAATAAAAGTATCACCCCAACATCAAACTAATTCAAAAATGGGTGTTTTTAATCATTTAACACTTTTTTACTTCTTTGTTTAAATTAAGAGAGAATTAACACTATACGTAGGTTTCGTAGCAGTATTATATTCAAAAACATCTTCAGAGATGCTAATATTACAAGGCCAATATGAGATTTGCAGAGGTTTGCTGATTTTGCTAATTGTGAGGAATGGCAGCAATTTGTTCTCAATATTGGGGGGGGGGGGGAAAGGGGGCACATTACCTCATTTTAAAAAGATTAAGGTGTTAAAAATTTCAAGTCAATTAATAAGCACTTTCAAAGGTATTCTAGCTACCCCCTTCCTCTAGGATCAAAACCAATAATTATGGGGGGAATACCTTAGTTTTTGTAGCGCACAGCTATTGTAAAGGCAAATCATCTCACCCAAGACAGGTCAAAATCTCCCAAGCATTTATTTCTAGTCCTTCCCACTGCAGTCTACAAACTCAATCATCCTTGCTCAGATACAATTCTGGTTATTTCTTATCCTAGTAAGCATGAAAGATCCTAATGTACAATCAGAACGCTCTGTGCATGCTGAATAATATGAGCAACTGTGCATTTTTTTTTAATTTGATGTCAATCAAAAAGCAGTACTTATTTAATTCAGAATTTTTCTACCCTCGTCAAAAATGTAGTTTGGAATGATGTGTGTGGGTTTTTACATGATTGGTTGCACTTTCAATGCAGCAGTATGTGCAGACTTGTTCGAGATTCACTACAGTCTAGAGTAGCTTTAACCCTTTACCGTTGTGCTCCGATCGGGGCATATTTGCGGGCCCCGGGAGTGGGCGGAAAAGCGGACGTAGCCCGCCCCGCATCGGCTTCCGAAGGCCATTGACCCCGTGACCTTAAACTATTGTCTCTCTCGTTGTTGGGGCCGAATTTTCGGGTAGCTACTCGCAGTTTCGAGCTCCGCGTGAAACGGTAAAGATGTGTGACAGCCGAGCTCTCCGCATGGGTCCAAAAGGACCCAAACAACGGTAAAGGGTTAAAATAAGCCTGTGGAGTGTGTTTACTGCAAAGCTGATGCCACTGTCTCTGCGTGTGTGCACGTAACCGTTTCAGCCGAGCGGTGCAGATATTTCAGATTAACCCTTTACCGTTGTGCTCCGATCGGGGCATATTTGCGGGCCCCGGGAGTGGGCGGGAAAGCGGACGTAGCCCGCCCCGCATCGGCTTCCGAAGGCCATTGACCCCGTGACCTTAAACTATTGTCTCTCTCGTTGTTGGGGCCGAATTTTCGGGTAGCTACTCGCAGTTTCGAGCTCCGCGTGAAACGGTAAAGATGTGTGACAGCCGAGCTCTCCGCATGGGTCCAAAAGGACCCAAACAATGGTAAAGGATTAATTATACTCCTTCCCCTCGAAGATCTGTTTGCTTGTCATCCCTTTAACCCGCCCAAACCCCAAACCACCAGGTTATCATTCAAGGATTCACATAGAATACTGTACATTCCCCATACCATGTAGTCTCCTACATTTAATAAGCAACCAAAAGCTCCATTTGGGAACATTTTTGTAGTTTTTGGCAACTCTTTGCAGCTAAATAACTATAACAAAAGTGAGACAATTTCAGTTGTGACAACTTTACAAATCTGAAAAGAGGTAATTAGTCCTCTAAAGGCATATTTTCATCATCCTAAACAGTTCCAATTCTCCCAACCTACTCACTTCTAGCCCCTCCCACATTTATCTAAAACTCATCTTTATCCAGACACAATCCTAGTTTATTGCTTCATGGCTTGTCCCAGTGGCCATACAAGTCCATAATGTGTAATCAAGATACTCCTAGTGCCCATGCTGTGTAATTTAGCTATGATGCATTGTTTGAATGTGATGCCAATCAAAGAGCTGTACCAATTGAGAGTTTTGATATATGTATACTGAAACTGTAGTTTGGGGTGATGAATGGCTGCCTTTAAATTCTGCAAAGTATGTAGAGTTAATAGGTGAACAGATATCCCCTTTAACTACAGTATAGGACTTAAAAGCATCATATGAAAATCCCCTCCTGGGCACAAACTTCTCGAGTTTCATAAATCTGGGATGGAAAATAATGTAGGTGCGAGGGCTCCCTCTAAATTCCATGCATTAACACGCAGAGTCAACATACCAGGGTAATTAGCAAGTAAGTGAATGACAGACTTCAGAAATATTCCAGGCAGTCCAAACCCTGCATACCAGTTGCTTTTTGTCTCCTAAATGTATGTTCTCTGCGCAGTGTAATGAAAGGTAGCATATGAAGATCACAGTAGGGCTTTTAATTTTTCTTAATTACCATAATTCAACCACAGTAAAGAGTTCCCGGTGTCTTGGCAAGGTCAGAAAATTCCTACGTAGCTGATAATAGTACTTGGATAGGCCTGTCAGTGACAAGTAAATAATGTTTACAGACAGTTTGAATGATTTGCTACCAGTTGACCATATTTGTATCTAGGAGAATGTCACTAATGCTACTTTTCGCTGCTAAAAGGAGAGCATTTGTCATACTGCAATATCTTTTGCGTTGTCTTTTGCAATCAAGTGACACGTGACATTTTTCTTATTATACATATAGGCAACACAACCTCTATATTTATGTTGTAGTATCTTTAAAATCATGTCACAACATCAGTTTTTTGGGGGGAGAGAATACTACCCTTGGGAAATTACAGGCTTTTTATATTCAGATTTTTAATTGCCATTGGGCCATGGCTTGTGCCCTGTGTAGTAAATTCAGCAAAACTTACAGCACCTGCAGATAAAAACAGAAGATAAACTGTATGATAACATTCTGCTGGACACAAAATAAGGGGTGGAGGTAGGAAGGTCTCAATTGGTTAAAATGCCACCTTCCCAAGTCAAGACATTGCCAGTTAATATTCAGCGATTAATGGAACAGTCCATTTGTGAGTCAGGTGAGGTAAGAAGTGACTCTCATTCGTCCGCCAGACAATCACAATTCTCCCAATTTACCTACTACTGACCCCTCCCAAATTTGTTTTTAACTCATCCTCTTTCAGATGCAATCCCAGTTTATTTCTTCAATCCTAAAGTTGTCCCAATGGAGAATTTTTGTCCACTCCCTATGAAACTTGTATTTTGGGGGTGATGAATGACTGACTTTTAATGCTAGCCTTTCACACATTTCACACATGAATTGTCATTAGACACTGTTTAAATAAGCTCTGTCATTATCAGCACAGTACTAAAAGAAAGGTGTTTGGTCTGGCTTAGTAATGAGGAAGTTAAAGCAAAGTAACTTCAACCAGGATCATATAAAGCCAGTCCTGCAAAAAGTGATTATACCATACACAACCATGACAACTGTACTAATCTGTGCCTACATAGGCCATAGTTACCAGAAACAGTAGTTTGAAAATATGTAAATGTGAACAAAAACAGTGTAGTTAGTTAGATGGAGTTTTACGACCCAGTTTCCAACCTATTGGTTCACGTCGAGCCGGCCACAGCCTTTTTTCCAGTTGTGGCTCAATGGCTTGTTTTCCCTACTCCATTGCTTATGCAGAGTGTCATGCACAATGGTAGTAGGTTCCATTTTTAATGTCTTTGGTATGACTTGACCGGGGAATCGAACCAAGGCCTTCCACATAAGAGGCGAATGCTCTCTTACATTGAAACATTCAAAATATTAGGTTTAAATCTAATAGACTGGAAATAGTAACCAATCGCATGTTCAATTTGTCACTAATTCCAAATGATTAGGTTTATTCTTTAAACTACTAGACTAATTTTAAATCTTTTGAATAAAGAGAGTATGCCTTCCATGGTTATAATGGAAATGAAGGGTTTCCATCTATATGTAAGAGGGTAAAGGAGGTTGTGTTATACCCCCCCCCCCCCAACTGTTTTTTATTTCCATATAAACATCTAAAAAGTTAGGATCTTGGTTTCTTCTTTAAGAAGAAGGCACCTCTGCAGCAATGTTCACACTTACATCAATAAATAGCCTTAAAAACCTTTCAGATTGCACCTTATATGAGCCTTGGCACAAGCTTCCCCCCCCCCCCCGTAAGTTAGAACAAGGTCATTGCTCTTAAACTTTAAGCAGGTCGAAATGTCTCCAAATCCCGCAAATATGCCAATGAATCTATACTGTGTGAATTTCTCATGACCAATTTGATCAAGATTTCTAATACAGTTTATGTGCAACAGAGCATAGCCATATCGATAATTGTGAATTTTCTGTGAAAAGAGCTACCACGAGACCAATGCATCTGTGCTGGAGACATAATGTACGATCTCTTGCAGCATCATAACTACACTGACAATTCTTGCACAGGAAGTTTTAGGATTTGAAATCTTTTTAGAGGGTCATTCGCCAACAATAGCTAGTGATGTTGCTCCCTCTACGCAACAGCAACTGAATCAGCAGAGATAGAAACTTGTAATTAGCCCTACACTCCCTGACAATAAGTAAATGAAGTAGGTCACCTTCCACGATCCCTTTCTCAATGTTGGCTACAGTTTTGTAACAATAACTGGCCTACACGTAGTTGAGTTTTAGATTTTTCAGGTGTGCTGAAAATCACTCCTCAAGGAATTAAGGAGTGTGGTAAGTGTGCTGTTTTCTTAAACTTTATTAGGTAAATATGAGGTCTCATTCTTCACCTAGGTGTGCACAAAATCACACTCTCCACACTTCACAGTGATATGAGGTGAGTGATGGTGTGCAATCACACTCACAAGCCACTGAAGGCTTGGATTCAATCAGGGGGCTATACTGAAAGGGGCCGAGATGGTTCCAGGTTGAGTTTGAGAGATGAGTGCATTTTGTCACTGTTACAGACATTTTGTTTCATTTGCTTTATCTCAAATAGGAGGATGGGCTCAACATTAGGACTAGGCCAAGAGTTTCACAGTACAGTAGGCTTGCGACTATGACATTGCCTTAGCCTGATACCTGGGTACCCAATGGGTAATGGCACTGAGGGATCTGGTAAAAGCCCTGTTTAAAGCTCCCCTTTTTAAAACAGGTAGTTTTGCAGTTCCTAACCAATTACAGGACGTTTGTTGATCCATATTGTGACGTGATGAGAACGCCCCTGCATGTAGAGTACAGCATATTTAATACTTGCGTACACCCTGATTTCTTTACCTCCATTCTGACTTGTTCCTGGCAATCTTATTCACCTCATCAATTTCTGATTTTGCTCTTGTCATTGCATTTCACTGTTACAACTATCACACCATACTTTCAACTAACAAAGTTACTGCCAAGTCAGAAATGAAATAATTCATAACTTAATCCATCCATTGTGGTGGGCAATTGATTAATGCAGCATTGTGGTGCACATGATCACAAGGAGAAACCTTGCTACTGACTAAACTTGATGGTTAAAATCTTTTCCTTACCAGCAAAATTATTTAATTAAGTAGCTTCAAATGATAAACGGTGTAGTACGCATTTGAAAAATCACGACAGCATATATAAACAACAGTAGTTTTCACTTGTTGGATGGTATATGATGAATTTTGTCAAACAACCATTTTGAAAGGGTTCAATTGTTCTAGAGAGATTTTGGATTTAACGGTTAATTTGGAAACACCATGCGATAAGACTGCAAAATGGGACAATAACAATTTAACCTTTGTATACAGCATTGGAAACATCCTTTGTAAATTCTATTATCCTATTTTACCATTCATAATAGATTTTTGAAGTATTACTTCCAATATTAAATGGCTCTGGTTTCGACTCTCGCATAATGGATCACTTCCAAGTATTGGTATGCTCAAGAATTGCGAGTTGGAATCGGGAGAACAGAACCCCAAGCCTTACCAATGGATCTGGCAAAATGTTAAATAGTGCCTCCAAGATAAATCCAATATGAAGGTACTGCTAACTGAAGTCATGGTTAAAAATAGATAGTGTATTGGGGTAATTGTCAGGAACTGTTGTTCATTTGGTGTGCGATGTTGTCAGCAAACTGGTCGAAGAAATCACAGAATGGGATCCAATAAACCCCACCCCCACTGCACATGCTACTGCCACCAAAAGTTGAGTCCTACTGTAAGATAAAACTGATGGGTCCCGATCCCATTTATGAGCTGTGGGTGTCGCACAGTATTGGCAATAAGTTCCCTATTGTATTCAGCCATTGCAATGAAAGAACCAAAACAGCGAAAAATATCTGCAATCCATAGTGATATAGCCTATGTAATGGAATTAATCAGGGAGAGATATTGCAAGGGTTAGTAGTCTCACACACAAGCAGTGAAAAGACTTCGAAAAATGTTTGACCCATTCTGTCATAAATTAAACTCAGTACCATGAACGATTGCATGGTAAAAAGTAAAATATCACATACTTAATTTTGAATAATAAAGCAACATTAGTTCCTTTTTGAAAGGCTCCCCTAAGATGTGTCCCTAAAGAATGAGGATAATATCATTCAATTTGGGTCCCTGAAAAAATTGATGGGAAATAACTGGGCTATGGCAACTTACACCTGCATAATTATCTGCTGAGGCATAAAACTTTACAGTATTCATTTTCTTACATAGCATATTTTTCTTGGTTTAACAAGAACAACACTGACTTTTTTTTTATACCTCAAGTGGTGTTTTTCTCTCATATTTGTCCCTTCTCTTGCACCATTCAGATGACACAAAAGGCTTGTACACATTTTACTACTGTATGTCACCACAGTCCCCTAAACTCCCTGGTTTGGGGATCTACGAGCCCTGATACCAACATCCCATATACAAACCTGGGGTCCATTCCACAAAGAGTTACGAACAATCTTAAGTTTGATTCCTGGTACCTAAGTCAACAGGAAATCATACTTAAGATTGTGCGTAACTCTTTGTGGAACAGGCCCCAGGTCCTAACTGTGTGATATCTTTAGACAGGCCAGCAGGAAGGATGATGTCATCGGGTGACATTTATAGAGGTCACCTGGTGCCACTCTATTATTAGAAGCTTGCCAGGGATTAACTGTGGGTAAGTAGGGATTACATAGGAGGTAATGAGGGGCGATGTAGATGTACGCAATTTGTTCCCCAACTTTGTTTCCATGTTTCGCTTCTTTTGAAGTGACAGTATAATACTTTGTGATTTTCCAAGATTTTCTGAAATAAAAACTGATGGATCCCAATCCCATCTATAAGCCATGTTAGTATTTTATTTCATTTTGTAATAGTTGCCATACTGTACCTGTATCAAGGAGTTCCCTTGTCATCACAATGCCTGTATCTACTGTACCCAGTAAAAGAAGAAATCCCATAACTCATGCAGTAGCCAACTTTACTCTATCCTGACCACTTCTCTGTTTCAAATGTCTTTTGAGAATTTGTACCTCTCAGGTCACTTCTTTGTTATTCCCATGGCAACAAAAGGGATTTAGTTATTTTGCATGCTTACTGCACTAAAGGTACAAAAGAAGAAGCAATTACCCCTCAAAAATTGTAGTCCATTTCAATTTTCAAAGATGCTGTGATGTGATGTGAAAAGATAGGACCACCAGATTTAAGCAATACTGAAAGCCTAAACCCTTAGATGAATTGCAATTGCAAACAACATTATTGTGATGGAGTTGCTATCGATAAATTTAACTGTTGTCAAACATAACATGTCCCAAAACTGACTCACAATCTTTCATACTGCACTTGATACTGGTATTTCAGTGCATGTGGTACACGGTCTACTACCAATTTTATCAATTTATCAATACGAAAAATTATAAGTGGCAGGTTCTACAGTATAGTACAGAACATGCCCTCCAAGCTCGTTCCACTTCCAAATTTTGTTGATAAGTGGACTTTTAAATCAACAAGACATCTGCAACAGGTACACATATAGAGGTATACTGTGCCATACAAATTCATTTGGTAAAGTAAGTACAGTAGTTCTAGCCTGTGTTTGGTTCAGCTTAGGGTTAGGTTCGCCCCCTCGAAACTCCACTTTTCCTCCCTAAATGTTCACAATATGTAAATCATTTAAGTGTAAGATTGACATTATTTTGCACAGTGTTGCTTTGTGATTTTTCTAATCAATTTTTACTATTAAATACTATACTTCCTAATACTTGAGGTCAAAAAATCAGTTCTAACGTTCTGATTTTGATGGGAAAAGTATTGAAGCGTAGACACAGAACAGTTCTGACTAAAACAGAACAGAACAGTTGGCAACGACATGTACAAATTATTGCATTTATACATTTCAGTGCAGTACTACTGTATTGTACTGTACATACTGCTACATCACTATGGCCTAACACCTCAAATTTAGACCCCGTGTTTTGTCTAATGGTAAGAGCATCTGCAATGGAGTAGGGAAAACAGCCAGTGAGCCACAACTGGAAAAAAGGCTGTGGCGGGCTCAACTTGAACCAACAGGTTGGAAACTGGGCTGTAAAACTCTATCTAACTAAACTAACTCAAAGTAATTTAGTCCCGTACAGCACAGGAAGTCAGCTCTCACCCTAAACTACAATTTTTGTTGTAGTTCAAAGAAATTCTCAATTGGCACAGCTCTTTGATTGACAGCAGTTTTAACAAATGCAGAGTACTCAACTCATACTACTGTACTACACAGCATGTCAGAGTCAGTGTTCTAGCCAGGCCATTCAAACTGGGTGTTGCGCCCAGTTTGAATTTACTTTTTTAAGTCAGCACCCAGTTTGAAATTTCGGGCATTTGTAAAACATGGACAGAGCCAAACAGAGCCAAACAGGGCCAAACAGAGCCAAACAGGGCCAAACAGACCCAAACAGAGCCAAACAGGGCCAAACAGAGCCAAAGCCTATTTCAAGCTGTGAGTCTCTACAAAATAACATCACACATAATGGCATAAGGTGCAATTTTTAAAGTCTTTGGTATGACCAGGCCTAGGTTGGAAATTGGTCCTCTGACCAGGGAGCTCCCTGCTCTGACCTCCGAGTCAGAGTCTAATGTCTACCAACTAGACCACACACCTTGTCCTAAAAACATATAGAGAGATGGCCTATATAAACAAGAAAAAAACAGTAATAAAGCAGTATTACATGTATTTAATACCCTGTTCATGTCACAGAATGTCATCCTCAGGTTGGCAAGACGTAAGGATGCATCTCTATCCCTCCAGAATTGACATCCCTGCTTGATGTTGGACTAAAATGTACAGAACGAATTTTCATATTATATATGCTAAACCCATGAAAAACAGAAACTGTTGATCCAACACGGCAACAACTACAGTATTTCTACAGCAGATTAAAGTTTAACTGTTTGGGTCTGTTTGGCTCTGTCCATGTTTTACAAATTTGATGGGAACCATTTGTAAAACATGGACAGAGCCAAACAGAACCAAATCTAACCTTCCATTAAATAACTTTGGTAGTGGCAATCAGTTAATGTAAGTTATGGGTGTAGTTTAAATATGATGTGAGGATTTGTACTTGACCTAGTTTGGCTCTGTTTGGCCCTGTTTGGCTTTGTTTGACCCTGTTTGGCTCTGTTTGGCTCTGTCCATGTTTTACAAATGCCCTGAAATTTCACCATCCAGTTTGAATCTCACTGCCCAGTTTGAATTTAATCACATTCATAGTCTAAGCATAGGCTACACAGTATCAGACACATAACATTCAATTGAATGATTGTACTGAATTTGGAAGTAACCAAAAATCAGCAACTGACCACAGACAATGTCAATTAGATCTTGAGTTATGGCCAGCATCATGTGAGAATGATGCAATGTCGATTAACTCCCACCCTGTTTGACATTTTTCCTGGCTAGAACCCTGAGCGTGTCCTGATTACACCTTGGGGACTTGTATACTCACCCTGAAAAAATAAATTGAGATTTTGCCTAGATAAGGATGAGTTTTAGACAATACTGGGAGGGACTTAAAGTAAGTAGGTTAAGAGACTTAAAACTGTTTGGGGTGAGAGGATTAGGTAAAAGATTTTACTTAAAATACATAGTAGAGTAGAGCTTACAGTAGTTTTCATAGTTCTAAGAATTAAAAGAATTCACATAATCCAGTATCAAAAACATTCAGAAAAAATATTGTAAAAAGCTTTTCCAATCTTTGTGGATCACTTTTAAACAGAAAAAAAGTTGGACCCCCACTTACTGAGAATAAAGCTTGAAATAATGTGGTCATCCTATGTTTCAATAATACTGTTAACATAGACCAGAAGAGAGATTGTTGCACTTACGATAGTTTGCTAAATTGCTTAAAGGTAAAGAGCAGTCCCACAAAACTTATTTTGAAGAAAAAGCTAAATAACTCAATTTTCATCTTATTTCTCTTCAGAGTATCTTTAATTACATTTTATGACTTTACCATTGCGTATTCAAGGTAAACCAAGCAGTTGATTCTGGTAAAAGGGAAAACACATAGTCACATGACTCCCTACAGCCAATCATGAAACTGGACAGTCTAATACACTTCTTCAATTTGAGATGACTGCTCCTGCCCTTTAAATTACCAGACATCAGGATTTGCCAAAGCATGCCCTCCTTCCCTGGGCACCCAAAGCAACTTTTACGATTGCCCTGAAAGTCAGAATTCATTCTCCAATGATATGACAAGTTTGGCATGATGCTGCTAAAGTATAAATATTGCAATCTACTGTATACATACACCCAAGGTTGAAAACTAAAAAAAAATTCTGAAGAAGGGGCCTTCCACTCAGCATCCCCCAGGTAAGTGATCTGTGCTCTCCTTGTTACATTTTTTGGAGGGTGGTGATTTAATCCCTCTTTAACTTTGGTTAATTGACTTTTTCCTATTTTAATAATTTATCACCTGTTTTCAATCCTTCCTTAGATAAATCACCTCAGAATAGTGCCCCTGGGGACCAAACATAAGTTTCAACATCCAGTGCAATAAATCAACTCCCCTGACTGTGTAGCAGTGTATCTGTAGTCTTTTGTTTCAATATTATTACAGTACTTCTAATGTATTTTTCACCTGTCCTGTAAAGAGATATTATGAGTACCTTGTGCAGTGTGCTGCAATAACTACCACAAAGGCAGTGTCATTACACACTTGAATCTCAATAATGTACACTCACTGTTAAAAAGAAACACAAGAACAGCACTTATATTTTGTGAAGTGATTTTTGTTGGTCAAGGAGCCATGCAGTTTTTAATGCAGTGGTTTCAATGGGGTATAAAATTAAATGCTCCTTCCACCAACCTTCCTCTCCCTCCCCCTCCTAAGGGGGTGTAAATTTAATGCTCTCCCCACCCCAAAAAAAGGGTAACAAATAAGACAGGAGGATATGACTTGGTTACAAGAAGGTGCAAATTAAATCTTCTCCACAATGGCATAGCTAGACATTTTTCCAGGGAAGGAATTAAAGCACCAAAATTGTCAGAATTTTATTTAAAGTGTGAACACCACTCTACTAGGGACATACTTTGCCACAAAGCACAGTGGAATTTTTGCCCCTTTTGAACAAATATAGAGAGTTTGCATTGTAGAAAATTTTGGATTCTGCTTTTCCTGTGATGAAATTTGAAAAGTTTGGGGACTTTTAAACAATCTGCATTTCCTACTGGCAAATAGGAAATGGAAATTACAAAGCAACCAAACATCATTGTTGCTACATAATGTTATCTAAGGCCTTTGAATTGAAGCTCTCCAACAACATTTTAAAATTCAAGAGCTAATAATGGACAAAACTTGAAATTTTACGGAAATAGCACTGCAGTTGGCGGTGTCACTTGATGACCTGATATCACACATATATGGCAAATTTCAGATTTTGTTGTTTAAAGAACTCAGGAAAGTTTACCAAACTGATTTATGAGTGAGCGCTACTGCATTATTACTGTAGGAATCGTAATTTGCTGTGCACGAAGCACACAGAAATTTTTTTATTTTTGAAACAAGTTATTACAAATATGGAGACTTTGTTGGAGAGAATTCGGATTTCATGAAAGAAGAGTTGGTAAAATCAAAAAGTAGTTTACTGGTTTAATAAATGGTTAATTTCCAAATTTTTCATTCTTCATAGCTGGGGAGGCAATCACCACTCCCTGCCCCCCTGAAGCTACATTACTGCCTTCCCCCTTCCCCCCCCCCCTCCAAAAAAAATACTCAACAGAAGAGTCTAAGGGTCACAACAGGATTTGGCATGTAATTGTTGTACTTATTCTAAGCATTTTGGTGAAATTTGCATTGAAATCCAGTGTGTGGTTCCCAAGATATGAGCAAGCAAGCACATACAACATCATATCCCCACATTGAGGCACAGTCTTGAATTGTTTTTCTTTAAAACTTTAAGAGTTGATTTTCTCCTCAACAACCCCATATTATTAAAATGTGATTGCATAAGTGGCATGAGAACTTAACAACCTTTGCATCTCCACAGGGAGGCCATACTCCTATTAACTTCAAGGTCAACAAATAGTCTGATAAAACAAAGGGAAACAAAACATTGCTTGTCAATGTGAGGATGTGATATACATAAGCTCTGCTGCCCTCAAACTGACTTTGGAACGCAAATCTACTGACTTCATTTATTGGTATCCTAAGAAATACATACATGTCCAATTTCAATGGAATTTTCACCACACTGTGTAGAATTGATTTCTCTTTCGCATATGAAAACTCAGTTTTTGCTTTAACTTCCCCTTTAACAAGTAAAGTAGAATCTATGACTTGGTTTGAAGCAGGTGTAAATGAAAAAAATTATGATGAAAGAATGCCATATGAAGGTGAGAGCTGGACTGTTAGAATTCATTTCTTCATGCTGTTTAAATAGGTACATGTATATATTTTTTAATTTTTTGACTTAAGATGCACTTTAATGTTCTGTGAAAGAACTATCTACAGTACACAAACATGGTCTGCTGTATACATACAACAGCGTACATCACACCTCTGTGGCTGACAACCCTTAGGCTGTCACTTGTTAAAAGCAATCAGCAGAATGAGAGAAAGTTCATCTGCTACATACAGTAAGTCAGTCTACATACATGTTCATGCACTCATTGTATGTACAACATATAGAACACATTCGGTATGTTGCTGGCAAAAATGGTTGCATCATGTTCAAAACTTATATTTTCACAACCAATCTGTTTTCTATCTCTGGCAGTGAAGAAGTCATTAAATGTCAGAACAAGGCAAAAACACACTGACTCTCAAAACTCCATCATAAACAGTAAATGTTGTATATCATTTCTGAATTCTCTGTAAAAGCTACAAGCAATATTGTTTGTGTGCTATCCCAGGAACATTTCACATACTTATTGAATCAGGGTCATCAATCATAATTTCAATGGCCAAATATTGCTGTATGGACATTTTTTTAATATAAGCTCACTACTACTGTTTTCTCAGTAACTGGAACATTACTACCAAGTAAACATGCCCAGCCTGGAAGACTCTGGGGGTTTTCTGGATGTTGCATTGTTCATCTTGGGGCTGGGGATCTAGGGGGGGAGGGCCCATTCTGCAAGTAAAATTTCTGAACGTTTTATGCCAGATGAAAATGCAGCACTGCATTGGTGTCATGATAATTTTGAAAAGTGCTGGGAAAAGTCCATAGACACTGCTCAAATGCAACCAAGCTAAACCTACAAATTTTCTAACCCAACCAGAACCTCCCATTATAAATCAATTTAATACAACGGAAATCTTCCAAATTTATGAATAAAGGTCTACCTTTACACTGACAAATCCGAACAGTCAAGGGATGGTCTGATTTAGCGGCAAAACTGGGCTCCATCAGCTTAAATCTTTCATATTCTTTGCTTTAGAGCGGCTCATTGAGTTGGTTCATGAAATTCAACAAATTTTTCCAAACATGTTAAGTTTTTTTCACATACCAATGACAAATGGTCAAACTTAGACAATCCCCATACCCTACATACAAGTAACTGTTTTATGAGTGAGTAATTAACAGTTCAAGTCGGTTTTCAAAAATTCGTGACCTGACACTTTTTTCAAATTATGTACAAAACCGTTACAAGTCAGGCCACTAGGGAATTCAAAATTTTAACATTTTCTGCAACTTTTGGACTTGAAACTTGACTTGTTATACTAACTATAGGCATTGTTATGTGGTGGTGACCCTTTAAGACTCTCATTAAGTTATCGATATCAACTCAATGAGCCCCTGTAATACATTGTACCTGTATCACACTAATGATTGTACACTAACATACAGGTCCCTTGATTCGATATATTTCACTGATTATGAGGGTTTAATACAGTACTGTATAGACAATGAAGTTGAGACCATTTAAGGATAACGGGCCCCACAAAAGGCTGACTTCACTCAGGGTTGTTCGGTTTTAACCGGTGCGGTTTAAACCGCCCGGTTAAAACCGGTTTTAACCTTGTTTAAACCGGTCAGTTTTGACCACATAAAAGTGGTCAAAACTGGTCAAAACTCAAAATTTCTCATTTTTCAACTAAAATACATCAGAACTTGTCCAGTAAATGTCACAAACCTTAACTAAAGCCAAGGACAAATAAAACAACTCAGTAGGGTAGGGTAACTGGGGATTTTCAACCTACAGGGTATTTCCGACCGCCTAAGCCTTTCCTGCAAATTGTAAATATCTTAAAGAAACAACAGTTCCAAAGACTTTATCAACAAGTAATTTGAACTTATGGCAGTTAAAAATCACCCACCTTTTGACCTGAACTAATCATTTAAAACAAAAAATCTGAACTCAAAAGCCAAATGCAGATGAACTTGGTTAAAAATTGTGTTTTCTTATAATGGTCCGTAAGCCATATTGCTTATTTCCACATATCATAATACGAACACTTTTGATTATAAAGTGGTCAGACTTGATAAACTACTGCAAATAAAAATAATTTGGAGGGATGTTGTCACAAACAGAACTTGCCTCCAAATCGTCTGTGCTTTCTTTTAGTGCGGAGGTTGAAAACCACCCAACACTTTTCAATGTCTGAGGCTATTTTCGACCTCCTAGTTTTAAACCTTCATAAAATCATTGAAATTACAGAAATTTGATCAATTTTTATTTTAAGAGGCATAATTCATGGTCATTTACCAGATGTAAAAGAGTTATCTTCATTGGTAACTTTTATCACAACATTTGGATGATTACCTCTTATGACCCTCATGAAGTTAATTTTACCATAAATTTGCATGGGTTTCAATAGGGAGGTTGAAAATACCCTAAGGTAGGTTGAAAATAGCCAATTTCAGACCTCTTTTGTTAACATTTCATAACCCAATAGGAGGAAACTAATAAAATCAAGGACACAAATAAATTGTAAGTACAGTCATTGGAAGTGTTGACCAAATGTATGTTGGTTCAATTACCTTGCTTGATTTAATTTTAAAAACCAAAACCCCTTAAGTGGTCGAAAACCCCCTAATTTACCCCTATAGTGTAAGCTTTCTTTGAACTAAAATACACATTTATTTTACAGGATCCACAACAAACATTCAGTTTACCTCCGACTACCACTATAAAATAAAACATTCAGAATACAGAGTTGAAAACATTTTGAAAACAATTACAATTACTTTTTTAAATTAAATATGAAAGACCTACAGGTAGTCCTACACAATTAGATAAGTTTGGTTATAGACTAGTACACATATATCAAACCCAGCACAATAGGACAGTGTAAGCTTTCATTTTACTTTGCAATGCACATAATCTGTACTGTATAGGGTACTTTCCACATTGCACCATATGCCATTATTGAGAGTATACAATTTTGGGGGTAAAATTAGTAAAATCTAATGAGAACCACACCAATCAGCAAGCAAACAAAACTCAAGTTTTACTACTGAAACATCCAAAGCCATTCCTATATCACAGTTGGTTAGATGTATGAATTTATGCTTACTCTTTGTAACAAAAAAAGGTTTTGACCAGTTTTGACCGGTTTAAACCTACTTTTGCCCGGTTTAAACCAGGTTAAAACCGTTTTGTGGTCAAAACCGGTTTTGACCACTTTTGGAACAACCCTGACTTCACTACAGAAGCCGTTCCAATTCATCTATATTCATTAAAGAGTAGTTGTTGTGTACTTTGCATCCCTCCCTTCACAATATGCAATTTGCTTTTTGCAAGGCTCTGTAAAGCAAATTACAATACTATTAATCTTCATGCCTCTTGTTGTCATGGCTGATGTTACAAAAATTACTCATGACAGTGATCAACAGCTTCAAAATTTTTAAATTTTTGGAATACTGCTCATGGATCCCAGTGTAATAACTAATTTTATTTTTCATCATGAGGTTTCTATGTGCTACCATACTACTGTACATGCAAACACTATCATCTCAAGCATGCGGAGTTGAGTGCTAAATGTGTTCAACATTTCTTCAGCTGAAGCTTCACTTTAATTGCTTAAATTCTTTCATGTCTCAACATTCTCTTGAGGGTATCATAAAAAAAAGTATTGGGAAAGTTGCTTTGCTTAATTTGTAAGTGGTATTAATTTGAAAATTGAACTCCTTGCAGGGTTTAAAGCTTAGCATTATTGACCACAATTAACGACCAAAACAGCCAAAAATTTAGCATAGCAGTTTTGATCTGCAATTTCCGTTTTGCTCAGCAGTTTTCAAAGTCTGCGTAGCAGTTAAAAGTGTCTTACTCATAATTTGGAAAACATTGGAAAACTGGTAGGCTCCTTCCAGGGAATATAAATACACCTTAAGTTCAGGGCTTGAAAAATCTCCTAAATGCTTTGTTGCCCTATTGGGCAACCTAACTTCTGAAGTTAGTAATTTTTGGTGCCAATATAACTTGATTGTTGCCCAAATTAAGAAAATAAAATAATAGAAATCAACTGTGTACATATTTTATTATTCAATACTCTTGACACTGCTCTACGGACTGAAGCTACAATTCAAAGTTCCATGCGCACACAACTAGGATACAGTTAGTGTTAGTGAGAACATACACTTGTGTTATCAGTTGCAAGTGACTTTCAACATGGTGATCTATCTGCACTGTACAGTGTTTCAGACTGACTGTATGGCTTTAATAGCCCAGTTGCACAGTTGGGCATGTTCTGCTGGGAAATTTATGAATTTTTGTTGCCCTAGCCTTCGGACATCAGGGCACACTATTTTTCCAGTCCTGTGGTATTGGGTATCTTTTTTTCAGTACACAAAATGACCAAATTGCTCTGCAAATAATGTTGTGGAGCAGTTTTGACCAGGTATAGTACATCTATATATACTGTACAACATTAGAAATTGCACTGATTTTGTTATAAAATATCCAAGAAATCTGAAAACACAAAACAGCCACTAAAATTTTTGAACACTTACATTATTATTCCATGGATTGACTATCCTATACCATGGATCTTTATAGCAAATGTATCACTATCAGGCACGGGTTGAAACGCCAGTTCAGTACTACTATGAGCCAGGGCATAATGCTCCTCAAACCTAAGGTACAAATTTGCATCCACAATCTTTGGTGTATTGTCAATAAATACCTGCAATATTAGCATGAACTGTGCAGGGGTGTCTGCAATCAATAACACTGTATTAATAGTACCAATCCCATGATGTAATGATAAGTATTACTACTGAAAATACAGTAAATCTTTTTATAATATATGGTAAAATTTGGCTTAAAGTCACCACTGCTTAAACTACTTTTTTCTCTACCAAAAACTAGTTTACATTCAGGGCTGCAAAAAAATGTTGATTTCCAAGGAAGGGACTACAGTAAAATCATTTCATTTTTCACAGGAAGAGAATAAAATTTCCCACAATTCTCCCTACAATTTCATGTGCAGAAAAGGGAAAAAGTTAGATATCTCCAAACTTCCAGGAAAGGAGCTTCCCACCTTCCCAACTTTTTCCACTTCTGGCTACACTATTGACGGTGATACCCCTATGGCAATTAGTAATGACGACTTTTAGTCTGTGCAGTGGTCAGCCTATTTTTCATCATTGCTTCTTAGGCAGGCCTTGATTTTTACAGTTTCCAGGTGTGCTACAAATCACACTCCTTACTTATGAAAGTAAGGAGAGTGGTAATTGTGCTGTTTCACTAAATTCAAAAATGAACTCTTATCTTGATCTGGGCATGCAAAAAATCACACTCCTCACAGTGATTTGAGGTGAGTGAAAATGTGCAATCACACTCTCATGCCAAAAAACTCTAGGCCTGATAAGATAAAGGCCCACATGTACAGTAAGAAACATTTATTGACCTAGATTGAAACTACTATGGAACAGCAGTTTACCATTCTACACAATTTGAAAAAATTATGCCCAAACAACATACAATATCAGCAACTTTCTGCATTTCATTGAATGTTTTGTAAATTTTTGCAGGTATACTCAAACTGAAGTATACAATTCTATTGAGTTTTGCAATGCAACTCTTTTTTTCAAGGCTATGTCTAACCATTATCATTTTAGCATGCATACTGTAGCTCTGTAGTCCCAAAGACAAATGATTAAAAAAACTGGGTTATCTTCAAAACTTTAGGTTGCACCACCATATAATGGCTGTGGTGTACCATAACATTTTCATTGCAAATCATGCACACTCACAGTCTAGACATTTAGATTAGTCAGCATGGTAGTTGCATAAATTAACATTTCAATAGTATCCTCTTGAGTGGAATTTTGCTTCCAGATAATATGTTTTAACATAAACAGACTGATACAAAGTGCAGTATGTAGACAAGTACAGGTGTAGGTGGTTATCCCACCGACAGCTAACATTACGAAATAAATAAAGGCAAAGAACGCTTATATCTGGGGAAAGCAGACAACTGCTAATCCAGAGTACTGACATATGTTCTCATGTTATCCATTTTTGTAATCCATTATTTCCAAAATATCGTCCAACCAGGAGTATAGAGCATATCCAAGTATGGTACAGTAAGGGGAGAAGGGGAGGGGGTCTGCAGATGTAGAGTACTGTTCAGGTATGTACATGAAACTGATTCAGGGAAATGACGTTGCTGCAGGTCACATTGCCCCACATTGCCCCACCCCAGAAATAGCATCTATTGGGTCTACTATGAGTTAAGCCCCCAAAGCCATGGTCACACTACAATGATACAAGCTGTTCACAAGTGTGACATCATTCAAGTCAGGTAACATTTTATTTCCATGCACTTCTGATGCAAGTCATATTCACTGACTGGCAAGTTTTGGCTCTTTCCAAGGTTTTATACTGATCAAAGTTTTGTTCTCAAGTTTTTTTGAAATTTCATGGTAATGTAGCACTCGCACTGCAAACAATTGTGTCCCGAGTGCATACCATCCATATTCATAGGTTCTCTGACACTGAGTGCACATTACCATTTACTGTACATATGCTACGAGTGCAGTACTACTGTACAACCTGACTGACCAATCACACGCAAGACTTTCGGAGTGATCAAGCATGCTGTGGTCAGAAGCAGGGTTCGACAAATCCCCCACCCGACAGTCCGGGGCAAGTAAAAAATTACTCGGAACTGTTCAATACTGTAGCCCGCCAGGGAAGCAGCACAGAAGTCTTTTTCACATAGGAATTCAGTGGCTAGTACTAGATATAGACTAGTGCATATTCATGCGGACAAGTAGGCTTTGGGAATCCCTAGCCCAATGGACAAGTAATGAAAAACAAATTTGTCAAAGCCTGTCAGAAGGCTTTCACTAGCACCAAGTCAGTGATGCCACAAAAACATGGAAAACCAACTCCACAGAAGTTTCCAAATTTACCGTCCTTAACTTCAACTCGACAGTACTTACTGCACCAAGAATTATCTACCAAATTCTCAGAGATATGTACAAGAAATTATTTGCTTCACCATGTATTAACCCTGTTTACCTTGGGCAGCAGCTGGCAGCTTGAGAATTATTACTCAGGACTGAGGTGTTGTGTGCGGAAATAATATCAGTTTCACTAAATTGCTGAGCACAAGGTCTGGTCGGTGATGCCATTTTGTTGTGGCCCAAGGATTAGAGTTTTTTTTAAGTAGAGGTGAAACAATTTATTTACATCTCTAAAGATGCATAGTTCTGGCAATTAGAGGCCAGCTAATGAACTCTCTGTGCATCCATGAATAAGCAGGGGGAATTAGTTGCAACATCCCAAACCTTATACAAGCCACCAGTGAGTACATGAAATAACACTCCACCAGGTTTGTCACCAGACCATTTTGAGAGCCGGGTAATTTGCTGTAACCATACTTGCACACAACACTATTTAAACTGACTTGCCTGTCATTACAAGGTGAGCTCCGATCCCCCTTTTTAAAACCTGTCCAGAGTGACATTAGCGACCCACCAGTCAGACACAACAAAATTGGGGTCAAGATATTTCTGAAAAAAAAAAATGATAGCCAAACTGATAAAATCTCAGAGCAATTCATGAAGGATGGCAGGATGGATTCTATCTGGCCCAAGAGCTTTACTTTGCAGCACTCCAGGTGGTGTCCAATACACAAGTGTTCTCAATTAGCCAATGTAGGCCTATCTATTAACATAGGCCAAGATAGGCCTAGGCCAGGAAGAGTCTTCATAGTGGGTGGGGTCAATCCTTCATGAATACTGCTGGAAAAATAAACAGGTCTATTGGAATAGCCTTGGCATAATATCAATCAAAGGCAGAACATAGGAAATTGAACCTATTTCAGATTTTGCACAGAAAGGCTTTATCAGGCTCCTCTTCTTCTTCTTTCCTAAATGGTGACACATCCTCACATTTGGACATTCCTTCACCACGCATGTGTCAGAAGTGGCCCCCTATGCCCTAACTAAACTGGTAATAAGATTTACCGGGTCTTTATGACCCTTGGTACAATGCATGAGATCAGCTATTAGACTACTTGAATCCTTAGCAGTATTAGGTAGGAAATTTGTAGCAGTTAGTTCTAGAGTATGCATGACATAAATGGAGGTCATGCATTCCGCGAGTTCTACAATTAGGGTGCCTAAGTCTGTCCATTGGAATACGTGCCTTACCAAAGAAACCTTTAGTGAACAGAATCAGCCTATTTTGCCTGCAAGCCTGGTTAGCGTAGGGAGGTCAAGGTCCTTCAGGATCAATGTCATGGATCATGGTTGGGACCAAAGAAAAATCACCACTGATAAAACAAGCCGATCTCCTCTGAATGCTTTCTACATTATTCTTTACATGAATCTGGTGTGGATCCCACACACTGCTAGTATGCTAATATGGGGCGGAGGAGACCTTTGTAAGCTGCTAACTAAACATCACGAGAACAAAACGACAGATTCATACAGAGTATACTAAGAATTCTGTTGCCCTTATTGCACCTCAACTGGGGTGGAGTTGGCTCGGTGGTTTGAGCGTACTGCCTTGCATGCTGAAGCTGCCTGGATCAAATCTCGGTGGAACCAATTGGAAATTTTCCGGGGTCTAAAAATTAACTTGTCCAGCATAGCATTTCACAGTGATGCTGAGGGGGTTTAAAAATTGGTGAATTACAAAATTGGGTATTTGGTTGTCCGTTTCAGGAAGTTGTCCGATTCAGGAAGTTGTTCACTTGCTCAGTTCAGCTGTTGAAACGTGGTGCAGAGCAGGTAACCTCCACCCCTACCCAGCCTTTGGGAAAGAAGCTAAAGACTGGGGATACCCTCACGTCCATTGGATCATTGAATGGCTGTCCCAGGAGCAGGATTGGGAGCGATCAGTACATGCGTGCCTCCTCACCTCTGAGCACTAGTCAAAATGGGAAGGTGAAGTTCGCCGGTGTTCATCCACACTCACTCTAGTATAGGGTCCTCGATGAGCCATGGCTTCCTGACCCTCAAAACATTAAATTAAATTAAATAATTAAACAGTATGAATGTGCTTATCTCAGTCAAGATTCTTTGTGATATAAACCCTCCTTTGAATTACAATGGTGTTAGCTTACCTTGGACTCAGAGAAGCCTAGGGCTAGCCCTGACCTTACCCTTCAGCCTATATGAGGCCCCACTTGGCCACAGAACATGGAAAAAATCTGAAAAAAATGAACTACTGTTTAACTAATTTGCTATTCCTATGTAGTGTGTGTACAATTCAGGGTACTAAAGCTGGAAATGTTTTTCACCCAAAATTGGATACCAACAGTCCTACGATTTGTCTACCATGATTGGGGTCCATCTCCTCAATTCTTTCTTCTAGCCTTTACTTCTAGGCCTAGGCCTACCATGAATATGTATCCCTGTTGGACTGCTGGTAGTCCTTGAAGAGGAACTTGTATTATGCTTAACACTAAGACCTACACTGTACACAGTCCTTGCCCATACCTCTTGCCTCGTGAAACTAAGACGTTCACGTGGCGAGCTTAGCGCGCAATCTACAACTGCCTCACAGCTTCAAAAATGCACCTAGGCCAATAATTACCATACTTGCCATGAATGATCTTTAACACCCCATCTAGGATTGTCAATCAGCTTTTTTTCAAACAGGAGGAAAAAGTAGGCTAGTTGAAACCCGAATCAAAAAATGCCTAGCCTATCACAAAGTTGGTCCTAACTCCTATGTTACACGATCTTGAAATGTCTTGTGTAAATCATGTGATGCAGTGCAATCACTTCCTATAGTCAGTTGAACCCTTACTTCGAGTTGCCCCTGCCTTATTTTAAACCTAGGCTATACTGCAAGCTCAATTTCAATAGACTAACTTTTGTTAGCCTACTACTGAGTACTGGTAATACCTAACTTAGTACTAAGTTAGGCCTAGTCTACTACCGTTACGTTAACGTTAGCCTTAGTTATCACAGTAAGATACCAGCACGGGTTTGATAATGATAATGTATTTTGTTCGAGTCTGTCGTTAACTTACTTGGCAAACCAAGTGCTCCTAATTCTCCACTGCTAGCAGCAGCACTGGCATTTTCCCCTGTACTCATTTCGCTTAGAGATGGATTTCCAATTCATATCAAAAATAAAGTCGGTCCAATCTGTCTTGCAGTGCCATGTTTTTGTGTCGAAACCTATGTTGAGCCTATGTCCAACATGCATATAATATATAGTACACACTCTACGAGTGTAGCGGCCACCAAATTTGCGAGCCGAGCTGAGTCAACCTTCGTTTGGCATACTGGCATATTGCAGGTCACGGCCAGTGATTATCATGGCCAGATCGACATGCAATAGTGGCCAAATGTTTGGAAGAGGCCACCAAAAGCGAAAAGTAACGCAATATATTAGTTAAATCAACGGCCCGTGCACTTTTGCAATTTTTTATTTGATGTAACAAAGAAATGGGTAAAAGCTCCTGTCACAGTGGATTAAAGTCAAACTTTCTGGTGGCCTACATTAACGGTCTATAAAATGTCAGGAAGAGACCACAAACAGCGGCGCTTCCTTGGCCAAACGAAGGAAAAACGCCAAATATTTGGCAGTTTTGACCAAAACTCATACTCGAAAGGCAAAAGCAAGGTCATAAAGCTCACGATGATAAGAACCGACCGGCTTTTGTATACATTACCATTACCAAGGTGTGACATCATCAAGGTGACGTCACAGAAGGATTTCCCCTGGTTGTTGTGTCCATATTGTAAGCACACTGTGCATAAAATAATTATCAACTGCAAGAATGTTTTATTTTTTGTGTCTTTTTATTTTTTTTTGTCCTCTTTATCATTATGTTCTTGTTGGCTTGGACGGTTAGATAGATAAGGTTTCACGCCTCAGTCACTTCTAACCTTTGGAAAGGGGGTTGTAGAATTTGCATTTTTGCATTTTTCGCCTGTCGTAAGGGGCGAATAAGAGATCGAAGGGAAGGACTTGCAGTGCACAATGTTTGACTATGCCTGCATGATACTGCTGAAACTTGAACTTGTACTGTATCCGAAAAAGTACCAGTATTTAACCCTGCCGTTTTATTTGTTAGGCTATCTGGCTATAAAACACATTCGTGTTGGTGCGTCGTAAATAATGCCCTAGGCTGGTCACCAGGACGAACTGAGTGAAGGCAAATCCTGCAATTGTATAAATAGGCGACAACACCTAGGCTATAACAGTTTTTCTACCTTTTTGTAATTCTGACAGGGGAATATGAAAGAACAAGTCTGCAACTACAACTAACCTAAATCTATAGCCCCATCCTTCCTTCAGTTTTGAAAAGTTATGAAAAGTTCTTGAAAAGGGCCGATTTCCCCTTATTAAAGGCAGTCATTCGTCACCCCAAAATACGGTTTCAGTATACATATATCAAAACTCTCAATTGGTACAGCTCTTTGATTGGCATCACATTCAAACAATGCATCATAGCTAAATTACACAGCATGGGCACTGAGGGTGTCTTGATTACACATTATGGACTTGTATGGCCACTGGGACAAGACATGAAGCAATACACTAGGATTGTGTCTGGATAAAGATGAGTTAGATAAATGTGGCCGGGGCTAGAAGTAAGTAGGTTGGGAGAATTGGAACTGTTTGGGATGATGAAAATATGCCTTTAAATAAAATCGGCCTTCCCGAGTTCCAGACCTTACGTGGCGATCCCAATCCTTTAACGTCACATCAAACTATGGAATACCTGTGTAGCAGGTTATTCATTAGTTATTTGATTTGAAGGAATTGATTGTCGTCCGGCCCGTATTGTGTGTAATTTATTTACACCGCCAGGAAAGAAAATCTTTCTGTTTACATTTATCACGACTGAACAAAAATGACTTTTACAGGGTATTCTCTAAATCGTTGAACTCAAGTGCAAAACCATTGTGCAAAAATCACTTTTTGTCTTTGGACAAAGTTTCTCGTTCAAAACAACCGACTTCGATTACTTCCGTCTGACAATGTGATTTGATTGTATATGTCTATATGTAGGTTATCGATTTCGACATTGACATGCGTCACTGGCCCTTCAACTTTTCCCTTGCAACCACACACTACAGTTGGACAATTGTGAGAAAATGTATAACTTTCTGTGCAGGTATTACGGTGTGTGTGGTGACGAACATTGTGTACACTTATTCTCAAATTAAGGTCTTTAGTTAAGGCCAATTTGCTGCTAGGTAAATTAGTCTACAGATGTTGTGGGAGCAGTGAATTGTTAATATATTGGATGACGTTACCACCACAAATGACAAAACTGGAGACAAATGTTTAATCAATTGCTTCAAACATGGCGATGTATTGGTTGAAAATAACGCAATGAAAAGTAGAAACTCACATTTATTGTAAGAATTTGATCGGTTAGAACAGAGGGTTGCTGCATAGACCCCATTTCAAATAGTAATGTATGCCAGTGCAGCAAAGAGGGGGGTGTGCAAGCGGTGAAACCTCAATATTGTCCTCAAGACAGTTTGAAGTTTGTCAATGAAATAAAATATTTTTACACAATTGGCTCCCCTTGAAAAGTTTTCACCTCCAGAAAAGTTTTCGTACGATTAGCCGAACCTTTTCTAGTTTTGGGTCTGCAAAAATAACAAAATATTCTGGAATAGCCTGAAAAAAACGACAAATACCAAAACGCTTTCATGTAGGTCTTCGGAATTGCTATTTGGAAAAGGGCCTTTGCCAAAAAATTCAAATTTGTACAGGGCGGAGAGGATATACTGAGCAGAATGACTATGGACACTGAAGTTCGGGACAAAACCGGGAGTTTTGCTTATGTACAATACGGCGATAGTATGCTCCTTTAGACAAAAAAATCATGAGGGTGTATAAAAAGCGAGGATCGAAGATGGAAGACCTAAACCCGAACACTAAGACCGAAGACAGAAGACCGAAGGCGTAAAAACAAAGACATGATTTCGACACATTTGGAAGCCTTAGATTTTAGGTTGACGTAAAACTTAAATACATAGCCCAAACTTTTTATATATTGGCCTATTTTACATGAAAAATTATACACGTTTATCACAGAAAAACACATAGCCTTTAAAATAAATACTTCGTAGTTAAAGAGTGCGTCTTTTTATAAATATGCTAATGCTCCAAGCAGAAGCTTGCAACAGTCTTCATTTTGAGAATTAGGCCTCCAAAATGTTCCCCTCTTATTCATGATGATTTCGTCCAAACCTCGCAGCACTGCGTTTCAGGTTGACATAAAGTTGAATACCTTCCTATGATAATCGCAGGTCACACTTTCTTCTTGTTTCGTATCTGTAGGAGGTCAGAAAATCTTCGTTTTGTATATAAGGAATTGTGTTTTCAGTTTTGAAAGAGTTCATAGCACGTATGTAATTTTTGTTGAGCTAACACTCCCAATGTCCTGATACATAAAAAGAAGACTTGGATTTTAAGCAAATACGAAACACAAAATGTGTCCTGTGGATATTCCTTATTCAAATAACTGGAGTAAAACTCCCTGAGAAATAGTCAAGTTTAAAGCCCGCCATCTAATCTGAATTCTGAGGCAAAGCGGTGTCGTCTTGACCAAGACAGGCCCTCGAATCGTAGTTTAACCCCAAATTTAAATGAACATCACCGTATGTAAGGGAATTTTTTGTTGTGGTTCTAAGAAGTATTAATTCATATCAACGAGCCCGGAAATGTCATTTCCGATGATCTGGGAGGTACAAACGGCAAGAACTTCTGCTGTAACCGACTCCACTTGGACCTCACGGTGGCGTAGCCACTGGGCAGAATTGCTCTGGAAAATTAGCAATTAGGATATTTGCCTTATGTCACGTCCGATAATACTTTGGTCGACTACAACGTGGCTATCCCAACTTTTCTCTCACAAAATTCTGAATTCTCCCCAATACAAGCTCCATATTTGTAATTTTTTTTAAAGTATGAAGTAAGAATATGCCCACGGTTATTTCGCGCCCATCGTTGCAAAAGGTGACTTAAGTTAAAAACTTTCACCGTACTTGATTTGTTTTTGAAATTGAAATAGTACTTGAAACGAATTTGAAACCGTATTTAAACTTGGCCTTTACATCCGATTGACACTTTATTCCTATGGTCTCACTACTCCATTAGAGTAGGGTTCTGGAGCGTCAAGTGCACACCGTCAAAGAAGTAGTCCTTTTAGCTCTGGTTTTGACCAAATTTTGTCAAGATAACCTGCCAGCTGGGTGATGAAAGTCCATGAATATGAAAGAGTACTTGCCAGAGTGTGGATGTTGAAAATTTGGGTAAGATTGATGGTGATTTTGACTGTCTAAAAAATTGCTGTCAAATGGCGGAGATTTTCCGTTTTTGTGAAGAGGCTAGTGGTGGGTGGCTAGTACCCTACAAAAACTTTAAGTCCTTCTAGCTCAAAATCTAAACGGTCATGGTATGGAAATTTTGTAGTGCCATGATGGGCAATCTTCTCAGGTATCAAGTGATGGGTGTCTTGAAATGGCTGTGAACTTTGACAAGGCTGCAGAGGTCTAGCTCGAAAGGGAGCTAATTAGTGTGTAAGTCAATGGGGAAATTATTGGGGGTGTGAGACCCTATAACACATTTGTGTTGGTGTGTTGTTTAATCTCACAACTGAAATGATAAAATGAACATGCCCGTAATGTAACTGGGACAAATGAACTTGGCCTATGGATTTGTTTTCCTCCAAAAAAGTTTCAGTTTGCCATTGACTTTAATAATCAATACCACGGGCGGCGATCACGGAAGGGGAGACATATCACCCAATATTTTTGAGGAGGCATCAGATCAAATATCCCCTCCCCAATATTTGAGGCGCGAAGACTGAAAATATTTACAGTTGATTCATTTTTGTCATAATTAGGAGGCTAGTTAATATATTTTACTATTGACAGTGGCGTAACCAGCGGGGGGCAAACTGCCCCCCCCCCCCGGACGCAAAAAATGGGAAGGGAAGAAAAAACGGGAAGGAAAGGAAGGGAAGGAAAGAAAGGAAAAAGAGGAAAAGAGAGGGAAGAAGAGAAAAGGAAAAAGAGAAAATGGAGGAGAAGGAAAGGAAAGAAAGGTAGAAGAAAAAAGGAAAAAGGAAAAGACGGGGAAAAGAAGGAAAGGAGAAAGGAAAAAAGAGAACAATGAGAAAAGAAAGAAAGTGGGCCAGCTATAACATCAAGAGTAAGATTGATCTGCATTCATGGAAAACTGTTTTGGTCAATATAAAAACATTCATTTAGAAAAATATATGAACATTCATTTAGTCGCCTAAAGTTAACAAAATAATAACGTCCACTTTATCGGAGGAAAGACTTTCCTCTCTTGCTCTTTGTCAGACAGTCGGGAGGACTTTAGAAAAGCAATCATTCTCAGATTTGCCACCAATATTTGAAGGAAGTGCAGATTCTTCGGTAATCCCCCAACTATTTAAACTTCCTCACAGGAAACCCAGAATCCAAAGTCTTCTTCAATATATGCTCCATATCAACAAATTTTTGTTTCAAAAGGGCACAAATTTCGGCGCGCTTTGCGCGCGGCAATACATTACTAATACAGTGGTGTTCACTTTTCAAGAAAAATCGAAAAACTTAGCTGCTACTTACAATCCCTAGACATGCCATTTCCCGCTGTCTGAGGGGTCGCGATTTTTCAAAATTTTCTGTTCGCTCAGCGCCAATTGGAGATCTTTCCAGCAAAACCTCATATTCTAGGCAGGGGAACCATTGGCCTACCGTACTCAAATGCTCTCATACACACCTGTCATTTTGTCATCAGATACCTTTCAACCCTGTCAGTTGTGTAGTCTTTGTAGATTGATTCTTTAGTTATTGAAGTGTCAACATTTTTGAATGTTCAATGTTGCAATGTGGCGTAGCTACAGGAGACAGGGCGATTGTGCCCTTGCTCGAAAAAGTGAAAAATTCGAAAATTTACCATTTGAGACACCCGTCAAATACAGTGAGGTTTTCCTTCATAAAATTCCGAATTCTTTCTCATAAAAGTTCCATATGCAAAATAATTATTTTTAACAAAGGCAAAATTTTCCGCGCGCTTCGCGCGCCTTAAATTGCAAGCCTTGAAGCTGTAAGTGATTGGGCATAAATCAGTCAGTAAATAATTTGTCCTAGCCGCTACAGTGTCGTTTCCCTAAATTTTCTACAATATAGGCTTTCATTTTTGTGCAAAAAAAGGCAAAAAAGTTTCGAGAGTTTTTTAATGTCGTCGAGAAGCCTTAATCCGCTCTCCTGAGATATCACGATCTTCAGGCGACATGCTATCTCAGATCCATGCTAATAGGAAACGCAGATTCTTCGATAGTTCCCCTAAAATACCGGGAACATCTTGGTCTTACGGTACAAATTCTTTTTCTTGAAGTACAACTTTTTTCGAGCGCTTTTCTCCACATTTGCAATTGGTTTAAACTGTTTGAACCGAGAGCTAGGTATGTTGATTGAATCAAAGTAGCCCATAGTTTTCGCAAAAAGTCTTATTAGAAGTCCGTGTAGACGTTACTGTACTGAAGCAAAATATTAAATCGATAAAAGTTTTCCTTTTGCTGCTGTTTGGAAGATTCTTTACTCAACACAACATCGTCTTGTGGAGAAAATATTAAGTGTCTCATAACGATTAGTTCAGATAAGTGGAAGGGAATTATCTCCCGAAATCCAGTGCATTAGTTTTTCAACCAAGCGTATTTTTAAGGAGAAAGTGAAGTCTTATAACTGAATGATCTGTGATTATCATCAAAGTCAGAAGATGCAATGGTAACTAATATTATTTAACATGCACGGGGAGATCACTGGCTACACGTTATGAGCTTGCATGCTCCTCTGGATAGTTTTGTGAACAATGATGGTTCCCGGGTCATCCGCGCAAGGAAGAACTTTTTAGGAGGGGCTAGGAATAAGTTAGGTGGGGAAATTAGAATTGTCTGGTATGAGAATGTTTTTCCAAATCCACTCTCATAACATGAGCAAATGTTTCATTATTTCTTGAGCTAAACCCTATTTTTCGACGCAACTATTTCGTATCCAACATTGTTTAGGAAATTTTGACTCAGCTTCGAGTTGCTGAATCCTTAGAGAAATAGAGTTACCCCTGTATCGACCTTTCATGACTGACCCCTTGGTTGTAGTCTGCCAGCTGGATTTTTACTATATGTGGCAAATAAATTTCTTGCAAAATGTTGGCATTCTTCGGGTGTGAGAATCACAGTCGAAGTTGCATTACATGCTTTATTAGCATTAATTTCAGCAGTAAACGTTTCCAGTCAAAGCTAGGAAAACGCTCAAGTGTCACTTTCAATTGGTCCCATATTGCACCATATACAACCAGAGGTCTGAGTTTTTTTTCGTTAATGAATACGAAAGATTTGTTGTCAAGAGTAGGAGATTTCGTTTGTCACTGCAAAGATGCCGATCAGGCCTGAGACAGGTTAACCCTTTACCGTTGTTTGGGTCCTTTTGGACCCATGCGGAGAGCTCGGCTGTCACATATCTTTACTGTTTCACGCGGAGCTCGAAACTGCGAGTAGCTACCCGAAAATTCGGTCACAACAGCGAGAGAGACAAAAGTTTAAGGTCGCGGGGTCAATGGCCTACGGAAGCCGATGCGGGGCGGGCTACGTCCGCTTTTCCGCCCACTCCCGAGGCGCGCAAATATGCCCCGATCGGAGCATAACGGTAAAGGGTTAAGGGTAGGCTGAAGACATATTTTGGTAACTTTGATGCAAATAAAGGTTATTTTGAAAGATTCTCGAAGTGTACCAGTCCTCAATAATAGTGAAGAGGTTGATTGCAAAGCAAACCACAGTTTTACGTCCCTATCCATGATAAAATCAACTTGCATCCAGGCAGTGGACACAGTTTCAATACCAACAACAATCCAGAATTCGAGCCTGCTACCTGCAAGGGCCGCAAAGCAAACCTTCAAATGGGGGGGAGGGGGGGCTAATCACCAAAGCGGCCCAATATGTTCAACAATATAATAGCAATGCAAGGCGGCCCAAAATGCATACGGCGGAGAAATTGGGGCCTAAGTTCAGGTACCTCCGCCCGCTAACTTCTCATCGCTCTTTTTGTGCTCTCCTTCACTTTGAACATGGTCCATACAGAATCCCCAAAATATCTTCTTACTCCTGACTACACCTCTGAAAAGACTTAAAGGCTACATAGGCGCAAGAGGCGGCATTCTGCCTCCCAAATCAGAAATTTGGAAAAAAGGGCAACTACTCGAATTTAAAAGAAATTTTCATTTTTTTTTTAGAAAACTCAAAAGCGTGCCTGAAATCTCAAAAGGATAGGCCCGAAAAAGAAAAAATGAAGCACCATAGTCGGGATATCATGGAAATCATCAAGATAACAAAAGTTTGCTACATTTTGGGCAGCCAAAGGGCCATTATTTGTGAGCTTTACTTCTCAGCCTTTCTCATCAAAATGACCAGAATGACAGAATATTCTTCCGAAAATTGAAAAGTAGTATAGTTAGGGTAACATATATGCGGAAAATAAAGAGAAAATCGCGATACATTCGGGACTGAGCCTGTCGCTTAAAACGAAAAATATAAAAAGAATAAAAATTAGTCGCCATTCTTCAGACTGTTTTTTAAATTTGCACAACACAATCCCCGAAATAACCAATTGTTTGAATACTTTCAAATCTTTGCCCCCCAAAACAGAAAACGCTGTATGCAAAGTGAAAGTCTAATGACAAATTAAAAAGAAAACAAAGATTTGCGACACATTCAGGCAGCTGGATTGAGAAAAGAAGCTTTTCTTCCGCCCTACTCCATACCGGTAGTCTTGCAAAAACTTTACCCGAAATGGTAAAATATTCGGGCCAAGGTTCAAAAAAATTTTGGACCGTTTTCCGTTTGCCATCTATCCTTCCCCCACAGCCGAATTCGGGTAACGGTAATGAAAGTCGGGGCAATTATTTTTTCAATACCATGATACAGTGTGAAAATGTCTTCCCATAGTCTGCCTGAAAATTCATTTAAACCCCCCTGGTTACGTGACATTTTTTTCAAAAGGTTGTAGAAGTAAATCATTTTAGTCCGGAGCTATAACAGTCACATACACTCGTTCATCATATTACGTACAGCCTGAATTAACCAAAACGCTGCAGTAGAGAAAAAATGATTAGCACAGTAGCGTAGCCAGGATTGTGTCATGCCGGGGAAGGGGCGGGGTTTGGGGCACGACATGAGTGAAAAGTCTAGGGGGAGAGAAAAAAAACGCTTTTTGGTGTTTTTTGCATTGCAAGGTTGGGTCATGCCCTGCCAGCACACCATATTGGGTCCCATTTGGGGCCAAATTGGGCTCCCGATTGGGGCCCAATCAGTTTTGTCAGTGGGCTTTCATTTGTCCGCAATTGGGCTTACTTGGCCCAATTAAGCCCCATGTCCCACAGCATCTCTCCCGTCTTTCTGGCAAGCCCAGTTGGGGCCCAATTGGGACCTGATGACAATACCAACCTCAGCCCAGGCCCAACTAAGCCCAAGCTTCCCAAGTAAAACCCACTTGGGGCCCAACCGGGCTTGCTTGCTGGGTGGAAGGGGGTCGAACCCCAAACCACCCCGGGGCTACGCCAATGAATTGGCATGTTTTCAGTTCCGTTGTATAGTTTTTTCCCCGAGAAGAAATACACCATTTCATCAAATGGTAGTGGCACAGTGAATCTGATAATTTTCTGATTGCTTAACAAGTTGCTGATTTTTTTCTAGTATTGCAAAGAAACTTCTTAGAATTTACTTATAAGCCTGGGAAATGTAATTTCCGGAGTGTCCCACTTTTCACAATTTTCTGTACGTCCCAACAAATGGTGGCGCTCCGCCGAGTCTTTCTACAGAATTACATTTTCCGGGCACAAAACCTTCCCCAAACTGAAATGCTTCCGCGGTACGCTTATGATATACCATTGAATGTAATGGTCTTGAAATGGACAATGGTTTGGGGAAAGAAAATAGTATACGACGGAATTGAAAACATGCTTATGTCCGTTGCTCTCAACTTTTGCGACTCTTGCTCCAATTCAAGGTCATGGAATTGATGAAACTTTCAATGTATGTTTATGAATGGTCACCCGAACTTCCTACTATAAATGATTTTACTTGCCCTTTAAAACGGTGTGTCTTGTTACACGGTTTTGAGGCAGACCTATGAGAAGATTTTCTTACACATTTAATTCATACGTTTTCTTGAACAAAATGCTACTCAAATATTTGCCGTATGAGGAGTATGAACGACAGGCAAGCAACCAAGGATTAATCAGCGAGTTTTATACTTTAATTAAGTAAAAGATTTGACAATTGGTAACATATCACCGTGGATATTAAAGCTTTGAAACCGCAACAGCTGGAAAAGTCTGCCCAGGATGTTGTTCCGATTTTACAATCGTAAAGCAAGAACTAGTTACCGTAGCCTCCTCTTCACAGTGATGTATTTTCCGCATCATTCGGCCAGACTAAACCAGACAAACATTTAAACAGCTGCAGATTTCATTCCTTCAGTACCAATAACAAATTTGCTTGATATGCAAAATGGCACATTTCCTTTTCATAATATTAAGATCATACTGAACGATTAACACATTTACGCAAGGCTTGTTAAGGAGCAAAGAGCTTCATCGGTTTTTGTATTATCATATTTTTCCTTCCTGTATTGGTAGACCAATTATCAGTCTTCAAACTACATTTTGCAATTTCTGATCCTTAACAACCGGCAGTATTTTGCTCCTTGGACCGTGACTCCTTCCACTAAACGATCAATGGTCTTCAGGAAAATGCATACACCTTAAAGGGGCTCATTGAATTGCAGTGATATCGATAACTTGAAAGTGTTAAAGGGTCAGTACCACAAGATGCTTACGGTTAGCATGATAAGTCAAGTTTCATATCCAATGAATTATTACGGAAAAGGTTAAAATTTTGAATTTTGTGGTGTTCTGACTTGTAACGATTTCAAGTTGTGTATAATTTAAAAACTGTCTGGTCACGAAGTTTTGAAAACCGAAATGAGATGTTAAGCAAGCACTTATAAAGCAGTTATTTATATGTACTGGGATATGGGGATTGTATAAGTTTGACCTTTTACCATTGGAATGTGAAGGAGATCAGGTTTAGAAAAATTCGATGAATTTTATGAACCTCCTTAATGAGCCGTTTTAAGATCAAGAGCAGTCGCCTCAAAATTATTTAGAAACAACTACTAAATTTTGCTATTTTTCTGTCATTTTTCCTCCAAGAAGCTTTCGGGATATTTTAGGGCTTAAACATTCAACATTCAAGGTTAACTTGACCAAGACATAACTACTTGTAAATTTCACAATTCAGTGACAAACACATTGTCACATGATTGTCAAGAACCATTCACAAACTAGTATAGACTACTATCCTTGTTCAAATCGGGGTGACTGCATTTGCCCTTTAAGGAGTTGGTGCTTGGCAGCGAAAACTATGCTCTGTTTAGGAAATGTCGAAGTTTTCTGGTTTTGAGATTGTGGACAATAATTATGCCAAAATGAAGTTATTCGCAATTTGAAATGAAGGTTTCTTGAATGTATATATAGGGGAATACTGTGAAGACAGGACCGGATATCTTAAACTGTGGCCTAGGTAGGGGTAGACATCAGGAGGAAATCGTTCCCAATTCCGACGCTGAAGAACAGAGCCATTCGACCCAAAGATAATGTAAACCTAGATTCCAACTCCTTTTCTTACACTGTGTGTTATCGTGGAAGCTTAAAGATCAAGAGCAGTTGTTCAAACTCATTTTGAAGCAACAGCTAACTCTCATACTTTTTTCGTATCTTCACAAAGTATCTTGTATCATATTTTAGGACTTCAATATTGCACATTCAATATTGAGTGGTTACTTCGCGTAAATTTCACATCTGAGGCGAAAAATGTTGTCACCTGACTCCCAACAGCCAATCACGAAATAAGATAGTATACTACACCACTTCATGTTGTGGGTGACAACACTTCCCACTTAAATTAAGAGGGAAAGGCAGTTGACATGACCCAAATTTGGATCCGTGTTGTGTGTCTTGTTTCATGATTGGCTCTTGAAGGTCATGTGACATTTTTCTCATGAAACAATGAAAGTAATTTGTTTATCTTGAATATGAAATGTTCAAGTCCTGATATGGCATGAAAGATAATTGAAAGCGAATTAAGAAGAATGGGATCAGCACACAGACTTCCTATACGTTGAAAGAGCATACTGCACGGTACATTGTCGCTACCGTACGTGTGAGAAAAGGCGTAGCAAGATGGCTGATTTCTATGGTCTTGTGTCAGAGTTTGGACTTGCTCAAGTAAATCCACAGATTTTTGCAAGAAAGTTGAAGTATTTTCGAAATAAGGTAAGGCAAGGTAAGGTCCAAATCACTACATGTACTGCAGGAATATGATATTGTTTCCCATTCAAATATAACTTTTGTTAATTTACAGCTTCACGACGGCCATCTTGGCACGCCTCTTTTGTCCCACTCGGTGGCGACAATCTGCGGATACGACATACGCGTTACATGCTCTGTCCATGTATATAGGAAATCCGTGGATTAACAACTGTTGTTTTAAAATAAGTTTGGGGTGACTGATTTTGCCTTTTAAATACCAGGGCAGAATTGTGTATTTGAATTATGGTATATGTAAAGAATGCTTTTCCTGATGTAACAATTAAGCTCCGCCCCTTTGAAGGACAGTAAGCTAACTAGTGTAGCCAAATGAGGTGCCACTAAAGACTCATGTTTGACTGTTACACTATAACCGTGTTGACATTTGCCCGCGGCTTACAGATTGTGACGTCACGTAAAAGCACCCTATATACAACTAAGGAGGTGTTACAAAAATTGGCAGTAGACCACACAGCATGTTGAACCCCTGCCATAATTTTGCACACAAGCAATGCGTATCCTACCACTATACACCAGTGGCATAGCTTTGTGAGGGGTCATGTGCCACCAACCCTGCCAACACACCATATTGGGTCCCATTTGGGGCCAAATTGGGCTCCCGATTGGGGCCCAATCACTCTTGTCAGTGGGCTTTCATTAGGCCCTAAGTGGGCTAACTTAGCCCAATTAAGCCCCACTGGGTCCCAACTTGGCCCCAAAGAGTTTACAGCATCTCTCTCAATTTTCTGGCAAGCCCAGTTGGGCCCCAATTGGGAACTGATGACAATACCAACCTCAGCCCAAGCCCAACTAGGCCCATGCAAGCTTCCCAAGTAAAACCCACTTGGGGCCCAACCGGGCTTGCTTCCTTCCTTGCTGGGAAGTGCCCTTGTGGAGAAATTTGGAATATACAGTTTTTGAAAAACCCCTGCCAGATATGATTTCATGACCCCTCCCCCTCCCCTCCCCTCACCCTGGCTCAAAAAGTGCTGGATACGCCACTTCATTGAACAAATCAACTGTCTGTATATTCATTGGTGTAAGTTGTGTATATGCTACTTGCTAACCACAGCCAATGCATGCTTTTGCACTGTGACATCACATGCAGTAGGTCTGCAAAGTCAGCAAGCACAAAAGCTTTCTCTGACGGAAATGAAAAATGGTTGAAAACAAAAACCACTGAAAAGTTTGAGAAAATAGAAAAGCTTGGACAAAACTTGTTCTACAGCATTTGCTATATATGTGTTTACAAGCTTGACTCTTTCTTGCTTTAAATTTGAATGTTACTTTTTAACATGACTTTTCTTTCAAACAGAAAACTTAAAACAAAACAAGACAAAAAATATACATTTTAAAGAAAATATAAGGCACTTTTGACATAAACGGTAACGAAAAGTATGATCAAATAAGGAACAGTAATATCGCCAATCATACATGCTTGAGTGGTACTAATACCCAGGTCTGAAACATTTAATACAAACACAAGACAGCATTTCTCATATATTACTGGAGAAATTTGATTCCTTTAGCCAACACATGTAGGACTGGGGTTGATAAGGATCACAGTCTTTCCCAAAGGTGTGTTAATTATCTTTTAATACAACAAAATTATGATTATCAATCCACTGGTAGGCATTTACATCCTATTAAATTCATTTTGTAACTACTCGCTCTTATTTTTTACCACTTTTTTGCAATGGCAGAAGGACTTCCCATTAATCCCCAACAAGGAACCATGCAGGTTCCTATAATTATACAATATTAACGCCCCCCCCCCCGGCCCCATACCGTACTACAGTACGTTGAATAAATTACAAGAACAACTTCCTGATTTATGTGAAATTGATCAGCATGTTCCTTTTGGTCATTTCAGAAGAAAACTAGGAAATCTCTTTGATGGGGCAAGTGAGTGGTGGGGAGAGGGTAACTTGAGAACAGGAAACTGTGAAGAGGTCAAATCAAATCTTTAAACCTTAAAAGTACAAAAAGTAAAAAGTTTGTTCCATTCCCTGCCGTAAAGTTAGAAAAAAGTGCTTTTCAATGTTTCTTTTACAAATCTTTAAAACAAGACTGCAAAATTATCTTTCTCAATCTCCTTTTAACAAAGCATATTCTGATAAAGTACTGTCTTGTTATTCTGGAAAGATTGCTCTTTTCACACGGTCACTCAAAAAACACACACAAAAAAGACAAAACGTATTGCATAAATTTAAAGGGCAATTATCGTCATTCCTCACCTGCTAGTACTAAATTTAAGACTGTTTATTTGTTATCTCAGCCTGTTAATGTAATGAAGGCTGTTTCTTTTTATAAGCTTACACATATCTATACATATGGTTAAAACAAAACAAAAAACAAAAAAGACACAAGGTACTGCATAAATTTAAAGGGCAATCCTCATTAGTCCTCACCTGCTAGAACAATGTGAAGCCCGGTCCACACTATGCGACGCAACTCATTGCAACCAGATTGTTGCAAAGTGTGGAATGCTTTGCAACTAGTTGCAAGCAGACCCGCTGCCCAGTTTCGTGCGACTGAACATGTTCAATCTCACAAGACTGAAACGTGCAACTGACAACAATGACAGACTTTTGGAATGAAGCCCGTGAAGATCGGTTAATCGAAATGGACAGAACACATTCTTGTCTCTTTATCGTAACAAATAAAGAGTATGTTAAACGCTACAATTTTTTGTGAATCGCTTCATGGACCTGCTACTTCTTGCATAATGTGGACATGATGCCCTTAAAACTAGTTAATAGTCGTCAGCTGCTCACCAGGACAAAACCGTCTTGTTGCAATAAGTCACATCGCATTGTGTGGACGGGGCTTCAGTGTTAGCCCGCAAATTTGTTATCTCAGCCTGTTAATGTCGTGCTAGGCTGTTTCACATATTAGCCTACATACACATATATCTATAGAGAATTCTCTGTGTCCAGACCTCTATTTCTTCCAGCATCTCTATATTTGACAAGCCTTTGTGAGATTAGTGTCTGGACATGGGTATGGTTAGAAGACTGTCTTGTCAGTTCTTTTAGTTTTATGCCTCTATTTCTATCATTCTGCTTTAACCTATCAGTCCACATAGCCTTATTTCGAGTTGCAGGTCACTGCATTATTCAACCTACTCCATTGCTTAAGCAGTACAGAAAGAACCTTATTTTCATCCTAACACTGACCTTTGTGTAACCTTGTCAGAATCTAGAGATATTGTAGCAAAGAGATTTGGGACATAGAGGTGTAACCATATCTATATCAGCCTACACCAGTATCAGCCAACAAATGTAATGTGTTCTTTATAAAAGGCCGTCAATAATGCCATGGGCTATGAAGGTGATCACATAATAATTAAATCCATTAAAGGGTAAGGGCAGTCACCCCAAACTTATTTTGAAGCAGCAGCTAAATCTCACAATTTTCTTCTTATTTCTCTTCAAAGTATCTATCATAATATTTTAAGAGCTCAATAGTATTGCATATTCAAGGTACACCAAGCAGTTACTCCTAGATAATTCACATTTGAGGAGAAAAATTTCAAGAGACTCTCAAGAGCCAATCATGAAACAGAACAGTGTACTTGTTAGAATTGGGGTGACTGCATTTCTCTTTCAATCTGATTTCAATCACTTGACCAAACTTTACGCTTCCCTTTTGCATTTCAAATAAAATCTCTTTATGCAAATGAGACTGCATCCTCAGGACACTTGCAGCTTTACCAATCAAAGAAGAACCATGACTCTTTTGTTTTTTTGATATTTAATGGATACTTCCAGCATCAAGCATTCTATTCACCATGGTTTATTGTCTAAAAGTGTTATCCATTCTTTATTTTCCAGTATTCCTAACAACCTTGATACGGTGACACTTTGACGTAACGCTTTGCGATTTCCAAACATGATCAGTTTTTTCTTGGCACGGGTCAAGGCTACATTCAGTCTTCTGGCATCATCTAGAATTGAGGCTCCCTAAAGATGAAAAATAAAAATGTAATATTTCTAAAAGCTTCTAATCAATTCTTACCTGTGAAGAACAACCCTTTGTTTACTTTTAAATTTCAGCTATCATTTGTGAAGCAGCAGCAAAATAAGTGTAATTTGTTTTGGGGCCCCATGCCCATGTGCACATCCTCCAAACCATGCAATCCTGCACCTGCAACAAGTGTACCAAAATTTGAGTTTCCATGACGATTTGATGTCTTCAATTTTACTTAATGGCATGCTCTGGTGGCTTTTTACCTGGGTGAGGTAAGAAAAGCAAAAATATTCGACACCATGTCCTTCAAACCCTGTCTCAATACCATATTCCTAACTCAAGATATCTCACTTTAAAGACTGGTTATTTTTGTTAAAAACACCTCTGCTTTTCAACAAAGCATCTGGAAGTTATGTAATGTGGGCACATTGCCTCAAATTCCTTTTGTTTTTCTTTATAATTGAACATCCTGTTTGTCCTTAAAATTCGATACTGTTGGAATGTTTGAATATCTTTTCCTGTAGATCTTGCATTCCCCGTCACCATAAGTAGAGTACAACCAAAAATGTTGCCTCATATTACTTGCAGCAGAATCAATATTATAAATAAATCGAATGCAATGTCAAATTAATGTGCCGTGATTACATTACAAATTACCCACGATGCACCAAATGTCAAGAAAAAATTGCATTACTTTAAAAATCTGTATCTTCTGAATGCTTTATGCTATTGAGATGCAGTTTGCACCACCTGAAAGAGAAAATTTTTCTGCATATTTTGAAGTTAAAGAGCCCATGAAATGACTTAGTAACAATGATTAAGGGTCATTCCTCTGACACTATCTATCAACAAAATAGCATTCATTTTAAAATATACCACCCCACAAAAGAGAAATGCTCAAGTGAAATGGTATTCCTTCCAGCACAACAGCTGAAAAATGTGAAAGTGCGTTGAACCCAGAATTACATCATCCCAGGAACCCAACTTTACAGTGTGTGTACTTCAGTGCACTTGGAGTATACCCTGCTCTGTTGATGTTACATGATCTTGCATGTATAGATGGCCTGAAATGATTGATATAATCAACAAATTATCATTACAAAACCTAATCCTAAGTTTGCTTCACAAAACTACTGAAAAAGGGAGTTTCAACACCTAGGAATACCCCTGATCAACAAATGGAGTTTTGCGACTTCTCAATATTTCATGAGCCAACTAGCAGGGAAACTTGTTTGGTATACATCATACAAGTGTTTGGAAGTGTCCTGGTAAGAGGTCATACACACAGAAAAATACCTCAGGCTCCTAGGGGATGTAATTGCATCCATTTTTCCTCCAGTGTTATGTAACTATTATTTTTATTGGGGAGGAAGCAGTGATTCTCTCATTACACAGGCCCTTATGCAATACTGTACACCATTCTGCACCGTGGCTTAAATACTCCCAAGAAGTTCTGTGTTGTTTTGGATGCATGTCCATGCAATTTGACTTGGTTCAAAGAAAAGGAACAGTGATTATAGTGGGAAAAAGACTAGCTGATATTATTCCAGGAAGTATTCCTTTTTTTATCAAAAGTTGGCATGAAGTTACTATTTCAGCTTCATGCATTTAGAAGTCTATGCCAGTATAATCCATTGTATGATTTCCACATTAACGTTTGTGACCAATTTACTTGGAAGGGATGTCTTTCAAAGGAATCCGGGTGAGATGTCAACAATCTGATTAAATGTGAGTTAAAATGTTTTCTTTTTCTGGTTGAAAGAATTGTTGTTAAGTAATAGATCGACTATTGCTGGAACCAAAATTTCAAACTGATAGGCCTAACATGAATGGGACAGCTTGAGTGGATAATGACAAAATTCCTCTTTTGAGGAATTGGGAGTGATAATTTCAAATTTTGATTGGTATATTTTTGGCTTTATACTGGGACATTCTTCAGATATATTCGAGAAATTATTTGGCCAGTACCAGTCTCAAGCTACCCAATCTGTGTGCAAAATGTCACTTAAGCATAGCACTATAATACACACACTGTGAAATTGGGTTCCTGTGATGATGTCTTTCTTGGTTCAATGCACTTTTAAATCTTTTTCATTTTTCAACTGTTGGGCTGAAAGGGGTACCATTTCACTTGAGCATTTCTTTTATGTGGGGCAGAATTTTTTAAAATAAATGCTTTTTTTTGTTGATAGATAGTGTCAGAGAATGACTCCAAATCGTTGTCATTGAGTCATTTCATGGGCTCTTTAATGAATTTTGTCTCCAGAATATGCCTTTAATCCAATCATATTATGAGGAGGGATCATAAAGCATGGATTTGTGCATGTGACTGTGTCTGAATTGCTTTTTTGGTGTAAAAATATGCATATAATCTGCTGTAATGAAGGGCTGAAACCCCTATTTTCACTTGAGTTTGGAGATACTTAGATTTACACTTGTTGTAAGCACATACTGCCCTAAAACAAGGGAACAACAGTATGTGCTGAGCTCGGTTTATGCATCCTGCATGGGCTGTGTCCCAGAATTCCATGCACTAACAATTTTTGACTTTGCAGTACTACTTGAGTATCAAGTTAGAGTCAAAACTACAGTCAAGTAACCAGCTGCCGACTCATGCACGAATGGGGATTACAGTTACCAGTCTTTCCAAGGTTCTAGCTAGACGATTTTTACTGAGGACTGTAGGTCTTTGTGAGTGCAGTGTGCAAAAACCAGTGGGGGTTGTCACCCTTGGGACCCTCATACTGTAGCTTTAACATTGCCAACCAAGCAAGGGACCTTTTGGAAAGTGTTGCTTCCAATATTAATGATAGTTTCGGACACATGAACGCCTTGTTTTGCATTAAATAAATGACCAGATAAAAGTGTGGCTTGTACCATATTGCAAACAATTTTTCCATGATTTTCAGACATTTCCTACAGACTTTTTATTTGAAAACTTGAATTCATTTGAATTTGTGTCGGGTATTAGTCCCGCAAGTTGCACTTTATGCAGGTCAACAACACACTGGGACAGCTTCAGCTAGTCATTGCCACAATCCTGTTTCAGAGCCTTGCAACTACAGAGGTTTAATGTATAGACCTACAACATTTACAACAAATCATTGCACTTGGATGTTTCAGAAATGAAGTCACATAATACATTTGTCTCGAGGAGAAAGCTACTGAAGAAAGACAAAATAACCTGTTTCCTGACTAAATTCTGAACCTGCTTTACTACTAAATTCTGCAGGTATTTTTTGCATAAAAACTCCTACCTCTTGCTTGTGAAGGGTGAATGAGATTACTATAACACTCTTGTCCCTTCCCTGGTATTTGTCAATAGTGTTGACTTCAATGTCCTTGGATAATACTGCCACCATTGTTTGCAGCAAGTGGCACTGTTTCCTAAAAGGAGTTACAACACCAATATCTCCAGGGTTGCAGCCAAACTGAAAGTAAAAAAAGAGAGTTGGATGAATCAAACTTTTTTCAACAAAATGTTTCAAACAATACCATTGTTACACACCATTCCAGCCGGAAAGTAATGAGGAACCCTGCATGCAGGTTAAGGTGAGAATTTGCTCATGTCCATCAGCCTTAATTTTAGTCAACATTTTGATTGCCAAAACCACAGACGACTGCAAACAACCCACAGTCTCATAATAGGCAGATTTAGTTAAATTAAATTTTAGATTGAAATACAACTATTCAGGTAAAGATAGACAGGCAGATGAAAGAAATGAGAAGATGGACCCCACAGATGGTGACACATCTTAAAATCACTTAGTAATCTGATTCATGTATAATTAAGTTTACCTCTTTCTTCATTTGGCATTCATACAAGTTATAGAACATTTTACCTAAAGAACTATTTCTCTCTCTTTGCATAGCTTCTCTTCTCACTGAACTAACTTGTATCATAAGAACTTAACAGTCAATGCAAAATTTCTTTTTTTTTCTGCAGCTTTCTCCTCCTTCCCCTTGTGTTAACTTCCACAATTACTTACATAATTCCTCAGTCACACCTTTCTATTTCCTTAAGTGGATGATATAATTTTCACTCGCTTCATCCACCAAGAATGGCAGCTTTGGAACCCTATAGACCCAACAAACCTTAGATCAAAATAAGTTTTAACAAAGGCAACTGTTTTAAGATTACTTGGGTTTGAGTGAGTCACATCATCCTCAGTAAGGGGAAGAACCTTTCAACAGGAAAGAAGGCACCTTCCATCACAGTTTGATTCTTGAATGTGAAAACTTTGTTTTATAGTACCTAATATTCCAAATATACGATTATATTGTCTTCTTCTCCCTCCTCTATAAAGTCACACAACAAATAAAGATTCCACAATACCTTAATGAGCAGTTCAACAGTGTCCTTGACAAAGCTAGCTTCAGTTTCATTTAAACCATTTTCAGCATTGTCATCACAAGAAAGCTGAAAGATTGAAAAGGCCAAATCATAGACAAATCTTGCAAAGATTCTGTAATACAAGACTTTCACTCATTATTTACTAATTAGTATGAAAACATTTTACAGATCTTCCTTTTTTTTTGTTTTAAATTTGTACTCCCACTACAGACTTGCAATCCTCCCCCCCCCCCCAAGTCTCTCACCAGGGCATAGCCAAGAATGCAACAGCTATTACTTTGTCTGCTAAGTTCATGCAGCATTTCCCCTTCTGCTTGTGGACAAGATGAAGTGACTTAGGCAATGGCAACTTAAAGGGGATGTACAGCCACCTCAACTTGAAGTAGTGTAGTACACTGTCCTGTTTCATGATTGGCTCGTGAAAGTCATGTGACAATACTATGTCTTTTTAAATGTGAAATTTAATGGAAGTTATTATTTGGTTTAGCACACTGAAATCCTAAAATATTATAAAAGATACTTTGAAGAGAAATAAGAGGAAAATTAAGAAAATTGTTAGATTTAGCTATTGTTTCGGAGTAAGTATGGGGGGACTGCTCTTGCCCTTGAAGGAAGTGACATCACAAATTGGCACAAACCCTTTTATTTTAAATGAAAGAGATGAATTTCAAAATCTGAAATACTGCCTTTGTTTAGTACTCACTTTTTCGGTGCTGAAAAACTGTACCACTGTTTCAGGAAACACAGCTTTTTGGTGCCATGTTGATGTAATCAACTGATGAAGAATAGGAAAGGGTTACAAAGGTTCATAAGGTGAACAACTTGGTTAAATTTTGAAAGTCAGACTTCTTCCTGTTAATCACCAAACTTAATCCTTTTGATAGATAAGCTTAAGTATAGCTGATAAGACAATTATTCTCCTGACTTCCTCAGTGCAGGACACGGCGACCACAAGCCCTGCATATTTCTCCCATTTCATACAGGGTAAGAACTTAAGCAGCCAATCAGCTGACTAAGCAAACAAATCAATCAGAATGCTTGAAAGAAGGCACAGATGAAAAAAGATATGCTCCCTGGGATATCTTATGAGAATCCGGGGATGGCTGCCTCCCTTCCCTTACTCACTTGGGCACCATATGTAACTTTCCAAATTAATGCCTATGACAGTCATACTCCATATTTTCAGCACAAAGCCTTGTGAGCTACAACATCATGGCTTTCCTTAGATCATACTGCAGTAGAAGGTACCTTTTAAAAAGAAACATCCATGGGTAATTTTGCATTAAAAGCATATCCCAAAAAAGAAATAATTTACCATTTAATAGAAGTGACTTGTCTATAAAAGAACAGAGCAAACTTTCACAATTCTTCACCACTTATTTGGATTTCAGTCTTTCAAATATTCTAACACTATTCCAACAAATCTCTGTCTCATGTAACTATTTAAGACATTTCTGTCCTAAAAATTGTACTTTTCAAATTTTAAAAGTTTTTGTGAGTTATGTAATCACAAAAACTTTGAAAAGATGAAATATACAATTTCTCTGTAGAGGTTGTGTATGACTTAGCTCAAAAAAAGGATGAGTAAAAATTTTACCCACGTAAAAGGATCATGGACTTCCTGTATATATATGGGAAGAGGACCATGAGTCAGAGAACAGAGTTAACTTTCACAATTCTTCACCACTTATTTGGATTTCAGTCTTAAAAATATTCTAAGACTATTCCAACAAATCCCTGTCTCATATCAATGTTTAAGACATTTTGGTCCAAACTTTTTACTTTTTAAATTTTAAAAGTTTTTGAGAGTTATGTAATCACAAAAACTTTGAAAAGATGAAAAATACAATTTCCCTGAACAGTTGAAGTTTACATAAACTTGCACTATTTCTAAGGTATGAAATTTTTGCCAAAAGTGTCAATAATAACCACTTCAGCAAGTCCAATTTTGATGCAAAGATACCATAGCAGGCAGTCATCTTGATAGCCTACTTTGGCAAATGCAGAGACAAATATTTAGTTACAAGACATTAGGACAGTATGCTCTCTTCATGTATTAGGGGGGTGTGGGGAAAGAACTCAGTGAGCTAATTTCCCTATCAGTACTTACACTTGCATCCATGTGAGGCAAACTCAGGAGGCTGATCTGCTCATTATGATTACCACACTGTAGAGCGCCCTCATACATGAAGGCATTGCTAAGGTCCATGATCAAGGGATGCATTCGGTACTGTAGCCTCAAGTCACTCACAGACTCAGGATGACTTGTAGCCAAGCGCTGGAACAAACTCTCATCCATACCATTGGTTCTACACAATGCAAATTTGAAAACAATGCAAAAAATTAAAATAAAAAAGCAAGAATGGGAATTTGAAAACATTAATTTTTGTTGAAATGTGAAAGAGAGATGAAACTTTTTAAACACTTAATTTTCAGAAATGAAATGTCACATGGCAGATGAACATTGTAAAAGCAGTAAGAAAATGATCTGGATTTAACTGAGCTGAATTCAAAACACTTGAATTGAAATGAATATCTGAGCTTCATTTACGACTTAACATAATCATAGAAGTGAAAAACTATGTTGATAACTAAAACAGAAAAAGCTTTCCATCTCCTTTAATTTCCTGTGGTCATTTTATGCTTGTCATTAGAGAACCTAAGTTGTGGGCAATCTCTTTTTGATAGCTCATGCAAAAAGCACAATCCTTCCCAGCATGCAATATAACACTATAATGTTGAAGTCACGGAATGAAACTCATCAAAATAAAATTACATTCCAAATGGATCAAACCGAAATTAAATAAGACTTAATCAAACAAGACAAACTGAACTGATATAAAATAAACAAAGTGAAGTGAATGATAGGCATAAGGGGTTAACAATGATGACCAAGCTTCTGACAAAACTAAAATGAAGTCATAAAATGGAGTCACATTGTCAACTCATCTGCTTAGAGATCAAAACTCTGGTTTTGGAATCATAAACTGGGTATCTGTTACCAAATCCAATTTAATTTCTGTGAACATGGCTGATTTATTCTCAGTGACATATGAACCCTTCTTTGTGTAATTAAAGGCTTCCTGTTCAAAATTTAAACAAAAGGTTAACTCTGCAATCACTGGACAGTTGAGTGACTTATCTTCTGTGTTAATAGGTTGTGTAACCAACTGGAAAAAGTTCTTCACAGGCCAGGATTTAAGTGCTATTCTAGGAGTGATAGTGAAGTTACAACAAATAAATGAACAGATAAGGAGGATTTTATTACACCTGACCTACCCTTTGTGAGGTCTGGTCAGAATGTCCTTATTTTTAAGCAAGTGTAGTTATAATGCATGCAACAATATCCTCCTTACCTTGCTAAACTGCTCTGTATAAGAGGAGGAAGCTGCTTATGGTCTCCAACGAGAACAAACTTTGTTGATTTGAAGAGAGGAGCTAGGCAAACTGGCTGGCTGATCTGAGAGGCCTCATCAATGATACAGTAATCAAAGTGTTTATGAGTAAGAAGAGCAGATTTTACTCCAAGACTGGTGGCAGCAATCACAGGCTAAGGGCAAAAATTAAATATCATGAAATGAACAAAGAAGTTAATCGATGGTAAACAGTGAAACCTAGAGCATCATTATTGTAGTGCGCCGCACTACAATATTGGCATTTACTGGCCGACTGACAATTTCTTTTGTGAAGCCTGTTATGGCTCACAACTCATTTCCCTGCGCGTACCTAAACTTAGTTCGTACAAATATCCATGCTCTACCCTTTAACAATAGCAGTAACTGCAATCTGTGGCCGTCTTTAAACAAAAATCAACTTCAGAAAAGCAAATACTACACTTACAAGGCTGATTTAAGGAGTTAGCTTCATGAAAGAGCATTGCGGATAAATTTCCAGAAAACGCGATGTAATGTGGTTCGGCCTTTTCACACTGAAGTGATAAGCCTGGAGAATCAATCGCTGCTTCCAAATTGGTATACGTAACACGGCGCCATTGCGTCCACTATCGTTGAACAGTATCAAGACGTTATTGTACAGTATCTTCATCTAGCTAGTACGGAGCAGGGTATTGCCAATTCCATGTACGGAACGAATTGGCTTTACTGCATTGGATTAAGCGACTTGTGCTGTAGTTCTATTATCATGCTTTATTTCAGTGGTAAAAGCAGAAGCTATTTTGACAGCAGTCTGACCGAAACGTTTTGACAGCATGCATATAGCATGCATTGCGAATTAACGAAACACGGATGTTAAAACACAGATCAACAGTTATTCCGCCTTCCACGAGACAGTTGTCATATGCATGCAGCGGTGCAGTCAGAGAGCTTGAGAGGGCGTCATTATTTAACATAAAGAACGGTGAAAGAGGAGTCGAGAACCGATAAAACCATTTCAGGCAGGAGTAAACAACACAACAGAGCATAACGTATGGCTGAGTAGGCTACTCAGCACGAGTCCTTGAACGGGACTATGCTTCGTCCACTTCATTTTACTCCACACTAGACTGTATACGGAGTAGGTCCTACCGTTAAACGCAGTACACGGTCTTGTTCAAGGACTACTCAGCACTTGCTTCATTGTTGGCAAATATGCTTCAAAATAAAGCTAGTGACTGACTATTAGCATAGAAGGTCCGGATTTACTCCATCATTGGTTACTCTTCTATGATTTCTTTATGGGTCCAGCCAAGGAGCTGGGAGACAAGTGGTCCATCTTTGTACTATCAAGAAATAGGGTTGAGAGGAGTGGCCAAAAAGAAACAACAGCCCCTCTTCCCGCCATGAACAAATCCTAAAGTTCAAATAAAAACTGGGCTACTGTACTAACTGAAAAGACATCTCTAACACGCACTACAATTCTGCGTATTTGCAAGCAAATGCAGTTCTAGTTCCTTTTATACTCCACAAAGACAGCAAAGTGAATCAAACATGGAACGATTCTACAAAATAAATGCTATTCTGCTGTGCTACTGACTTACTTTCTAAAACAATATGAAATAATATGATATCATCAAGCCCTCTGTGGGCTGGGGTTGCTGTAGGGGTGGGGGTGTAGAATATGCCCATGGTATTCCCCCTCCTGCTGTAAGAGGCGACTAAACGGGGGCTTGCACCATGTTTGAACTGTATGATGCTATATGACACATTCATGTTGGTATGTTGTTAAATCTTATCTAACAAAGTGATTACAAGGTCAATCAAATGATGGTCAAAGGTCATAAGGACAGTATCAGGACATTACCCTCTCTTCTCTAACAAACTAACAAAGTCTCACACTAATGACAAGAAGAAGCCTTTCTAAGGGATGATGTATGTCTGCATTTTAATTGATATTTAGTTCAAAGAGTTTTATCTTTGGTTGGTCAAGGATAACTTGTAAAGACAATAATCTTTCCAATTATTAAAGAAGCACATTGCGTTCATATCAATAACTTATGTTGTTGAAAGGTTTACTACCACATTACAGTGTTTACTACAAGCATAATAAGTCAAGTTTCACATCAAATAGTTATGTAAAAAGTTAAAATTTTGAACTTTTCTGTATCCTGGTTTTCAACAGTTGTGTGTATATTTTGAAAAAGTGTCTAGTCACAAACTTTTCAAAATCCAATTGAATATTTCTTTTCTCTTTGGTGAATTTTTTTGTATGTAGGATATGGAAATGGAAAGTTTGACCGTTTGTGATTAGTATGTGAAAAAAATTTTATAGGTTTGGAAGTGTTGGTGAATTTCAAGAGTTAACTCGATGTACTTTTAAAAACAGTGGTGTAGAGGTATGGCTTTATGCTATTTTAAACTCAGTGCCTGTTATTATACCTTTTAACTAGAGGCATATTTGACAGGTATTTGTTTCTCTCTTTTTCTTTTTCGAATTTTTCTATTGCAGGAGGAGCTAAAGTAAACTTTACTAATTTGTATGGTCCCCATGAGGGCTATGGGTTGTAGAATATGTCCACAGTATACCTCACCTGCCATAAAATGCTACTAAAGGGGAAAACATGAACATATAAACACCATGTTTGAAACAAAGTTTGAAACATATTTGATCCTAACCTTTTTATCTATCTGACATTGACTGTATAACTCATTTATGTTGGTATGTCATTAAATCCCATTTAACTGATTTACTACAACAAAATAACAAACGTTTACTGTCAAAGACCAAATTGCTTTTAGCTTAAAAGGTGGGTAATTACACATTTGAGCAATTATTGTAATTTAGTAATTTGTAATATATGAGGAATGCAAAAAACTTTAAGTACCACTGAGTCTATAATATTTGAGATATCATCTACACAAAGCCCTTTCAGAGCAACCTCTTCTGAAAACTGTTGCAGATTCTGGTGAATTCTGTAACTGGAGCCAAGACGAAGAAATGAAATCCCATGCTGCACGAACAGAAGAAATGAAAATAGCATGGGTAAAAATGTTGTACCTCAAAAGTTGAAAGCCATGCTTCAATATGTATGTGATAGGCTTGGGATTAAGAATCTTGGTTCCTATCTAAGAGTTGGGCAGTGAATATATTAAAACTGCAATCACAACTTCTACATCGCAATACTGTCAAAAGAATGCATTAAGGACATTTTGAAAATGTAAATTTGTTTTATTTCGAACATTCCTATGAAGTTTTAACACAGAGCTGTAATCCTCAACAAGATTGCATGGGACACTCCCTGTTCCATGTTGAGGTTCTAGAAATTTGGAGCATATTCTGTCAAGAAAAACATTGATTGGAGACGGGGAGGGGAAGTTTCGAAGATCAGAGAATCTGTCCATACGTCTAGCTATACACATTTGGGCAAAAGTGTGCATCATTTTTGTCTAGGATTGTTGGTTTCCTTTTTCTTCGTTCAATACACAGTGTTTCTAACTCAGTCCCAGCGATGGTTAGACATTATCAGTTAGGCAACTCAGCAGTTGAGAAACCTCTAGTGCAAGTCTATTGCTAAGCCAATAGAAATTAGTTGGTTACTAGTTGACAATCTATGGCTACTGTAGTTTCATTTGACTATGTCAGTTATAATGTCATCTTGCAAGTCGCAACTTCTTACAGGGCACATTTTAGTTTGTTTTTACCGGGCACATTTGTTTTTACAAGTTTTCCATGGCTTTAATTCTGCACAATGATAATAAATTGAGTTAAAACCAGCAAAAATAATCTGCCATGATGGTCTAATGTTCTGATCAGTCACCTCATGGATGAGGCTGTCAGGCCTTGCTTCTGTATGAACCTTTGTTTCCTGAAAAATATTTCAAAATTCCCATTCAAAGGTAATTAACACAGAATTAATATATCTTATCACTTGAAAGACATCTCCAGTGTCTGATGATTTTGGTAAATAAACAGTTAAAAAAGAGAAAACCAAGTGCTACAACAAAAAGTTATATTTTCTGCCAAACTCTGATTGAGCCTTTAAAGGGAAATATTGCATTTGTTTTGCAAGAAAAATTCATATTTTTAAAACTAATATTTATTGGCACAGGGTGATAGATTATCAAAAATAATGTAGCATGGTAGCCTTCTTTTCAAGAAATAAGTTTCCCACAGATAGAAATTCAGTTGTTTGTTGCTCAAGAAAAAATTGTTCACCCAAACTTTCAACATTTCAAATGATGCAACATCCATGGCTCTTCTTGCACACAGTAGCTTGAAGAGATATAGCTATTGCTGGGGTTAAAAATTAAGACTGAATTGTTGGATAGTGTCTGAGCCATTTTCTTTGTTGGAGTATTTTAAACACAATATTTCCCTTTAAGTCAAAAATAGCAGGTCTACTGGAACCCAACTCCAACTTGTTTTTCACATCAAACGGACATTTAGTTTAGGTTACAGAGAATAAGGGGCGTCAAACACTTTAAATATATATGAAATTTGAAACTAACCTTTCTCAGCTTCAGTAAGATGTTATCAACAGCTGAATGTGTGTAACTGGTCAAGAGAACTGATTTACCTTGCAAGACCAGGATACGCACCAAAGATGTCACAGTCGTTGTCTTCCCTGAAAAAAAAATTTTATCATTCATATGATCAGTTGATACATCCCAATTGTCACCATTAATAAGAGGATAAACAGTCATGGACATGCATTAGTACAAGATAATGCATGATCAAAAGGTTGATGAAAGGGATGCTTAAGGGAGCAGCCAGAGTTCATCCGGCCAAAGCAGTAACCCTTGAGAGTGCATTATTCAGTGCTATAACACAGGACCACAGTTGTTTATCCATGTTCATTCATTCACAATAAAATTTTCAATAAAAAGACTGCAAAGACATAAAATGCTTTGTAAATAATACCTACATTGACACAGGACAACCCCAGAGGAAAATGAAGTAGTCCAATCGGTTAAATCAGTTAGATAGAATTTTACAGCCAAGTTTCCAACTTATTGGTTCCAGTTGGAGTAGTTCAAGGAGAGTGGTTTTCCATTAATATGAGTTTATTGTGGGATACTGAATGCATGGTCACCTGACCAATAGAAGTTGAGGATATTAATAAGTGCGAATGAATGTAGGAGTTTCACTCCTTACATCTACCAAACAACATTCACAGTGTTTATTTTGTAAGTAGGCAAATGACTTGGAAAAGAAATTTTTGATTGGCTGTCCACGTGTTTCATAATTTACTAATATGCTTTGATAAGAAGTGATATCTCTGCAATTACTTGAATTCTTTTACCACTGTCTCCTAAAAGGGGTCATAATCCAGAGAAATTCTGAATGAGTCTTACAGTTGGTTAAAGGCTGCAAAACTACAAAATCTTTGAAGACTGAAATATAATCGACCAAATCAAGACTAACAACAAATTAAACATAGAAAAGCAATGATCTGCCAAAATTACACTTACACTGTAACTTCTTTGAGAGAAACCCATTGATCAGTTAATTTAGCTAATACAATGAGTAATGATAGCAGATGCAATCATAGCTATTGATTAATCTCTGTAAACATTTGGGTGGCTCAAGTCATGAGTAAAAAAAATGACACTGAAAACACACACAAATATATCACATTTTGTTAGGTATGTAAAATTCACATTGAATGAACTGACCAACCTAAAAAATGACCAAAATTCTGTTGTCCATATTCAAAACGGTCACAGGCTATAGGCACAGTTATAACCATAGTCACGTCATACAATACAGTTCAGGTGATAAAGCGCCAGGCACATGACACATGTAAAACAGTGTTTTCACTTGAGGCAGTATTAGTGAGTTTTGGATTTCACGACACGGACTTCATCTACAACGAAATGACGTCATTTGCATCCATGCCATTTTGAATGCAATGCGAAATAACACTACACCAAATGACAGGGGAGACCCAGAAAGTGATGTCATTCTGTTGCAGCTGACGTCCGTGTTGTGATATCTAAAGCTCACTATTTTGGTTCTAGTGTAAGACTGATTAGGTCAATATTCCTGTCTGAAGCTCAGTTTTTCTCAAGCTGACAGAAAAGAATCCTTGTACTACAGTAGAAAAGGGTTTTAGTCAAAGTACACCCAAAAATCAAAGAAAAATATTAAATTTCAGATTCAGCTAAGGGTGCTTTAAAATACAAAAAGTTCTTACCAGTGCCTGGCATACCCAGGATAAGACTGTAGTCATTACAATGAAGCACTTTGAGAATAGCCTTTCTCTGGTCTCCATTCAAAGACTTCAAAATTTTTTCAGCTGGAAGGACGAAAAGTTAGACCAGTATGTTAGAAGATCACATGTAAACACAAAACATACTGTTTTTTTTTTTTTTTTTGATGTACATTACAAGTAAGGATTCTGGAAACACCAGGCTAGTAATATATAATGAAATGCCAATAGAACAAAATATGGTACTTGTTGATGTATTTTGAACCCACTCAGAGACTTTAAAAATGAGGTATGTTGATAGGTGTTCACTTGTAATGTTGTTATAAAGAGCAGTTCAATCGAACAGAACTGTTTAACATATTAAAGAAACTTTCACTTTGGGTCAAAGCAGACTTACTAGCCATTTAATATTATCTTTAAGCTTTGTTAGATGACACTTGCAGAAGAGTTGCTTTCTGCACCTAACTTTGCACTCCACCTATTTACAGTTAGTTATACAGGGTTTTATGCTTCAACTTAAAACCCTCTTGTTTAATCCAGAAGTACCCACTGTCCTTTTCACACTTATAGTATTGCTAATGCCAAACATTGTGCACAATAGCAGTGGATTCCATCCACAAAGGTTTTGGGTAAAATGTGACTTGGGAATCAAACCTGAGCCACATATCTACCTTTTAAAAGCACTTAACAACAACTTAAGGAAGGCTGTTAGACTACTAGTGAAAATGGAGCAGTCTTTCTGCTTAAAAAATTGACAATTCATACCCTCACTAGAAAGATTAAAAGGAGTTGATGCCGGTGTAAATGATGGAGGGCCTAGATCAATTATAAGGTCTCGTAGTTTTGACCTGAAAAATAAAACGAAGGAAGACTGTCATAAAATAATTCCTTTCAATTCACTCACAGCATTTATGTGGAAGATAAAACTGAGGGAAAAGAAATACAAAAGAAGATGTCATGTAATAAGAAGAATTTCAAATTCAAAAAACTTCAAAATGCCCCCAGCATCCTAAAAAAAAATCACCATCCTAAAAAAAAATACAAAAGGCTTAGTGATTCCTTGTAGCTGAAATATATGTTGTTGGAATTGACAGTATTTCATAAATTACCATAAACAATAGAGATCACCTACCCAACCCTCACACCAAATATGAGATTGGTCACTAAGATAATTGTGTTTACCAGCAAAAGCATCAATATACATGCATACAGTGGCTGAAATTTTGAGTAGCTGTGCCAGTTACAAGCTCCTGGAAAGATGTGCAATGCTTGAGCTCTTGCACGTGTCCAGTACCTGATAAGGCAGTGTTTGTAGGTGCAAAATAACACAAACACAGACAATATCACAATCACAAAGATTTCTAGTCTCTCTTTGGAAAGGAATCAAAAATGAAATCAGAAAAACAAGTCCTTACATGTGAGCAGTCTGTGACATGAGACAAGAAATGTTGACAAAACTTGATGCCAAACTGTCATAAGAATCATTCTTGTCTAGGCAGTATGTGACAGGACTCTGTGTATAGGTAGGTAAGGAGCTGTGAAGGAAAAAGGATGAGATTTATTCAAAAGAATTTTCTATACATAGTGCAACATGCGTGCCTCCTTGTTAGCACTATTTTAACACAGTCGCTTATACTAGTCTGGTCATGTCAACTCATATCAACAAAGCTAACGGAGTTGTAGTTGTAATGCATTGGTCTTCCAAAGTTTCTACAGTTTGCTCTCGAAGAGGTTCTGCAACTGACAATTTAATACTGGTGCATAATTTCAAGGATGATGGAAAACTCTAAGGTGCTATAAGAAGATCAATTCTTGTCCAAGCATTTACTGATAAAACAAATCAAATATTGTAAAAAAAGTAACTGTTTTACAACAGCTGTTTTTGGAAATTTTCCAGTGGCAAACACATGCTATGGCCAAATGGATAAAGGCAGAAGCATATGAAGTGATAAAGCTTAACAACTGGGAAGTCTGGAGTTCAGTTTCGGGTCAGGTGAGAGTAATGTGGGTCCCTGATTCAAGAGCAATTTATGGTTTTCTCATATGAACTAACCTTTCAAAAAAATACCAGATTTGATCTACATTGTTAAAGCGGTTGCCACAGAGCATGAAATTGTAATTTATAAACCATAGACATCTTCCACATTTGTGATTGCTTAGGATCATAAGACATCTGCCTTTCAAGGCCTGAGTGATATCTTAAGGATTTAAGTGCTCTCCTTCAAGTTTAACAAGTTATGGTTGGGTGAGGAATCTTTTGTCTCCATGTTTCTTTAACTTAAAGAACCTAGCCTTGACTTAATTGGTAGTGGATTGTAATTAATTTATGCTTCATATTTATCATGTGGATTGCCTGACCTCCTTTAACCTTTTAATGTAATGACTTTAGAGAATGTACTGTACCTAATTTGCATAGTATGTACACATTGCTATTGAGTGGTACAGGCCTAGACTGATATTATGACTAAACTTGTCATGTAAATTTCTTCTTTATTCAATTCCCTTGTAAATAACATTTTTCTTTGTAAATCTTGTAAATATCTGTTTGACTGTATATATATATATATGTACAGAAATAAAGCTTTCCTTTAAAACAAAAGTAAATTTTTTAACAGCTTACCTGTCTGTTGAGATAGTTATAGTGTCAGCACTGACAGACTTTGCTGTCCCAATTAGTTTAGCAATCTTTTGGTTTGCCTGACTCACAATCAGCCAGTCTCCAGGAATAAATTTAATGGATGACAACCTGTGTGAGAATAAAGTAAAACTAGTGAAAACTTGTCCCTGTTGATGAAATGAAAAGGGTGTTGCTTCTTCTAGCGGTGAGATTTTGACGACCCAGGGGTTACACCAATCATTCATAGCCAATATCAAGAATCAGTTCCCAAAACATTGAATTACTTGGAAAAATACTTGTTATAATTTGACTCCAAAATCTCTCTAAATTTCTACATGTGAAAAGACAAGTGAAATCTATTTTTTAAGTCTTTTAACATCATGTGAAGTTGACAGAATAAAAAGAATCAGCTATCAAATTTAATAGCATTCTAGCTTACTGTAACCTCTGGATTGTAAAGTAGTTACTGTACACTAAGAGTAAAGCTGTACATGTAGGGAACATTGGGTCTGTGCTTAAACCAAGGTCTGTCCTGTAATATATGCAGTGAAACATATTACATAAAGACCTGCCAATCAACCACAGGTGCTTTACAGACTGTAAGCCAGGCACACTGAATGTCCTAGAATTATTGACTAAATATTTCTTTGTGTACTGGGGATATATCTTTCTTCATTTTGAGACTTTGATCAATCATGAGGAATCACAAAATGTTATGATGTGTTCCACTGGGTTACAGCCCAATATTCTAACACCCCTAAATTAAGACACCCTAATATTCCAACAAATCCATTACGTTCCAACACAGGTTTTGTTCCTACACACCTATGTTCCGACAACTCAATCGCAGATCTGCGAATATAGAGATTATCGAAACACAGGGATGTCGGAACATAGGGTGTTGGCAATCACTGTTCCCTTGAGTACAACATCAATGGAGACTAACATTATATACTGTAAGTGTGGTTTTCTCTCAGGTTTCACTGCTACAATGACTTCATCAACATTGGCGAGGATACCACCAAAGAAATGTAGAGACATTGCAGTGTTTATTTGATTGGGCATTGGGCCAAATAGATGAACAGCATTTTTGCAAAAATTTAGTTCCACAGTAGGATGAAGGCTACAATTATTCAACTCCACAATAAACTGTTAATCAAAGCTTGTATGAAATGTTTAGTTTACCCCAAAATCAAAGAAAAGAAGCAACTGACTTCTTACCCATCTTTCTTGGTAAAAGTGATCTCAAAATCAACCATGTCCTTTGTCTTGCTTTCCTTGACAATCAAACCTCCAGAGCAGGTTCCCTTCTTCTCTCTAAAATGCAAAATCAATACACAGTTTTAGGCCATGATTTTATAAATTTCATGAATTGACTGGTTAAAATTGACAGTTCTAAAGTACACTGTGTGGACATGATTGGAAATATTACATTAAATGTAAAACACTTCTACCATCATTTCTCATGAAGTTCTGATAATATCTAACTTAAATATTCAATACAAGATTTTATGGTGCTGCACCCGGGCTTGTTACCTTTTTACCACTAGTTACAATTGTTATGTGCAGTAAAACTCTTTTAAGGTCCAGAAATGACTAAAATCTTCATGGCACTAAATTGTTTCATATGTATACATTTATACATTTTAAAGCATATTCCCAACAACACATCTTTAAATACTAGTCTCATTTTGACTTAACAAGCAAACAGATATACAGGAAGACACACAGACAGATTGACATACAGACAGACAGGTAGACAGCCAATCAGGGAGGCAGACAGACAAACTGACAGATTGTTAGAATGTTGTCAGACTGATGAATCAAGCAGTTTTGACACAAGATATTTGAGGTAAGGATAAAATATCCCTCCCTTGTCCAAAATGTACCGGTACTTGAAAAGAATTACCGGTAATCACTATATTCTCTGACGAAAATAACTGTTAGGATGTGTGGATGATTCAAATATTTACACAAACATTTAGAACAGCAGTTCCTGCATGGTTATTAATCCAATCAATCATTAATGTGCAGGATAACATGGGGGTCATGCATGGCTTAGATTCCTTCTCACCCGACTTCCCTACCCGAGAGTTGAGAACCGTTATTGCCTTAATACCGGTTCTGTATATCTTACAATACTGGTACCAATATTTTTACGATACCGCCCAACCCTATTGAAAAGTTTCAGAAAAAGGTCATTTTTTCCTGACCAAATTTCCCATCAAGTTTCAGATATTCCCAGGCATTCTTATAGCTTGAAGGCACTGTTGAAAAAAGAGCAGAAACCATGTGATCCTGATGCCTCACGTAACCGATGTTGTCACAATACCTTTCTTGATGCAATGCTAATCAAAAAGAACAAAAATCACAATCAGGACAAACTTTCACGACTAAATCTCCTCCTACCTTTCAAGAACTGACTTGTTCCAGACTTCTTTCATTGGATTCTTTCTCTTTGTCTCTGTATGCTCCAGCAGACAAAGTTTGTACCAATGAATAAAATAATCCATATGAGAGCTTCTCAAGTGACTGATTTGTTCGTCAAACATTTCTTGAGCGGACTGAGAAAGTATGGCAGGGTTGATTCTAGAAAAATAAACCAAAATAAACTTTCCAGTTTTTGAAAACCAATGGTGATATTTTATTCAACCAATTCCATGTTGAGGTTTAGACCTATAATGTACTAACACTTAGACAGGGTAAGCTTGGAAATAAGGGCAGTGCAGGAGTGTCATAAAGTGAAATACATGTACGAACTCAAATACATTCTTCCTACAATTAAAATTATCAGTATAAATAAATAGCGCCAATATCTAGGCATACATAGCTTACGTAGGTGTGCCTCATGTCTGTATCAAATTTTTTGAGCTACAGGGCTGTTGGTCAGCAAAATTGTCACTGGGACGACACTTCAGGAGTTAAATTGTAAATGGTAGTTTGACATGCCAACATGTACATTACAAAGCAGCTTTCAACTAGAACGCCTAAAACAAAGTCCAAAATTATGTAAAGTTAGTTTTAAGGGGGCTCATTGAGTTGATAGTGATAACCTAATGCAAGTGCTTTAGGGTATCACCACATGAATATTATGCTTAAAATTATTATGCAAAACAAAATCATGCTGTCCATTTCAAAATTAAGGGCCTTTGAAAAAAGGAGCAAAAGTAAGGTATGCTAGATAACCCTGACAGCCCTCTAAACTCACACCTTAGCTCATGACTCACTGTCGCCCTCCCTCCCCCCCCCCACCCCATAGCAACTGCAAGATCCACATTGTGGTCAGAGCTCTTTTGGGATTGTGAGTGTAAATAAATTGTAAAGTGTGGTCACTGTGTATCTCTTCTTTTTCAAACACACAGCAGGGCTGTGACTTACAGCAACCTCACTGAGCATGACATCCCTGTGACATAGGGGGGATAAAATGTGAGCTGGCCAAGCATAGAAGAAAATATGAAGCAAACATATCAGATGTGATTGGTTTGGCATATTTGGTCCAGTTGTACATTTGGCCCACCGTCCGAAGGCCAGATTGTCTGATATGTCACTTGGAAAAGCTCATGGACTTGCCCCAGCTTAATGTCTATTTTATCTTAACAATTAATGCATCAGACTTAAGAAACACATCATAAGCTCACCTGTTAAACATTGCACACGAGGTAAGGTGAGCACATTTGCTGCACGTGAAGTCATCTTGAATGGGAGGGGGCAACTCTGGGGCATTCAGGGTCATTTTCCCATTTTCAGTTTGTCCTTGTACAGCATTCTTTGACATGTGATATGCCAATTGGTTTCTAAGATGTAGCAGCTCTGTGTAAAACATCCAAAATATCATTTATAAGCAAATATTCTGTCCAAAATACAAAATTTTTAACGAAACATTTAAGGTCTCCTGACTTCACTGAAATGCAAGGGTTGTGTTACTCAGGCACTAGACAGGTTTTACCCCAAGGTTCCTGGAATTTAGGGAACAGTTTCTTAACATAACATATGCCCAGATGACTTTTTGTTTTCGTACTAGGAACATGGCACAACTCTTCCAAATGCAAGTTTTGACAAATTCTATAGAATTTCATTACTTGTCCATCAGGCTAGCTGTTCCCTTAGTCTGCTTGGCGGCACAAATATCTACTTCTCCACTTCTAAGATGCATTCAACTCCTTTGTGGAGGAGAAATTGCCCAAGAAACATTTGGTTTATCCTGGACTGCCAGGCAGGGGATTTGTAGAAGATTGCCATTTGGCAGAGGTAATGTCTTTGCTTATATCAGCACATATCAATTGCAATCAAATTTGAATGCTGCCCTCTATACAAATGTAAACAAAGTAGTTGCCATAATGGAAAGTATTGAATTAAATCACATGTGCAAATCAGGAAAAAACAAAACCAATCGAATATCTAACAAAATTCTTGTCAATCTTTTGAGTAAACACCACAACAGTACACAAATTATTGCTTTCAGTTTTATGGACCATACTCCTAAGTAATGCTTTTCCTCATCATTTTTTTTTTCAAACTCCTTGGCCCCAGAAACCCCAAATAGTTGAATCCATGTGTACCTCTCTTGTCCATGTGACTAGCTGTAACTGATAACATAGCTCCAGTCTTGAGGTAGAGAAGAAGACCTAGTGGAGGTACCTGGGAATCCAGGTCAGCCATCATCAAATTGTACAATACCAGCTGAGAAGAAGAAATTGAAACATACGTTACATATTTAATACGTTGCTTGATGCTATAATGAACTTTTCTTTGGAGAAACTGTATAGGCCTAAGATTCAAGCTTCATTAATGGAATCATCACTTCTGGCATGACATTACAGCTGCTGTACAGGAAGGTCAGCAGTGTTGTGAGACCCTCAGGGCCCATCTACAAGAGACAGTGAGGTCCTCAAACCTATTTTCCTAGGACCCATCAAATCATGATAGGAAGGTACAGAGTAATAGTAAAACTTTGCATGGACCAGCTGTGTGTTGATTGGGAGCCCCTGAATCCTGTGTTTTATTTATTATTTTTTTTTTTTTTGGGGTGGGGGAGGGGGTATTTTGAACACAGCTGCAGGAATCGTGAAATTCCACAATTAAATGCAAACCCTGCCCCACATGAGTCAAAATTTAGACTGAGAGTTTCAAGATGTTTTTGTTCCTTTCTGACAGGTGGTAGCCACTTGCAGCCTAAAACGCCTAATGCTGAAAGTTTTTGGTAGCACAGGCTTTGGCTCTGATATAACCACATGCATTTCCCATCCCTCGATCACCACCAAAGTTGTACAACTGAAAAGATTGCCTTACCTGACCATGATGCTCAATAGAGTTGGTTTGTCTGCCAGTTTTCAGTTCGAGAGGAAGGGTGTATGATTTGTTTCTCACTGGCTGATCTCTTTTGTGAATCTGCATGAATAAAATTTGCATAAAATTTGGAAATTGCAATCCCTAACAGGAAAAAAATTGCTGCTCTAGTATAGATAATTTGAGTAATATTGACAATAGTGATGCCCTAGGACCCATACGAAAACAAAAGGTGATGTGAAAAATAAAAATAAAATTAGATTATAAATAAAAGAGTTCCTATAAGTATGAAAAAATCCCTTTGTTCAGTGATATGGCAGTCATTTTAGTGCACAAGCCAATTTTTCAGATATTGTGGGCTGTTTTTAATACTGTTGTTACTCTTGGTTTTGATGAAAAACCATTTCAGTATCTTTAAATGAAATTAATAGGCTCTTTCAAGCCTCTGCATACAGTGACAGTTTTGCAGATATGAAACAAGACAAAGAATTCCCATGGGTGCAAGGGAGAGTCAATGGGATTGTTGAGTCTAAAGAAAGGAAAATGGGGTTGAACATGGCATGGCATGGCAGTTGGTATGCCTGTCACCTTGTATTTCATAAATCAAATAATTCAGCATAGCCATTTGCTAAATGCTGAAAATTGAAAAATGTTTTTCCTATTGTCCAGCTAGTCTTTTCTATGTTCAACTTGTAAACAGTAGTGAGCTCCATCAGCAACTCTCCCTGCCACAAGGATACTCCACCAACAAAATTTTCATCAGGTTGAAGTAATTCCCCCACCCTCCAGACAATAATTCCCACTTAAAAATGTAATTCTTCATAAAGCTTCCCCAACCATAAAATTTTGAAATGCAATGGATGACCTTCTAATTATCTATGGGATATTGTCTGGTTGTACACTGGAAAACCCAAATTAAATTGAACCTTGACTTTGTTCCTCCACAACCAACAGGGAATAAAGACCTTGAAGATCCAGAGTGGCGTCCAGACTCTACCAGACATTAAACCTAACATCTAATTTTATGTTTTCAGCTATGTACTTACCTTGACTTGAGTTGTGACATCTACCTTTCCCTTCAGACCCCAGCGGGGAGACCAGTAGTTATCTTCAATGTCCTGCACTTTTGGGAGGGACACTTGAAACTTCTCAGATATTTTGGACTCTGGCCTAGAAAGAAAATATGAAGAGTTAAGCTTAAGGTTAGATAGTGTTTTATACCTCAACTTATAACTTTCATTTTAATCTAGAAGCACCCAGAGCCTTTTTTCAAGTTAGAGGGGACTGGATTACTGTGTCCACTTCATTGCCCATGGGAAGCATCAAGCACAAAGACAGTACTTTTTTTTTATAAACTCAAGTGAAGAGATGTGTACTGTTTACACTGTAAAACGGAACAGGCAGAAAACAGCTCCCATTATAATTAAACCATTCAATCTCACAAAAAATCTCAAGCAATACTTCTACTTCACTTTTAAAATTATTTTGCATTATAAAAAATTAAGAATGAAGCACCATTTGAGAATTCCAGTAAATACTGTAAATTAGTAATGAGCAAAATGAAATGAGTTTCAATTTGTAAGAACCCTGTTCTTGAAAATAAAGTAACCTCGAACATTACTTTAAACAGTACGTGTTACTACGATCATGGGTGGGAGCAAAAATGGCGTAAGAGAAAGATGAGGAATCTGCAAAGCTCCTTGCTGGGAAATTTTAGAATGTGGGAGGAGTTAGTTGGTTAGATAGATTGAGTTTTATGGCCCAGTTTCCAACATATTGGTTCAAGTTGAGCCCCCCCCCCCCCACAGCATTTTTTGCAGTTGTGGCTTACCAGCTTGTTTTCTCTACTCCGTTGCTTTTGCCAAGCATCACATGCAATGGCAATAGGTTCCCTTTTTAGTCTTTGGTATGATTCGACTTGGGAATAGAAGCCAGGTCTTTTTCGTGAGAGGCGGATGCTCTTATCGTCGGACCAAACATGCGGTCAGAATGTGGAAGGAAATAGTGGCAGTAAGAGTGGAATTTGGACTGGTGTTCATTGAAACAGGAAAACATTTGTAGAAAGTTTCATTTGGTTCCAAAGTATTTCTCAAAACATAAATAGCCAAACTGGTTGTGTTGGTAAATAAACCGTCACAACTCCAAATTTTGCCTTATCCTCCATTTTCCCAAATTTGGAGTCCCAATGGTTTACATACTTACAATACTCCCACAAAAGCAGACCATTCCTTAAATAAACAACCCTTGTGCACTTTTTTCTGCTCATTTGATGCCAAACGAAGCATTCATCAGTCCCAAACCATCACTGGTATTGCAAGCAGACTTTGTAAAAGATCTCTGCTCTCCTACAGTGTTGCAATGACTAAGATCATGAGGAACTGTAACACCCTGCACTGGTTTTGGACACTACACCAACAGAAAACTACAATCACCACCGAGAAACCTCTCGATAAAATCTACCTAATTGTTACAATTTTAATAACACCCCAGATATTTGCAGAGTTCCCATGCACTAGAAAAAATGGTAAAATGAAGATTTTGATGATGTTTATTATCTTCATACTTTTGGCTTCGGTAAGTTGCTTTACGGCTTGGGAGTAGATGTAAACCTCACACTAACCATTTTATGTCCACAACTGCATGAGGGTTAGGGGTGGGTTGAAGGTATTTCTTTGCCCATATCTGTAATGGCTTATAGTACTCTTCAATGTCCTGCAGTATCACAGATTCTTTTATTTGCATTGAATATCTGAAAGAAATAAGAAAATAATGGTTTTAAACACCAGATTCTCTTGACAAACACAAGTATAATATAGATCTGTAACTAGAACCAGATTTAAATTTTTAGACAGCATTGTTTTCACTGGTTTCATTTTCCTTACCTCAATACCTTTCCTACCCTACCACATTTCCTACCTTACCTCATTTCCAACCCTATCCCATTCTTACAACACCCCATGTCCTCTGTATCCCACTCCCTACCATACCCCTCTAAATCCTATCATTTTCCTATTATTCCCCATGTCCTCTTTCATTTTTCATTCTACCAGACTCTGGCCCCACCCCATTTCTAACCAGTCCCTCTTCTACCAATCCCTGGTACCTACCCCATTCCTTCCACAACCTTTTTCCAACAAGTGGGAGAAGTAGCTGCATAACAACAACTTGCTTAATCTAAAGAATACACCTCCATGTATGCACAAAACAACTCAAAACAAGCAACAAAAGATTCACTTTGCAGTCAAAGGACTGGTACTCACAATTTATCTCGAAATGATGCACTTCGAACAGAATCAGCTGCAAATTTCTTTAGAGAACTTTCATCAAATTTCCGCCTTCTCAGAGACTGTTAAACAACAAAGAAATAAGTTTTAATCTACATGTCTTGAGGGGACATGTAAAGAGTCTCAATCATTCCAGTCATCATCATCAGTTGTTTTACCTTTACCAAAAGAGACATGCTAATGTATTCTTTGCTACGAAGAGTGTCTTCATACTTGATCTCAAGCTGGGGATCAGATCCGGATCTCTAGATCAGTTTTTTAGTGTGATTGTAGTGTGAAAGCTATTGCACCTATTAATGATGTCTTGGACGGTAAAGACCCCTAACAAGAGCTCAAGCCTCACAGGTCTTTCCTCGCTCACGCGAAGCTCGTAACTGGCATAGCTACCAGAAAATTCAGACACTGCAATGAGCTCTGTCACGTGATATGCAAGAGCTGGCCCTCGCTGGTGGCATTCACGTCCTTCATGATTTAACTGGCTAAAGGGGGATTCCGATGATTTCCTTATGGGGAACAGTTCCCTGTACCCTGTAAGACATTGAGTACTGGTATGTACTAAACTCATGATCAAATCTGGAGAATTTGATCCGATCACGGGGGCAGATCAGATCTCAAGAAGGGATCAAAAAATGTCTGAAAGCTAGAAGGATTAAGGTGACCCAAGATCAATATGACCTATGATGCAACATCCCTTTACTTCACACCAAGTACAAATGAAGTGTTTATAAACACAAAGCAGTTAAGTGTTGAATATTGTCAGTGGTTCATTAGTGACTTTGGTGTTTGTTGATTGCTTGATCAGGGCTTTGATTCATTGCAAGGGATTAAGTGTGAAAGCAAAACCATTGATCTCACAGGAAGGATTTAATCTAAATCTGATTGCCACCACTAGTGTAGATCATTTCTCAAGTGTGAAAGCTGCCACAGTCAACTTGGTAAGATGACCATCTTCGCTCTGTGTGCACGATGCAAAGCAAGAAGGTTACATGCAACAAGAACATGTTTTTTAAAAGAAGTCTACTATACAGTACAGCAGTGTGAAATATGCACACAGACACAAAAGTACCAAAACATGGCAAAAGGTGGATGAACATGAATCATCCTGGTCAGAACATCACAATACTTTTATTTAATTGTAATGAGTACCAACAGGCAGAGACAGAAATGCAAATATGATACCGATCGTTTGATTTCTCGCAAAATCCCTGCCCCTAGCACATGTACAGCAGGCAAAATCAGGGCGAAGGATTTGTCCAATGGAGAGAGCATCCCAGACTAAATGAAGGTTAGCATTAGAGCTTTGATATTCCTAAGTTGGAAGTTTGGGAGATATTGATCCAATAGTGTTTTTTTTTCTCCAGGGGAGTTTAAGTCTATGGCATAGACTTACCTTATCAAAGACTTCATGGACCAAGGTTCCTAAGACCATTGCTTTGTTCCCTTTATCAATACCCTGGAACGAGAAAGGCAATTATTGGGCTGAAAATGTGAAACTTGGAAGTTGATGGATAAATTCCAGCAAGAGTTCTCCTTACATGGCAAAATTTCTATAGATGAACACAGACAGCAAATGATGGTATGATTTTAGTCCGCCATAACTGGGGGTCTATCACCTTTGATCTTTCAAATTCCTTGCTTGGGCTGTATCATGGATGGTTGTTCACTGAAATGCCTCTTGACTCTTTCAATTTCACTGAATGTGAGGGTTTAAAGTTCATGAAGGCAACAAATGAAGACGATTTAAGGCTGATGGACCCCACTAGTGGCTATCATACAGTCACTAAGCACAAGCGCTTATCGCATTTGTCTTTAGCAAAAGGGAGCCTGTATGATAAGCTGGCAGGGAAAGGGCAAAACGGTGGGCATTTATTCAACATGATTCTCAGTTGCAGACAAATCACAGAAATGCTCAAAAGACTACAGCAGTCCCCCCAAAAAATCTTTTTGTTGCAATTTTCTTGAAATTTCTCTTAAAAGTTTCTTTCATGATGATATTTTACCCTAATAAATTTCTCATTTGAGAAAAATATTGTCACATGACTCTCAAAAGCCAATCATGAGACAGGACTGTCTACAATGCTAATTCATGTTGGGGTGACTGCATTTCCCCTTAAGTATGCATTCCAGTTCTTAAACAGCCACACACTCCTGTTTTTGGCAATCCTATTTTTTGAGAAAGTCTGAGCAGAGGTTACATGATCAGTTTTCAAATGTTGAAAGGAATATAAAAAAACCAAAATTTTAAGTCCTGACATCTTTTCAGATCTTTAAAACAGCATTGCATTAAATCAAAGCTAGTGATTCTAGTGTTTTATGTAAATGCTTTTTGCTTCACAAAGCTGAAGCCATTACATTTAAGAAGTCATTTTGATCCATTTATAGCCCCCTCAAAAACTAGACCAACTGCATGGTCAAGTGGTTAATAGATCATCCAACTTGCAACCAACTGGCAGGTATGGAGTTCAACTCCTGGCCGGGTCATACCATAGACTTCAAAATTAGAACCTACTGCCATTGTGCTTTGTGCTCAGCATAAGCAATTGAGTATGAAAAACGACTGGCTACAACTGGAATCAAAACCTAAGTATGAAAAGTTTCCCGAAAGAAGGGAGAAATATTTCTTTAGATGTGAGCAGTCCAAAGCAACCTTCAGAAGCCTAATTGCAAAGTTTTTCTTTGGGTCTACTTTCAGGCCGTGAAAATAGCATGCGAGACTCAGTAATAACCTATACACTACTACGATCCGGTTGAAGTGACGCGACGAAATGATTCAACCAATTAAGTCACGCATGTGTTGTCACTGCGATAAAGAATAGAAAGGCCGACCGGATAAGTTACCTTTTATGAGGTGCAGGTGTCTTCTACTTAAATCATAGGGAGTAAAGAGTGTATCTTGGCTAAAAAGTTCCTAACAATTTGTACCAAAGGTATTTTTGAAGTTTGCAAATGGGAGACAAATCTTTAAAAATGATTTAAAACAATATTTTGTGGAAGTATTGATGTAAAAATCAAAATAAATATTAGCCCTCCATGCAAGAAACACGGTAATATTTTACTTTGCTCTCTGTTGATATAAGGTCACAACCAGTAACTGACCCGAATGCATGTATTGTGAATGCTATTACGTAACTGCGGTCGAAAATCCAGCCGGACGTGTGACCTTTCAGACGGTACAAAGCCTTTCACTTAAATAATAGGGGGTAAAGCTGTATCTTGAACTAAAAAAAACCTCACAATTCTTTGCGAGAGCATCGAAGTACCTTTTACCATGCATAACAAGTAGTAAAACTATAATTCTAAGCAAAAATGTTGACAAAGTAGTGATGTATAAATGTCAGTCACTTTGTGAAAACATGAAAATATTTGTTTATGCCCTGCTATCAAGTAATGTACAACCACTTAGTAAAACACAGCTTCTTCAAGATTGCTACATTTTACAGAAGGTACAAATATTTCCGACGGCCTCATGTGGACATATTTTCTAGATGAAATTTGATGTTTATGCAATTATGCAATCAGAAATTACAAACATACCTGATGAAAGTCACAGTATTTTTTCAAAAAGAAACAAACAGGCAAACATTGCAATATATATTTGGTAAAATTAAGTGTCCAGCAATATCATTCACACAGATGTCCCTCTTAAAAATGATCTACCCTAGCAAAAACAACCTCAATCATCCAAAATGAAGACAGTCTTTGGCTTGGTACTATTCTACTGAAAACAAAACAAAACAAAGAAATAATTCTCAATCGTTGAGCTTACAAACCATAGCTTCAGCCAACACTAAAATGCACGATCCTACACATTTTGCAAAAGTGTAGTCTGCATGAGGCCAAAGGATTTCCCTTTCGGGAAACCAAAAAGGTGGCTGTCTGCCTAACTTAGACCAATTGGTTAGAAACTGAGCTGTAAAATATCATCTAACTATGAAAAAACCCTCGAAAACTGGTGAATGCATTGCAACTGACTGACCATCAAGAAAATTAGAATACCAACAATATGATGACACATTTCTTATTCCATTTTTCAAGTATTAAACCAAAATTTACCTACCTTAAAATATCCATCGAAGACTGACCTACACAAAGAAACAAAAATCAAAATAAGGTTACCAGTTAAAACTTCTTAGAACAATAAAGGGACTTACGCATAGTTTGACAAGATGAAAATGTGCAACTTCTTTTGACTTTCAAGTCTGATGACTCGATTTTTTAAGTTACCAATGTTCTGCCCTAGCCTGCATGACAACTTTCACAAAATAAGTTTTTGACACTATTATCAACCATATTTATCCCCTTTGGAAGATAATCCTAGGAGACAATCAAATAGTTTGGTTATTCATTTTGGTGGCTGTGCACATGTGCACATCCTCCAAATTGTCGGGATAAACAAAACAACCAGCACCTATGACACATATTCCAAAATTTGAGTTTACATGAAAATTTGGTGAAATCATACTTTCTTAATCCTTCCATAACGTAAGGAAAGATCTCAAGTATGGTTTAGTGCAGTGGATTGTGTCCAAATTGTCTTTTGGTGTAAAAATTTCATTTTATTCGGCCGTAAAGTAGTAGTGAAACCCCTATTTTTGTTCGACTTGGCTAGAGACTTAGTGTAGTTGAAAGTTGTATGCACGTACTGATGTAAACAAGGGAACGCTGTACACTAAGTACTGAGCTCAGTTTGCATATCCTAGGCTGTGCCCCACAATTCCATGGGGCAACGAATTACCAAACTAGCTTATTGTTTTGGTGCATTTGACAGTAGTACTGCCACGAATACCATACTTCTGTTACCGATATCCCAACATTTCTACGACCATATCAGAATTGTGTAGGTAACACTCTTACCTTAACATTTGACAACATGACTTTGCTAAATAATCATATTGTTTTATGTCTTTTACGTACATTGAGCAGAACCCCAATCAGTCATGCACAGTAAGCACTGGTTCTATCGACCAAGCAGTGCCTGATAGTATTTGCAATATGCACCAACATTTAAAATACGTACATTGAGATCAAATGTTAGCAAAATGAGGGGGCAAAAATCAGAGAAGCAAGAGATTTTACTTCACGGAGGTCACTTATTTCATTCTGAAGCAATAAAACCTCATGAAAAATGTTAGGTTGATAACGCTAAAGGAAAATTTATATGGCTGGTATCACAGTATCCTAATTATCATGACAGCCATATTGGATAGTATAATTCAGTGTCTGACAAGTTGTTTACTGGGACAAGGCTCAAGATATGCTTGAAAAAAGGCACAGCTAGAATGAACAATTTGGCTGCAAGAATATGTTATATTATAAGATATTTCTGAGAGACATCAAGGCCATCTGTAAAGGTCCCAGAGCCATGGCTATCGGTGTTGTTCATCATTGGGCACAATTTATAACCAACGGCAACTTACCCACAAGTTTCAACAACAGTTTGACATTCAAAACATATGTAAAAAGGAGAGGATGGTCATATCAGAAGTCATCTATAATCTTCTTGAGAGGATCTAAAACAAGCAACATGGTCTAAAGTATTCTTTATTTTATTATGTGTGATAAAATATTTACCTTCTCATACAGCGAATACTATTTGCCACAGCTGTGCCTGTAAGCAGTAGATCTGGATTGTAAATAACAAAGCCTTCATTCTGTGATATGAAACATTCCCCTTGGAAAGTCCATTCACCATGAATAGCAAGGAGATTACCCTCTTTATATGGAATTTCAGACCTGTGTAAAAGATGAATGATTCAACAAGGCAATAGAATGTGCTACAAAAGAAGACTTAGTATCTTGTGGAACAGGAGCAAAACAGAGAGTATTCAATTTTGGGGTACACCATTCTGGTCACTTAATTGTTTAATTCTGCTAAGTCTGAAAGCTGAGTTGACCATCTACATGCAAAATGTATGCATTCAAATGTTGAAAAGAAATTTGCATAATGGGATTTTTTTATTTTTCCTGCCTCTAGTCTGGATAGTCCTTTACCTTTAATGAAAAAACTTCACTGGCTTCCTATCGAAAAACGAATTAAATTTAAAATATGTCTTTATGTTTACAAATGCCTCAATAACTGCGGACCAGTTTATCTCACAAAATCTTTGATATGTAAACAACTTCCCTCTACAGGCCCGGTAACGCGGTCCGCTACTGATACAACTCTATTAACAGTTCTGTCTAGAAAGAAACACATTGCCGATAAGGCTTTCTCCGTAGCTGTCCCCTCACTTTGGAACACACTCCCGCATAATATCAGGGAAGCTCAATCAGTCACTACTTTTAAAAAGCTCCGAAAGTCTCACTTTTTCTAACTGTACTGTACTTTACCATTCTCCTTCTGTTTTTAAGCGCTTGAATCATTTGGAGCTAGCGCTATATAAATATTTGTATGTATGTACGTAACTGTAGTGAATGGACAATTTATGTGGTTGAGTAAATGGTTCAAAATAAGGCTAGAGAAATATTTTTGTCTTTAAATTCTTGAGAGGAACAAGAAATGAGACAATGCTAATCAAGCAAAATTTTAGTAAAATAAAGAAAAGCAAACTTTTGGATTATCATACCTTTGGAAACTGAAGACTAAAATTTTTATCATTTGCTTTTTCTTCCTTTATACAATTACTAGTTGATTATTAAAAGCATCCCTTCTAGATTGTTTCTATGGTGACAATGCATTGTCCTGGATTAGCACTTGAGTATTTAGTACTGTCTCCTTAAGCAGGAACACATTTTCAATTTTCTTTTGCTAAAAACAAAAACTTACCAAACTCCTTGTACAGTACAAACTTGACTGTCTCCTGTTGTCAAATTTTCGAGTTGAAGCACCTTCTCTCTGTGTAAATAAAAACCGCACAATTTTGTCCTCATCATTCCTAACTGAGCTGTCCAATTCCTTTGTTTTACCAAAGTCATACTTCCCTTACAGTTCCTATATTTTTCCTACATTTCTGTAATTTCTTAACACTCTCACCCTACAACTTTGATGTATACTTAAAGTTTAACAGTGATATTCATACTCATGACACACAATCTTCTGAACATTTTGGAACCTTTCCCAGCACAGAAACACCAGAAGCATGTTCATAAATATCTGAGTCTGTATATGGAATTCACCACACAGAACCGTAAAAGATGCTAAATCCATATTTTCTGTCAAGACCAATTTGAAATCCCACTTGCTTAGTGATTTTTTTCCATGGATGGTTTTTGACTTATCTTTGTTTCTTTTGTTGTTTTGTTTTGTCATGATTTGCTGCTGTTCAGGGGGACTGCTTACATAAGCTTCGCTTCCCCACTTCTCCTCCACCACCTTGTGTAAATGTTGTATATATTGTGCATTTAAGCATGGCAATAAACTCAAACTCAAACATTAATCAATGTTTATTACTGAAAGAAATATATCCTTCCCCATGCCTCAGTAGCAGCACTAATGTTTAAGAAACTAAAATTTCAGTTTTTCAAAATATTTGATTGTCAAAATCAAAATAAAGGAAATGTACATCAGACTCCCCACCAACATATCCAAACTTTCACTCTGAGTATGTGTACTTATTGCTATGGTGGTTGTTTTTCTCATTTAGTAATTCATTCATTTCGTCCATACAAATATAAACAGACATACAGAAACCGACAGGACACTAGAAAAGTCATTGTTTCACAAACTAGTGCCCATGAAAGAGACTTGACAACAAAGAGTTTAACAAGAGAGAAAAATTAGCAACCACTCAGAGAGCCAGGAATGACATTACCCTGGTTCATATGTAGAATCTTAGTTATTACTGTGTACTTGTTGCTAGGAAGGTTGTTTTCACTGCTGTTGGACTTTCCTGTTTGAATCTTCTTGAGTTTCCTTTTCAAATACAAATGAAATCTACTCAGGTATCACACATACTCAATGGTCATGAAAAAGCAAAATTTTGAAAGAAAACAAATTGCAAACTAGTGCAGGGACCAAATAGCATATATTTGTGATTACTTGCAATTGACAGAAAGCAGTTACAAAAATTGATTAAGTGGATACCCCAAAGAAGCCTTTCAATGCACTCTTTCAGATATCTTACAAATTTGAAATTTCAACATCACCTTAATCAACCAATAGGGTGAGAAGATAGTGATAATATATATATTATAGGGCTGTGAACCTTTAGTAATAATAACTAATTGTTTGACCTAAAAAATCTGCGGTCGTTTAGCGATTAATCGCAATTACCTTATCACAAAAAAAAAATAATTTCGGTTTGTAGTGATTGATACTAAATGTAATGCAGAAATAATAACAGTTGTTATCTCTCACGGAAAAATCAAATTATTTTGAAACTTTGAACCCTACATGGTTCAAATATGCCCAGAATGTTCCATATTTAATAACAAAATCCAGGGATCATCAGATTATACAAATGGATAAAAAATTGTCAAAAAGAGGTTTTGCTATTAATTGCTTGTAGCTTTGTACTAAACGCTTATTCCACATGCTATCATTAAATGATTAATCACTACATGTTAACAGTCCTAATATATTATAATCTAAACTTACATTGCCATAATTCACACAAAATTTGTATTGACTGTTTCAAAACTTGTGATTGGCTTATTTTGCTTTTGTGCAAACAAACAGTGATCTGTTACTCACACAGACTGTGCATATTGCAAATGCATAAAATGGTGGAAATGATTCTGCAAACTTTACCTATCACATTTCAAAATAGTCAGACATAAGATAAAAATTGCCATTGGGATTTTCTACACATGCAAAGTACCACAGGCCTTGAATTTTGAGGCATGCAAGTTAAATTGCTCACCATCACTTGCCTAAAATAAGAAAAAGTGCAAATATTTTGCACCCCTAGGTAAAGAATAGGAACTAAGGGAATACATCAAAGTTTTTTATAAAACAGCCCACCTACCTACAGTGGCCAAGAGAGGACAAAAAAAAAAAAAGAAATCGGGATTTTTCTTTGGTTGGTATCTTAATTACCTCAGATAACAATTTTGAGTTACTAAGTCAGAATCCTGAGATGCTAGATCTGAATTCTGAGATACTATCTCAGAATTTAAGTCACTATAAAGTCAGAATTCTGAGACCATTAAGATGCACACCCCCTCAAAAAAAAATCCCTATTTTTTTTGAAGGGGGGGGTACATGTCCCCTCTCGCCCACCATACCTTCCAGTGGAAATTTAGGAGTGTGGAAGGCTTCCACACTCCTAAATATCCTGAGGAATGTGAGTTGCAGGACACCTGGAAAATCTAAAACTCAAGGCCTGAGTAAAAGAAACTTTGCAATAAAATCAAGATATGCCTAGAGTCATCCCTTTCAACTGAAACTCACCCATTATCTTTCTCACAAACTCCTTTCACCAAAAATCGTTTTAAGTTTGAAGGTAACGGTTCAGGTTTATCCTTTGCTTTCTTAAAAGGAGACATCTTAGCAAATGTTGGTACGAGCTTCTCCTCTTCAGCTCTCAGACCTTTATTGGAGCTCTGAGTTGATGGAATTGGATGAAAGTTATAAAAGAATCCTTTTGCTTATGAATTTCATCATTCAAATTTAACTCAAGATTGTGAATAAAATGAAAAAGGGAGGAAATTTTATGTGTTTCTGCCATGCTAACGTACAAAATAATATTTCTGCACAGGTCTCCAAATCATTTACTTCACAAAAATTCTGGGCCATGCCACAGATTTTCATCTAGTTTTGTTAACCGATAGCAATACCCCATATACACTGCTAATGCAGTTTTCGTATTTAATGGGTGCAAGTTTGTCAAAATTTTTTAGATATGTATAAAGATTTAAAAAAATATGAAACCAGAACAATTAATCCATCTTAAAAATGGATACTTTTTTTAAAAACAACTCATGGTGATTCCCAAAAGTATGTAGTGGAACTGCAACTTTTTATGTATATATTTTTTCAATAGTGGAAACCTTCTCTAAGATCAACTTTTCTAAACTTGAAGCTAATTGTATGAACAAAAACAGACCTTCCTACCTTTGAACTTTTATAAAAGTCCTCTTCCATACTATCTTCATCCAACGCAGCCAATAGAGACTCATTCAACTCATCATCCCATTCGACACTTTTATCCAGAAGAGATGAAACAGTCTCCTTACTTGCTTGGGGCATTTCAATGTTTGTTTTGTCCACCAGAACATGTTTGTCATTCCTAGAAGAAATATTTTCATTCTTTGTTGTTCTATCAAGAGTGGATGTCTCTACAAATTGATCTGATATGTCCCTTCTTTCTCCTATAAGGTCATTTTCTTTATCCATGTCTTGCTTATTTTGTCCCTTTGATTTGCAAAAACTGTCATATTCTTTCTGTTTTCCATTTTTAAGATTCCGTGGCAACAGTGATGCAGGGGATGGCTTCCCGCTTCCACACAGAAGCTGCTCATCCTTCATAACTAAAGACAGTTCTTCATCGTTTTCTTTGGTATCCAGAACTTGCATCACATCTAAGTTTTCAGAAGTTACGGTTTCCCTTCCTGATGTATCAAAAAGATCTTTTCGCACGGACCGTACCCTAGTATTCATACACTGACCTACAACAGATATTTGAGATCGCTTTGATAAAGGAGAACTGCCACGAGCAGGCGATCTTTTAGGGTTTGCAATCTTTTTCTTTGACAATGCATGCTTTTGACCAAATTTCACCATAGGCTTTATCACAAAGTCATCATCCTGTATATCATCAACTGCTGACTCATCTCTCAAAACTTTAGAAGCTTTAAGTTGGCGATTTAATTTTCTGGACAACTTTGTTCGTTTGCTGTGTAATGGATTATGGTTAGGGACATGTTCAAGATTACCCTCAGTCTTCTTTTTGGATCCATCTTGAGTCACATTTGGAGCAATGTCAAGCTTAACTGCAGGTGGCGTGTCTGCAATGCTGAGTGGAGACTGTTGGCTAGGGAAGCGAAATTTCCCCTTTTCAGCTTGGCAGGAATTCATTAAACATTCAGGGGTTTCTGGAATCACTGGATAGGAAGACAATAGTTTCTAGTTTACTTTTTCATTTAACTAAGAATGCTATTTTTCGTAAAAAGAAAACAAGGAGGCAATAGAGCCACATCTCCCAGAACATTTCTTATAAAGTGTACATAAGTATGTTTTATGATGAGGGTTGAAAAGTCAATATAATGATGGATTTCTGTGTTTCTATTTGTATCATCCTTTTATCATAAGATAGATAAGATGGAAAGAAAAGAAAAGAAAGCTTCCAATTTCAATTTTATATTGACTCCTGCATTTCAGCAAACCTTTACAGACTCATGAATGGTCTGCACATTTTATCACAGATCTTATATCATTTTATTACGTATGGTTTGACCTTGCAAGCAAGCTTCTAGCCATGCCTGCTGGCATGCAGACTTACTGTAGCAGGCAATGACTGGCTTGAAGGGCAAATCATCAGACTGCCCGCTGGCACAAAATTCAGTAAAATTCCAAGGAAAATGTCTGAAAGTTTGCGAAAATATCTAAGCCCCAGTTCATCTTATCATTTGGGCATAACAACGCATTCATCAGTCCCAAATTATTACTGACATTGCAGAAAGAACTTTCTTAAAGGCTCTGCTACACCACCAGCAACAATCCATGTAGTGACTTGTTGTCGCTACGAGGGTTGTTGCTGCTAAGAGGGTTGCAAGGATTAGGTTAGGTTAGGTTAGATGGAGTTTTATGGCCCAGTTTCCAACCAATTGGTTCAAGTCAAGCCAGCCACAGCCTGTTTTCCCATTGTGGCTTACTCAGTTGCAAGGAATGGCAATGACCATTACTGGCTTTTGCACACTAAACTGACAAAGCTCTTTCACTGCTACTGAGAATCCTGTTGCAAGCCAGATTTTCAGATATTATGAACTGTCTATGACAGATAATTATTAAAGTATAAATCAAGGACAGTTTACACTTTAGAATAGCTCTTTAGCCTATCAAAGCAATGAAAGTTCACTGCTCAATTCTGAGCTACAGGTAAATGTTCATGACAGGTCCAGAAGAGCACAAGCTATGTAAAATTTTGGCAAGTTTAAACTGACCTGAAAGCAACATCCTCGTAAAAACCCCTAACAGAGGGTGCAGGAATATCAGTAACATTCCACAATGTGACCATTGCATGTTTCAAAACTTGATCACTTTTCTGTGGGAAAACAATATTGGTGTTAAAAGTAATTACAACTAAATCCAAATGACACTATAAAGGCAACTTGTCTACAGCAAAACATCTTACCAGTTGTAGGTGATGAAATAGTATCCTTTCTCCCAGGAGATATGAGAAAGTTTTTTGTCTTGTCAGATGATAAACTTTTGTCTTGCTTCTTGGATAATACTGGACTACATTTTCCTTTGTCTCTTTTGTGGGCTGTTGAGAGTTTTGATCTTGCCTTCCCATTCTCTTTCGAGACAGTTGAGCTTAAAGAAGCTGAAAAAAAATTATTCAGTTATAAGTACAAATGACCAAACATTTTTTTTCCTTAAGACTTTGAATGGTTTCAAGCAGTGTTGTATTGTGAGCATGGGACAATAATTAGGAGTACTGGTATGAGCACCAGATCATGAATATGGGCACAGGTACGATTATGGGAACAGGTACAGGTGCTGCAACACTGGCTTCGAGAAAGAAAAAGAGTTATGGATGCACAATACCTCTAGTGTTAAAACTGTTCTAACTTCAAGTTAGAACAGGCTCAACAGTCTCAGTTAAAGGACAAGACAGACCACCCAAACTTATTTTAAAGCAACAGCTGTAAAGTACAAAATTTTCTTTTTTTATCTCTTCAAACTTAACTTTCACAGTATTTTAGGATGTCAGTACTGCATATTCGAGGTAAACCAAGCAGTTACTACTTAAGTAAATTCCACATCTGAGAAGAAAAAATATTGTCACATGATCCTGAAAAGCCAATCATGAATCACAATAGTCTTCTCCACTAATTACTATCCATTAAAAAAACCAAAGCACGATTTCATAGAAAAATAGAGGACTGCCCACTAGACCAAAAGTTCACTATAGAGAAGATTTGCCAGACTGAACATTCTCTTAGACAGAATTTTACTTTGGATTAGACATAGGTTTAGGATTAAGATTAGAAGTACAAATTAATTGGGACTTTCAATGTATCAAATACGAACTGAACAAACTTCTCCCTCCACAAGACACTGCAAGTAAAATGTTTCCAAGATTTGACCTCTAACAACCCCAAATGTGCTTTGACCTCTTCTTAAAAGGTAAAAAGGTAAGCTTCTACTTATGTAGTTAATATGGGCTGTCCACTTATAAAGATATGAGATGCACATCACATTTCTTTCCTTGAGGTATCACATGCAAAATGTTTTCAGTATTTGGCTGCTAGTGGCTCCAAATGACCTTTGACCTCATTTAAAAGCCAGGTTCTTTCTTGTCAATTTAGGCTTCCCACAAACAACATGTGAGATGTAATAGCCTCCTCCTGGTTAGATGAATGAGGAAAAAGGGACGTGATTTATGACTTTTTTATCGAATGGGGTGGAGGGGAACATTATCTTCAACCATTTTGTTCCGAATTGCATCCCTTATATAAAACTTGAGTAATGTTTCTTGCAACTTACAACATGAAGTTGAAACCTGGAGAGTACCTGGTTTGAGTGTCTTTGGTTTGGTAGGAACAGTAGTAAAGAGTTTAGATTGTTGGTTCTGATTAGAGAAAACAAATAATAAAGACATGAATATCTTTGAAAACTTTTATAATTAGTACATGACAAAGCAAAACAACATTTTATTATTGCTAAAATTGTTCTGTCAACTTAACTCTAGATGGCAAAAGCTTCTAAAATGTACTTGATGGACAGCGGAAAAGAAGGTTTTCTCCTTGTGATGAGAATGTAGCATTTCCCTGATTTCAAAAGCAATTGAGCAGTTCACTCTGTTGTAGGGTAAATCATGCCGTAGTATCGGACAACCCGCCTTACTATTTTTCAAAGTTTTGGTTGTCTGCCAATGTTTCTGGTTGTCTTGGAAATTCAGACGACCATTAAATTTGTTCACTGAAAGGCCACAAATCTTGCACAGGTGGTAAAATTTCTCTCTACTTTCGGTATTTTCTTCTAGCTCATCGAGTGCTACATAACTAAATTTAAACAAGAATAATGTCCCAACATGCAGACAGGACTGTGACAGTTTGCAGTGTATATTGAGACATTGCATGTGAGCTGTAAGCTTTCCTGTGCAGCAGCTAAGTGTATCTGCAGTATTTTTCACTGACCAATCAGAGATATGCTGCTGTTTGAGTTACATCAATCAAAGTAAAGTGAAAAGTCTTTACAATACAGATATAAGGAGAGTTCTAAATAAGTTTGAGGTGGTGCAACAACCCCGTTAATTATTTCGACTGCATGTTGTATTTCAGGACAAATCTCAAACAGGGAAAAAAGAAGGGGACTAGGTTTCTACAACAATTTAAGATAAATACAAATAGGTATTAGGTTTGCAACCAGGAGGGGGTGGATCCCCTTCCCATGGTGAGAAGAAAGAAAAGATATGCATTGCACAACCTCACTGGTCCCTAAACTCAGTTTTATTCAGCTGTCCCCTCATGGACTGAAGGTTTTGGAAAATGTCCACCATACGTCCTATGTCCTGCCTGTTGTAAGAGATAACATGTGATTGACTTACCCCATACATCTTCTGTACTAAAGAACTGGAAAAAGAAATCATGCAAACACAACGGTTTGAAAAAGATGATTTTACAATTAACAAACACTCCATTTTGTAACTCACCGATGTTTTTGGAAAGAAGTTAAGAAGGGTTTGCTGTTCCCGGTTTTCCTGTAAGGTTGAAAAAAGTCACACCATCTTTAAATGTAAGGACAACACCTGGGATTTTAATGAATTCTGTCTTCACCAAAACCTTTACACAAACCTATTTCAAGTCACATACTGTAACTTAAATGTGACATATGGAGTGAAGTGACACATGAGGTGATGTGACAGATGAGGTGATGCTACATACTGTACGAGATGATAACATAAGGTGATGCCTCATGTGAGGTGAGACCTCATATGAATTGATGAGGTGATGGCACACATAAAAGGCCTTGATTTTCAGAAAAATTTATGGTTGTCCTTTGGGCAAAAGCTCCCCTAAAAGAAAGTTACCCTAAAAAATCTACATCAGAATACAATAAAGACCTATAATTAGCTGATTTTGTAATTGCAACACTTTTCTATAATCTTGACTTTTCCATATTTTTCAAATCTGACAAATAAAGAGCTGTTTTCATAAGCAGCCGCCTAGTCAGAATTTTTTTCTAGGCAGGAGAAAAGGCCCCCTTCAAGTCATGTGAATCACATCTCCACAGACAAAGGCAATCATTAGTATGAACTTTAAAGGAGTATACAGGGTAAAAAGTAAACAAACCTTTTTCAGAACTGGAGGAGACTTTTTGCCCATTTTGCTGCCAAGAGGGAGGCCTTCTACTCTATGAAAACTGAAAAAGAAAATACTGTATGCAAGGTAAATGCTTCTTAAAGGGACAATCCTCTCACACCAAACTACACTTCTAGTATAGGGTAACAGAAACTCTCAATTGGCTCAGCTTTTTGATTGACTGCTAATTCAAACAATGCAGAATACCAAAGTTTATATTACACAGCATGAACTGTTCTGAGAGTGTTTTGATTATACACATTGAGCTCTCTATATTCACCCTCAAGTAATAAAATGAGATTGTGTCTGGATGAGGGTGAATTTCAGACAATTGTGGGAGGGGCTTAATTAAGAATGTTAGGAGAATTGGTACTGTTTGGGATGAGAAAACTGGGCCTTTAAAACAGTAGTATGTATTTTTAAAGGGGAAATGAATTAAAATGTTAAGTTTCAAGTTGACACGGCTGAAAATCTGCTTGAAGGATCTTCTTGGGTTAAAGGAAGGATCAAGTAGAATTTGCCTTCTTACAGTAGCTGTATACTTACAGTTCCTAGATCAGCTAAACCTAGAACATATTTGGGGGAAGTAAATAAACTTGTTTTAATATAGCTGTTCAGGAAGATGTTGAGGGGGCCACGCTTCAATTGGTGAATTTAAACTATTGGGTAGGCTATGTTGTTTGTTTAAGGAAACAGTTCCACTCCCAAATTGCCAGTTCAGAAAGTTGGTACCAGTTAATTTGTAGCTTTTTAATGGTAAAAGACTTGGAACTTTTTGAGGGCCTGAGTAACTTCATTTTAGCCCAAGTATGGGTCGGCAAAAACCAGTGGGGGTCATTACTGTCCCTCACCAACCCTTGTAGTTATATCGCTGGTGGGTATCTGTAATGTCATCGTTACTACTGCCTCGGCCTCATATAGGACACAACCAAAATTTGTAGCCTAAATAAGTGTAAAAGGTAGGCTAGGTGACTAGGGCTAGGACATATGTCACTTGACAGGCTACAGTATAGCCTACTTGTAACTAGGGTACTAAGCACTAGAGGCTGGTGCAATTGACTGTCACTCCATAGGCCTAAGGTCTAGGCTAAGTCAGTGAGTGGTCTAGGCTTGAGCCTAGGGTAAACTAGGAGGGTTTTCGCCCTCTTAAAGGGTTTTGGTGTTAAAAATTGAATCAAGCAAAGTCATTGAACCAACTAATCATCGGTCAACACCTCCAATCAGCTGTGTCATGATATTGCCTTATCTACCTCCAATGCCTGTACTTACACTCCATGCATGTCCTTTGCTTTATAAGTTTCTCCTTTTGGGATATGAAATTTTCACAAAAGAGGTTGAAAATTGGCTATTTTTAACCTAGCATAGGGTATTTTCAACTTCCCTATTGAAAACCATAAAAATTTATGATAAAGTTAATTTTATGCGGGTCATAAGAGGTAATCACCCAGATGTTGTGATAAAAGTTACTTATAGAGGTAACTCTTGTACATTTGGTAAATGACCATTAATTATACCACTTACAATTAAAACTGATCACATTTCTGTAATTTCAATGATTTTATGCAGGTTTTAAACTAGGTGGTCGAAAAAAGCCTTCTATTGAAAAGTGTTGGATGGTTTTCAACCTCCCCATTAAATGAAAGCAGAGACAACTTTGGGAGATGTTCTGTTTGTGACAACATCACACTTACTTATTTTTATTTAGTTTATCAGATATGACCACTAAGTAATAAAATTTGTGGGTATGAATACATGTGGAAGTAAGCCATGTGGCTTACCGACCGTTGTAAGAAAACATGATTTTATAACAAGTGCGTCTGCATTTGGTTTTGGGGTTCAGATTTTTTGTTTTAAATGGTTAGTTCTGGTCAAAAGGTGGGTGATTTTCAATTGCCATAAGTTTAAATTACTTGCTTGTTGGTAAAGTCTAAGGTAATGTTGTTTCTTCAAGGTATGCAATTTGCAGAAATGTCTTAGGCAGTCAGAAATAGCCCCTAATCTACCCTAAGTTAGTCCTAACCAAATAAAGTGGCAAGCTTAGTCCTTGAACAGGACTGTGTACTACGCTATAATGGTAGGGCCTACTCCATACATATGAGGAGTAAAACGAAGTGGATGTACAGTACAGTAGCATAGCGTCCTGTTCAAGGACTAATGTTAGGCAAGCTATGACGCTATTACCGGTATGTATTAGGCTAATATTATTGTATTTCTACTAGCATCCCGTTTGTAACTCTACGTTACGTTCCACCATTGCATCTTGTTTTTATATGCATCTAGGCCTAGGCTAGGCTCAGGATATGTAGGTCTAGGCTATGTGCATGGCCACTGTAGTCTTGTAGCCTTGAGTCTGTCACTGGCTAAGTATCACCTGGGTTCTTTTGCCATTAAATGAAAAAATCTACTCAAGGAACTCTAGAGGAAAATGACAACAGCTCAATATCTGTCGAAAATAAAAATTAAGTCCCATTTTACAAGGAAATTTGCAGTGTTTGCACCGGGTAAGAAATTCATACCCAGGCACCCGAACCCTATATTACCCGTATGTCAGGTACCCGATCGTAAACCTTGCAATATCTTTCGTCCGCCCCGCAGGCTAGGCTATGCACAGTATAGTACGTAGGCCTATGCTGTTTCGTGAAATGGTATAGGAGGGGATGATAGAAACACATCGCAGGAATTGTTTCTGGAAAAGTGCAATTTAAAGGCAGTATTCGTCACCCTAAACTACAGTTTCAGTATACATATATCAAAACTCTCAATTGGTACAGTTCTTTGATTGGCATCACATTCAAACAATGCATCATAGCTAAATTACACAGCATGGGCACTGAGAGTGTCTTGATTACACATTATGGACTTGTATGGCCACTGGGACAAGCCATGAAGCAATAAACAAGGATTGTGTCTGGATAAAGATTAAGATTTTAAGATTAAGAGTTTAAGATTAATGTGGGAGGGGCTAGAAGTAAGTAGGTAAGTAGGTTGGGAAAATTGGAACTGTTTGGGATGATGAAAATAAGCATGTTACAGAAACAAACAAACAAATTAAGCAACTTCATTTCAAATAGTTGTGAATGAGATGTGTGTTAATACATTTACTTTCAATAACCATGTTTTTTGCGAAGATCAAAAAGAAATCATAGAAAAACTCTACCCGGGCAGTAATTTTCTACCTGGGTAGCAAGAACGTCTGTCCGGTACCCGGTGCAAACACTAGAAATTTGCCCAGCCTAGCCTTTATCCTAGGCTATATCACCCTTCTAAGGCTTCAGACATGACTGAAAATAGTTGCAAAAGTTAATTAGAATTTTTTTATGGTACACTGATGGTAATAATATTCTTCCAGACAGTTTATTGTTTTTTCTTTACTTTGACAATATAATTTTATTCAAAATATTTTAAAATCACTTAATTATAGGCGAACGACTGTGAGTTTGTCCCACGAGGCTGGCATTGCCAGCTTGACGTTAATACCCCTTTGTTGGGGTGTTGCCAAGTTCCCGCAAGGGAGGATCAAATGAAAACAAACAAACAAACAAATGATACATTTGGGTGACCGACTCAAACTTCAAAGTACACTTGCCAAACTAACGTTAAACGTAAGTAAAACACACCCAACACTTGGGTTAGAAATCTCTTCATTACTTAAAAGTTTTTCAAGAAATACACTCTCACTTTTTCCTTTAAATAAACACATTTTTGGTGAATTTCCTTTGCGTGACCGACTCATGATACAACCATGCTACATGTGTTTATGAACGAAATACAATGAATTGAACAGTCTGAACTGTACAGTACCTGGCCAAGTAGGCTTATGGCCAAAGGCCTAACGTTAGCCTAACTTGTTAATTTGTAATATTTTTAGCGTTTGACCCAGTTCCACGACTGATTGCAAACTGTGCTGTTTTGCATGATTTTAGGTAAAAGTATTATTTCTCTAGCATAAGGTGACTCGTGTCTTCTTCAAATATATGAATCCTCACCGAGAGCATCGGCTCGAATCAGCTCGTCATTGCGAGTGCAAGTGGAAATCCATCACACGCCATAACACACCCTGCACGCAAGTGTACGTGTATTCTCAAACAATACAACAAATGAATTTCGCGCGTTTCTAGACGGCTGCACCCGTACCCACCCAAGACTAAAGCACGGGGTTATGTAAATATCTAAAGGTCATTTGTGAATATTTGTGTTCGTGCATAAATTTCTGTGCCATTTTATTAGCCGTATGCAGGCACATATGACGGGTGAGGGTTCTGGTCCTGTTTGGATACTACAAGCAGTTCTCCACAAACGGGATATACGGTTGTAGGTGTGTAACGGCTAGCGGACAAGTCAATTAGATCGGATTAATAGATTCAGATCTCCTCAAAGATGTCAAGTTCAGTTTACGTATTTGATTTCTAAAAGTTTCAATAGATGGGAAGTCCCTAAAGGCGGAGGGTAAGCAATTCCACTCTGCCACTGTCCGATGAATAAAAGAGAACTTATAACAGTTCTTTTTTACAGCAGGGTGATGAAAGGAGATCGACGAAGACTTGCGAGTGGAGATTCCATTATTGTCGGGCTTGAAAATATATCCGTTTAGATCAATGGCAACTAACATAACATAACAGGTTGAAGGGCAAAGGAGCCTAGGGCCAAGGCCCCATAAGATGCCCTGAAGTCCAAGCCCTAATCAAGAGTCAAACCCCCAAAGCTTGACAACAGCCCCAAACAATCAGATTCTACCACAGCCATGGAAAAACCTGTCAATGTTAACCTTAAAGCAGTGAACTGAGGGGGAGTTAACTACCCAATCTGGTAGACAATTCCTCTCGTTGACAACTCTATGGGAGAAACTAAACTTCCTAATGCCAAGCCTTGCAAAAGGCTTTTCAAGCTTTTTACAATGCCCACGCACCCGAGAATTACTTTGAACCCTTAAATAACTACAAGTCAGAAGGGGATTCCTTTCACAAAGGAACTCGTAAACCTGGAGCATGTAATCCTTCTCAGCTCCAAAGTGGTAAGCCCAAGATGTTTAAGCCTAGCATGCAAGGTATATTTCTCACCTCGGGTATAAAGCGAATGGTCCTCTGAACCTGCTCTAAAAGAAACTTGTCTTTTTCATAGAAGGGACTCCAAGCCTGAGCTGCATAGTCAAGATGGGGTCTTACCAACTGCTTATACAAATTAAGTACAATATCCTTACTAAAATTGATGAAATTCCTCTTGATCAATCCAAGCACTCTATTAGCCTTTACAGCAGTGATTGAACACTGCCTTGATGACTTTAAATCCCCAGTAATTACAACACCCAGATCTTTCTCAAAGGTGACATTACTTAAAACACAACCATTCATGTTATAATCATAGCTAAAACTTTTGGGACCAAAATGAAGGACCTTACACTTATCTGCATTAAAAGACATTTGCCAGGTCTGAGACCAAGAAAATAACCTATCCAGATCTTTCTGCAGCAGTAAGGCATCATCCAAAATGCTAATCTTCCTATAAAGCTTAGTATCATCTGCAAACTTACTTATACGAGATGTAAGAGAACTATCAATATCATTGATGAAAATTAAGAAAAGAAGTGGGCCAAGGACAGAACCCTACGGTACTCCACTTGTGACTTCTTTCCAAGAGGAGAAGTTACCATTGACAGCAACTCTCTGAGACCTACCATGAAGCCACGAATTTATCCAATCAGCACAATTGCCCTGAACCCCTAACCTATGCAGTTTAACCATTAGCCTACCTAATGGAACTTTGTCAAAAGCCTTTGAAAAGTCAAGGTAAATGACATCAACACCATACCCAGAATCAAGAGATGAAGAGACATCTTCAAGAAAGCTCAGTAAGTTAGTAACACAGGATCTGCTTGGCAGGAAACCATTCTGTGACAGATTAAGTAACTCATTATCTAAAAAATACTTAAGTAAACTATCCTTACTCAAAGATTTCATAACTTTGCACACAACACTGGTTAAACTGACAGGCCTGTAATTGCAAGGATTACTTCGATCCCCCTTCTTAAATATTGGAGCAACATTTGCTACCCGCCAGTCAGTAGGAACAAAACTAGAATCTAGACACTTCTGAAAAATGATGGAAAGAGGAACTGACAAAATCTCAGAGCATTCACGTAAAATGGCTGGGTGGACCCCATCTGGCCCAGGGGCCTTACTAGCTTTCAAACTCTTCAACTTTTTACAAACTTGTTCCTCTGAGAAAATGACATAACTGATTGAAGAAGAGACATCAGAACCCTTACAAGCCCCCAACAAAGATGATTCCTCAGTAAAAACAGATACAAAATAGTCATTTAATAAGTTAGCCATATCCTGATGGTCACTTACCAAAGTATTATTGTGACCTTTGAGAGACCCCACACCCTCCTTAAGTTTCTGCTTAGACCTCACATAGGCATGAAAAGTTTTGGGGTTTATATTAACCTCCTTGGCCAACTGCTTTTCAAACCTAGTTTTAGTTCCATTTACCAAATTTTTAACTAAGAGTTCATGCTTCTTGTAAGCTGCTAAGTTTTCTGGACTTTTACTGGCCCTATAGCGACGCCAACACTTACGTTCCTTCCTAGTTACTCTAAGAAATTCTCTAGAAATCCAAATAGGCCTATTTTTAACCACAGCTTTCTTAAGTGGGATACAAAACTTTGTTGTGTCGGAAACAACATCCCGGAAAACACTCCATGCCTCAGCAGGGCCCAAGTGAGACAAACGGGCCGCCCAATCTATGGTTAAAAGCTCCTTAGCATGAGTAAAGTTAGCCTTGCTGAAATCTAGAATTCTTTTGTCACTACTAGCATGATTGCTGAAACAATGTAACTCAAAACAAATAAGGTCATGGTCACTGGACCCTATCTTACCACCATAAGCTACATTTCTAACCTTGTTCTCATCTGTACTTAACACCAAATCAAGGCAATTATCCTCACGAGTGGGAAACAGAACATGCTGGGTAAAGAACTAGGTGATGGAGAGACTTGTACAGTCAGCTCAACCTAGCACTGATCCTGCGCTCCTCCAAAGTAGGCCAGTTTAAGTCAGCAAGCATTGATGAAACACTACTTTCACGCCCTTGGTTTTTACAGACGAATCTGGCAGCTCTGCGTTGCACTGCTTCAAGCTTGTTTATATGCTCCTGATGGTAAGGATCCCAATACTTGAGCAGTACTCCAACCTTGGTCTAACAAGGGATTTACAGGCAGCTTCCTTAACTTTTGGGGAACAACTGCACAGGTTACGACGTAACAAGTCAAGGACTCTGTTTGCTTTGGAAGTTATTCCGTTAATGTGGTCGGCCCAGCTTAATTTACTTTTAATATCCACTCCAAGATAGGTATGGCTGGGAACTGTTTGTAGAACACTATTGTTCATTTTATACTCAGTTAATAGAGGTTTCTTCTCATGAGTAACACGCATAGCAAAGCACTTAGAAACATTAAATTTCATTTGCCATTTAGATTTCCATTTGCAGAGACTATTTATACCTTTTTTAGCGAGATACTATCTTCCATTGAAGTAATTTCGCGATACAGGATACAATCATCAGCTAAAAGACGAACTTGGGATGATAATCCATCAGGTAGGTCATTAAGGTATAATATAAAAAGTAAGGGGCCCAGCACTGTACCCTGAGGGACTCCAGTGGTAACAGCTACAGTATAGATGAAGATGTAGCACCGTCAAGAACTACTTGTTGCGTCCTTTGAGTGAGAAAGTGCCCGAAATACCAAAATGCTCTAACTTTAACAACAATCTATGGTGTGGGACTAGGTCAAAAGCTTTGAAATCCATAATTATGACATCAGCCTGACCTTGTTTATCTAAAATTTTGGCAAGGTCATCTATAGTTAAGGCAAGTTGGGTTTTACAGGAGCGACCCTTGCTCAAGCCAGGCTGCTCATCTTTAAGGATGTTATGTTTTTCCAGATGAGCCATAATACGTTCAAGAAGCTTGCACGGAATCGATGTTAGCGAAACAGGTCTGTAATTTGCTGGGTCGGAGCGGTTACCTTTTTTTAAAAATTGGAGAAAAATTGGCCTACTTCCAATCTTTCGGTAAATCTCCTGTGTCAATTGACTTTTGGAAAATTTGTTGCAACAAAGGGGCAACATTCTTGGCACACTCTTTTAAAACTTTTGGGGTTAAACCATCCGGTCCCGGTGCTTTCTGAGGGTTTAAATCCTCCAGGAGCTTTAGGACACCTTGGGTAGAGACTTCAATTCTTGGCATGGCTTGAGTACAAGGACTGGCTATCTCAGGCATCCTGTCACAGTTTTCCATGGAGAATACAGACTGGAACTGGTTATTCAGGGCATTAGCTTTATCAATAGCCGAGATAGCAACATTGTGTTCACAAGTTAACGAGGAAACCTGATCAGCGCTCTGCCTCAAACTTTTGATGTATCTCCAAAAGGGTTTTGGGTTACTTGTTGCTAGGTTCTCGCCAACATTACGTAGGTAGGTGCTACGGGATTTCCTCAAAGAGCGGTCCAAAAGACGCCTAATGTTCTTATAGTCCTCCCAGTCACTCGAGGAACCAGTTTGTTTGGCTTTATCATAAGCCTTACGCTTGTGGATGGCTAAGCGCTTATGATCTTGATGAAACCAGGGGACATTGCTATTAGGATGTGACATCTTTGAAGGAATATGTTTATCCATTGCCTTGACTAAAGTTGATTTAAAACCCATCCAGAGTTGGTTTGCAGACATAGATGCAAGCATTTCACTGCTGATGGAATCCATATAAAGCCTAAGGTCATCATTAATAAGGTCAAAATTCCCCTTTTTATACAAAACACTCTTCTACGAGGTAGCTTGACTCTCTGGGAGATGTTAAAATTTCCATGGAGACAATATTATGATCAGCAAGGCCAGGCAAGATGTTAACAGACTGGACAAGTGTTGGGATATTCGTAAAAAACAAATCCAAGATATTTTCACCTCTTGTTGGAAGACACACTACTTGATGCAAGTTATGTTCATTAGCAATATCTAACATTTGTCTCCTTGTGGCTGGATAACAACCACCTGCGATGAAAGAATTCTTGGCCCCGTCAATATCAGGGAGATTAAAATCACCACCCAAAACAATTTGACAGTTCTTTGGAAGGCCAGCAATTGATCGATCAAGCTCGGCTAGATACTGCTGATCCAGAGTAGTAAGACTGATATGAGGTCTGTAGAGTTCTCCTTTAAAGAGGGCAGAACTTCCTTTGACATTGGACACTGACCCAGGTAAGTTCACATTTATTTTGGCCTATAGATCTAGGCTCTTCCTTCGCTATTAGGTTGGATTTAATAGCCAAGAGAACACCACACCCTTTGAAGTACGGTCCAAACGTAGTACTTGGTAGGTTGAAGGCAAAAATTCGCTGTTTAAAACAGAGTCGTGAAGCCATGTTTCAGTGCCAACAATGACGTCGGGAGAGGGGAGAGGGATGGGGAGGCCCTTTAACCAGCAATAGATGCACCTCTCGCCCTGTTTCAGTGAGCAGCCCCAATCTTTTTCTTTTCCCCCTTTTTTTTTGGGAGGGGGGTGGGTGGGATTGACTACTTCCGTCAAAAATTTATTTATAGAAATATTTCCAAAATGCAGAACATTCATTCCATATTCGCTTTCTACTCAAGCCTTGTCTTTTTATATGCGTAAAGTTGGATAAAGAACTGAATAGAACCAAGACCCAACAAAAAACCAGAAATGGGTGAAAAACACAGAGACAAAACATTTGTTTGTAAAAAGTTCGAATCGACCCAAACACTATTTACAGTGACACTGCTATTCATGTTACAATAAACTATTTTAGCCTATAAGTACACTGTTTAACAAAACCATTCTTACTAACGATAACGCTAATCTCTACCCATCCCTAACTATCGATACAAATTGAATACAATGATGACTCCCAGTCAAGAGAGTCTTTGTTAAACAGTGCCAATCCACTGAACTATTTACACAGGCGAGGACCGGACGGCATGAGGGTAGGTTAGGTTAGCTGGAGTTTGACGGCCCAGTTTCCAACCAATTGGTTCAATTCGAGCCGGTCACGGCCGGACGGCATGAGTGACACCCCCAGAGGCCCGCCTCCGTGATTACGGACACTACTAAGATAGGTAAGGGTTTCTTAAGGGAGACAGATGAATTTGGTCTACATAAATGCAGACGGTTTCCGAGGCTTCTGCTTTTAGTGATACCTTTCACATCAAATGCTTATTACTTGACTACTGAATCAATTTTATCTCAAAACGAGAAACCATTCATTAGAAAAAATTACCACTTGAGACCGAAAACAAAAATCTTTAGGGCTGGGGCTGGTCATGTAGTATAGTCACCTTCTGTTGAAAATTGCATAGACCTCCTGTAAGAGGCTTAATCTACATAAGGAATAGAAGGCGATGGTCAGTAACTTTTGAATATGTTCATTCCTGGTTCCCTTTCCACTAAAACAAGAGTTTCTTCGGGAAGGCACAAATACGAATTCGGTCTCGGCGCACCATGCAGAAGTCCTTTGGTGCTAAGTTATGCCCACACTTTAAAATGACAAAGATTTAGAAACTTTTCCGGGCTCTGGAAACGAAAAATATCGAAAATTTTCCATTTTTGACCAGAGATTGTGGCAGTTTCCCCAACATTTTTTCATAAAATTTCCACTCCAAATTTTCAAAAGCAAAATTTTGTCGCGCAATATCCCTCAATATAGCAATAACCCACCCTTCGAAACTTACAGTTTTTGGAACTTTCCTTGACTCTGGAAAATTATGAAATTTGGGCTTTGTCACACCCAGTGGCATCTCTAGGTCTCTACCTGTGATTGGGGGTGGTGGAACTTCTTTCAGACAAAATCGTCTCTCAATTCCCGACAAAATAATTTCCCCAGACGGTGAACCTACCCGGCGCGGCGAAACGGATTTCTTTTTTTGGCGGGGGGGGGGGGGGGGGGGAAGACTATCCGAGCGGGGCGCCACCAACAGTAGTCGCTAAGCGTACACAAATTTTTTAGTCTTACAAACCCTCTAGAAGTTTAGATTAACCCTTTACCGGTGTGCTCCAATCGGGGCATATTTGCGCGCCTCGCGAGTGGGCGGAAAAGCGGACGCAGCACGCCCCGCATCAGCTTCCGTAGGCTATTGACCCCGTGACCTTAAATTATTGTCTCTCTCGTTGTTGTGGCCAAATTTTCGGGTAGCTACTCGCAGTTTCGATCTCCGCGTGAAACAGTAAAGATGGGGGACAGCAACGCTCTCCGCCTGGGTCCAAAAGGACCCAAACAACGGTAAAGGGTTAAAGGCTCATTCGACCACTGGTCATATGAATTAAAATGATTCGAAAACTCATGATTTCAATTTATTTCAGTTTATATTTGTACGGACACAATTAATAACTGAAATGAAATGAAATGTTAAATTTAGTTTTAGGCGGGTGTGCAGCTCCTTGAAATAAAAAGTCCAGAACCAAATTTATGTTTGATGTTTTGAAGAGGAACATATTCTAAGCATGGCTTACTGGTGATTTTTTTTTTATCATTTCCCATGTTTGATTCTCGAGATATTAGAATTGAGGTTGACATATTTTCTACAAAGAGAGAGCTTGCAACAAGTAGGCGTGCATGATGTCATGTGTTCACATTGATGGGCAATTTTTAGTTCTTTTTCTCTAAAATTAACACCATATTTCTACAAATTAACTGTGATATGTTGTTACCATAAATGCATCCCGAGCAATGGAAGTTTAAAAACTTAATTTGCCTTAGAGGCATTAAGTTGCTCCAACCCGCCAAATTCCTCAACTGCCTAAGTAACATTGATATAACTGTTCCCGGTGTCTTAAAGCTTCTCAAAAATCTTAATCCCGGAAAAGCAGCAGACCGTGACAAAACCAGGCCAGCCCAAGAGTCCCGAAAGAGCTGGCTGATGTCATCGCTAATCCACTGACTTTATTGTTAAGCAAATCCTTAGCTGAAGGGTATGTTCCAACTGACTGGAGAAGTGCTAACGTCACACCTATTTACAAAAAAGCTCGCAAGTATGACCCAGCAAACTATCGTCCAATTAGTTTGACCTGCATTACATCTAATCTTATGGAGCATATAATCTGCAGCAGTGTCATGTCCTTCGCTACCGAAAACAATATCCTCTATGTCCTACAACACGGTTTCCGCAATAAAAGATCATGTGAAAGTCAGCTTCTTCAATTTATCCAAGATCTAACAACTAACATCACATCACATCACATCAACTTCGATGTTGCTGGCCAAAGGCCAATTCATCGCTCCAAAAGAAAGGAAAACCAATCCATAGTGACAATAAGTACTGCTTAGAAATTAATACTTATAATTAAACAATCCAGGCAATTTCTTCCAATAAGTACCAATCTACCTTTAAATATGTCTAAAGTTTTAGAGGTTACTACATCATCTGGTAAGGTATTCCAATGATCAATGTAACGCTAAGTAGAGAACTTTTGCCGCAATAAAGTTTTAAACCTGGATTTAACAATCTTATATGCATGCCCTCTTGTAACAGAACATACTGGTACTAGTCCATGGAAACATGAAAACATGTCACCTCTCAGACGCCTACGAGTGAGTGAAAACAAATTCACAAATTTTCTAGATCTCTCCTCATATGGCAACTCACTTAATCAAGGCACTAACTTAGTTGCTCTACGTTGCACAGATTCAATATATTGTTGTGTCCGCCATCTTGGTTAGTATGGGGTCCTGCATAAAATACCCGAAACCATGTTTTGAGAATTATGTACAATTTTCTATAAAGATATTAGAAATTTTTAGTCGAAATATATTTGTAGTGACTATTTTCTGACATTTATTTGCATCTTTTTAATTATTTTCTTATTTTTGTGGGGAATTTTTTACTGTATTGTTTTTACTTCTTCAGTGCATTTCCGACATATTGAATGACAATTACTCTTGTATCTAGGATTGTCAAGTTCCGCCTTTATTTGAAAACATTATTTTACATCATTGTGATTGAGGAATGTGGAAATTTGCATTTTTTTCCCATTTTTTTGGAAATATTTCAGTTAGTCTGGCAGCCATTTTGTTGTTTTTCCGCCATCTTGGTTAACCTGAATCTCACCAAAACAATCCCAAAAATTAATTCTGGAATACTTGTCATAAAATATGACTAAATTTTAAAAGTCGATCCCTCAAAAAATATTTTTTTAAGAATATTTTCTTTATTATTATTTAATACAAAATATTCAAAATGTTTGCCACCATTTTGTTTTTGGCAGCCATCATTTTGAACGGGCGAGACCAAAAATATTTACCAATACCACTTGATTTCGTGTTCAGCGGACCGTAACGTTTCCAAAAAATATTGCGACGGAGAGTTGTAGGGTTGCTTATGAGATGCCTGTGGGCCATAGCCTATAATGACCAGGCTCCAGATGGCAATTACCTAAATCTCCTGCCCAATTTGAAGCTATTAGTACTGATATTTCATTGTATTGTTTTGCACCTTTTTAGGTATTAAGAAGGGACAGGGGTATCGATATGGACATGTAGATATGCAATTAATAAATTTGCTATAACAAGGAATGCTTAAATAGATATAAAAATGATTTCGAGGTGGTGAACTGTTGTAACTCTCATAAACCACGAAAAGGTTGTCATTTCCGGGTTGGGAAACTATGATTTTTAACAGATTTTTACTAGTTAACATTTCGTTCGACGCTGGTGCTTCCTAAGTACAAACCCTGGAACATAAGTAGCCTAAAATTGTCTGAAGACATATAATATAACCATTTCAGGTCAAACTAGGACAAATGAATTGATTTCCTGTACACAATTACATTTTAAAATAATAATAGCATAGTCAAGATTTAGGTCAAAGGTCAAATTTCGTACCTTTTTGACTTTTAATGACCTCAAAAGTCACTTGATTCTCAAAATCTGTATATCAACTAAGAGACAATTTCTTTACAAGTATTTTGAGGTAGTTTGCAACTCTCGAGTTTCTAGATGAAAAATAATAGCCATTTTACTTTCCACTACCCCTTAAATTTTTTATTTTTCAGCACCCTGACTCTTGGCAGATACCCCGCTATATTTCCCCAACCCACCCGAAGATACCCATTTACCTGATTTTTTCTGTTTATAGACATGTCAGGGAATCGAAAAAAAAACATGGTGGCATTAATGACCATTCCAGGTGGCATTTGCCTCAATCTGAAGCCGGGCTAATAGCCTCTTCGTCACGTGTGTAAAATGGTGACCAAACAGGTAATCCGTATTCCTAAACAGGTCTTACTAGAGCTTTATACAAAAGCATTATTGTTGCTCTATCCAAAAACCTAAAGGACCTCCTAATTACACCAAGAATACAGTCTGTTTTGGTGACAATCTGAGCAACATGCTCCCTAAATACAAGATCCCTATCGACAATAACTCCAAGATCTTTCTCTGAAGTCACAACTTCTAGACTATGACGTTTGCCTTCGTTATCTAACATACCATAACAAAACTCAGGATGAGAGCAACCAATTCTCAAAACATGACACTTATCAGGATGAAAGCGAAGTTGCCATTTCCTTGACCACTCATAGATATTCTCAATATTACTCTGAAGAACACTATGTCACTCTCCATTGGATTTCCTTATATAGTTTAGTGTCGTCAGCAAAAATTTTCACTCTACAATCCGTAACACAATTTAGCAAATCGTTAATATATACGAGAAATAAAACTGGCCCAAGCACACTATCTTGAGGGATACCACTTTCAATATCTGCCCAGTCAGAAAAATTTTCTTCCACACAAACCCTCTGTCTACGATTCATCAGGAATTGCCTTATCCATTCCAACACATCACCATCACCATAAGGTGTCCGGTCAACTCGGCCCCTGAGACAACTCGGCCCGGACATCTCGGCCCCTGGACAACTCGGCCACCGAGACAACTCGGCCCCTGAGACAACTCGGAACCCGGGCAACTCGGCCACCGAGACATCTCGGCCACTATTGACATGCCATATTAAGTGAACTAACCAAGTAGGAGTTTGCATTTTTGTGGAAATTTGCACAGCCTTACCTTCAGCTTTAAGACATTGGTTAAAGTAAACCTAATTTCGATAATATAAGTGAAAATTTTTGAAAATGAACATTTCTTACTGCTTCTTGATTTTTTTTTTTTAAATTCGACAACATCGATTTATTCAATGTCATTTGAAACCACTCTTTAAAGGCCCAGTTCTCTCACCCCAAACAGTACCAATTCTCCCAAACTTCTTACTGAAGCCCCTCCCACTATTGTCTCAAATTCATCCTAATCCAGACACAATCTCAGTTTATTGCTGCAGGGTGAGTATAAAAAACTCAATTTATATAATAAAAACACTCTCAGTACCATTCATGCTGTGTAGTATAAGCTTTGACACTCTGCATTGTTTGAATTAGCTGTCAATCAAAGAGCTGAGCCAATTGAGAATTTTGGAACCCGGGTTCCAAAATTGTAGTTTGGGGTGAGAGGTTTGCCCCTTAAAAGGGACAGGAACGCGTAGTACTAGGCTATATTCAGTCCTAATTGCTTTTCAGTCTTTTGGCTAAGATCGTAGAATCTGTTCTTTTCATCCAGTCTAGAATAGAGCCATATATGACAGTCCAATAAATTAAATGTAAATGGTCTGAGGGCCCTGAAGTTGGTAACTTACTGTCTGTCCTTCGGTGGACGTAATAGCTTTTTGCGGGAAGCTTGGTCATAAGGACCAATATCTAATTCAAACCCCGGCCTCCTTTACAAAAAAGGTTAATATCTTTCACATGAAATCCGTTAGTCGATTTCGGACATTTCCTTTAAAAAATGTGCAAGGTTCATTGACTATGATAATGTCAGATGGCGCGCCGTCCACCCCAGGCTTCTTTTACTTGATGGGCTGTTGAGAGTCATGTGACCGTAATATTTTTTCTCTTCAACTGTGAAATAGTTTAAGAGAGAAAAACTGCTTGGTTTCAAGTTATCTTGAATATAAAATAGTGAAGTACTACTAAGCAAGCCAGTACTTTCTAACGTAAATACTCAAAAGTAATATATAATACTTTTGAGTATTTATTATTAATACGGGTAGTGCTTATTCAATGGTGGCCGAGTTGTCCCAGGGGCCGAGTTGTCCGGGGGCCGAGATGTCTCGGTGGCCGAGTTGACCAGGGGCCGAGATGACCGGGCCGAGTTGTCCCAGGGGCCGAGTTGACCGTACACCATAAGACTTTAATTTAACTAACAACCTTTCATGTGGCACCTTGTCAAAAGCCTTCATGAAATCAGTATAAATAACATCAATGCCTTTGCCTGCATCCCAAGCTTTCGTCCAATCATCAAATACATCCACAAGTTGTGAAACACAAGATCTATCTGAAACAAATCCATACTGACTGGCAGACAATAAATCATTACTTATCATATACTTCATAATACTATCTTTTACAAGCGACTCACAAATTTTGCACACCACAGAGGTGAGGCTAACCGGTCGATGATTTGCAGGCAGAGATCTTCGGGCCAAGTCGTCCCCAAACCAACTCGTCCCCAACCAACTCGTCCCGAAGCCAAGTCGTCCCCAAGCCAAGTCGGCCCCAATATGAGAAATTAGTGAAAAATTAGTGGGAAATTAGTGACTTTCATGGGTACTTCTTATAAATTATGAAAAATAATGTCTTTCTTGAGATTTTCTCTCCCCACGTTGGTTTTCTTTCAATGGACAATCCTGGTAGCAATGTGAATGAATGGGCGTTTCCTTACAATCTCATCCCAGTGGCATTATCAGACTTTTTCAACGGGGGAAGTGAGGACTGAGGCGGCTGGGGAAAAGTGTTGAGTGTTCGTGCAATAAGCAAATGACACTGATGGACTAGGCCCCGTTGGTTGACGGGTATCAATGCAAAGAAAATTTCAACTAGTTGTCTAAAATGCCTCTCATATATTGCTGGGATGGCACTTTTAAAATTATCAGGCTGGGTTGGGGGGAGGGGTGGTTGCTTAAATCTGTTCTTTCAATGGCCAGGTAGGCTATTTATTTCATTTTCAACAACAATTAGCCTATAATAGCACAACGAAAATCAATTCAAAGGTCGTTTACTTAAATTTTAACTTTTTAACCTATAAATTCCATTGGGGGAAGGGAGTACTTATAAGAACACTGCAGTCCCCTCCTTTAATTACCCATAGCCGGACCATGGCCTACCTACAACATTACCACGATTTTGTACCAACGTATATTAACTTACTAGGCCTAACGTTACACCGGCTGAAGAACCTGTGTGAGAGATAAAATCACGCGAGTCACTTCTTGAGATACCAACGTAAATTAAGCCTACACCTGTTGTAGAACCTGTGTGAGAGATAATATCACGCAAGTCACTTTTGCATAATGTATAAAATCATATTGGGGACGAGTTGGCTTGGGGACGACTTGGCTTGGGGACGACTTGGCTTGGGGACGAGTTGGTTGGGGACGAGTTGGTTTGGGGACGACTTGGCCTGCTTCGAGAGAGATTTGCTTCCCTTCTTAAACAAGCCTGTAACATGAGCAGATTTCCAATCACTAGGCAAGGTGTGATGACTTAGAATCCTGCGACAAATAATCACCAAGGCTGCCACTATTTCATCACGAGCTTCAAAAAGAACTCTAGAATGGATGTGATCATGCCCTTGAGATTTATTTACATTTAAATTTTTACGTTTACCTAGAACTCCATCCACAGTAATCTCCACATTATCCAAAAGATACATGCAAACATGCAAAATGGGCTTCAAACTGACGTCTGCGAGCTCGAATTCTCAAACGCCTTCGACAAAGTAGGACACACCAGGTTGATTTAAAAGTTAAAATGGTACGGTATTACAGGTATTACATAGAATTGGATTAAAAGCTTCCTTAACAACAGAACCCAAGCTGTAGTCTTAGATGCTTTTCTCATAGGCTATCTGAGAGGTCGTGATTTTTTAAAATTTTCTGTATGCTCCGCGCCAACCGATGGTGGCTCTCCGCTTAGATAGTCTTTCGGACAGTCAGTCATCACTTCTCATGCCCCCCCCCCCCCCCCAAATAAAATTGCACGACATCCCCTTATACTATGTAAGATGTCTTTCAGGCCAGTAGCCAGCCCATGTGCAGGGGTAGGTCTTTTTTCCAAGATGTGGACCCTTTTTTTCAAAAACGAAGGCGGCTGGCGCGTGTCGTAAGCATGCAGTTGCTAGGGGTCCGTGCATGCTCCCCTGGAAAAGTTTGAAATCGGCATATCTCCTGCTATCTGGAGCATTTTAGAGGACTTTTGAACACAACAGAAGTCCCTTTCCCCGGGAATTCCACACAGCACACCACTTTTTGAGAAAAAAATCATACAGGTAATCTGGTATATATCAAACTAAAAATATTTCATAGCAGACCCTTCAAACACAGGGCTGGAAAATGGACCTCCCTCAAGTTGGGGTCAGTGGGTCGTTCGAACGCTCCGACCTCCCCCACCCCAGGCTACGGGCCTGTCTTTGCCCCATACAAATTTCCTTATATCCGTCCTTGGTTGTGGGAGTAGGTTCCAGTCTCTGACAGTACGATGGAAGAAGCTGTATTTGTAGCAGTCCTGATGATGGTAATGAATACAAAATGAAATGATTTATGCGACTCATTATTAAAGAAAGAGGCTGCTGAACTGTCGGTTGTTTGAACTGCGTGACAACCTTTCTTTTGCACTTATACAGCGTATACTTTCTGACATAGCGCCGCCAATTTCATGAGGAATTCCTGCGTCAAACTTGAAACTGGCGGACAAGGAACAAGAATTCAAGAATCTGACCAATTCTCGTTGCCAGGGAATACTTCTTCGGTAAAAATAAACCCTCAATGAGCCGTTGATTGGACAGAAATTCGCATCCATTACTTCTTTTTTCTCTGTCATTGTTTTCGGGCGTGAAATAAATTCGGTTTTGGGATACACGGCACAGACGGGCGTCTCATAGTTACCACTCACTAGCTACTTAGTTAGTGGTGAATGAACTACTTCCGCGAAAATTGTTCTGGGCAGGACCTGTGGGTGTCAGTACTCAGTAGGCTACATGGCCTCAGTTAGTAAGAAAATTCAGAATTAGCACATGAACGGGGGGAATTTTCTTTTTTTCTTAGTGTTACGTACCGTACACTTTGATTCCTGAACTAACAGTAAGGCCTTTGATCTCTTCATACTGCCTAGGCCTAGGCCTACATACATTACAACTTATTTCCAAGAATATGAAAAATACTGTCTTATGACTGATATATGAATGATTTTAATTAGGTGTTCGAATTTAGAACCTTTTTCGAACTTTGAACCAACCATTATATAATCAAAATGCTCTCAGAGCAGTTCATGCTGTGTAACTAATGTAAGCTTTGGTAGCCTAGGCCTAGGCCTACTATGCATCGCTTGAATTAGCAGTCAATCAAAAAACTGAGCCAATTGAGTTTCTGTTACCCTATACTAGAAGTGTAGTTTGGGGTGAAGGTATTGGCCCTCCAGTAGAACTTTACAAAATTATTTCTATAAAATATAGATTTATCAAGCTTTGTTTCCAAAGAGATATCACTATGGAAACTCTTTTCAAAGTGTTCCATGTTTGAATTAACGGAATACATTGCGCAGCAATCCGTTGTACAATAACACTACTTCAGTAGCTATCAATACACTAAAACAAGTGAGTTGCTGTAAGGTGTTTACTAGGCATATACAGTGATGGGAATAAGCAGTATCGGAATGCAGTTTGTGATGCAAAGTGCGCCTCTTGGCAATGTGTAATGCAGTTCTCTGTATGTGTTCTAGTGTAGCATATTTTTGTGATCATTTTCAGATTCACCCCTGGCTATGAGAAATTTCCCCTGCATATCTGACAGACAAAGCAGCATGTAAGTCGAATGTAAAGCAAATTTCAAATGAAGAACACAGTGCATGCATTGTACAGTGTTTCAGATATTGTCTAGCTACAGTAGTGCAGCAAGTGGTTTGTGTGTCTTTCACATTCGTTTACAGTAATTCAGTACATGCAGGTACGTGTGTGCTTCAACGTTTATATGTCTGAAGGAACAAATTTCTGTAGCTTTCTGCACCCCTCAGAATCTTTACCTAAAACATTTTAAACCTAATATTATGTAAACCTTTAATATTCTAACTCAACATGGAATCAATAAATAGGCCTATTTGCTCAAAATTATGACAAATCCCAAACATACTGTAAAGAGCTAAGACTCAAGTTCCATAAGTCATAGTACAATTGCACAGACCAGCTCCAGCTTTCTTCACTCAGTGTATTCTGTAGACAGTATGTCACCATTGAGCAAACTAATGATCCAAATTCCAAGCACCCAAAAGACCCAAACTGGTCAAGAATCCAAATCATGTTAGTGACATACATGTGCAACACTCAAATGAGAATCTGAAATATTTTCTCAAGTTCCAGATAAATTATTCTCTTTGGGGCACTTTTCTACAGAACGGCAGATAATGTTTTCCATTGCCAAACATGTTCTACATTGAGCCTAACTTGCAGTATGTTTTTCTGTGCACAAGTTTATGAAAGATCCCAGAGCTGGAGATCCTACAGTATAAGAACATTCAATACTGTAATTGTTGTTGCAAAGTGGTCATAAATGTTGTATTTGTTCTCTACCATTCCAGTATGCATGAAAAGTGTTGTTTATGGACAGTTTGACATTTGTTTCTTGCCTACATTTTTCCTTTATTTTAACAGTTTTGGGGTATATATTGGGAACACTGTTAGGAGAAAGTGGAAAAATATGATTTCCCCCACAACAAATAATTGGGCAAATCTGAAGGCATGAAAACGGGACCCAGTGATGAATGGAAATTTAAGGGGCTATCAGTGATAGTCATGGACTGGAGTCTAAGGCCGACTAGGGTCACTTGGGACCTTTCTTTCCTTAAGTAAAAAGTTCCCTTTGTTCAACAGTGGAAGCTGAAGTTGTTGTATAGTGATGTACCTTTGGTAGTAATTTGCATCACTGAGGGTGGTCAGAATGGTTTGGTCACTGGTCACATAGAGCCTGGTCATTTCAGTGGTACAATGCTACAGTTTATATCAGTATTTATACAGAGCATACTGTATATTCTGTTTCCTAACTCACAGGACTCATTCATATTGAAAGTCTGTTTTGTTATATTTTCTTGGGGCTTTTGAAAAAGAATAAGGTGGTCCTTGATCTTTTGGATTCAAAACTCTTATGAATCATTTACTGATAGAGTACTAATAATTTTCTAGGCCTTCACCCTTGAATGCAAAGCAATGGTGATCATGATGCAGGGAATGCTGTGGCAATAAAAGTAGTGAACAAATAGCAGGAAAAGGCAAGTGGGGACTCTCGGCAAAAATGCTGTACAATCTGAGGTAAATTGCTGTGCAATTATGAAAATTCGTTTCGTTTTGTTTCGTTTCGTTTATTTGTTTTTCTACATCATCAAAATGTATGGATACACAAACATAATGAATACAGTACATACATAACACTGAAGCAGATGGAAGTAAAACTAAAAAACCCTGAGGGGCTTGTCGAGAGTTCTACTCCCCAAAACAACAAATGAAAGTTACCTTAAGTAGTTGTGTAGCAAACACAAATAAGCAAAAAGAAAAAGAAAAAAGGACAGAAAATTAAAAAAAAACTAAAGGGAAAGGTAATGAATAAGAATACAAGACCAGAACTAACCCTTACAAAAACCCCTCTTAACAACCCGGCCCCCCTCCCACCCATGAAAGCCCTAGGCTTCCCACAAACAAAATGCGCATCGTGACAAAAACATGTATGATGCATGCACTTGAACAGTATGAAAAGTCAACCATGAAGCATAGCTATGCAAGATAAAATTCTTATTTCCATCCCTGCTATATCATACAAAATTAAGTTTTGACTCATAAACATAGCCATGTACAGTAGTTGTAGACTTTGGGTCATCTTTGTTTGAAATCCACATTGAGGCTTTCTTTATAGGACAACAGAAATATAAAGTGGCGATGAGACACACTGTCACACACAGTCGAAATGTCATTTTCAGTGGTTGGGGCTATTGTGGTAGCTGGATGTAAAACCAAAACTTGTAATGGGTTTAAATATAGGCCTAGCACATTTTAAGGCCTATGTGCATCATTTTGATTGTGCATGTATGTTACCCATTTTATGAACCACAGGTGATAATTTGGATTTGGAAAGGTCTGGAATTTCATTCACTAAAATGTGTGGGATCCCTGGGTCACAAGGCATCAATGTTTTAAATTAAGGGTTTGCATTATTATTTGGGTTTAGCAAAATTTGGGCAGTTTTAGGCTGGGCAGGTTTTGTAAGAAGATTGGGCCAGAATTGTGAGTGATGTGGGCATCATGTGGCAGCACTGGGTGAAACAGCTGTGGCCATTACAACATCACATGTATGCATTGGGAGGTTGATTATTAATAATAAGTTGGGCAGGATTTTTCTGCTCTTGGGAACCGTGAAGTAGGGAAGCAGGGAACTCATTTATATTTGACCTATAGTAAAGGTACACTTCCTACACTAGTGCAATATTGGACTCACCACGTCCTTTCCATTAAAAGGTCAGAAATCTAGCTGATATTATTTTGCAGGACCAGGAATTTGCAAAATGGACATCACAAAATGCAAATCTGGTTAGGCCGAGTAATAGGTAAAATAGTCTTAAAGTTTGGCCTAGCCTAGAGTAATAATAATAATAATACATTGAACTTATATAGCGCCAAATCAGAACAAAAGTGTAGCTGCTCTAGGCGCTTGACAAATATAAAATCGAACAACAAATTCATTGCAATCAAAGGAGCAAGCAAACAAACGAGTCTTGAGGTTACGCATAAATGTAGAAAAATTAGTACATAACCAAATATGGTAGGGTAACTGGTTCCACAAGTAGGGAGCATCATATTCAAAGCATCTGTAACCATATGATTTCAATTGTGGATTAGGAAGAGCTAGGAAAGTTTTCTCAGAGGAAAGAAGAACATGAGCAGGAGTATAAGGAGACAGAAGCTGAGAGATATAAACAGGCTGCCTTAAATGCTGAGCACGAAAAGTAAGCAGCAGTATTTTAAATTTGATTCTCTCTCTAATAGGAAGCCAGTGAAGTTCCTTTAAAAGTGGGGTTGTGTGACACTGTCTACTTTTCCTTTTGACAATACGTGCTGCGGAGTTTTGAATTTTTTGAAGTTTCTTTATTGAAACATCAGGCAGACCATAAAGCAAAGAATTGTGAAAGTCAATCCTGGAAGTTGCAAATGCATGAACTAAAATTTCACAAGTTTTATTATCAATGTACTTTTGCAGAAGGCTAATGTTTCTCAACTGCCAATTGGCAGATCGACAGAAGGTATTAACATGTTTTTCCATATTCAGGTTTTGATCAAAATACGCGCCCAAGTTTTTCACAATTTTGTAGGCAAAGTTAAGGTCATCACCCACTGCAAGAGGAGGAAAATCAGGGATTTCAACCAAAAATTTTGAAAGAAAGACAATACACTCAGTCTTATCACAATTAAGTTTTAACTGGTGAATTGTGACCCATTTGTTCACAATGTAGACAAACTTCCATTGCCTGAAAGGCAGCTTGAATGCTGTTTATGTCAAATGAAATATAATTGAGTATCATCAGCATAGTGGTGAAAATTAATACCATGATGACATATAACATCAATAGCCCTGCCAAATACATTGAAAACAGAACAAGACCAAGAACTGAGCCCTGTGGCACTCCAGTATCTAAAGGCTTTGCAGAGGAAAGAACATTACCAATTTTTACATGCTGCTGCCTGCCTGTGAGATAAGATTTAAACCAATCGTGAACAGTACCCCCTATTCTGTTCTTCGACTGCAGTGTGTTCAATAGAATATCATGACTCACAGTATCAAATGCCGAGGACAAATCTAAAAATCGGCTGTTTCTAATCACTAACCTGTCTAGATCTTGATCGATGTCCACACAAATCACCCAAAGGGTTGTTGACGTGTGGTAAACACACGTCAACGTGGTGTTCTGTCTAACAAGTAATCATAAATGAAAGATGATTAATCAAACTTTTCTCTTCATTTTTTCACCTCATACATATTAAACAAAGTAATTGTTTGTAGGAGAATAACACATTGTGTTCTGTAAAGTGCAATGAAGCATAACATTGTATTCTCTGTCTATGATGTTAGCAGTTTATAGTACTTCACTAAAATATTGATTGTGTTCCGTTTTCCTTAGCTTCCACAGAAGAAGAATTTGAAGTAGGGGAAACTCATGGAAAACTTTATTTTGTATGATGAAATAAGCAGAAATGAAACAAGAATCATATACAAGGGAAGAAAAAAGGGTTCTGTCAATTTTGTTGCTGTCCATTGCATTGATAAAAATCTGAGGTCAGAGACCACGAACAGAGTGAGATTGACTCATGAACTTACCCATGTAAATGTGGTAGAATTCTACGAGTGGTATGAGACTACAAATCACCTATGGCTTGTGGTTGAACTTTGCACAGGTAAGACTATAGAAACATCTCTTACAGTAAGGCTTCATGTCAGAACTGTGGGCTGCAGCTGCCTCAGCTACGCTGCAGCTGTGCCAGCCATGCTGTGTTGCTATTGTATGTAATAATAATGACAATAATAATAATGACTGGTGCTTATATAGTGCTAAATCAAGGGCATCAAAGCACTTAACAGTAAACAAAACTAGTAGAAATAGCTAGTAAAAATATAAGTTTTAAGTAATCTTTGGAAAATCAGCAAAGATGGAGAATCCCTTGTATGAGCTGGAATATCGTTCCAGAGACATGGACCAGCAACAGAGGAAGATTGTCCACCAAATTTCCTCGGAGATGCCAGCTTCACTAAAGTATAATTGCAATTTGCAGATCTCAGAGCACGACCAGGCTTGTAAAGTTGTATCAGGTTTTCCAGATAAATCGGAGCGAGATCTGTATATCACAAAAGAAGCAGTAATCTGGTTTGCTATTGTTATTTGTATAGTAACAAACAATACCTGCCGCTGCTGCAGCTTGGGTGAGCAGGGTTTCCCTCAAAGTGAGTGAAAAGGGATTTGTCCCCTCTTTCCAGAAACAAAGAGTGTATAATATCCTCTTCTTTCATTTCCACAAAAATAAAAAAAAATGTCTGTATTTTTGTTTCTTTATTAGCAAGACGACACCTTTGAAACAATGTTTGAACTTACATAAGTAAAAAGCATTAAAGCACTGCAGGTTGCATCCTGCAGATTCCTTGAAGCAAGCTTTTGCCCCCCCTGAACCCAGCTCTAACTTTAGCCAAAACAGCATCAGTTTGGACATTGGATTTGGCAGTAATAAACCCCCCACCCCCTTATCCATTTCTGGTGGAATCTCTGCTAAGGGAGTTGCAGCTTGCCAGTTTGTAATGATGTTAAACATGATTTAAAAAGTTTGGTACTTTTAGTTGGGTCATAACATCTGTACCATGGCAACTGATTTATGTGAGAGCATGCAGAAGATTACACAAGCCAGACTGGCAAATTGGTTTAATTCCTTCATGTGTATATTCCTGCATCTGCTTCATTGGTAATAGCAAACACCAGATTTATTGCCACATCTATTGTGAACTTTTAAAGGTGAAAAGTACAATTTTGCCTCCTTGACTTCACCAACTGAGGCAAGTGCTTTTGTGCTTGTAATGTGCCCTACAGAGCACAGGAGATGCATGCACATGTATGCTACATGTTCTGTTTGCATAGGTGACAGTGTAGGCAAGTATGCTTACAGGTATTAAAGCTTTTATCTCATTTCTTATAACTTCACATACACAACAATGCTTTTTGATTGTGATGCCTTTTCCAAAAAATATTGGCATTGATGTCCTTCTTAATGGTCTTATCACAGTTTCAAACTTAGAAGAGAAATATTGCGTTTGTTTTACAAGAAAATTTCATCCTTTTTAAACCAATATTTATTGACACACAGTGATAAATGAGTAAAAATAATGCAGTATGCTGGTCTTCTTTTAAAAAAATAAGGTTCCCTCAGATTGAAATTGAGTTCTTTGTTGCTCAAGATCAATTTTTTCACCCAAACTGTCAACATTTCAAATGATGCAACTTCCATAGCTCTTCTTGTTCATAATATTTTGAGGAGATGAAGCTATTGCTGGGGTGTATTGTTGGCAATGAATGGTTTAATGTCTTGAGCTGTTTTCTTTGAACACTATGATGGAACATTTTAAATGCAGTATTTCTCTTTAAAAGTTACTGAGACCAAATTAGGCTTTATTTGTAGAAATACTTCAGAGCAGTCACCCATGTTTATTTTAGTAACATATGAAAATGTTACACAATGTCAACATTTGCTTTAAACAAGAGTCTTTCATAGTGTTGTAGGAGATAAATTTTGTAGAAAGAAGTGAAATATGAGTGCATTTTAAATGCAATGTCACCAAAACATATATTGTGACACAATTCAAAAAAAGGTTTATCATTAATAAGGACACTAGGTCTGTTCGTTAATTTTAGATAGGGTCATAGCACCTTATCCAAAACAGTAGTATGTGGTATTTTTGTAGTAAGGTTGTGGAATGAAATTTCCTAAAGAGGTGCCTTTAAGTAGTTACACATATTGATACCAGCTTTTCATTTTTTTTATAGGGGGCAGTCTTCAACTAATACAACAGCAAGATGGCTGCCTTCCAGAGAACTGCATTCGATCATTTGGTATAGATCTTGTTCAAGGCCTTCACTACATACACTCCATGGGACTGGTGTTTTGTGACCTAGTGCCCTCAAAGGTAAAGCCTATAAACTGAGGTGATATTAAAATCCAGTCAGGTAGTACTATTTCCTGTGAATTTTTTTTTTTTAAAAAAAAGCTTCCATTTTTTAAAACTGATATATTTGGAATTAAAGGTTGAACAATGAAGGACAATGCATTTGCGTAGGATAATGCATGTTCCGATCCTGTGCAAATGCACAAATTACAAATTTGCAGCCAACACTATTTGTATCCAGAGGCAGCATTAACCCTCAGAGTGCATTTTCGAGCTGTAATGCACAGGTCCAGAATTGTTTAAAGGTAAAGAGCACTCCCCCCAACTTGAAATAGTGTAGTAGACTGTCCTGTTTCATGATTGGCTCTTGAGAGTCATGTGACAATATTTTTTGTCCTCAGATGTGAAATTTACTAAGAGTTAATGTTTGGTTTACCTTGCATGTGCAATATTGAAGTCCTAAAATATTATAAAAGATCCTTCGGAGAGGAATAAGAAGGACATTGTGATATTTAGCTGTTGCTTCAAAGTAAGTTTGGGGCAACTGCTCTTGCCCTTTAACCTTGTTCATTCATACACAACAGTATTTTGATTTAAAAGAAATATAATATTTCATTTGTAAAAAGCAAATTATGAGAGCACAACCCTCAATAAAAAGAAGTAGCTGAAGGTTATGAAGTCTATTTATGAATTTCCATGAGTTTAACATGGGATGATGCATAGTCATCTGACCATAAATGGCCCAATAGAAATTGAAGATGTCACAAAATATGGATGAATGACAGATGATAAGAGTAAGGAATCATGTACAATGTAGCCATCTTTTTAAATTCTCTAACCAAAAGAAATTTACTGATATGTTGCTTACACATAATACCTTAATGTAAATTTAAATAAGAAAAAAGGAAAGAAAAATCAAATGAAGCGAGCTCCAAAGCTTTTGTAACACATTCTTTGAATTGATAAAGCTGTTTGCTAGAGCGTATTGTTGAAATTGAATAGTTTACTTCTCTTCAATGTTTTTATGCCATGCTGGTGGCTTTTAAACACAATGTTTACTTTATTTAAAATATTGGTGCAGAATATTTTAGTCTGCCAAAAGATTACCTTCCTGATTGTAGGACCAGTACAGTAAGAGTAGAATATAACCGTTTTGCCAGAAAGATCAGGATTCCATTCCTACACTGAGCCTTACCAAAAAAACTTTATAGTACTGGTCCCTGCTGCCATTGTCCATGGTATTCTGCAATCTGCTTACAAAGTTAATTTGAACAAACAGTCAGATGACTCACAACTGAATAAAGGCAACTTACGCTGCTAAATTATACTTGAAGGTGGTTAGAATTTGAGGCATAAAAAAATCCAAATCAGATCCATAATTGTAAGCAATTAAGAGAAAAGATCTGATAAATGTGAGCCTAAATTATTCATTACCATTAAAAGTTGTTTGCATTTGGAGATACTATGCGTCTTCAAGATCTGTGCTTTCACACACAAATCCCAACAGCAAGTGATGGTCTGATTTTAGTCATCCATAACTGGGGTCTACCACCTTTTAATCTTTCAATTTCTTTGCTTAGCTGTATCATGGATGGTTGTACACTAAATTGTATCTTGGTTTCTTCAATTTCACTGAATATGAGAGTTTGAAATTCATTTAGACAATAAGTGAAGAAGATTTAAGGCTGATGGACCCCACTAATGGCTGCCTACAGTCACTAAACACAAGCACTAATCAGATTTCGTCTATAGATACTTTATAGAAATATTCTATCAGATGTAATTTTAGGTTGAAAATGTGAGAAACTTGATGTGTCCCTCATGTAAAAAACTTCAAAATTGTATATTAAACTAAACAGCATGAAAAATGAATTCTAACAGTGAAACTTTCGTTTTCATAGGACATTCTTGAACTGAGATATAGAATGTTGAATTTTATTCACTCGAATTAGAATGGTACATTGCCCAGTAACTTGTGATGTCATTTTTGTACTACTCAAATTCAATCTTTGTGCTCCTTTGTTTTCCTGAAAGTTACTGCACCTTGTATCACAGTGTGATAACACTCTTACCCTTATGGGGTGATGTAATTAATTAAGCCCTTTCTGTGCAACATGCTATGCAAGCAAACAGGAAGTGTTTAAGATCATATGAACATTTTTAATTTTAAAGGAAAACAAAGCAAATAATGTGAGTTGTACAACCAGAAAGTCACAAATTATTGTGCAATGGACTAAATTGTTTTAAGTGAATAAATTTCAACATTTTATATCTCAGCCCAAGAATTTCCTATGAAGATGGGAGTTAGACTGTTAGAAAAGTTTTTTGTGTTGATTAATATATACTTTTGGATTTTTTGACTGGAGGTACAGGTTAATGTAATTAAGCTTTCTTCTCATTGTTGTTTTCGTGCAATACTTTTGTTCTTAGATTCAACTAGACAGTATGGGAGTCCTCAAATACGATGACTTTGGCCTTTGTCGGGTAGAAGGAGAAAATCTGGAGGACATATTTAGCCTATCCGCAGGAGAACCGGAACCTTCAGAAAGTGATGGCTCTGATCAAAGTCCTAGGACAAAAAGAACTATGGGTGAGTTCTATTTGCAGGGATCACTTATTATATTGAAGACTGAAGGAAAACTAGAAATGAGCTTTACCAATCATGAGCAATACTGCCAATCTGAGGAAAAATTGCATCAAGCCAGACAAAAAATCTGAAGGAATTTTGGCTCAAAGAGAGAGCAACCAGTCTGTTACATTTTGTTTCATAAGTAAACAGCCTAAAAATTGATCAGAATAGACATACAGTAAAAAAAAATTAAAATATTCTATAGGGGTGGGGTGGGGGAGGGGGAATAGGATAGGATAGTATTGCTATAGTACCATGAAATGAACAGGGACTCAATTGATCTTGTGTTTCTGCTTCATTGAATTGCTCAGGTTTGAGAATTTAATTCCTCCTCCCACAAAGGAAATCATTTCCTTAACCCTTTACCGTTGTGCTCCGATCGGGGCATATTTGCGCGCCTCGGGAGTGGGCGGAAAAGCGGACGTAGCCCGCCCCGCATGGACTTCCGTAGGCCATTGACCCCGTGACCTTAAACTATTGTCTCTCTCCTTGTTGTGGCCGAATTTTCAGGTAGCTACTCGCAGTTTCGGGCTCCGCGTGAAACAGTAAAGATGGGTGACAGCCGAGCTCTCCACATGGGTCGAAAAGGACCCAAATGACGGCAAAGGGTTAAGTTGTATTTAGTTGAAACTGTATTGTAGAGTGACTTTTGAAACTTTTGGTTTAAATGTATTAAATTTGTGACATTCTGGAAGTTGAAATTTTAGAGGTGTCACTGTATATATACCTTATGGATATATGTTTTTTTTTTTTATAGTGTGGTCTGCCCGAATTAAACTAATGGGTTAGAAACTGAGTGATAAACCCTTACCCAATTTACTTACTTTTAAACCCAGGTCACACTACAGCGATATCGGATCGGATTTCGCTCTGATTTTTGTGAGTTCTACTTCATATCTCCTCCTTCTTTGGTCAAAAAGAAACAAAAATTTGCCAACCTGTGTAGATGTATGAATTGTATTGTGGGACTAGGAGAATCTAAGTTCTACTCCGCAGACAGCTTTTATGGGATACGCGTAGTCAAATAAAAGCTGTTTGTAAATGTGACTTCATGAAATAAATAGTTTACATTTTATTCCCGTGGTCCTCTAATACCGATCATACATTTCCACAATATGGCAAATGTTCGGTTCTTTCCGTCAATGGATGGAGGAGATTTGAACTGAAACTGACAAAAATCGGATAGTAATCCGATCCAGTATCGCTGTAGTGTGACCTGGGCTTTAGTGTGCACACTGTAACCCATATTTTTAAGGTGTGGCCAATTTCCCCCTTTGCAGCCTCCTCATTGGTCATCTACATCATTACATTCATTTGCATTGGTGCATCATAACTTTTGACCAATCAGGGGACTGCAAGTGTTCGGAGCTCGCATGATTCACAAGACCGAGCCTGCGAGCAGGACACTCGTGCATCAGACTTCGATCCAATATCGCTGTAGTGTGACCTGGGCTTTAGTGTGCACACTGTAACCCATTTTTTCAAGGTGTGGCCAATTTCCCCCTTTGCAGCCTCCTCATTGGTCATCTATATCATTACATTCATTTGCATTAGTGCATCATAACTTTTGACCAATCAGGGGACTGCAAGTGTTCGGAGCTCGCACGATTCACAAGACCGAGCCTGCGAGCTGGACACTCGTGCATAAGACATCAGACGAGGAGCACTTGAGTAATCTGTAGATATTTGATTAATATTAGGCCGGCCGAATAATTAAAAGATAATTCTTTTTGGAAGTCAAATCATCAAATAAAATCATTTGAAATCAAGTAGAACTCTCGGAATCTTTTTTGTTTGGAGCTACACCTAAAGATCCGGTACAACAACTTACTTATTTTACATGCTGGAGTCGCGGGGCTTCATTACTTATTTCACAATAGGGTTTAATGACACACCAACAGGAATGTGTTATATATTGTTAACTGGAATACAATGTTAAGTTCAAATATGATTTCAAATATGATTTTTAAGTTCAAGTTTGGTTTAAAAACATGAAATAGGTTGAAGTAATCCTCTTCACTAGCCTCTTATTTTATGTGAGTGTTTCTTATAAATGAAATATTCAAGAATCTTTTTGTAACTTTTCCAGGATCTCCTCTCTACACTGCACCTGAAATATTTAAAGGAGAAAGTTATTCCATGGCCTCGGATCTATGGTGTCTTGGATGTTTATTCTATCACATGTTTACTGGTGAGTAAATTCCTCAAACCCTGAGACATTGGCTCTAAGTTGAAATTTCCAGTCTTGATCATGTTATTTTGCGAAACAGGACGATCCACAATGCGGAGTTGCCACCATGACTCTTCAATTTTTCTGCGCCAGTCAGAGCTAAAACGCTGATCTTGTTGGGTGTCTTACTCCCCCAGCCAACTATAGTGCTGCAGCATGCCGCGCAACAAAAGAAATCACAAGTCTGCATGCAAAAGCCAGTGAAACCCACTACACTTAGATTTGTTAAATGTATCATGTCTTTATATACCCTTAATGCATGTTAAGTCTATTGTGGTTGCACTTGTATACGTGGGCAGAGTATTGAATGTACACGGCTGCGCTAGTACGTAGCTAATGTAAGTACCCCTTTTTGTTTTTCTATCACCTGGTACCACAAGAAAATTGAAGAATCAACACTGATGTATGGTCATAAATATTTTGACGTGGTGGGGTGTTGTGGTGGGTAGGGGTGGGGGATAAAGCCACATTTTGCTCCTACATTTAATATTAAAACCATTCTCACATAGTTATGCTAAAAGTGTTTTCTGCAGCCACCCATTTAGTTGTTACATCACACTACATCTTTATAGAACTATACTTTTTCAAAATTGTCTAAGTGGCGCTCCCCAGGGGTACATGGGGTTTGAGCAGGTACCTTCTTGGGGTACCCTTGGTTGGGAACCAGAATTTTAACCTGTTGACTTTCATTGCAGTACATGATTGCTGTGTTGTACATTAAATTGGGGGATGGGTAACTTCCAATACTTTTAAAACATTTTGGAAATACTTTGGAAATATTTTAAAACGAACATTTTGCTAGCAGTCACTTTAGTCTATTTCTTAAACTTGTTTTTGTGCTTTCCTCAGGTTCTCCACCATTTCAGGGAGAGAGTTATAGTGAGGTGAAAGAGTTGGTCTTGAACACGTCACATCCTGCACCACAATCTAAAGGTTAAAATTATTTTTCTCTTCTTTGTGACATTTGTTATAAAGTTCATTTCAATTTATACTTTATACATGAAACCCGTAGCAAATGGACCTTGAAATCACATTCAGGGTTTTCACCGTGCTGGGCTGGGCTGGGCGGTGTTACCTCTCTCCAGAGATCTCTACCTGGTACTGGCAGTCAAATTCTGCCTCACTGCTTGGCAAAATTTTTTTACCCAAACTCATTGAATAAAAGTCTTGTAGGAATGTTCAAGAGAAAGTTTCTCTCACACACACAGATCACATAATGGAGAAGTCCAATTAACAGAAATTGAAATTTCTCAGTCAAACAATGCGGTGTGCTATCTTATACATGCAAAGAGAATTAGCCCTATGCAAGATTACTATTGTTCAATAAAAAGTATATGCTGATAAGTAGGGATGGTTTGGACATTGTTTCAATATCAGTTTCATTTATTCTCTTTTTCCTTAAAGAGAAGTACTGTATAAGAGATAGTGCAGAATGTTAAAAGAAATGTGGGGAGTACTAGTTCTGCCAAATTGATGTTATATGGGGATTTACAAAATTCCTGGGTGAAATTTGCGAAAATAGTTATCAAATGAAGATTTTCTGTTCACATTGTAATGTTAGTAAACACAATTCATTTACCAAAGGGTTTATCATGTTTATAGTTAAGTAATATTTCATTCAATTCCAGTATTTTAAAGTTTTTCACCATACAGGTAGGTACTGTTCACCACCATACTTTTGTACCTTAAGATTGGTTGTACCATACCCTACTGGTATGAGTTGAGACCGAGACAGGTACTTATCAAAATACCGGTATAGTGGTACACCCTGAACTAATTTGGGCCAAATTGAAGAGCATGACCTGGGGACCTCTCTGGCTAATTTCACTGTGGAATGGTCTCTTTCCTGAAACCCAGGAGCTGGGGGGGGGGGGGCTTCGACTCCCCCCATGGCATTGTCCCTGGATCCCTTACCATGGGTAAGGAGAACTGCACTTGCTTTGCCATGTATGATTACCAGACTCTGAAAACTGTCATGTAACAACCCTGGTCACATTGTTCTTTACAAATAGATTCACTTGCATCATTAATTCAGAGTTGTCTGGATTAATAACTTCACTTTGCTTGCTGGGTTGTAGATAGAGAGATCTGACTGTGGGACACAAATTGCTTTATGAGCATGGTACCACAATCAGTGGGGGTGGCGCCAGCACACAAATTTTGTCTTGAACAAGTAGAGAATCACTGGTTCAGAGATGTGGTGGTGAATTTGCTACTGTTTATGGGTAAAAGTTGGAATTTGTGGAGGTCTCAGTGACTCCTCTTTAGCCCAAGTATGTGTTGGCAAAAACCAGTGTGGGTCATTACTGTTCCTCACTGACCCCTTGTAGCTACAACCCTGCTTGTCTGGTTTCTGAGCTTCAGAAGTGATTAACTGTAAAGAGTGCAAGTCATGTGATCACTCAGTCATTGATAAATGAGAACATTATGCATTCTCTCTGAAGGGCACTGAGTTTGCACTTTCTGCTTGCCTTCACAAAACTGTCTAATCAAGCATTTGCTATCAGTTACATGGTCCCATTTAATTAGAACACAGTGTACTTGGCAAGGAGTATACACCTATGCTGTATCAGTTTGCCAAAGAACAGCCCTTTTGTCTTGGTGAGAACAACATCTGATAAGAGATGAGCTGGTGTGACCAGGCGGACTTGATCAAAGCGCCATTATCTAGTTCTGCAGTGTTTGACTCAGTATATTGTTTACATCAAAAGACCGTCCCTCTGCGGTTTTTAATAGAGAATTCCGTATTGGGCATAACACGGCATGATTTGCATGATTTGAGTTTGTTTGCACCTCTGCCAATGGTAAGCAAGCAACAGAATGCTTTTATTGGCAAGTCTCAGTTGCCTTACATGAATCATTCAATGTAAATTTAAATAAGTCCTGCAAAAGCTGGACATGGCACCATAATACAGAAGTCACTGAAATGTTACACTTTTGTGATCATCTTTTTCATTCTCTAATTCTGTACTAGGTTCTCGTCTGTCGCCTAAACCGTCCACAAATTTTTGCAGTCTGATCGATGGACTCTTAAAGAAAGACCCCAAAGAAAGGTAATCTCAAGTTGCTAATGAAAAGTTACACAAAGATGGACTGTGCATTAGCACAGGATATTACATGATTAGAGGGTCAATGCAAGGAATGCACATGGGTGCAGCCCAATTGCATGCAGGGGTAGCATCCGTAGTTGTTTTACATTGTTCATAGTTCAATACTTTGTTTAAGAAAGACGGGAGGGTAGTCAAATTACATTTTTAAATCACCACATTACATGATCGAGATACTTCCTCTTTTCAGAGGAAATTTCCTCTCCTTTTTACTCATGCCTCTTTTTGCCCCAAATACCCCAAAAGTTTCTGTCAGAAATGTCTTATAAATCTCAGCTATTAAACTTCTACAAACAGACCTTGGAGTTCTATCCAATCAGAAGTATGTATTATGATGACATCCATGCCACTAGGGGCCCTTAAGGTTTCCACTGGGTTCCAGCCTCGAGGCCTGCCTGTCAATTTCCTCTTTTTTTAGAAGTCTCAGGCTCATCCCTGAGTCATTAAAACACCACAACCCCAAGTAAAATGGAGTTATGCAAGATCAGTTCATTTACTGAGAGTTTATCATGGGATAATGCATGGTCACCTGTCAGTAAGGAACCAACAGAAGTTGAGGATTATTACTAAGTATGTATGAACAAGGGTTTGGACTAAACAGGTACTCATCCTTGTCAGAATGGAAGGGTTTAAGCAAAATGGTAATTTTTATCTTGTGAAAGTGGAGCTAACTCTAAGCCAGTTTCCATTCAATGTGTAATTTTGGAGATGCAAGCAAATGACATCACAACATTTGTTACCCAAAGTCAATTTGATGCAAGCGGTAATATGTCACTGCTGCACATCATTGACCACTTGTTGTTGATCAATGCTTTGCTTCCTTTACTTGTTTGAGTTTTTTTTTTAAATTTTTCTGTTGTGTTGCCACAGGGAAAGTCACTCTCCATGAGGAATTTGAATTTTATAAAATTTCTATGACTCATATGCATTCCCATCCTGAAAACTTGGTATAATGTTGGACAATTGATTGTAAAGTTTGAAGTTAAAAGAAAAACATTCAAGTGTTGGTATAATGTAATGATGTCATATGTACTTGTTTCAACTTTACTTTGGGTTGAAAATGTGACAACTTAAAAGTTGATATCTTGAGAAGCAGGCATCCAATTTTAATGCAAGTTTCACCAGAATGTTTAGAAAAAGTACTTCTCTAACATGCAAAAGTTGATTTGAACTTATATTCATCTTTTCAATATTCAAGGTTCCAAAAGTGAAAAATACCCTTTTCTTTGATTTTGAATGATTTGTTTCCTAGTGCAGACTTTGAGGAAACCAGGATACTGTATGGAATGCCCAAAGGAAAAAAAACCCACAATTGCTATTTCACAGTTTGCATTGTCAAACAGAAGTTGCGAAAAATAGGATTCTTTTCTTCAGAAGATTGAAGCTTGTAAATGCTGTTTTAAAAGTGTTTGACTTTTATTTTAACATGGGTGGGCATATGTATAAGAACAAAAATTAAAGGTACATTTTTATCCTAAATTTTATACCATGGATTCAAAAGGATTTGTGTCATATTTGGAAACTTTAAACAATTTTCATTAAAGCATTTGGTCAGATAAGTAACATAACATAAATTGTTTTTGCATTTTCTTTTTTTTAAGGATTTCATGGAATGACCTTGTGGTCCATCCTTTCTGGGAAGGAAAACTAAAGACAGGTTCAGATGAAAATGGAAAAGGGGATTCCCCTAGACTTTCTAAGAGTAATACTACCCAGCAAAGTGACCTCACCACAATGAGCACCACTAGTAACTTGCAGGTGAGTAATCACACAGAGCTCCCAACTCCCCTGTTTTATGCAGAAAATTCTGTACATCCGTGCCTTGTTCCTGCCTTTCTACTTTTTCCAGCTACTTTCCGGCCATGCAACAGCCAGTGTTCCAATTTTGAACTTTTTTTCAATAAAATTGGGTGCGGCCCAGGATCTCAGACCTGAAGGGATGCAGACTAATGGATAATTTGCTCCAGAAAAATAGGTAAACTAGTACATCTGTGGGCTCATCAGTTGTAAGTGACAATTACTTGCCAATCGGAAGTACAAAATTGTTTGTAACAGACTGCTTTTATGGCATTAAATTTACAATTTGGTGTAGAGAAGTTTCCAATCTCTAGGCAATGTTTAAGAACAATAAGGTGGGGAAATACTGGATGAGGCTATCCTCTTTCAAATATTTTCAAAGATGCTAAACTAATCTTAATACCTTTCAAACTAAGAGTAAATTGTACTTTGAATCCAGTTTTGAATTTCTCAGTTTTCAAAGGAGTTTTTCAGAAGTTAATTTTATTGCATCAGATTTCATATTTCTCTTAGCAACTTTCTCCACAGTAAATTGTCTATATTCTCTCATTACTTTAGCACTTGATGATGGTAGCTATATCACCTGATGGGAGACCTCTTTCTCAGCTATCTAGTATCAAAGAAGGAACAAAACAGATACCTCACACTGCCAAACCCCTACCAGAGAGACCCCAAACATCACCAGACCCTAAAGAGGCCAGCAGAGGAGAAGCTCAGTTTACATTAAGGTACTTATCTAGATGTCTATAACTTGCAGTATCAACTGAATGTATTTGTTAGTCACAGCATGGAGTTGCTAGAGAAGGAAAAACAACGTTTCATAGTCTCTTTGAGACAATGTTCCTTTGGGATGGTAATTTTGCTTTTATATGGCAAATTTTTATCACAATATATGCTTCAATCAACAAGGATTAGGGATGTGTTATGGAAATTCCATTGAAGAGAAGCGTTCCTTGCACCCTACTTGTTAACATTTCATTGCCAGCCTTCACTCAGATTTGTGAAGTTTATGCCATCTGACCTTATCGGAGACTCAAAGTGTCATTTTATTTGATAATAGCAAAAATTTTTCTACAGATTACTTTAATAATGTTGTTTCTAAATGATGACAAAATTGTTCAAACTTGAGGGAAATGTAAAGACTTGATCAATGCTTCCATCTGGAAGAACTGGGAGCAATTGAAGCACTTAGTTTAAACATATGTTTCCAGTTGTTCTGTAGAAATTGTTATCATAAGCTTCTCCATTGCCAAAAGCAAACCTCCAAATCAAAGGATATACAGGCAGTGCCTTTGTTTAGGGATTACTTGGTAAAGGATGGAAGAGATCGTCATTAAAAGTACTTAATCACAAGGGCTGTTACAACAGAAACAAAGGGGCCTGTCAATCAAATAGTGGCACCTCAAAATATGTAATCAGTTTCAAGTACGTATTGTGTGATAGAATTTGTTTGTTGTATCTCCTTTAGCAACTCCCTGGTCACAGTCAGTATAAGCAGAGCAAGTTGTGCATCCCAAAGGAACAAGTTGTAGCTCACATGAGAACTTTATTCTCTATTCACTCAAAAAATGGACATAAATAATGTCTTTAAGTGTGGGTATTCTTGTAAAACACTTTTTTTTCGGCACGCACTTTTTTTCTGTGAAAAATACCTCTAGAAGTAACTAGTTTGTGCTTAAAGTAAATTTGAACATGGTTGTAGCTACAATGGGGAGCAATGGATGGTGACTTCTTGGAATATTCTAAAGAACCCAGGACCATATACTGTTGTGCCTACTAACCCCCGCCCCCCCCTACTTCTTCATTTGCATAAAAATGTAGCTTATTTGTTGTAGACAGAAGTTGTACCTGCCATCTGTAGACAGAGAAGGAAGAACAATGGTATGCAGCTCTATTTGGTATTCTTTCCTGTTTTGGATTTCCGAAAGGGAACACTATGTCATTGCACAGTGTTGAACTTGCAAAACAAGTGTAGGTTTTTTGCATTTTGGTCTTGGCGTGTGCTATAGTTTATGGAGGTTTCTCCTGTGTTGGAATAATTGCTGTATGTTGGCTTACAGAATATGAAGTCAATGCCCTTTTTGCATATGAATTCATGATAAACCCCTGTATGCTTAGTATTGTACAGTTTGTTTTGTCCCCTATTAAGAGCTTGCAATTTATAGATGAATCAGATCAGCCCTTGTGTTTAGTGACTGTAGGCAGCCATTAGTGGGGTACATCAGCCTTTAATCATCTTCATTTATTGTCTTCATGAATTTCAATCCCTCATATTCCATGAAATTGAGGGAATCAAGATACAATTTAGTGTATAACCATCCATGATACAGGTAAGCAAGGAAATTGAAAGATTAAAAGGTGATAGACCCCAGTTATGGCCGACTAAAATCAGACCATCTTTCGCTGTTAGGATTTGTGTATATCTGTTTGGTGTTTAAGTTCAACCTATCTTTATTGCTTTTGCAAAACATTTAAAGTTTACGACCAAGGTCTTCTCCTGCTTGCAATGAAGATGTACCTCTTACGAAACCCACCACACCACAACGTAGAAAGACCTCATCTCAAACACAAAATTCACAAAAGAAAACTGAAGAAACATCAGACAGTCCAGAAGAGGATGGTGATGGACTGGTCTATGTTATCTGGGACATGTCGGTAGCACCCCTCTGTGATAATCCCAAGGTAGTTAAATTGGATTTGTTTGTTGGTAAGACTAGACAGACCTACATGGCTGTCTTGTAATGTGAGTACAGTTGAATGAGTACAACTGGACCCTCTCTGCTTTGGGGACCAAGGGGGAATTGGGGGATTTTTTACCCTACTTAAAGATAAATAATTGCCTTTTCCTTAACAATGTTCATTATGTTTCACTGCCACTCCCCCCCTGAAAAAATATTTTGCCCTCCTTAAAGCATTTTTCCCCCCTTCAATACTGTATCTGATTTAACAGTGTTAAAGGGAAATATTGTGTTTGTTTTACAAGAAACTTTCATCCCTTAAAAACCAGTATTTATTGGCAACGAGTAATAAATTATTACAAATAAGGCAGTATGGTAGCCTTCTTCTCAAGAAATAAGTTTCCCTCAGATAGAAATCCAGTTGTTTGTTGTTCAAGAATAATTTGTTCACCCAAACTTTCAACATTTTAAAAGATGCAACTTCCATAACTCTTCTTGTGCATAATATTTTGAGGAGATGAAGCTATTGTTGGGGTTTATTGTTGAAACCAAATGATTTGAAAATGACCAAAGCTATTTACTTTTAATGCTATCTTGTAGCATTTTAAATGCAATATTTTCCTTAAGTAAATATTTGTGGTCTTGTGTGTCTGAAGAAGCTATAGCTGTATTCACAAAGGAAGTTTGCCTTTCATTTATCGTTTTTGATGAGGAATGATTATCGTCTGTTGACAGATATTCTTTTGTTGATTTATACCCATGTTCAGGACGTTATGTCATCCAGGGCTCTGAAACTTTATCAAGTTGTAATCGAAATATCTTCTTTTACAAATTGAAATCATTTTCCCCTAACCAAATAAGACCAAAATCTAGCAAGTATTTTATATAGTTCTACAGATTAGTGGCTGAAACTTTTATGTTACTATGGAAACTTATATTCCTGATTTCTTAGATCCAGAAGCCTGCCTCTTTAAAATTTGATGCCAAGTCTCTGCCTATAACACCTCACTCAAAAGAAAAGTTGTCAAAATTGAAACCAGATGAGCTGCTTGCTTTTCTCAACAAACTGGCTGATCACATATCCAAGATGAAAGATAAGTCGGCAGTGGAACAGAGAACAAAACTGCAGTTGCTGAACTATGCAGCCAGTATTTGTATGAGCAGCCATGTGGCTGGGTCTGTCTTCAGGTCTAAACTTGTAAGTATATCATTTGTTTCTTCGTAATAAAAAAAATTAAAGGGGAAGAAGGGGAATCCCCATTTTACTTAAATTGCTTTATAGTGTTGGTCACTTGTTTCTACAAAATAAAATATATTTATCTTTATTTTACTGGTGATAAAACTCTTTTATTTGAACATTTGCACCAAGATGTGAATTAACCCGTTCCTCCTTTCCTCACTCAATCCCTGTACAAATTTGTTCTCTGTGATTAGCTTATTAAGATACCTATGGAGTACATGTCAAAAAGGTGAATTATTGCATGAAAAATTTCAGATGTAAGAACTCTTCGTGTACCAATCTGGTGTAACATATGAAGTAAAGATTGGATGATTCTGCTAATCCCTTTTTTGTTAGAATTTTTGTTGTGTAATCTTTTCTTCAAGTTACCAGTAAACTTTTCAGCTTCCTTTTTTTTTGGATAAGCTATAAAAAAGCAGACATACCTGTATTTCATCAATTGATTACCATGCTTTTTCATTCTTGTAACTTTTTCTGAAAGTTTTGAAAAAATTATCTGCATAGCCATCTTTGAATATACAGTTTTCCATTGGTTAAAGAGCATGGCTATATGAAAAACATTATTTATGGATGATATTGTCATTTGAAACCTGCAGGTACCATGTTTGCAGCAGTGCTTAAAGGCAACACACAATTTAGAAATGTAAGTTTCTTTTATTAGGTACAACCAATTAAGAGCATTTGGTATATTTCCACTATATTGTTAAAAAGAATTTGTCATCCTGAAATTCTACTTAAGTATTTGCAAATTGTCAATCTGAAAAAGTGCAGCGCCCTCCCCTTAATGCTGCATAAGACTGCGTGTTTGGTCTAACGGTAAGAGCATCCACCTCTCACGTGTGTGATGCTCTGCATAAGCAATGGAGTTGGGAAAACAAGCAAATGAGCCACAACTTGGAAAAAGGTGGTGGCCGGCTCGACTTGAACCAGTAGGCTGGAAACTGGGCTGTAAAACTCCATCTAACTTACTAACTAACTTACTGCTCGATATCATCTACTGCAGCCAACTGTTGTCATGTAAGTGACTTGGCTAAATTAGCCTGGCTATGAAAGTGGAAGGAATTGAGCCAGTTGGGCCAGTTATTGTAATGTGTGTGTTGTAGATTCATGGGACTTGTGCAGGAATTGCAAGCTAAGTTCCATCTGGAGGGATTCTCCAAGAAACTGAAAATTAGGGAGGGGGATTTATTACTGGCAAACTCCAAATCCAGACCATTGTCTCCTTTCGCAAAAGTTACCAGTAGCAAAAGCTTGCTTCAAGGCCCATAAAATGTGCAATCTGAAAGGTTCTAAAGTATTTTCTTATTTATGTAAGTTTTGGACTTCCCTGTTAAGATGCCTTCCTAAATTTTAAGAGACCAAAATACTGACATTTTTTTTTCACTTTCATAGAAACAAGATAAAAAGAAGAAAAAAAATTAAAAAGGGGAAGGGAGGGGGGATTTCACCATTCTTCTGGAAAGGCGGACGAATTCCTCTTTTATCCCCCTTGACAGAAACCCTGCTCTGTCGTACATTGTATTGTATCATTAGATTTAGCTGCATTGTTGCAATTTGTTTCTTATCTATGAGCTTATGCAACCACAAATTTGAGGGAAGAATGGCTCTAGTTCATGATACCCTTGATAAGGGTAATATTTGAACAACACATTCAGTTGACACCTTGATGATAAAAACAAAATATTCTTCAAATTGGCAGGTGTATAGGTTAAGTGGGTGACTGTGCAGTTACTGTCTTCAGTGAAAAACTATTCAATGTTCAAGAAAATGTTGGGGGATGGGGGAAGTTATAGGTCTACAAGTAGTTTACAGAATGACAGGGACTGAATGAATAATTGTTACCAATATAAAAAGTTTTTGTCCTTCATTTATGCCAAACTTGTTTCATGGTTGTTTCAGTATTTTCCAGGAATTTATGCGTAATGACAATAAAGTTTAACAATCTGTTGTTTCTAATTTATGTAGTCGGTGCAAAGCTGGAAGAGTTATTGGACTTGCAGCTCAAAACTTGGGGGAGCTTGAAGAGGACATGGAGTTGACAGAGGTAAGTCTAACATCTGAGCTATGCTATTAAAATTAGACTCTTAGCCTCTCTCAGCATCCTAGAATGCAAAAGAGATGATGAGTGACAATTAAATGATTATCTTTTTCACTTTATTTGTGCATTACAAATTTGTCCTAAGTAAGTTAGATAGGTAGGGTGTTAACACTCAACTTATAGCCTTTAGTTTAATTAAGTGGACACCAGCAGCCTTTTTTCCCTGTTGTGGATCACTGGATTTGTCCTCAGTTTATTTTCTGTAGGATCACATCATCCTAAAATGGTCCAAATCAAATTTACCAGTTCCTCCATTTATTTATTCTGTTTCTCTTTACTGGGGGGGGGGGTTGACTGTAATGTGCTTGATGCATACCTTTAAAAAAATTCTACATTGTTGAAATAAATTGAAGATACCTATATTACCTAGTTGATGTTGTCATCTTTTTTGGGATGGGGGTGGGTTTTGAGTTCCTTATTCCTGACTCCAGTTCTTGAAAAGAAGGGTTCAGTGTGAAATCAAGTTCTAATTTGTCAGTGGGACACTTATTGTAAGCATTCTAAGATTAAAATTTGCATTGGAATCTTATGCGTGATTCTCAAAATATGAGCACTAAAAGTTGTCACATGTGCAATTAAGAGTGAACTTGAAGCAAGCTATATTACATCTGCTGATGTCTGGAGAAATACATGTCCAATTTAAATAGAAGATTTACCAAATTGTGTAGATTCACTTCTCCTCACATGAAAATTAAAATTTTGGCCTCTTCTTCCCTTGTAAGAATTTTCCCATTTTCCTCTACAAGAGAGTGCTCATGAAAACTTAACATTTCTTTATATGCATGGATTTTTTTTGTGATTTATTGATAAACTGCCATCACAACTTTTTCCAAATTTTGATCAGACTGGAGCTTAAAGAATAAAGGCAAAAATCAATTAGTTTACTGGTTCACTGGACGGAGTTTCAGTTTGGGGCGCAACCAACCTCATCAGCCTGGTAATTGATTTGTAGTGGGAAGTCTAATACCAAGTGGGATGAAAGCGGAGCACCGGGGAAAAAAATTGATCGGGATTTGAAAGCATGCACATCTGAATCACATTGGTGCACAGCTGGTGGAATAGATCCCTCTACCTCTCGACAACCATCAAGCTATAACACATTTTAATCCGTCTTTCTTAATATTTCTCCTCAGGTTGTGACATCACTGACTGAAGTAATAAGAGACAATGCCAAAAATGCCAGGCTGAAGCAAGGAGTTCTCCCTGCCCTGGGGGAGCTTTTGTTTCTTATTGCCACCCATGAAGATCAGAAGGGTCATCCTGTTGATGCCTGGACGGTCCCTGCAATGTCCTATACAATGATTTCACGTTGCATTAGAGATGGAGTAAGTCCAGAATCATCTCCAAAATTTAACTGTAAAATTATAAGTGAAAAGCTTAAAGGGGATGTAGCATTGCTTGAAAAATATTTAGGAATATGACCTTACTTTAAATTTAATTGGTTAATACATTTTCATTGACCTTAAATCTGACCGTCATTCACTTGTTGTTGGTTGTTGGTTGATGAAATGTGCTTTTGTGTGCCCAGTTAAGCTCACACATAGTCTCGTGTGAATATGACTTTGAGCAGCTTAAAATCGGTGCCGATTTGTGTTTTGTAGCTTTGACAGCTTGCTCTGTAAAATGCAACCAAATTGGCAGCAAATTGGCCAAGAATTTTACCAATGTGACCAAATAATTCCACCAAGGTGCCGGATGCTCCTAAAGGTGTGACCGCTTTAGATCCCATAGTATAGTATGCATGATATACAAACGTGTACCTAAGCAGGCATCATTTTCATGACAGGGTAGACTTACATTGCATGATTCTTGAAGCAGGTAATACATAAAGTTCATCACATCAATTCATAGCAACTTTCTTTACATTATTTTTCTGCTGATAATATTTACAGTGATTAAAGTTTGATTGATCCTGAAAAGGTTTGCAAGTTGTAAATCAATTCAAATCTCATTTTTTCTATACATACTGTTCAAAAAAATAGGTATGTTGTGTTTCAATAAGCCAGGTTGGAGTTGTTTCTGTGCACATGCAATGATTGTGTTGTACAGGGTTCGACAAATCCCCGCCCGTCAGTCCTGGACAAGGGAAAAATGACTCTGACAAGTGAACTGCTCAATATTGTAGCCCGCCAGGCAAGCAGCACAAAAGTCATCTTCACACAGGAATTCAATGGCTAGTACTAGATAATTAGATATGGACTCAGTGCATATTCTTGCTGACAAGTAGACTTTGGGAATCCCTAGTCCGATGGACAAGTAATGAAAAAAGAATTTGTCAAAGCCTCTGTGACCTATGATCTGTCATGTGCTTTTCATAGGTTTGTGCACTGTGTGCTATGTGTCGCTGTATTGTGTTACGTGATATCTTTTGCATTGTCCTCATCAGCTTGAAAGATATTTTGTATTTTTAACTGCATGAATGTATTTTTTATTTGGTCAAAACTTAGTTCAGATACTCCGTTAAATTTTCTTTCATCATTTTTTGTTTTGTTTACAATAGGAAGATGCCATCGTCCAGCACTATGCATCCAAAATAATAGAAAATTTAACATCAACCAATGGGATTCACTGCCAAAAATTAATAACCAATGAGAATGGCCATTTATTGTGGCACCTGTTCATTCATTCTACTGCTGACGCACTGAAAGTATCTGCCATATCTGTAAGTCCCCTGTTACATTTGGTCTAATGGTAAGAGCATCTGCCTCTCACGTGGAAGGCCCGCGTTTGCTTCCCAGGTCGAGTCATGCCAAAGACTCTAAAAAATGAACCTACTGCCGTTGTGCATGATGCTCCGCATAAACAATGGAGTAGGGAAAACAAGCCAGTGAGCCACAACTGGAAAAAAGGCTATGGCTGGCTTGACTTGAACCAATAGGTCGGAAACTGGGCTGTAAACCTCTATCTATCTATCTAACTAACCCTCTTGCATTTGCTGTTTTTTTCCTCTCTCATACCATGTGTGTTTTGAACTTGCTTTTATCAAAATCATTGCTGCCAAACCTCCTCTTTAAATTTCAGGATGGCATCTGTTCAAGTTTAGGAATAGAACCTTTCCCAAATTACAGTTACAAAAGATTGTGGGATAGAATTTTGGTACATGTTATTTTTGTCAATTGTGTTTACTAGGAGAAAGCATGATACACACCTACATTCAATCCCATAATCCTTTGTAATAGCTACTAGGATCTATTTTTTATAGGTAGCAAGTTTTGCCATTCTGGATCAAACTGCCTGATTGGGGGAATGTTGCAAATAGTTTTCAGAATTCATCTGGAGACTGCGTATTTGGTCTAACAGTGAGAGCATCTGCCTCTCACGTGGAAGGCCCGGGTTCTATTCCCATGTTGAGTCATACCAAAGACTCTAAAAATGGAACCTTCTGCCATTGTGATGCTCCGCATAGAGCAATGGAGTGGGAGAAAACAAGCCTGTGAGCCGCAACTGAAAAAAAGGCTGTGGCCGGCTTGACTTGAACCAATAGGTTGGAAACTGGGCCTTTAAACTCTTACTAACTTACTAACTTCAGAATTCATCTGCCTTGGTTATTTTAGAACAGAAAACAGAAATCCTTCAAGAGGTCAAGAATTCTTGTTTTGTATTGTAAGATGCAGAAAAGAAGATGTCATCCTCAGTTAGTTATTGAAAGTATGATTAAGTATACCTCCCCATACTAAATTTCACTCCTGAAACTGGCCTTCTTCTTCCTTTTTTCATGGTTTTCTCCCTCAGGCATTGTGTAGGGTCACGAAGCATTCTGCAGCCGTTTTCCAGGGTGTAATAGAAAAAGTTGGACTTCCAGCTGTATTAGAAGGTTTGGCTGTCAACATTTCAAGAGTCCAGCAAGCAATCGTAACAATGTTTGCTTGGATACTGACTGAGGGTGCTCATCTACAGAGGCTTGTTCATGACAAGGTGAGCTCTGGCTGATAGATGTTGTAACAGTTCTATGTTTTTATCATTACTCGAATCTGCATTTTAAATTTCTGTCTGTCATGTTCTTAAGAGTGACTGCTACTGGCAGTCTAATCACATTGACATTTGACTACCACTAGACCAGGGGTGAAACTTCCAAAATGTGTATTCGCAAAAATAGGTAGGTTAGTTTATGCAACATAATGCTGCTTATTAAAGGGATGTATTGACTTGATATTGATAATTAAATGAGGGTTTACATGGTTACTGCCACATGGCAAAGCACGGATCCAGACATTTCTAAAAGGGGGCTGAATTAAGAGAAAGCAGGGGGTGCAAGGGAGTAGCACTGCTAATTTCCTGTATGTTTTATTGTTCATACTGGCGAAAAAGGGAGGACTAAGGGGGTAAAAGCCCCCCTTGGATCTGCCCCTGTGAGTTACAGCAAAAGTTAAAATATTTTTTTTTTTTTTTATTTGTATCCTGGCTTGTAATGGTGTGGGCATCATTTGATAAAGTGTCTGGGGATTTTCTAAATTTGACCATTTGTGTGTATGTGAAGAAGATGTTTCTGCATAGGATTCGATGGCAATTAATGGAAATGATGTATGATTGCACAGCCCTTATGTGCATGGTGGCAATATCCACATATACTTCTGTAGGAAGAGTCAATGGGATCCACCTCATGGTAAAAATATGTAAGGGGTTCACTTGCTTTATTATGTTTTGTGTAGGGTTCAAGTTTTTATAACAAAACATAACCTGTCTTTACAAACACAGGTTTATATGAAAACTGTGCAACTTGACTTCTGCGTTTTATTTCCTTCAGGAATTCACAATGAGAATTCTAAAGCTAATTGAGAGTCCATCCACTGTAATCAGAGCCAAGGCATTCCTGACCATTTTGAAAATAGTTGAAAAAAATTCTGAAATGATCCCTCTGTGCTGCCAATCGAGGTATGTTAATTATGTCTTTGTCCTTTCATCTAATTTTGCTTCCAAATAGTGGTGCTGAAGAATGCCTTCTTGTTCTTCATGGTTTTCTGTGCACTTCACTCCATTTTCTTTGTGTGTCTCAACCTTTTGTTATAGAAGCTGCTTTCCCTTCCCTTGTGTTGCCAAATGGAAAGTCTGCTCAGTATAAGCACAAGTTGCTTTTTCAGACCCCCTTGCTTCCTGTACTTGACATATTCTATGCTTTAGTGCATTATAGATTGCATTAGATGGAAGTAAAATTAATTATAAACCAGCCAACAAACAGACAAAAAATTAACACCAAGAAAAGAAAGGGTCTTGGAGCAGATGCATGAAAATCAATACTCTGTTTTAATGAAGCACTTGATTTGTTTATTTTGCCTTTGTTGACAAATGGACAATTTAATTTTTACTGGATTTTGTAAAATATTTGGGAAAAAATAATATACAAATCTTAAAGGCCCAGTTCTCTCACTCCAAACAGTACCAATTCTCCTAACCTTCTTACTGAAGCCCCTACTACAATTGTCTGAAATTCATCCTCATCCAGAAACAGTCTCAGTTTATTGCTTCAGGGTGAGTATAGAAAAGCTCAATGTGTAATCAAAACACTCTCCGTACCATTCATGCTGTGTAACATAAGCTTTGGCACTCTGCATTGTTTGAATAAGCTGTCAATCATAAAGCTGAGCCAATTGAGAATTTTGGTACCAGGGTAACCAAAATTGTAGTTTGAGGTGAGTGATTTGGCCCTGTAAGTGAATTTTAGCCAAATGTTTTCACATGTCAATAAAAGTCCATAAGCCAAATGCCGCACCCATCTGAGGCTCTCTCTACATATGTCCAGAGTTGTTATCCCTACTTGAGCAACAAGCTCCCAATTAGTCCCCATTGACCACAACTTCCTTATCAGCAAGATGCTGCGACTACTTGCTGCTAACTGTTTATTGCGTCTGTTGTTGAGATAATGCACCACTGTTTAGCCCTCAGGATTAGTACAAGATGGAGAGGGGTGAGGAAGCAAGGTGTGAGATGATGACTCATGCTCTAATAAACATCCAGACATCCACTTGGCAGGGTTGTAAGTTTTTAGGAGGTGTAGCATTTCAGCAATGGGCTCTGTGACGGCATGTATGCCCCACATTTTCCCCACCGCTTGAGCACCATTTTTATCGACGGTCATTTCATCATAGTTAAAAGAAGGGTTTAAGGTCATATCAAGATTTAATATGTTAGAGGGGCACTTGTCCAAGGATTTTGGTGAAATTTGCATTGAAATCCGATGTGTGGTTCTCAAGATACGAGCAAGTGAAATTGTCACATCTTCAACAAACAGTGAACTTGAAGCAAGCACATATAACATCATATCCCCACATTAATGAACAGTCTTTTGTTTTTCTTTAAACTTCACAGCTAATTTTCTCCTCAGTGGTCCCATATTATCAAAATGTGATTGCATAAGTGGCATGAGAACTTTTCAAACTTTGCAATCCCCATGGGGAGGTCCTATTCCTATTAACATCAAGGTTGACACAACAGTGTGAAAAAACAAAGTGAAACAAAGCATCCTTTGTCAATGTGAGGAAGTGATTTAATCTCTGCTGCCCTTAAGCTCATTTTGGAATACAAATCTAGTAACTTCATTTGCTGATATCTCGAGATATACATGTTCAATTTAAATGGAAATTTGACCACACTTTGAGGATTTGGTTCTTCTTTCACATGTGAAAATTAAACTTTTGCTTTAACTTCCCCTTTAAATGTGATGAAAATTGTGGAAACATTTCACTCTATCAATTGTTATAGAAATGACAATATTTGCATTCACTAAGTATGGGTTGCTGATCTGGCTGTGGGCTTGGCAAAATCTTGAGTTAGCATGAGTTTTGTTTTCTTTATAGGTTGGTCATGTTTATAGAAAGAGACTGGAGAAAACAGCAGGGGTCAGAGGTCAAAGGTGACCAAGGTCAGAGTGAATACTTAATGAGCTGTCTAGAACTGTTAATGTCTCATTTAGTAGAGTCTGTTCCTCAGATTTTAGGTGAGTAACAAATATTTTATGTCAAAGTTATTAATGTGTAGGCAGTTACCAGGAGGCAGGTTTAAAACCTCACAGTGCATTTATTTCTAAACACTCATTGGCCAAGGCTGAACTAGCCTAGGGCACCTAGGCCTAGCCCTCCCATACACTTTCTTCCCTGAACTAAGTCTAGGATCTCACAATTTTGCAAACAACCTTATAGTTCCTCCATGAAATCTTTTCATTAACCCCTCGTTATGAACATCTTATTTTTCATATTTAAATCATATCAAGACTTCATGTGATTTGCCTTCTAATGGACTTGTTTCTTCTAAATGGTTACAGCCTACAAAACCAAAGGTCCATGACCAAAGGTCCACAAGACTGAAACTGCAGTAGGTTCACAAGATCAAAGGTTCACCAGATCAAAAAAAAAAAAATAGGGTCTCCAAGACTGAAAATGAGATAAGGTTTGCTAGACCGATAATGAAAACCCATTGACCTGTATTTATTTTTGGTCTCTCCAACCTCTTCATCCTTTCTGTCTCCCAAACCGGTTCACATTTTTGGTCTTGCAAACCTTGTCTCGCGCACCCTTTCTGATTGAAATTGTTGGTCTTGCTCTCCTTGCTGTCTTGCTGTCATGAACCTTCAGTTTCATAGGACACTCCTTCTAAACTGGTGATGCCTGTGTGATCTTTACATGCAGCATCAGGTTGCAAGCAGCCATTGTCGATTCAGGCCAAGGCACTAAAACTAGTTAACCTTTGATCCAAGAAATTTTTTCATTATCTTCATGTTATGAACATCTCATAAGTGAATTATATCAAGAATACATGTGATTTTTTTTCTAATGGACTTCTTTCTTCTAAACAGGTGATGCTGTGTCATCTTTGAATGCAGTTTCAGGTCGCAAGCATCCATCGTCGATTCAGGCCAAGGCTCTGAAAAGTAGTTTACCTTTGATTACATTGCCACACTACCTCATGACCAGTCAGGTGTGTTCAAACTGTAACATTGTATCTTGTTATGTAATTAATGAATTTAAGGTTAAACAAGGATGAACTGTGCCCTGCAGGATAATGTATGATTGGATGGTTAACTCAAGCATTATTCTGTTCTCATGAATAGGTTTTAAGTTGTTACACTTTGTGTATTCATACACAACAATTGTTTGAGTCATCGTTGGTCAATTGTTTCCCAGCTCTCAGTGCACAGGTGTGTCATTCTGTAAGTCATTGCATGTATTGTCCATCAGTGTGGTAATGTATCATGTTTGTCAGTAAGACAAGTTGTGCATTAGCGTTGTCAGTAAAAGGTGTGTCATTTTGCATGATAAGTCAGTCACAGAAGTGACTGAGGGGTGTGTAAATGTACAAGCATGCTGTGTGTGCAAATGATTGTTAATGCTGGGGGTAAGTGGGGTGAGTCATTAAGTTAATATGGATACAATCCCTTAGCGTGTGTAAATATTATTGTTTGAATACTCATGTAATTCATAGTAATTATTTACCATACATACTATTTAATGTTTATGTTACATTTTTTCCAGATATTTCGTCCTCAAATTACTCACGAGAGATTCCTTGTTGACCTGGGAGATCTCCTGGTTCATGTAAACACCCTCGATACCAATGAAACCAACATTGATTCTGCTATTGGTAATAACGTAATATCAAAAGTGTTTTACTTATTTTATAAGCATTACAGGACAGTCTCAGTTTCCCCAAACATACTTAGGAACAACAGCAAAATTTCACAAATTCATCATTTCTTATCTCTGTTCCCGTTACTTTTCATGATACCTCAGAACTTAAGTATTGCATACTTGTGAACGGTAAAACAAGAAGTTTCTGACAATAAATTTCAGAATTCAGTGACAGTGTTGTAAATGAGTCACTTGATAATGAGTCATGAGTCACCTCAAGTCACAAGATGTCAAGTCCCAAGTCAAGTCAAGTCTTTAGCAATTCTATTCAGGTCACATAGGCTTCCATAACTCAAGTAGAGTCACTTTGAGTCTTAAATTTAATAGGTTCATGAGTCACCTCAAGTCACAAGGTTGCAAGTCTCTAGTCAAGTCAAGTCTTTAGCAAGTGGAATCAAGTCATTTGGAGTCTTCTCTTAGTTCAAGTTGAGTCACTTTGAGTCATATTCAATGTAAAACTAGCTAAATTAATTAGTGTAAGTTAAATTTATATGTAATCTCAAATTCATCAACGGAGGATATGTCATCCTCCCTTCTCTACACCTTTTGCAATGACTCAAGGGCTCTATCCGTAACCATTGCCCTTTCACAAAGTAGTTTGGCTTAGCAAACATGTCACTGAGTTTTTGGAGAGAGGGCCACCCTGCTCCCTTTAAATAAACATACATGCATGATTAATGCCTTTTGCACAAGGGATCTCAATTGAGTATGTACACTTCACCTGAATCCATTGTCAGACGTAGTCAGGGTAAACTTGCTGTGATGTAAGTGAAAATTTCAAAATGGAATTTCCTCTCGGAAGGGTACCTTTCAGGTTACATGGAAACAAATAGACATACTGCACACTCTTTGCTGTACAGATATGGAACTTATAGATGAAAGCTGTTAGGCTGGTGGTGAAAAAGAAGTTTATTGTTCTGGTCTGTTTTACACTGTCTGAAAAGGATGACTCAAGTCAATTCCAGTCACTGAGGGCAAAGACGAGTCAAGTTGAGTCTGAGAGATTTGTGACTTATGTTGAGACATTGGAAATTCATTCAACATTGACTTGAGTCAAGTTGAGTCTTTGGCAAGTGATGACTTGAATCAAGTCAAGTCCTATGAGTTTGTGACTTGAGTCTTTGAAATGATGACATCACATCTTTGACTCGAGTCATTATAACATTGCAGTGAGAGATAATATTGTCACCTGATTCATAAAAGCCATTCATGAAATTGTATAGACTACTACACAAATCCAAGAAAGGAAGACTTTGCTTTTCTCTTAAACTATGTCAGATATGTATAGTTTTAGCAGTTTAACATACTTTACATTTTCAGGTTTAAAGCATAATTTAAGATAAATATTTTTCCATTAAATTCAAGATGGGAGAATTTAGGTCAGTAGAATTATGTCTGGAAAAAAACATTGATCAAACCCTTCAAGAAAATTTTGTCATCACAATTCTTATATTTTACAGGTTCTGCTGGTGTTCAAGATTTTATTCAATCTGTCCTTGGTATATTAGAAGTGATATCCCACCATCCAGTACTCTTGATGGATCATCATTCAATCGTCATAGAAAATATTCTTCCTCCTCTTGCATCTCTTGTGGCAAGTGAAAATGGTGAGTAGCTTAAAGGGGCAATCAGAGTTTATTTTAACAAGTTTTCCATGACTAATACTACACCACAATCATACATTGAAATAAAAGTAACTAAAAATGACCTTTCATCATGGTCTGATATTGTGATGGGGCAATGTATGATTGAGGTGGTATAGTCTTGTATCTGTGTGGAATTTTGTTACCCGAACAAAATTACAGCATTCCCATTCAACAGTTATTAATGTAGAATTAAGGTTTCTTCTTGCTTGAAAGACCGCTTTAATGTCTGTTGCTTCTGGTAAAGATTCAGTTAAAAAAGGAAAACCAAAGCGCTGAAACTAAAGGTTAATTTTTCCTGTCAAACTTTGATTGCCTCTTTATTCATTCACATTTGAGACCCTAGCATGTACATGGAGCTCCACAAAACAAAGAGGAAATCTCAAAACAAAATACTAGTTAAGCATACTTATTTTAAACCCCAGTTTTTCTTCTTATTTTAGAAAAGAATGCTCTTACAGATGATTCAAGGCATGGTTACGTAGGATCTGCCACTAGTAGTAGTTGTGTTGTACAGCTACTCCCATTGCTATCAGTGCCCTTAAGTAGCTACTGAACTTTGAATATGAAAAGAATCATCTGATCATAATTGATGAAATCCAAAATACTGTAATTCACTCGGAATCAGACGCTAAAACCAGAGATATGTCTGTATTTGGTAGAGCCAGAATGCAATGTAAATGTCAAAAAATGCAACGGGTATGCAGCTCTAAAGAGGAGCAACAAAAATGTGATGGTAAAAGTTGACCCAATTGTAAAAATTTAACAGGCACAAGTCATTTGCGGGTAAACTGCACTGATTCTTCAAAATACACTAACTGGAGGCATGATTATTGCATTTGGTATGCTTTGTCAGACTTTTAATTCCAGGGTGCTTTAAACCCTTGACCCCATTGAAGGGGAGGGGGCTTTTATGTAACAATTGAGACTCAAAAATTGAAATTCTATTCAAAGGCAACTGTGAAATATACTTCTATACCATTTGCCTTTCTCAAGGCTATAAATGTACACTTTTTCCTTTTTCATTTTATGGCCATCTGATATAATATATAAGAAACTTTATTGACCATTTAAGAGGAATTTGGTGCCTTTTCATCTCATAAAATATAAAACATTAGAGAAACACTGAAAACCACATAAAACACAGAAAACAATCGAAGTTTTAAATTGCAAAACTGTAAAAACAGAAACCTAAAATCATGAATAAAAGGAATACAGATGCCCTTACAATCTTATAAAACTGTTTTCAAGATTTAATGTAGCTTGCTGTGGTAATGAAAGTGGAAGGGGGAATTTAGTTCCTAAGTCAGTCTTTCATTTTTGAAATAACAAAACTTTGATTTAGGTATGCCTCAAATAAGATCAAAATAGGATGTTCTAACAAGAGTAGGGAGGAGGGACAGGGAATTGGTATGCAAACATAAAAAGCTGTTAAGTATTCATCACAAACCAATGACATAAATGGTCAGAAGTGTGCAATCCCCATATCCTTTGTAAAAATAAGTGTTTCGTGAGTGAGAAATTAATGGTTTCATTTAGATTTCAAAAAATTGTGACCAGATACTTTTTCAAGTTATGTACAAAACAGTTACAAGTCAGGACACCACTAAATTCAAAATTTCCACCTTTTCCTCATCTATTGGATATGACACTTGACTTATTACGCTAACTATAAGCATTGTCATGTGGTAGTGACCCTTAAAAACTCTACGTTATCAACTCAATGAGCCTTTTTTAAAATCTTGAAGTCAAAGTTGCTTTTAAGACATTCTAAAACTTCTTTGAATATGTATTAGATTGCAAATACTGTTAGCTGCACAGTTATTTGGAGGGCCTCAACAAAACAAAATTTTAACTGGGAAAAAGCCACTTGGTTTTTATGATAAATTTCTGTGTTTCACTCACATACATGCCGTTGGCTAGGGGCCTTCACTCAATGGAAAAACAGTTTTTATGCATAAGGTAAAGATTAATGTCATCATTATAAAACAATTTGACAATTTGCTGTAGGTAGTGACAGATTGTTGGGGCATTTGTATCAATGGCAGAGGCTCCAGAAACACTTGGAACATTTTACCAGCACTGATATGTACTGAAGTTGGCTTATTGATGAAACTTTTTTTTTAAATTTGATAGCTATTTTGAATTGAATATTTACTTTTTCAGGAGACACTCGCCTCTTCTGCCTTGGACTGTTTGCGGACATCGTTTCACTTTACCTGAATCATGACCACTTAACGGAAGAACAGTCAATGCTGAATGATAGATTTCTTTCAGAAACTATTACAATAAAACTGCTTCCTCAGATGGAGCAGATCCTTCTCGATGCTGATCCAATGCCTCTGTTTGGCTCTAAGCTTCTTCTAGCTCTTGTTGAAGGTAGTCCAGCCTTAATAAGGTATGATCATTAAATTTCAAGAGATGGTTAGCCCAAGAAACATTTACGTAATGAAATGTATATTTACATCCTGTGGACAAATTATAATCTGATTCCTGAAAGGCCTTGAAAATTTCCAGGTGTGACTGAAGTGAAGTATTTGATGGCATTCAAGAATATTTTGTGCATTGTTTGTTAAAATTAGAATCTTGTTGTCATAACATTGTAGTTTGGAGGAAGTGATGAAAACTTGTACTTGATTTAAATCTCCTACTTGGTGGTGATGTTTGTCGTTGTTTAAAGGGCAGGAACAGTCATCCCAAATTGAAGAAGTGTAGTAGACTGTCCAGTTTCATGATTGGCTTTTGGTAGTCATGTGACAACGTTTTTTCTCTTCGTATGTGAAATTTACCAGAAATAACTGCTTGGTTTGCCTTGAATATGCAATAGTAAAGTCATAAAATGTAATGAAAGATACTTTGAAGAGAAATAAGATGAAAATTGTGTTATTTAGCTTTTTCTTCGAAATAAGTTTTGGGGGACTGCTCTTTACCTTTAATGTCCCATAATGATTTGAAAAGTTAGTTGCAAATGTCTTGATTTCTGCATTTGAACTGAGTTTGTTTTTTACCCCTTCCAGCATTTTTTTTCTTGTCTTGCCAGGAATATCGAGGAGTTAGAGCTGATACCTGTATTGTTTCAAGTCTTGATAGATCACCAGACCACACCCACCAGTAGTGTGGTTCGTCATCTCGTCAACATTTTCTGCTGTCTTGTGGTCTCACATGAAGTCAACATGCAGATGTTGTATGACCAAGGTATGAACACTTTTTGTTGATTTTTTGTATGTAAAGACCATTGATCATGTGACAAAAACTGCTGTTACCAATCTAGAAGTTAAAACTACCAAACTTGCTGAATGAAACTGCAGTTAGAGTATTTTGAAGTACACAAATTTTGAAGTATATGAGACAAACTTTAATTTGAATGAACATAATATGAATAGGTAGTCCCTTTTAAACATTTATCTAAAAATCCCAATGTTTCTTTTTCAGTATGTATTCCTGTTTATTTTGTTACTTTACAAGAGAAATGCTTCAGTAAGTCCAATTTTGTGCTCAAAATTATCAAATTAAGGCTGTTTGGTGACCATGATTTATACTTGCAAAATGCTATGTATAGGACTTAAAGCCATTGTCACACTCTTAGGAATTTGTATCAGATTCAGATTCAGTCCTTTTCAAATTTTATTAGTATGTTCTCCACCTCTGGTCAAAAAGAGTCCAAAATTTGCCAACCAGGTTCAAATATGTGATTTGCATCACAGGTCTATGAAAATGGAATATTAACTGATTTTGCTGTGATGTCACTTTGACAGAAAGCTGATTACTAGACTTGCATTATGTGAAATAGCCCTTACTAAAACTGCCTACCATTAAACAGTTTAAAAACCTGATTTTTGGGTGGTAAGTAGGGTTTTCAATTGATGTTAACACCCAAAGTTTATAGCCAATCCAATGCTCACTGGGTTAATCATATTTTTATTGATTTTAGGGTTGGAGTGGCTACAAACTGTAGGTGGGAACATCAAGTAAAAGCCTGACTTCTCTGCCCAAAAGTCAGGGTTTTAGACTGTTAAGTGGTAGGCAGTTTTAATAAGGGATATTTGACGTAACGTGCATGGTCCCATTAAGCTGTCTGTCAATGTAACATCACAAAAAATTTATCTTAAATGTACTTTTTGTAGTCGTGCCCCTCAGATCATATATTACACAATTTGCAAAATATATTGGATTCTTTCTGAATATAGGTGGGGAAGATTTTAAAACTCACAAAAATTGGATCAGAATACGATTTGAATTCATTGAAGTGTGACAGCAGCTTAAGGCCTGTCCTCATGTCTTCCAGCCCACAGTTAGTATGGACTATCTGTGGTCCATTTCTATATATACTCTTGTGGGATAGATGAAATGAAAGGCAGGAGTTAATGAAGCCAGGAGCTTCTCTAAAATCATTGTGAATTTTCTTCTTCCTTTACTTTAAAGGTAAAGAGCAGTCCCCCCAAACTTATTTTGAAGGAAAAGCTGAATAACACAATATTCCACTTGTTTCTCTGCAAAGTACCTTACATTACATTTAATGACTTTACTTTTGCATATTCAAGGTAAATCAAGCAGTTATTTCTAGTAAATTTCTCATTTGAAGAGAAAAAACATTGTCACATGACTCCCAACAGCCAATCATGAAACTGTACAGTCTACTACACTACTTTTTCCAAAGTCCTCCCGACCCTCTGGCAAAGGCCGTTCGGCTACTACACAACTTCAATTTGGGATGACTGCTCTTGCCCTTTAAAATTTACTATGAAACAAATTTTGTTTTAGTCATTTTAGTTCCCTGACTTACCTAATTTTAAATGCTGCCCTCTATATGTGGCATACTGTAGTGAGACTTGATAGTGCAGTATTGGTAGAGTGACAATTAATCCAGCATTTGTAAATTAATCTGATCGGATTCATTGTTGCATTTGGCAGTTACCACACTAGACGTTTCCCTCCAAAGAAATTAAATTTATACATAGTGCCATCACTTTGTAGATTACACTTATCATTCAGTGTAATGATTAAGTGATACTTTTGGGGATAGAATCTGGGTATGTGTCATTTTTTTGGCAATAGTAAATTGTCATTGACGAACATGTCACATACCCAAAACCCTATCCCACAACCATTCGAAACTGCTATTTGGAAAAGGGTATGTCTATTGTGTAATTTTGATTGTTTAACTGGGTTTCTGAGGCCTGGAAGATTCATGGAAAAATCCATGAAATTTCATTTTCATTTTGCAGGTCTGGAAAAGTCATGGAATATTGTAAATATTATAGATCAGTCTTTTGATTTGTTACTAGTAAATAAATTAACTCATTTATTTGTAACAATCACCCTACCATTAAAGTTTTATTAAGTCTCGAATATAATTTGGTCATGAAATAGTCATGTTAATGTCACAAAATATTCATGGAAAAGTCATGAAATTTTATTTTTCTTGAGGTGCAGGAAGCCTGAGAATACTTTACAGTGATACCAAATTTAAATATGTGCAATGATTCAGCTATGTAATCGCTGAATTGGATACTTTGTGATTGAGGAATGATGTTTGATTATTTAACCATGATATTTTATTTTTGTCTAGGTTTGGTGGATCATCTCATGAGACTTTTTCGTAGTATCTGGTCAATATATCAAGCTGACAGTGGAGACACCAAATCTGCAATTGCCGTGATGACTTCTCTAGTTGAATTACTTCATTCAATTCTCAAATATGTAGCAGGTGTTGTCAGGACTATTTTGCAGGTAAGAACTTTTGTCAAAATTTTCAAACTTCTATCATAAGTTCAAAACTCAGATAAATAATTACTGTTCTTGGCTGTAAAAGTCCTGTACAACTTTTCAAGGCTAATTTACTCCATATGTTAATTGGATATAGATTTGTGGTAGAAGTAAACTCTGCCTGCTTCAAGTTTTGGACAATAGTTTCCTTACAAGGTAGTAGTTGCAGTAAAATTATCTCTTTGAGTTATGAGCCTAATCCAGTGACCCCCTACTCAGGTTCCCAACCCAATTTCTTCCCCCAAATTTATGAGCCATACCAGTCCCCTGTCCTTCTCAACCCATTTCCTTCCCAGAATTAAAAAATAACTCAGTTTTTGATCTACATTTAAAATATTGTCATAAGTAAAATCAGATTTTCTTTAAGAGACTCTGTTCTGGAAATATATTTTTTGACATACGTTTATGGAACCATTCATCATAATCTGTAATCCTCAATCTTGAAAGACAATTATTTTAAAACCTCCAATGACTAGAAATAATACCCCCTCATTGTTAGAAAAAACTCCCTTTACTGATTTTTTCAATTTATTGGCACCATTTAAGTAGCAAAACAGGAAACCCAATACTCTATTTTAGGTTGGAATCAAATCTGTGACCTTCTATATGCCCGACCTATTTGTTTCAAATGTTGATGTGATCCTGACTGTTCTCGAAAGAACTGCTATGTGGAAACCCCTACAGGAAACTGAACACAGTGTGTGAGGTTTTATTCAATATGAGAGGATTAGTCAATTGGTACAAATATTTATGGTTATAGCATAGTTAGTAATATGTAGTAATCTATGTTCATAGTAAGGTGCCGAGGTCATCCATATTGAGCAGTTCAATAAACCTGCTTTAAAGGGCCAAACCTCTCACCCCAAACTACAATTTGGGGTACCAAAATTTTCAATTGGCTCAGCTCTTTGATTGACAGCTAATTCAAACAATGCAGAGTACCAAAGCTTATATTACACAGCATGAACGGTACTGAGATTGTTTTGTTTATTTAAATTGAGTTTGCCTTTACTCACCTTGAAGCAATAAACTGAGATTGTATCAGGATAAGCATGAATTTTAGACAATTGTGGGAGGGGCTTTAGTAAGAAGGTTAGGAGAATTGGTACTGTTTGGGGTGAGAGAACTGGACCGTAAAGCAGACTTATGCAGTTGTTCAGATTTAATTTAATTGCAAAAACAGTCACCGCAAATTATTTTGGGATCAACATTATGAATCCCATAATTGTCTTCTGTTGCTCTTTAAAGTATCCTTATAATATTTTTTAAGACTTCAATATTGCACACATTCAAGGTAAACTAAGCAGTAACGTCAAGCAAATTTCACACTTGGGTAGGAAAAATATTGTCACATGACCTTCAAGAGCCAGTCATGAAAGCAGGACAGTCTAATATAATAATTCCAGATTGAATGACTGCATTACCCCTTTAAGTGTCCAACAATCTTGGGACACTCACAGCATACTAATGGTAAAAGATCTGATAAATATTCTGTGGAATTTCCTTCCAGATCACATTAGGCATTGCACTTCCCTATATTCTTTGACAGTCAATTACAAACAGTTTCTTCTCGACACTCCTAATATTTAAGGTTGGATATAAACTACTTTTCATATGTTAAATGTTTTTCGTTCCGCTTAAAATTGTTTTCTTGTCTTTTTTGCTTACTTTTTCTCTTATGTTTTTGTTACTTCTATGTTTTGTTCTACTTTCTTGAGGGGCCAGACTTAGTAAAAGCATGTCTGCTTCCCTCTGGCTTCTTTCACCTTTAATGATAGTATTTATCTTTACATGTTGTATTGCACATTAATGTTAATTTCTAGCATTTTGTGGTGAAAAAAATAAACTTGAAATATAGACAAGATAACTCTGATATACTTATGGTATGTAATGTTTATATTATTAAACACAGTGAATTATGCTTATGAAATATATAAGAGGACATGTGATCTTTTTGAGCTTGTATCTAAGTATAAAGGACAGTTGGGGTGAAAATCTGTGACCTTTAAATTGCTGCTGTGTTCAATGATTTACAAACATCCTGGGGCTTTAGATGTCTAATAATGGCTGTGTTCTCGAGGGGAGAGAATATCTGACTTTAAATGTTCTAGGTATTAGAAAAACAAGATACTTTGAATTAGCCCAGTTTTGAAAGGATTTTACTTAATTATAGTGTTTAAGTGGACAAATTCTCTTTTGACCTACCCCACAACAAGTTAAAGTAATTATACCCGTTGCTAGTGAACTGAATTGACTGGATTTGAGAGTGTAAGGACTGAGAATGTTTCAGATTAATATCAGATGACTGTTGTTTGTGGGGATATGCTACAGTATGTTCTTTAAAGCAATGAGTTGATATCAATAACTTAATGAGAGTGTTAAAGGGTCTCTAACACTTGACAATACTTACAGTTAGCATAAAGAGTCAAGTTAAACATCCAATAGTTACTGAAAAAGTTACAATTTTGAATTTTGTGGTGTCCTGACTTGTAACGGTTTTGTGCATAATTTGAAAAACTTAGTGTCTGGTCACACATTTTGGAAAATCAAATCAAATTGTTGAATACTCACTCATGAAACAGTTATTTGCAAGTAGGATATGGAGGTTGTCTTAGTTGGACCATTTGTTATTGATATGAGAAGAAAATTTAACAGGTTTGGAAAATATTGTTAAAATTCATAATTCAACTCAATGAGCTGCTTTAATGCTTGTTGGATCCCCTATCAGGAAGGTTGGTTTGGTTTCCTCAGTGTTTCTTTGTCTTTCTGTCTGTCTGTCTGTCTGTCTGTTTGACTGTCAGTCTTTCTGTCTATATGCCTGTGTATCTGTCTGTTTTAATGTCTTTTATTGATGACCTCATAGAGCTCACAACTGGTTTTGTTTCATTGGGTACATACAAAAGAAAAAGAAGTTTCATGTTTGTGTATTATGATTCTTTGGTGCAAATGTAAGACCCGTAGATGCTTTAGTGAAAGGGGGCGAGAAAATGTAGCTGGAGGGCACTGTGTGAACATGCAAAGTCCAAAGATCTCATTGTACTTTCATCTTGCTGCATAATAGATTAAATTCTGTCATACTTTTCAGCCATTTTTTCTTCTCCTTTAGTTCAGATTGCAGTTTTTCATGGTTTTGTCTGAATGTCATATTTTCATTTTGTTTCTTTGTTTAACATGTGTTTTTATAGTAAGACTGATCTCATCACTAATTTTAAGTCTCTGACATTTATCAGTGTGAATATTTTATGAACAATTTAATTGAAACGTCCGTTAACTTTTGTTTCTCTTGTCAGGCTACTAAAGCTGGACAAAGTACAAACACTGACATAGCGGAGAATCTCCTGTTGTCAAACAAATCATTGGTGGAGTTGACGGACATATTAATTCAAGTGGTGAGGTCATCTTCATATTTCATGACAATTTATTAATCTCACTGAAAACTATCAGCTAATTCTTGGCCTCTGATGTATAGTTTAGGTGAAACTGTGCTCTGGAGGACACAATTGATTGAAACAAGTATGTTACATAGAAATGCATCCATATCTCATACAACCGTGTCAGGGGAGGTAAATGGCCATCCCCAGCACTTCAAAAGAAATCCCTCGGAGCTTATGTTTTCTCATCTCTGTCTCTTTTCAAGTGTACTAACATACCTATTATTTTGGTCAGCTGATTGACTGCTTAATCTTCTTGTCAAATATGAAACAGAAGAGATGAAAGGGATTTGTGGTCCCTGTGTCCTGCATTGAGGGAAGTCGGACAAAACTTTCATTATCAGCCATGCCCAAGTTTATGTATCAAAAGGATTTATTTTGGTGATTGAGGTTGAGAAATTGAATTTGGAACTCTTATCAAGTTGTTCACCTTATGTATCTAGTTCCATGTCATTGCAATAGCCATACAGGGTTATGGCCCATGGGGTGTTGAGGGGTCAACATCTACCATGAAAATTCCAAATCATAAATGTATCTTACGTTAAATGATGGTGGTGCTCTATGAAGGCAATGTATGAACTGCCCCCACAGGGCTTTACATGGGCCATGGCCCTGTGCTATAAGGTTAGGATTTTAATTAATCAATAATCTCACTCATATAATAGAATGTTGGGGTGTTTTAACAACTTTTAGAACAGTAAATCTAGGTTATGTTGGTGGACCCAGTAAATCTCGGATATGTTGATTGACCAATCAATTACAACATTAATTTACATCTAAGGCATTGCGTTGGGTTTGTGACATGATGTACCCACTTTAATCAACAACAAAATGTTGGCCTTCAGAAAACGGGTGCTTCAAATGTATTCTTGAGGTGAACTTAACATAGAGCTTTGATATTGTTTTACTTTTTTCTTACAGCTTTGTATTTCAGATACAGATCTATGCATTCTATCCTGTGGTTGCCTGTCATTATTAGCCCAGCTTTTTGGTGGGGAATACAGTGATGCTTTGAGTACCCACAATGCAAATGGTCTGGCCCATGCATTGCTTCAGTTGGATGCAAAACAGCAAAAAATACTCCTCAAATTCATCAAAAGAATTGTAAGTACTTCTTTGCGAGGATTAAAATGTCTTCGGAAAATGTCGTGCACAATATCGTAAAGCCAGGGTGCATACATATTCAAAATGGCAAAAATTGATGACTTTTCCATTACTTTCAAGGACCTCAGCAGCTATATCCACAACTCATCTCTTTTCATAAAATCATGTATTTGAACTTGGTTTAATGAGAACAACTAGTCCACTTTCTTAAAATTCTCTGACTTTTTCAGGACCTTTTGAATAATAGCTCATTTTCCCATTTTCCAGGCCTGGAAATTTAAATTTCAGTTTTCCCTGACTTTCCAGGATTTCCAGGACCTGTATAAACTCTGAAAGATGTGAGCCAAATTCTCAGGCCCACTGTACATGGAGAGAAAATTGGCACTTATGTCAAAAAGTTTCAAACACATCAATATTTGAGTATATCTGCCTTGAGAAGCAAAAGATCCAACCAAAATATTGCCTGTACACGTAAAAAATTACCTTAGCAAAGAAATGTGCAAGGCATTTTGCTGAGCTAATTTACAGGACAGGAGTAGGAAGAGAAAGGAGTTTCTTTAATACTAACCTGTATGATTAGTGTTACACTTTAAAAAAAATTCTGAATGTTAGTGAACATAAACAAGTAATGATTACAAAAGCATTTCATAAGTCATACTAAACATTAAATATTAATTAATATTATAGACGAAGCTTTGTATTGCGCTTCTCTTCACCAACCAACACACATGTAGGACTTTGGATTTGGAGATGGATGGTACATACATCAAGTAAAACTGTTGTATATATCATACATCAGTTTTGGGTGAGGTTTATTCCAATAGCAAGCTTACCTTCGTAGCAAGTGTCGAATGTATAGTTCTCACTTGAAGTTAACATTCTAACACCAGCAAGCAATGACACAAATTAGCCAATTTTGCTATATTTATTTATCAAAATTGAAATTTTCTTTTGGCCATAGATTGACTTCAGTATTCATTTCCACAAGGAATCTTCAACTGTCAAGGGACAAAATAGCTCAATTCGCATAGCAATTTGCTACCTACCCAATTTGCCAGTTGCTAATCAATTCTAATTTTGAATAGCAAAAGTTGCATTACTTACTAATAATAATGAATCATTAAAGAATTGTAAGTGATTTTTTGCCAATCAATTCACTAACACTATTTTGTCCCTAAAGTGTAACGTTTTTCTAAATGCTTGCACACAGTAAATTTACAACACCCATCCTTACCTTGTATTTACATTGCATAATCCTGCTAACTTGGATAATCCTTTGGCAAGTCATCTGCGTGACGATATGGATGTAGGGAGTTTGGGGAATCAGTGGGCGTTCTTCATTTTGTGAGCTTGAAGTGGAAATAAATCGCATACTTTCAAATGACAAGCTGGAATGAAACATTTGATGTTTACAGCTGGTTTGTAGTGTCATATTGGAATATTTTAACTTCAAGACAATAGGAAAAGTAATGAAACTTTTTTAAACCAAAATTTTTTTAGAACTGACTCAAAATAGTAAATCGATCACCTTGTGAACTTCAATAAAGCAACTGTTTTCACCAAGCCACATACATTAAAGCACTGTTTGCTTGCACAGAGGACAAATGTAGGTTACTGTTTGACCCTAGATTTCCTGCACTTTATGCTCAATGAACTGTTCACTGATGAATGTGTACGTACTGCCTTATATAGTGTCTCCCGGCTCTAATTAAAAACTGATTGCTGGGAATAACTAGGTCTTTAATACTTGCCCTTAATTCTCAAGGTCAGGTCTGTGCTGGCTTAAGATGGGTTCATGTTTCTATCAGCATGGTGTAAAATATTTTTTCCTCATGTTCGTTTGATATGATATTGAATGAGTCACATACAATGTTTACATAGAAGTGGCCCTGCTGGTTTTTGGCATTTCGTTGACATTGTTTGCTGTATTCACAATGAGAATGGATTTATGAATAAGTGTGCCTAGATTGGATAATGAGTTGAAATTAGGTCATAATTGAAGTTGACTCTGAACCAATTTCTTTTTAAGGTCTGCTTCCATACACAAAAAAGGCATACATGAATATTGATAACAGTAAAGTGCCTTTTGGCATTTAAGATAGGAGTTCGTATGAGAATTCAAGACTTTATGTTCAAGTTTATGCGTAAGAGTTAAAGTTGTAAATTGGCGATAATAAGAATAGCTCCACCAGTTTTTTGCAAACGTTTGAGGAATGTCTTAAATGAAAGTAAAAAAAAACAATGTAGTTATTTTTGAAGCAATTGACAAATGTAAAAAATTAATGTTGAACTGGAAATCAGGAACGATTGCCGAAAGAGGTTTCTTATAATTACTGGAATGTTGTGCAGTTTTGATTGTTTAAGTCAGCTGTAAATGTCTTGCTGCAGTTCATTAAGAATTGATTGTATGCTTTGACATAAGCAAGGGTAATATATAAAGTTAAAGTAAGAGAAATGTGGATGGATGGATTTCTTTATAGATTCTGGAGAGGCAAACTATATTTTTGAATAGTTTTCATGACAGGTCTCATTACTCTGCCCAGAGCAAAACATTTCATAATTACCAGTTTATAACAGCAACGCTGTGCAATCAATAGCTGGTCTGAATAAACTATGGCCTTTACAAGGAAATTTCTGTCAATATTTTTTTAATTCCTGCTCTGTACAGATATAAAAATGAATGTCAGGGTTGAGTCTAGGGTAAGTTTAATGAATAAACGCTAGAGTGTTTACTCCTTTGTACCAATTTTGTGTTACAATTTTACAAAGGAGTTTTTCTTTTCTATTTTTGTTTTGTTTAATCTAAAGATTGCTGCAGATCCTTCCCAAGCACAAAAATTATCGGAAGATGCCCATGTTCTTGGCGAAGCTTTGAAGAAGTTAATTGACACTGCTAGCTATCAGGCAGATGTGGCCGTTTCATCTTTGTCAGCTGATATTCTTAAATCTGCTGGTATCCCTCACTAGTGGTATCAAATTGTAATGAGTAATCAGTAAAACTTTGGAGTTAAGAGAAAGAGTGAAGGGTCTTTCGGGGGCTCCATAGGACAGTGCTTCTAAGGAGAAGCCCTTGTTTGAGACCAATGTCCCCATTTTGAGGGACCTACCTTCATAACTGGGACTTTTCAATTTCAGGGCAGTGTTATTTAAACAGAAAAAAGGGCTTTGGGGCTAGCAAATTTCTTCTGAGATCCCATCCTCACTAAATCTACATGTATTCATGTGAAAGTTGTGAGACGTTTTCCAATATTTAATCCATTTATGGTTTTACATGTTGTAGAGTTTAGCAGTATGTTCTAGTTTCGTTCGCACAGCACAAACCAGGTGGTTAGAGTCAAAGTAACGAAGGAGTGGATATGATGAAAAAATGTCAAAATTTTACAGTGCCTTTACTAAAATGATCAGCCTGTTCATTGTACTCTCACAGGAGAAGACTTTAAAATGGAACCTACTCCCATTGTGCCTGGTGCTCAGCATAAGCAATGGAGTAGGGAAAACAACAGTGAGCCACATCTAAAACAAAGGCTGTAAAACTCCATCTAACTAACTCACAGGAAAAGATTCAGACTTTCCAGCATTGAATTTTACAAGTATGTTGTTTCCAGAGGTCCCATTTGGGGATTACAAAGGAACCCGAACAATAGGGATTTGTCCTTAGATTAGCAATACCTTTTATTCTAAACCTGGGGTAGGATTCAATAAAGGTGTGTAAGTTTTTTTCTCCAGTCAAAATACTTACAAACCATGTAAGAACTTTGGTAAGAGGTATTCATAAGAACAACTGAAGCAGTTTGTGGAGGTATATGCTGTTTACTACAATTAATGTACTATAGCCAATTGTAAGAATGGTTGTGGTTTTTGTGCCTTCTTGTTGTAAGGCAATTGCTGTTCCTCCAATCATTATTAAAATAACATGCACTGTTTTCTGTTTGAAAACCCTCGCATCTGGATGGTGCTGCAGCACTTAGGTACTGTTGGTACAGTGACCATATGTGTGGTTGCCATGGCTTTTTGTATGTATGAAAACTCCAAAGATTTTGCAAAGTTATGCAAAATATGTATGAACTTTTGCCTTCATGGAAATCAATTTAGGAAGAAATGTTAGGTAAGTTGGACTTTCGAAAGATGTTTGAAAGTAGTTTTTGTGAAACTTGTCTGGTTCCTGCCATGTCGACATCTGGGAATCAGGAAGACTCCTTGCCAGGAAATGTTGGATTTTGATTAAAAATTTTCTTTTTTGTACTGTAAAACATTGAAGAAATTATGGGGCATTTGACTTGCTTTCTGGAAAGTGTTTTTTTTTTCAGCTGGATGTGATTGTGTACACACATCATTGTAGGTTTTTGTTCAGACAAAATAAGTCAATTTAACTTTGGTAGCAAGAATAGGTAACACTGCATTGTTTTTTTGTTAGATCAGAAGTGTACGTTTGGACTTTTTTCCAATGTATATTTACATTTCCGGAAGAATGATTGGTATGTGGTCAAAATAGAAGTCCTGTTTATTTCTCTTCAGTCCCAGAAGGAAAACTTGTTTTCACATTTTGCCACCTCATTTGAACTACAGCATGTGAGACCATGTAAAAAACAGCTGAAACAATGGAAAAATTTTCATTCTGTGAAAGTCTTTTTAACTATATTGTATTCGTTTTGGTTCTCCAAGTCCATATGAAAAACTGGAATATATGTAGGTTGTACCATTCTTTGGGGAAAGGGTGTAGCATCCCTCCATATCTGTATCTCTGTAAAATTGTCTTGGATTTTATAATTTATGTATAGAAATGTTTTTTATGTAAATATGCATCTCCTTGAGTGTCTTTTGTGTATTTGATACTTTTCACAAATGTTTGATACTTTACATAAATGTTTTCTATCTCTTAAGATTGGTACAATAAAATTGTGTGAGCTATACTCTGTTTTATGTAGTGATGTAATTAGTTAGTTCGATAAGATTTCACGACTCATCGGGAATGTGTAATATTGTGTCAACTATTTAAAAAGGTAAAAGTTAAATTCAGATACAATTCAAACACATTGCGAGTCTTTCCTTCTAAGTCGTCTTTTGCAAGCGGGGAATACTGTGGGCATATTCTACAACCCCAGCTCACAGGTGGGATGCAGTGTTGTAAAATGTTGAGTATGTGGTTGGCTGTCAAAGAGAACTGGGGACAGAGGTACTGTAGTTATGAAGTCTCTCGTGAAAAAATGCCTCACTCCACCTCAGATATCAAATATTACCGTGACTGTAATACATTTAAATTTACATCCCCACCTTCTCTGAATGCCCCCCCCCCCCCCACAGGAATCCAACCATCACACAGGCCTGGTATGCGTTCACACTCACTCATACTTACGAAAGTTTTTTTTTCCCTTTTTCATTGATTCCATATGGCTGTTTCCAATTTACTCATAATAAAGGTATAACTTGCCAGTTGTTTGATGTATATAAATCTGTATGACTTTCTTTTAGTTAGCTAGTAAGTAAGATGGAGTTTTGCGGCCCAGTTTCCAACCAGTTGGTGAAAGTCGAGCCGGCCACGGACTTTTTTCCAATTGTGGCTCACTGTCTTGCTTTCCCTACTCCACTGCTTATGCTGGGTACCAAGCACAACGGCAGTAGGTTCCATTGTAAGTCTTCGGTATGACCCGGCCAGGATTCGAGCCCGCAACCTCCAGACTGCAAATCGTAATGACCATTCTTTTAGGCTAACGGAAAGTTGTTGACCGTTATTCACGTACGGAAAGAGCGCCTTGTCTTATGCTCTTATGCCTAAAATTTGGACACTTAATGATGTGGGACCTTTAAATATGGATATGGGAATGTGGTGGGGGTAGGTGTGCCAGTAGGTTGTATGGGATTCGAACTCCCAACTTCCCGACTTGTCTTCTAACACTGGAACTTACGTACTGCATTCCAGTAGGGTCTCTAATGGCCACTATATCCTTGCTACAAATTGACCGATAATTTGTTCAAGTTTGAAAATGATGAAAAAGTCTCTTTATCGCAGCGATGTCATTGAAAAAGTGTAGTAGACTGTCCTGTTTCATGATTGGCTGTTGGGAGTCATGTGACAATGTTTTTTCTCTTCAAATGTGAAATTTACCAAAAACAACTGCCTGGTTTACCTTGAATATGCAATAGTATAGTCATAAAATTTAATTAAAGATACTTTGAAGAGAAATAGGCCTAAGATGAAAATTGAGTTATTTAGCTTTTTCTTCAAAAAAAAAAGCTTGGTCGGACTGCTCTTTACCTTTAATATTTTGAAGAGGAACCTATTCTAGGCATAGCTTACTGGGGAAATTTTTACTCATTTCCCATGTTTGGTTCTCGAGATATTAGAATTAAGGTTGCCATATTTTCTACAAAGAGCGAACTTGCAACAAGTACACGTGATGTCATGTATTCACATTGATTGGAATGTTTAGTTGTTTTTGTCTAAAATTTATTACCATATTTATACAATTTAACTGTGATATGTTGTAACCATAAGTGCATCCCGAACAATGGAAGTTTAAAAACTTAATTTGCCTTATGGGCAAAATAGCATCCCTAATCAACTCAAGATCAAACAGCAGGATCAACAATAACCCCCCCCCCCCCCAAAAAAAAAAAAAAAAAAAAAAAACATTGACCATCAATATGAATACATGACATAGCACCTGCTTGGTTCAAGTTTACCTTTTGCAGAAAATGTGTCAACTTCAGTTGCTGATATCTCGAGAACCGTACATGAGAAATGAATGAAAATTTCACCAGAGTGCTTAGCATGTGTTCGTCTTTAACATATTAAACAAAAATTTAGTTTTGGTCTATTCTTTTTAATGGAGATCAGAGGCGTAGCCAGGATTTTAAAAATTGTAGGCACAAAGCAGGGGCGCCGCCAGGATGTTGGTATGGGGGGGGGGGGGGCAGATGACACGGGAGACCATCTAAGCGGAGCCACCATGAGTTGGCGCGGAACGTACGCCGAAAATTTTTAGTTTCACAGACCCGCCAGATCGCAGGAAATAGCCTCTACGACTCTATTTGAACCTAATGGAAACCCTCTCAAAAGTGTTTTTTTTTTACTTCATATTTCTCACTTCTAGGAGAAAACTGAATAAATAACAGTGAGAGTGCGGTGGCGAAGAATATCTGATATGTCTCTCGCCATGGTGTCTTAAGCTTACACTTTTATCGCGTAGTTCAAAACCCAGATGACACGGGAAACTATCTAAGCGGAGCGCCTCTACTAGTTGGCGCGGAGCGAACCGAGAAAATTTTGGTTCCACAGACCCCCCCCCCCCCAGATTGCAGGAGATGGCCTCTACGACTCTATTTGTACCTCACCCCGCCCCTTACGAAAATAAAGAGCTTAAAGACCTTGGAGGGAACGTGTGGAAGCGTTGTAGAGTCATGATTGTTTCACATCAACAAGATTTTAATGGACGATTTCGTCAATTTTGAAGTTTCTTTTCATTTTTATATGTTCCATTTTTATATGTGCTTATTAAAGACGACTTAGCCAAAAAAGTGTCGGCCCAGGCCGACAGCGCTACATACTGGCTACGCCCCTGGAGATTTGACTTTGCGACAAAGAAAATGATAAAATGTCACATCGTCCTGTAAAGGGGCCAGTACATTTTATCTAGTAATTTTCTGATCATTTTGCAATTTGATCTTCTTTTTATGAAAATGAAGATTTTACTGCAAAGGAAAGCTCAAAATAACGACTGCTTAAATTCTACTTACAAGCCTGGCACATGCAATTTCCGGCTATCTGAGAGGTCGCGATTTTTCAAAATTTTCTGTACGCTCGGCGCAAGGTGGCGCTCTGCTTAGATAGTCTTTCGGGCAGTCAGTCACCACTTTTCATGCCCACCAAAAATATTTTTGCACGGCATTCCCTGATACTATTTGAGACGTCTTGGTCTCATCTCAAGTTGAGTTTGCCCCTCAAACAAGTTTCCTTATATCCGCCCTTGCGCGCGCGCGCACACACACACACACACGCACTCACACACACACAAAGTTGACCAATTTTTACTTGTCAAGATATCGCAGAACTTCAGTTTTACCGATTAGACGTTTCTTTCTATGAACCACATGATTATTGTCTTTACAAGTTGTAATTTAATTGAATTTGTGTTCGATATTTGAAGTATCCGTGGAAGATGAAATGCCATTCCTATACGACTGACGGTAAAAGGTAATAAGGGATGGAAATGTGCCCCCCCCCCCCCTCATTTTGTTCTAAATCCGTCATGTTATAGGCTAGTTTGTACTCAAAAAAAAAAAAAAACTGGAAAAAAAAAAAAAAACGAAGTATATAAATTTAAAACTTGGACGAAGTATGTGCTGCTTATTTCACGGTAATATTGTGTGTTTGTTGAAATTTTTTGGAGGGAGGTTCATTGTTGACGTAACTGTCCTTGAGGGATTTATTTTGTTAGTAAAATCCGTCTACTTTTTGAGAAATGAACAGATATTAAACTTTTTTAGACTGATGAAGCCAACAGGGGCGTGGATTCTGGGCGGCAGTGGGGGGGGGGGGGAAGCAATTGCCCTACAAATGAAAATATTGTTGGGGGACTTTTCGTTTTGTCCCCCTAATTATTCAGACATAAAAAATATGACATTGTGATGAACAGATGGCTGTAGGGCTTCGACAAAACTGCAAGTTGAGACTATGAAAGTTATAGTAATAAAAAATACAGCATTTTTAATGCTTTATCTATCTTTAATAATAATAATAATAATAATAATACACAGTTCTTATAAAGCGCAAACCACACTGAAGTCCCTTTGCGCTGAGAAAAGAAAAGATGAAAGTCATAGACAGGAGAAAAGGTAAGATTTAAGTAAGGTCTTAAAATTTGCGAGTGTTCTTGCATCTTTAACTGTAACAGGGAGGTCATTCCAGAGACAAGCAGCAGAGTATTGGAAAGAACGGCAACCGTAATAATTAGTACAAACTGGAGGAGAGGAGAGTAGCAGTTTAGAACTGGAGCGAAGGCAGCTTTTGCGTATATCCTCGTCATTATGAGAGTGTATGCATGTTTTGCTTTTTGGTTTCGATGATAAGAGAAACCTATGCATTCATGATGGTGTGTGTGTGTGTGTGTGCGTGTGTGTGTGTGTGTGTTGGCTTTGTGACAATTTGCTTGTTAGCACGATATCTCAAGATAGGAACGTCTGACAATTTCCAAACTTGGGGCATGGATGCGCCAAATTGAGAGGAAGAACCCTATTGTTTTTTGGCGAAGGTCAAAGGTCATCTGGGGTCGGGGGGGGGGGTCAATTTCTGAAAACATTGTTAGCGCGATATCTCAAGAGAGGAAACTTGGATAGATTTCATATTTGTTGTGGATGCATTATAGTGAGAAGGTGGTCCTTATTGCTTTTGGCGGAGATCAAAGGTCGACTGGGTTCACAAGGGGTCAAATTCTGAAAATCTTGTTAGCACGATATCTCAAGGTAGGGATCTTGGCTAGATTTCATATTTGGTACGTGGGTGTGTTACCGTCAGAAGAAAGTCCCATTACAGATTTCGTCCCCTTGAAGGAACGACGAAATTGCTTCCGCCTGCTTTAGGGATTATATATCTCCAGATTTCACATTTTTGCGGTTAACTCACTTGCAGTGGACGACAAGTGGCTCGAAGCATAATGACGTAATTTTCGCAGTTATAAGAAATTATTCGCTAAAACTAAACTTCATGAATAAGTTGACATTAAAACGAATTTTAAACCAGAAAAATCGGTCCAGGTTTGGTGGAATTAGGCTATAGAAAATTTTTAGCACGAGAACTGTAACAGAACAATGGTCAGTTCTTGTCGTTCGTGCAGGGTAAATATTTGCGCCGACTAAGCAAACAATCTCTTGTGGTTAAACGACGTCAAAAAATCGGCCAGTTCGTTCCCTGGTCGGCCAGTTCGTTCCGCCGTTCTTCAAGCGGACAGATTTTCTCATGCTTATTGTTTTTGGCAGAGGTGAAAGGTCATCTGGGGTAACCTGTTTCAAAGTCTGAAAATCCGGTTAACACAATATCTCAAGTTAGGGAACTTGGATAGATTTCATATTTGGTATGTTGATGGGTTTAAGTCAGGAGATGGTCCCTACAGAGATACCAAGTAGGCCTATCCAGATTTAGGTGGAGTAGGCCTAATTACCATTTCCCACCCACGAATCCGAAATTACGAAAATCCTCCGAAACTTCCTCGTTTCACATGCTAAGGAGCTTTGTCTAACACCGAACATCGTGAAAGGTTAAAAAGAATTTAACAGATGCATGCTGAAACATAGCCCGCTTCGGGGACACATTTTGCACAAATAGCCTACTTGCACCGTGTACCTACATTTTGCATTACCCAATAACAAAGGATAGTACACACTCGATATCTGCTAAGCACGGACTTCCTATACATGGACGCACCAAGATGGCCGTCTGCTATGCTTTCGTGTAAAGGCATGGACTTGCTCAAGTATATCCCCATATTATGCAAGAAAGTTGGAACATTTTTGTTATATGGCAAGGTAAGGTCGAAATCACTTCACCTATTGCAGCAATATGATATTGTTTCCCATTCACGTTTAACTTCTGCTTAAAATATAACAGAGTCATCGTCAAATCAGACGATTTATAGCTTCACCGCAGCCACTGGTGCGCCTTTTTTGTTCCAGTCGGTGGCGACCATCTACGGATAGGACCTACACGTTACATGCTAAGTCCATGTATATAAGTCCGTGCTGCTAAGAAACTAGGTGAACTTCTACAGAAAATCTCTTTTTAAAACCTTGTGATTGGTGCCATGCACCAATGATTACATACTTCCAGCCAATCAATCACACCTCAGGACACAGTCAGTTTTAGTGTGTGTATTGCCTGCTAGAGGATCCCGCAAATTTCCACAATGGAACATCGTAAAAAAGTTTACGATATGATTTATTTATGGGTAGAAAAGTAAGTAATTTGGCGGTATTTTAACATGACAATTCTTGAAACTGGGAAGAATTGAAAACTCAAAGTGTCTAGCTCCCTAAACTGAGAAGTTTAGGCCGAAATTGTATGGTTTGATTGAAACAAGTGGGCTATAGTACTTTCTGCCTGGGCCTAACGTAGGCTAGGCCTACGTAGCCTAGGCTATGGCTTTCACAAAGCAGGATTGAGTACTGAAGAGGATCAACAAAAATCCACTTGGCTAGCTAAGAACATCAAAAATATTTACAAAGGCATTGGCAAAAACCCCTTATACAACAATCTGCAGTACTTTTGTGAGCTTTAGGCCTAGGTGTAAACTTTTGCAATTACCTAACATATAGCCTATATAGCATATATACGTACATTTAAGTTGAACCTATCCAACACATGTATATTTCTGTGTAATATCCTTAGGCCAGGCCTACTGGGAAATTTAGCTGTGCAGTGGTGAATGTTTTCTTTCATATTTTCATTCGTAAGTTCCTACCGATATTTTATTTGTTCTAGAACATGATATAAAGCATGTCGCATCATATTTTGGTAGCAGGGTGGTATCTGCAGCGGGTGAAAACTTACAACATATATCATATAGTGTTACGAGAAGCTGTTCAAAAGTTCTCCCGTATACAGTATATTAGTGTTACGTACGTAGTGCCATTGCAAAATAATGTCTCGACTCTACAGTATTTATATGGTTGGTTCAAACCTCTGCACTGTAATCTAACCCTCAATGAAGTCCTAAAAGTATTATAACACCATTCACGTCGCGATCTTGCGGTAATATGCAGAATGTGGATGGATTAAAATCTACATTTCATTGTGATGCAAATGTAAAAGCATCGCATCAACTCTGATGTCGAGCAGCCTGTGGATCAGGTGAAGTTTTTTACAGAATCAGTTTGCTGCAGATTTGTGCGCGATATTTATCTTCAATAGGGTATAGGACTCAGAAGTTTGAAAGAAAGGTTCTATAATATCAAATAATTAAAATGCCAACGGTTCTCCATGTATCCAATCGTAACCAACACCGGCAATACGGAAGCATTTTTGGCAGCTTCAATGGACTAAACGCGAACTTATGATGGGGTTCTACTTTATCCTGTTCCCCTGCACTCCTCCCGACAGCATTAAAATCCATGTCTTTGAATAAGCATGGGATGGCTGTGTACGTGATTTATTTCAACCGCTAATGTTGTGGGGAGATAAATCTCTGAGATGAATCGACAGAAAAAACTATAACACCGAAAGAACCTTTAACGAATAAAAGAAACAAGATATTTATGTATAACCATACCTAGAATGTACTTCATCAGGATTGGGTCCAAGGATCTCTCAAATGCAAAGTTGTACACTGGACCCTCACCCACAGGTTGGCGTTACACCTCAAACCTAGAAAACCCTGTTTCATTGGTTCAAAAGCATTTAAACTGTAAATGATTCATGAATAGTTTCTATTTTTCAAATTACTTTTGTTTTAATGTCTCACAAGCCTTTGAAAAGTCTAGAAACATACCTAATACGTACTGATTTTTTCAAAGGCTTCTGTAACTTCTGTATCTTCACATGGGCGGTAAAATTTTCAACAATATCTTCAGTAACACTTAATTTACGTAACGTGGTCTGGCTTCATAATTCTACTACGCCCCTATCTTCAGTTTACAAATTTTGAAAAAGCTTAATTCTCTCTTTTTACTCATAAAAGGAATATTTGAAGTCACTATGGAGTATTTCCAACCACGACTGGTGTGACTTTGTTGAACTGGAGGGGCGATTTTGTAGAGGGGTAAAGGAGTTTTCAGGGAGGCGAATTTGTCAGGGGGCAATGAGGGTCGACTTTGTATGGGCTCTATTTTCTATGGGGCGACTTGATTTCAGCCCATTGTTATTGAACCTGAACTTAGCCGTTACGGTAAAAGACGCAGAATCGGACACCGCCTTAGCTAATGAACTTGAACTTTTATTTATAACTGCGCTAAGTGAAAGTTTTGCGCTCATTGAACATGGTGTTTTCCAGTTTTAAAAGTAATCGACATTTTCTGTTTAAAATCCGCACAATCCACAACACATTTGGTCTTATTTTAAGCAATAACATCACATTATCAAGCCATCGTTTATATCAAATCGCCTCTCCAAGTGTGTAGGGAGTTGCGCTGTTGCACGACGATTCAAACACACACAATATGACGGCTCTGTTGCTTCCATCTCCCTGCAGAAACTATCATCCAGGTATGTAGATCAGTGTGTCAAGTTGATGTAACGTGATGGCATCACAGTTTACCCATAATTCACCACGCATCGGGTGTTTTTCGATTCGGTGTACGGAATAAATGGACAGGTGGGATGTTTGCATCAGTCTCTGGGATATTGGTCAGCAATTTGGTGTTTCATGCATGCAGTGGGTTGTTATGATGATCGATCTATGGGATTATTGGTCAGGCATGAACTGAGTTCTTCAGTGAGAGCGATTTTCTCCTCGGTCAATGAAAACTGCTGATTGATGGGCAAGGGCGTGTATAGACCTTTCTTCAAAGGGGGGGGGGGGGGCAAAACTGATGCGAGGGAGCGAAGCGACCGAGCCCGTGAGAGAGTGGTGTGTGGACGGGGGTGTTTGCCACGATGTGAAACTTAAGTTTTTTTTTAATGTGGAAATACGTGATTTGGTGCCAAATTTATACGATATTTTGTACAAGTAAACCCGTTACGTATTTTATGAACTATTTTCTTAGAATAGCCGAATTTAAATCAAATACGCACCTATAGCTGGCAAATAAATGGGTTTGCGCGAGCGTAAGAAAATTTTTGATGTAAAATGCATCCACGATCGCTGGAAATTGAAATTTCGCTCGTATTGAAAGGTATGTTCAGAATGTCGCCTTAAAAAGTGAAACACAGACCAAAAAGGTGTAATTAGTTACACCTCCCTGCACTGACATAAGTATACGGCGGAAGCATTTCAATTGACCAGGAAGAAGAGGACCGAAGTGCATCAGTGTCCAGCAGACTATCTAAGATGAGCGCCACCATCAGTTTGGCGCGGAGCGTTGAAAGTTCTGAAAAAATCACGGAAACGCCCTTCCTCAGGCTTGTAAGCAGAACCTATAGCAGTCATTATTTCGTGGCAGTTCTCAGGACTTGTAAGCATATTTTAAACAGTAATTATTTCGTGGCATTTCTCAGGACTTGTTAGCAGATTTTAAGCAGTCGTTTTAAGCATTCATTATTTCGTGGCATGTCTCAGGACTTGTTAGCTTTTGTTTGCAATGAAGTCTTTTAAATCAACAAAAAGACTGAAAAACTAAAAATGATCAGAAATTTGCACAACAAACTCACGGGGTTATTTAATGTTACGAAGGGGAAAAGCAAATATAACACATCACATAGGCCGATTTTAGTTGAAATAGGGTCTTATTTTGGTTCATGAAGTAAAATAAAGTTCAACCTTTTTTGAAAGGGGGGGGGGGCTCCTTCTCCCTCAATCAGCCCCTTACATTTCAAATCGTATGAATTTCCGATAAGGAAATAATTACTACAACCTACGGGGGAGGGTGGAGGGAACTTGACGACGATATGCACCGTCCGCTGGAGCGGGAAATGATTACCAAAACTTCTTCCTGATCGCAGGAAACCATCACTTCCCACGAACTCCAACATGCATCTGAATCACCTTTGTCTGTGGTTCCAAGTTTAAAATTTATTCAAATACTGGAGCAAGAGCTGTTGCAGCATCGATTAGGTAGATATTTAAACAGTAAAATAGCAAAAAATTCTCGCCATCCCTGAAGAAAATATATACTCAGAGGTGTTGGAAGGTGAACAATTTAGAATTCCTTCAGTTGGTACCATGACGCCACTCATTCACGCTGGATGCTAGCTACATCACACACCTCATTCCTTGGCTGAGAATTGGTTCATCCATCAATATGTTGAGGCTAGTGTGGTCGGAGGCGGAATCTTTCCCCGCCCTACTCACTCCACTTCTCATGTCAATGGTAAGGCAGTTGCAGTACTCTTCTGCAACTAACGCCATTGCTACCATTTCCGCAACATTCCTCTCACTTCCAGCTTCATCACTTTTCCATCCTTTTTTTTTTCATTTTCCTTCTATTCACATTCTTCTTTTTTTTCCCTCACTCTCTTAGTTTTCTCCCCTATCAATTGGAGAGGGCATGGCACGCTTCCCCTTGCACACGCCTGTGGGGATGCGGTGTGTCTCCCAATAAGGGTGGATATTCACGTTGGAATTTTGAAATTCATTTTCTTTACAAAGTGCCTTTTAACCAGTGGTCAAATGCTTTTGAAAGCACCTGAATACTGAGATTGCATATTGAGAATTTTGACAAGTAATATTTACTATATTCAAACGATTATTTGACCAAAATAGGACTTGGTCCACCTAAAAAATGCAATGCGTTATAGGTGTATATCGCATCGTGCATCCATTTTATCATAGTTTACTTTCGTTTCGTGAGATGGAGGGGTTTCATTATAGCACAATTCCATTTAAATTCCTCTCCTTATTTGAAATATATTTTACTGAGACAGAGTGCCTTAGTGGTTCAAGTCTTTTTGGTTATTTTACAAGACGATGTGTTGTTTACACAAAGCACGCATGCATCTCCATGTAGGCTTATCACATTAGGCAAACTTTATAGACAAAAGAAGGAAATGCTAATCAGAATATGTGAAGCTGTCTTTTATTCTTCCCCCCTCTTTCTCCTTCAAAACATGTCTAATGAGGGAAAGAAACTTGGTAAAAATTTGAAAAACATGACGTAGCTTAGACAACGCGTATCCTGTGATTAATATCTCATGTTCAACATGAAGCGTTACACATCACAAGCAGTTGGCTAACCATTCGACTAACAAAGGAATTTCAAAAACAATGACAAAATAAGGCATAATAATAATAAGTACAATATGAAGGTTCCGAAGATGACGCTTCAACGGAATATAGACTCGAATGCCCCATTTGTGCATGATATTAAAGTAAAATTCATGCTAAACAACAGCATTTGATAGATATAGATTACCTGTTTCACATTTTGTATGCACTGTCCTTACAACCCTTCTGAATAACTTACATGGCGGCAATTGGCAAAAAAGATTACATGTGTAACAAATTTCTACTTTTTCATGCTACATCCATCAGTTTTTATTCTACAACCGAATTAATCCAACAAATACATAAACTGAATGCTAACATTTTGGGGGGGGGGGAGGGGGGTGAGGGGGAGGGTAGGGGTTGCATACTGACATTCTTCACAAAACATGAAATTTTGAAACAATCAGTGTAAAAAAAATCATGTCAGGCACATAGAAACAGCCAACCTATTCAACTATTTTGTCTGAATACCTTCAAACCTAAAGAAACCTCACGAATAGATGAATAAACGCAACAGAAATGGAATTTAAAACTACTACATAATTGCCACCAAATGGGTCAATAGCCGTCAAAATAGACAGTTTGTCCCTCGAAACCCTTTCACCGAAGATAAATAACTCCACAACAGAAAGTCTGATTTACCTCATCAAAACATCAAAAGTTCCTTTCACAGGTTTACAAGCTATAATATTTGACGGATGGTATGACCATATTCAGAATATCAAAGTTGGGTGACCTGGTATTTCTTATTCCTCAATTTTGGATGAAAACTGGCCATTCGGACCCTAAATCAACTCAAAGTACTTAAAATTACTGGCCAACAACCCACCCAACCGCTTTGAGTGCAACGCACGGAATCAAACCCATGATAATACAAAGAACTGGCTTCGCGCTAGCTGAAAATGCTATATTTTCAAGTGGAGGTTAATAGTAACGTTGTACACGGCGATTAACCTACATGGACTCTCGTACGCCTTTCCGTGCACATACAGACTTCATGTGTATAGAGAAAAAAAATTGTCATTTCGTACACTTGTCACACCAATTAGTTTTTCCCTTCAAATAACTCTCACATAACTTTTTATTGATATTTTTGCAAATCCTTTGACAAAGTATAATATTTGGTAATTGTACCATTTCTTCACAAGAAGTCGAATTTACAAGACCCACTTTTGGCCAAACTCATTTAATGACGGTAAAACGACAGTGACGGCTGTCTCTTTTTTGTGCAGTGTTTATCGTATTTCGCTCACAGTGCAGGGATTGAGCCAGTAGTAGTTATTCTAGGCCTTTGGCATATACAGCAGGTTTTGCCAACCGTGTACATAAGGCGGCAAGAAAAGTCAATGCACAATACTATGGCACAGTGAAAAAACATCAAAAATTTGAAAGTTATCAAATTTTGGAAGGCTGCAACCTTTACAGTCTACACACGATTTCTAACAACTTGATATAAAAAAGAGAAAAAATATGTCAAGCAATTCAATGCATCAAAAGGAAATTAATCCAATTAGTATGCAAATATCCAAATAAGCTAAAATTGCATTTTCAAGTTAATTTGCATATTTTCATAAACAATGAGCTCTAAACATGCACTTAAATGTATTCATTTATATCCTCCTTTTTTTTCTTTATAATAAGGTACAGTCTCTCACATAGTAGTGACAACATTCTTTTAACTCAAGAAAATTTTCTGAAATTAATCCCAAATTCCCCTTATTGATATCTGTTAAGTACCCGAATTCATAAAGTTCCTAGATAAAACAATATAGTTATCAACAGCTTCCCATGAGATGGCTAAAAGAAAGTCTGATATTCAATGGTACAGATAAATTCGCATGATGGTTAATATGAAATATGTATTGACTTGACGAAAAGATGATAATGTAAACTTTGTAAACAACGCCTTTATGTGTACATGTGGGCATGCCGGTCCGAGTTATTAATGAAACGTCAAGACCTGTCATATGACTTCTGGTGACACTCACATTTAACCTCTGGTGACATGACACTTGACCTATGCAGACATGGTATATGTTCTCCGCTGTTCTTGCATTTGACCTTTGAAGAACTGGCATATGACCTCACATTTGAGTTACCTTTGGGCCTGTGGACATGCAAAGTACTGGATAGGGCCGTCTTTTAGGCTGGTCACGGAACGGGAGAACGCTTTTCACAGGGCAAAGTGTTCAAGGCAAACTTTAAACTCTATAGGGGTTGAAAACTTAAAGACTGAAGGCAGTCACATGGTTTTTGCAGTGTAACCTATGGTGACCTCAAATGACCTTTGACCCGAACCGCAAGCAATAGGGATCTTCCACTCAACATGACAAACCTATATGAACCTATATGCCAAATATAAAAGGTGTTTGTCATTCCCATCTTTAGTTGTTTTCCCAACCCAAGTTTTGATGTTTTCGCAGTTTTAGCACCAGGGACCTTAAATAATCTTAGACCTACAAAAGAAAAAAACGAGACAAACGTATGTATATACATATGAAAAGGTTCGGTCCTTCCTATCCTTATATATCATGTTTACGAGATTTTCTGGTTTTGGTCCCTGTTGACCTGAAATGACGTTTACCAAGACGAACAGTATTCTTTTTCTTAACATAATAACCCTCAATACAAAGTATCAAAGGTGTCTGTCATTCTTATCCTGAGACATCGTGTTTACATGCCGTTTTAAGGTTTTCCCAGTTTTCTCCAGTAAATTCAAATGACCTCTGACCTCCACCCAAAATTATATCGATGTCGATCCCTATATGATAAATATGAAAACTTTCTGTCCCTCCTATCTTGATATATCATGTTTGAGAGGTTTTTGCGGTTTTGACCCTAGTGACCTGAAATCCACATTTGAACTCCCCCAAATCGATAGGGTTCTTCTTATCAACATGACAAATCTACATACCAAATATTAAGTGTCATTGTTTCCTACCTTGAGATAACGTGTTTGCAAGCAAATTTTGAGGTTTTTTTCAGTTTTTCTGATGTGAACCCAAATGAACTTTGACATCCACCAAAGTAAGGTTCTACCTCTCAACATAGCAAACCTATAAACCAGATCTTGAGATATCGTGATTACAAACCATTTTTGATTTTTTTCCCATTTTTAGCGCAGTTGACCTTACATGACCTTTAACATCCACCAAAAATGATAGTTCTCTTTCTTAACATGACAAATTTATATACCAAATATGAAAAGTGTCGGTCATTCCAAACTTGAGACATCGTGTGCACAAGCAATTTCAAAGATATTACCGAAATGATTTTTGACCTCTACTCATAACAATAAGGATCGTCTACTCAATATGGAAAATCAACATGCCAAGTATGATATTCCCTGGTATTACCTTTCTTGAGATATTGTGTTTACAAGCAGGCGTCACATGAACACCAACACACACACGCACACACACACTACATCAACATCGCATTGATACCTTGCCTGCCTTGGGCAATGAATAGACACTATCCCAGTACACAGTCTGCAAGCAACTTTCCCCAGAATAAAAATGATTTCAAATAAAATATTTCGAAACATCATAAACTACCCATATGAACAATTTTCAAGGCCATGCTTTGACAGATTCAAAATTTCTATAGTAACTCCACTTACTGCGGCATATATACTACCATCTGGGCCATTCCCATGCACACACTTTGCCGGAATGGAGAGAAATTTATAACATACGTAAAATATACTTTGGAAATCAAATCGACGCCCATAAATAACTGAAAACAGGCGTTATGTCATTCACAAAATTACATGAGACAATGTCTGCTGTATAAGTTATTGATGTGTGTCATTAAGTCTTGGCACTCTGAAATGTCAATGAAATGTGCATTACCCGTCCAATTGGAACACTCATTAATTTGAGATAGTACAATGAGTGATTTCCTTACGGACTGTTAAGTAGGTAGGCACTTCGACGGTAGATGATAGATTCGTTTCGTTCCGATAAAACTTATTTGTGCCCAGGTGACGATGTGGTCATAAGTGAGGGTGAAAATATGAAGTTGACTGTTGGAGTAACTCCAATAACCCGTGCATGAGTGAGATGGAGGGGTGAAAATAGGATGCATGGGGTGTAGTGAAAAAAAAAAGCAAAAGAAAAAGAAAAGAAAAAGAAGAAGAAGAAGACAAATTCCAACACTGCACTTAGTTGTTGGCGTCGGAGTCGGTGCAGTGCGTTGAGACCCCATGTATTCGGCTCGCGCAGAGATGAAAATACATAGGCCTAGAACATCATTGCGAATGAAGATGTGCGTGATAAACGTATCTTAATGTTCAATGATTTTGACTTCCTTTGTTTTGTGGTAAAATGCTTTATTGTTCACATGCACAACTCAAATTGAAATTCTGTGCCTCACATCTCCGGTTAAATTTGAATTTTATGTGTTTCGAAAATCATCTCAGAACATATGTGGCATCGTGAGTCATTGTCAAGTTTTTTCTTTTTTCGATATCTAATGACTTCGCCCCACCTATAATCTCCAGGAGCACGAATAATGTAATATTTTGGTAATTTGCCATTTTCGGGGATTGCCTAAGAAAAGCCGCACTCACGCAATTTTAGCAGGGAGTGGGACAAACGCGGATCGTTTATTTTATGAAGTCTGGAGTATGCGTCCTAGGGGAGGCGTATCCCACCCCTTTGTTAAAACTTTAAAACTTAAAATAAAGACAGAAAGACATCTTGTGAACCAGCAAAGATCATCCCACATACACACGCAAACACACAAACACGCCAACATCAGGTAGATTCCTTTCCTGCCTTCGGCAAAGAATAAATAATTTGGCGTACAAAAGTGTTTAACAGACGGTAAGAAAATTTCGATTACAAAACAGGTTGTTGAATCTTACAACAGTTAGTGACCTAAAATATGAAAAAATCCATGAATTTATTACAAAAGTGATCGGTTCTATTACAAAAATAAGAGTTATTACAATAGTGGTTTTTACAGGCGCTGGACGCGCGAACATCTCATTATTTTTTTTTTATTTTTTTAATTTCCATGGAAAATTATGAAATATGCATTTTGCCTATCAGAGTGTTTTTCACAGTCCATCCTGGACGGATGTATTGATATAACATCTCAACGGATATAATGTCAGAATGTGAATTATTAATACACTTTTGTCTTCGTTTGCGTCAGACCACGTTAAAGGCCCAGTTCCCTCACCCCAAACAGTACCAATTCTCCAAACCTTTTTACTTAAGCCCCTCCAACAATTGTCTGAAATTAATCTTTATCCAGACACAGTCTCACTTCAGAGTGAGTAAAGGAAAGCTCAAGTTTAATAATAATAAAAAAAACTCTCAGTACAGTTCATGCTGTGCAACATCACCCGTGGTACTCTGCATTGTCAATAAGCTGTCAATCAAAGATCTGAGCCAATAGAGGCTTTGCAATACGTCACAGAACCGCCATGCTGGAGGACATTCATGCCAAATACACGTGGCTTTGTTCCAAACGCACTGCACAGAGTGCATTGTGGTATGCACGGCGTGTACACATTCAACGAGCAAGCGCGCCCAGTGTGGCTTACTACGTAGTTACATGTACTCCAACATGGCCGCCGGGGAGTATTATGACGTCATGTGAAAAGCCTCTTTTGAGAATTTTGCTATATCCCTACCAGAACTGAAGATTGCGATGAAGGGACTGACCCTTTAAAATGGCTGTAAATCTGGTCCACCTCCCATCAAAAACTTACTTTCAACAGTCAGTCCGAAATGAGCTTATGTGCGCATAGGGAGATTTTCTTACCAGTGACTGTTGTTATTTGGGTATATTGGGTCGCTGTCATTGTTTGGCCATAAGACCTGCATCCTTCTAGCGACTACAATATATAATTTCATTTCATCTATTGGTATTTCACACCATGATCATAAATGTATGCAAACATATAATATATTCATATAAATTAATTTACGTCAATAAACGTAGTCGTTAATAGTGCGAAGGAAGAAGATAAGTTGACGACATCCTCTGTTCGGAATAACGGAACCCTATCCTGTATTCGGAATAATGACCCTTATTCTCTATTCGGAATGACGACCCTTCGGAATAAAGACCCTTAATCTTTATTCGGAATAACAAGCCTTCGGAATAATGATCAGATCTCAGGACGGACATAGGGGTAGCCGAAAAGGGCTCTCCCTAGTTCTCTTACTTGCCCCATGCTTTCGTTAGTTAGAGGATTGCCCCAATCATGAAATGGGATAGTCACTTGCACTACTTAAAATTTCAGTGGCTGCAATTTCCCCTTTTACATCATGTCCATCATCGTGAAACATTTTACAGTGTACTGGTAGTATAGAAAAATGCAATATATGCTATAAACATTTAAAATGGTTTCGGGTTCATAATGCAACTTACTGAAATACAGTAGACAGGAAAATACAGTAGACAGGAAGGCATACACAGTATGTATACTTGAAGTACTGTATGGTAGAATGATATGAATCAATTTTGATATCAGTTTGAGGAATTTCATGGACTTGCTGGTCTGAGTATTCACGACACTTTAGAGTTTCAAATTTTTCATACAATAGGACTCTCCACAGTGCAGTAGTTAGATGTGTGCATCCAACTGTGCCCTGTCTGTTGTAACAAGACCAGTTACAAAGCAGCTTGTTCTGATGGTGTTTTCAGTAGATGACAGGCAAGTAGGTCATATTAGATGGAAGAGAGTCACAGTATAAAGAATTTTGTATTTTATTGTATTGTTTCAACCAAGCAGGTTCTGTGAAATTATTCAAAGGGAGGGTCCAGTTATATATTTATCAACCAGCAAGGTCTAAATTTTTCTTTAGGTCTCCATGGTTGCATGCATACTGTACTGTAGTTACCTTGGCAAATTCCCTGCAGATGACGTCATATACAAAGGGAGAAGTTCTAGATTCAAAGAAATAACTGTATGGGGCATTGAAGTAAATAAAACTCTTTTGAGAAGTTTTGTGGAAAAATTAGATCAGTGAGCTGTAGATTACTAAGAGGTTATTTAATTACTGTTGAGAGTTCATTCATATGGGTTGAACATATAATGACATGTGGAGAAGATTTGTGTAAATTGATTTATTAATGTAATAATAAGAATAATTTTAATAATAATAATCATACAGTTTTATTATAAAGCATCTTACACAAAAAGTCTCAAAGAACTGAAGACTGCCCAACAGGGATTCAATATGAAAAAGTAAACAAATGAGTTTTCAAATTAGTTTTAAATTGTTCGATAGAAGAAAAGTTCTTAACCAAATGATTTGTTTAGTTTATGTATGGCATCTCCTGTCCAGTGACTTTTCTTACTTCAGAAAACCTGCGATAGGAACAGGGGAAACGGAGTCCCTAGTAAACGGAGGGATGATTGGGTCCTGACTACGGCCCGCATCGGGCACACCTACCTTACCCATGCCTATTTACTTCATGGGGCTGAGAGACTGTATACCTTGCGACTGTGCTGTCACCGTCAGTCACATTCTCGTTGACTGTTATGAATACTCCCATATTCGCCAGAAATAATACACCGTGCCTGACCTAAAAACTCAGTTTGAACAAACTAATTCTTCCCTTACCCTTGGTTTTCTCAAAGAAAGTATTTATAGGAATTTCTGATATGATTCCCGCTTTGCTATCCTTTTAATTGAAATTCACCCCAAGTTTTCCTCTTACTTTTCCTTTTTCGGTTTTACCACAGCATTTACTTTGTCTAACTTGGTGACACTATATGACACGTTCTCGTGTAGGTGTGTCGTTAAACCTTATCTAACTAACTAACAAATTCACTAAAACAAAAGTATATATCAACAATCTTAGAAGCCAGAAAGGGTACTTGAGTATTCAGATTCTCCAGGTATGCCATAAATCACAATCCCTCGAAGATTATTAGGGTGGTTGGTGTGTGTCTTGTTTCAATTAACTTTATCAGCAGCCAGAAGACAACGGTACGAAAAGGCCTTTCTTTTCTTGTGGGAGTATGCATGACGTTTCATGACGTCATAGCTCATTAATACGTAATTAGATAAAACTTGCCATTTTCGAGGGCTTATATATCAGTTATTAGGTTGTTTTAAAGTAAATCAATGGTTGAATTTTACTAATAAGAAATGCGAAAATCGAATTTTGCCGATTACAGGTAACTTCAAACATTGCAAAGTGCATTTTGGCCAAATTTTGGAAAAGTTACGTAGCTGCATCTGAACTGTTCAGAAAATTCGATTTTTGTTATTTAATCGCGCTATTTCCAATTTTAAAAACTTGCATATTCGATGAAAAATTTCTTAATCTACAATTTTAATTAAACTGCTTTTTTAACCATTCATTAACGAAGTCAAGTTCACGGCAAATACAGGGCGATTCTTTGACCTGTGGCTTCGTGAACAACAATCTCCACACTGTTCTCCATTGTACTGCACGTACTCATTGTGCGAAATAATTCGATGCGTACAGTATATCACGAGTGTACGTTGAGTCAACCGGTACCATAAGTCGGTCATTTTCGTAATAATCAAATGAGGGGATTACACTTGTTTCATGACCGACTCAAGGTGGCCCTTTGCTACGTAATATCCATTGTATAAAATATAAATTTAAAAGAAGATTTTATTTCAATCAAGGGGTACATCATAAATGTAAACATGCTAGTAAAGGTTCCATGGACTGCAGGCTTTGTTCAAGATAGTGAACTAACAGCAATCATGATTTCTAGTAAGCAACTGGCAGAACTGTGTCATTGACTGAGTCTTACTGAGCAGTAGAGAGTAATTAGGTCCTGAGAGGTAGAACTCTCATGCCAGTTAGCATGTTTCCCCCTATTTATTTTTTTGGGGCGGGGGGTGGGGGTATTGAGTGTGGTGGTAGGGTGCTTTGTGTGGAAAAGGGCTATACTACACTCTCCTAGATTTTCTGTTAAATGCAAGATCACTTCATGCAAGCATTTGGGAAGGATTTTCCAAATTAAAACTGGAATCTCAGTATATTTATATTGATCTCAGTAAATAAACCTGGAGGAACATATCAATGCAAGCAAATGATGCACTTTATTTCTTAAATATGCACGATGAAAAATTAGTCTTTGCCTTAGGATTTTTGTCTTAGGATTTGATGGGGAAACTATTTCACTGACTGAGGCTGGGATATCTGGCTCTATAGCTACCCAGCGCTATTTCTCAGTATGACATGTAATCCTGCTACTGCATAAATTATTCTACTGAAAAGTACCAGCAGGGTAGGTAACTCCCTGTCAGTACACTGCTTTAAGGTTAACATTGACAAGTTCTTCCATGACAGGTAGAATCTGATTGTTTGGGGCTGTTTAATTGTTTAGGTTTGGTGGTTTGACTTTTGATAGGGTTTAGACTTCAGGGCATCTTTTGGGACCTTGGCCCAGCTCCTTTGCCCTTCAACCTATTATGTTATGTTACTTGCTGCTAGCTGTTCCCTTCAAAATTCTAGGCCTGTAGGCCTACAGGACTGAACTGGGCAGCAACTAGCTAAGGGTGTGCAACACTTTCCCACAAATATATCCACATACCACTTAATTCATCAGACTGACTGTTGCAATGTGCAATGCTCAGTCCAGAATGACAATGACAAGCAAGATAAATTTCTACAAAATATTATTGTGAGTCATTATATCATGGTAAGAAATAGACCATTACGGGATATTAGCCTATAAGGTGATCCGTCATGGCTACCACAGTTTTTAGGGAAAAACTGCGGTTCCCAATTACAATACCCGACCACTGGTTCATTACTCCAATTAGCTACTTCAATGGGCAGCAGATTTGATTACAATTTTTGTACAATAGACGCCCAACAATTTTGGGGTTCAGATAACAACTTACAACAAATCCTGAAATAAGTGCTGGCAAAAAGTGAGTCTAATTCTGAGATAAATTGTTATCAAATGTCAACCTTCAGTGTCATTTTCAAATGCTTAAATGGCATATAATAAGTACTGAGATCAGTTCATGACGAGATAGTTCTAAGGGTATTTTTTCCGACATGCCCAACAATTACATGGCCTTTAGGTCTTGTACTTATAGATCAGTTTCATATGCAACTTATTGGCAGAAATCATGACTTGAGAAAATCACCGAAATGTCTGGAAGACTTACCTTAATTTATCGCATAAAGCAAGACTAACAAGAAATATTCTAGCAGTACATGTACTGAAAAATCGTACTAATCCAGTCCTCTGTTCATCCTCAGGCAACTGAAAAGTGTAGAGATTTAGCAATGCACTAGACGGTAACTGGCAAACCAACACACAGTGACACATAGCACTGCATGCACTGGGCCTGGACAATTAATTTCTGTGTAAATAGGCGCCTTGTTAAAGACACTAGAAAGAATGACCATGCACGTTATAACCATTGAAACAACTGTTCTAAGGATTCCACAAAACTAGTAGTATGGAGAGGGTCTATAGCTAGCTCAGATGAACATCATGTATTGTTATGACTCAAACAGTGTTGTATTGGTTGGCATGTATAAAACTGCATACTTCCAACGTGCGTTGCTGGCTCACCACTAACGTCCAATACAAACCTGTGCAAATGTACACGCAAAACTATCGAATTTCAAGTGAATTTAGTAGGCACCATTTCACCATTGCAGCCTTTGCAGGATCATTTCCAATCGCAAAATTGATACCAATAGGAAGCTAAGACTCTTTTCTAACTGATTTTACCAAGTTTATCTGTTTTTAATCTTTAACGAAGTCAAGTTCACGGCAAATATGCAGCAACTTTTTAAGCCTTGAAAAAGGCTACCTTATTTCGTTACCTGATTTTTCACTTACTACGATCAATCGGAAAATGTTCACAGTCTTTCTAGGAAAATAAGACTTTCGAAATTCGAATTATCATGTTTTGGTACTTTGTTACGCCTTCTTTTGCATTATTCATCAACGTAAACCTAAGGATACATCCAGTGTTAGTTCCGCGAAATGTCATCAGTTGCTTCAATTTTTGGGGGCGGGGCTACAAGAAAACTTGGTTTTCAGCTCATTAACTCGCCCGTTGTCCGATGGCTGTCAGAGTGCCAAGTATTCATATAGGTGTGCAAAAAATCACACTCCTGACAGTGACTTGAGGCAAGTGATGATGTGCAATCACCTTCTCAAAAAAGAAAAAAAAAGAAAGAAAAAAAAACACTTGAGATTTTAGATTTTCCAGGTGTGCTATGAATCACGTTCATCACGAAATCAAGGGTTGTGGTACAGTAGGTGTGCTGTTTTATGAAACTTGAATTGATGTATATGAGCTCCCATTCTTCATCCAGGTGTGCAAAAAACACACACTTATCCTAGTGATTTGAGGCGACTGATGGTGTGCATGCATTAGCACGTCTCAAAATTCAAGGCCTGAAAAAAAAAATCAGAAGCGAGAGAGTACATAATTTGTTGGCAACTGAATGATAGTAAATTCTCTGAAAAATTTGGCATTTCCCCAAATTAAGGATGATTTGCACACAGTGGTAACATCAAACATTTTGTTTCATAGGCATCATCTGTAGCTATTTTTCAGGGCCAGCAGGCTTGGGTTGAAAAAGGAGCATTCTGCTGTACAGTGGGAAGTTCCTTGCCGATAAATGCTAACTGATATTTGTAGAGAAGTTTGGGCAATTGAGGAAATTTTAAAATCTTTTGTGCATGCAATGGGGAACTTGATTTGCTTTTTGGAATGTATGTAACTTTCCCTGGCCAGTGCAACAGCCCTGTATAGAAGAGCCTGTAGCTACAGCATTTGTTGTAAGAGACAAGGAAGGCTGCAGACTTATTCTTAGTTAGTAGTTACTTAAAATACTTGATAGTAAAAGTGTCAAGATCAAGTAGGAGCAATTTTGCAAGACACAGCCTTGAAAAAATGCAAGGCCAGATTGTTGTCATACCACACCAAAACTATTTATCAATACTAAAATGCTACATGGAGACTGAACCTTAACAGTGGAAGGAAATCAAAGATATTACAAATATAGGTACCAAACTTAAAATGGCGCGGTGAGGATCCCCATGGAGGCTGTAACGGAGGGGCAAAAGTGCTGATCACTCTTCAGTCGTTTTGAAAGCTAACAGTTAATTGATATCTTCCAGTAGTATAAATACGTGTGATATTAAAACATTGCAATTCTTGTAAACACCGTTGTTCAAAAAATTTCACTTACATGAAACCCTTTTACGCTTCTTCGAGGCTTTTAACTTAAGAACATTTGAACAGTAATGTACAACGACTGGTTTGAAGTTCATTGACGTACTGATTGGTCAGTTTATATGTTATCTTCAAAAGGACAAACCTATGCACGCTTTTGAATTCTTCCGAGCTTAGAACACAAAATCAACTACTGTGTTCTATTTCCAAGCACCCAGAAGTAGGTGTCAATTACCCCGGACAGCATACAGAGAAATGCATTGTGCGCTAACAGAACTTGCTTTGAAGATGCACGCACCCTGGAATTTCGTCACAATGGAATTTTCTGTTACGCATGCATTATTGTGCATGTAGAGAGCCTAAAAGAACTGCGCGCATCTCAAATGAAAACTTCCGCCCAGGCTCCGATTGAGTCTTTGTGAGGAGTCAGCACGTCTAACAGTTAAGGGATAGGAGTTGATTATCTACGTTTATACAGTAATATCTTTGAAGGAAACACACTCTGGGGTAAAATTAATACAAAGATTGGGAAATTTCAGTGTATTATTTTTATTATTAAGTGAAGAATCATCATTTAAATACTGTCAACATCTGTCATATGCCAGAATTTTTAGGATCAGTCTGGTGGATATTGACCTGGGGCCCGTTCCACAAAGATTTACGCACGATCTTGAGTTTGATTTACTGTTGACTTAAGTATGGGGAATCAAACTTAAGATTGTGCTTAAGATTTGTGGAATGGGCCCCAGATCTGACAGTGCTCAGCTTTGGGAACTGTCAGTTGTCAGTTTCCCCAGGACAGTTTCTTGTGTACAGTAGTTACAGACCCAGTTCGCACACCCCAAACAGTACCAATTCTCCTAACCTTCTTACTGAAACCCCTTTCACAATTGTCTGAAATTCATCCTCGTCCAGACACATGATCTCAGCTTATCGCTTCAGGGTGAGTATAGAAAAAGTCAATTTATATAATCAAAACACTCTCAGTACCATTCATGCTGTTTAATAAGCTTTGGCACTCTGTATTGTTTGAAATTAGCTGTCAAACAAAGAGCTGAGCCAATTTAGAATTTCGGTACCCAGGTACCAAAGTGTAGTTTGGGGTGAGAAGTTTGGCCCTTTAAGCCTGTTCTTCATAGATGATGGATCAGAAAACTCATGTTAATTACATAGTAGTTGTGTGTTGTCACTGTAGGGCATGTTTTCAACAGTTTGTGTGCTTCTATATACTTCATAAATGATACTAGCAAAAACTGTTCTCTAATTCCATACATTTGATAGCAGTAGGGATTACATACCATGACAACAGGTCACAAGTACTCATTGGATTTTAACTGCTCAGCTGCAGCACCTACTTAAAATTTTGTTTGTATTCATTCGCAAGTATGAAACAGCAAAAGTGGTTTCACCAATTATTTTTAAATAACAGCCAGATCCCACAGATTCCTTTTTGTTTTGCTTCCAAGCATCTATCATATCATTTCAGGACTGAGGAATTGCACTTTCAAGGTAAACCAGTGAGTTGCTCACCCAAGACTCTTCCTCCAAAATATTGTCTCATGTTTCTTTAGACCCAATTATGAAATATTTCAGACGACAATAATGGAAAATGGGTGATTGCATTTTTTCTTAAATTTTGTATTGCACAACAAAAGTGGTGTATATTATACCTAATAGCTTTGGAGTTGAATAAATTGAAAGCAAATGGTGTTCCTTTTTCAAGCCTGTCATATTCTTAGGATACTTACAGTAACACATGCTATCTTGGTCAAAGCTTGAAAGGGTTCAGTGAAGATAGACCCTGAATCTGTGCATACACCAACCTATTCAAACTTGTGAAAAGTTTTCTTCACTTACCAGTCAGACTGAGACAATTCTCATACATCCTACAAACTACAAACAAAAACTAATTGTTTCTTCAATTGGTAATTCATTATTCAATTTGGTGCTTAAAAAATTTGTGACTGGAAACTTTTTTAAATTACAGTATGCACTAAACCTTTAAAAGCAAACAAATGTACTTCTTGCACTCGAATCAGATATGTGTAATTGCTTAATTTTTTTCTGGTGAAAAGCATTGCCATGTGGAAGTAACCTCCACCGCCCTTGTTGTCAGTATCAACGTAGCATTCCCCTTAATTGTTTTATGAAGAAAGCAACATGTTACACATTGAGACAGTTAAAATAAGCACACCCTTTACCTTTTAGCCAGCGATCATTATTATGTCATTATATTAATGGGGAAATGCAGTCACTTCGAATTGGATTCGTGTAGTAGTCTGTTCAATTTCCTTTTTTGTTTTTCTGGCGACAGTCACGTGGCCATAGTTTCCTCACAAAATAATGGCATCGGCAAAGTGCAGTAGTATATTACAGGGTGTATGGGGCCCTCTTCTTACCACGGTGTTATTAGTTTGCCAGACGGTAAGTATGGGTATTCACCATGGTATACACAGCATGATAGGAGGTAAGTATCATCCCTCACAGACTCCCAAACCAGGGAGTTGGGGGGGGGGGGATTTAGGAGAGTATAAAGGTCATTGATTTACCTTGTATGTATTGTTCTTAGACCTGAAGTATGAAAGATACTTGGAGGTGACAAAATAAGAAATCTGTGGAATTAACATGTTTTATAATTAGTTTTGGGGTACTTCTTTTGGCCTTTATTTGAATAGCTAGCTTCAGTACAGTTTCATAGTGCAGTACACATTACTGTAGCACTGTAGCCTATATTGTATGCAGTCAGCGATCCATGCTATCCCTATTTGTCAAAAAAGTGAAAGGTGTTCTCTTATCCAATCAGATCTGAAACGCTTCAATTATCAAACACTGCAGTTTTGTGACCCATCTTGTACAACCGAATTCTGCACTGTGGCTTGTCTGTTAAAATTTACTCTCAGCTCTGTGACTGTGGGGAATTCTTTGTGATAGTGTGGATTTATCATGCAGTTATTTGTTTCATTGTACAGCACTTTAGCTCTTAGCAGTGATCTGTACAAGATTCCATGTCACAGCTCATGCAATGTTGTATCTATGTACTGTGTATCTGAAATCTCTGTTGCTAAAAATACCATTGCTGGAATGTCCTGTGCATTTCTTTCATCTGAAACCTTTTTTGTTGGGACTTGTAATCTTCACATCTCACCTTTTTTGAAGTTTGGAGATGTTTTTGCCTTTTGTAGAAATAAAGTTCTGACTGTAATAGTGGTTCAATTGGAATGGTATTACCGGTACATTGTCATTTCAGCTTCAACACTCCATTGAGCAATATAAGATTTTGATAACTCTACTGCCTCTCCTGCCATTTCGGTCTCTCTGCTCTCCCGTGAATTAATTATAAAATATCTGTAAATGCTTGGGTGGCAGTTTGATTGATCTCTACAAGGTTTTGCATAAGTGATATTGTCCCTGTTGACTGCTTAAACAATGTGATACATCAGTCAAAACATTTGATGTCCAAAATTAAAGTTAGGACATACAGCAGTGAAAGATAACTCTAGATAGATGGTTGTTTTTTGCTTTTGTTTTGTCCTTTTGAAATTTTTTAAGATTTGTTAAATTTGTTACAAATTGGAAAATGGAGCAATCTCTATCAAACAAAACACTAGAAACTCAAACACACTAATACACAATAAATATTGACCAAAGTTATTTAATTTACTCCACTGTAAGAGCATCCATTACACATTCATTATCTGCATCACCCTTTCCCTACTTTCTACTTATTTTTACGTAGACTTGCGTGGTGTGCTAGGGTAAGGTGGTGTTTTGGGGTGGAGGGGGGGGGGATAGATATCAATTTTAAGGTAAAATGGTTGGTTTTTATACGTACCATTTTCCTTAATTGCTGCAATAGAGTTGAAGATTCCTGTTTTGACCTGATTTTCCCATGATAAGAACTTTAAAATTGTTTTGGAATTTCAGTTTCAGTTTCATATATTACCTGGTTGTTTCACTATAATTAAGTGAAATTCCAAAATTTAATGTACTGCTGAAAAATATGTTCCAGCTTGTCTATGCTTTTGAGAACTTCAAGCATACAGTACGCAAAGTGTCATATTAAAGTATGTGGTTTAGACATTTTAATTTAGTATGAGGCTGAGCTATTTATTTCTAACTGCTTGAAAAAAAAAATTGCCCAACAAACCAACCAGCAAGCCATTGCTTTCCGAACCCGCATAAATTATGTCCTAATGCTGGAAATTGTGAAACGGGCAAAACTGGACCAGTAGGTTGTGTAGTTGTAAAAAAGTGGATTTTGTGTAAGATTAGATTTTGTCCCCAATACACAGTTCTAGTGTTGCCAGTTGGGTTTGTTAGCATTTTGAGTGACTGCATTTTTTTCTCTGTCCTACAGCATCAGTGCAAGAGGTCGAGGTCAGTGTATCAGTGGTTGATGCATCAGATCCCCCATTCTGGACCATTGATATCTCTCCGTTTATTGCTGTAGTGCCGAGTGATGCCCCACAAAATGCCTCAGTGTATCGGCTGACCGCTGCAGATGAAGATGCAGATATCCGCTACTATTTACGCACAGGTATATTATTTAGGATTAGTATTTTCAGTAAATTGTCTTTTCAATGCAGTATCATGAACTGAGTTTTTAGCTCATGTTCAGCAATATACCCCTTAGCATAAAGACACTGGATGGAATTCCAAAGTGATACCAAAGACATAACTTGTATTGAACCTAGTGCCTTCTAGAATGTTTTTCAGCGAAAAAAATGCACACCTGGCACAAGATAATGAATTGGGCAGATTTGGAAAGAGTTCAACCCACCTCTTAAACAGTTGCTGCTGAAATGGCTGCCAGGTTGCTTGGCCACTAGACTTTCGATGAAGATGGTTGGGATAGATATTGTGAGCAGTTTATCAGAATGGGCAATGCCCGTTGCTCTTCAGAGTTTGGTAACAAACAGGCAATTAACAACTAAGTTTTGTCCTGACATTGTTCAGCTATGAAAATTAATTGCTGACTGTACATTGGGGCCATCCCAAATTCAGTTTGTTTACATGAAAATTACATACCATGGGCCATGGTTGTATTCTAAATACACTTTTAAAGTGGACACTTCTTACATCAGAAGGGTTGAGTGACTGTTTCTACAGTTATTGCTTTTATTGGGTGATCATTAGGCTTATCAGATTTCAGCGTAATGTGTTCACAGTCATAATTTGTATTCAATCTTTACATGTGTTTACACATAATGTAAAGCCATTTTGTAACAATCCTTTCATACTTTATCTTTTTAAGGGGATGGATTCTACATTGATGAAGTAACTGGTGAAATAAAGACAATGAGGGGGTTCCGATACACAGAGGAGGATGCACCTTACATTCTTAGTGTCTATGCAGAAGATATCAATTCTTTATCTCAAGATGCTGAACTCAGACAGTTTAATGGGGTAGTGACAATTTTTGTAAGCCAGCACCATCCACAATTTTCAGAAGACCCCTATGAAGTGTCAGTTCCTGAAGGAGTACCACAGTTTGAGTAAGATAATTTGATGCAATTTTTAGCAGGCCTGCGTTTTTTTAAGTTGTTTCAAAAAGTTTCTTCTATTACAAATGACTATAATGGTTGATTGTAAAGTAATTTTTTCGGAATGATAGAACCTCTCATAACCTCAAGTTATTACTAATAATGTATTACTTATGAGAGTTGTGTCCATTTCGAAACACATGATGTAGGAAATTCTCGAACTATGTGCATCAGCTCATCTACATCACCTCTCTCTTTGTGCAATCATTGACAAGGTTATTTGTGGTTCCACATATAAACAGAAACAGTTATGGTCATATTGAGATCAAAGTAGCAACCTGCTTATCAGTTAGGTTGTGGATAACCTTTAACAGGCTTTTTACTATCATAGTTAGTACTTCCTTACAATGGTATCCAGGAACGGCTTCAGTCATTGATTCGAAACAATGGCAAAAGAAATTGCTTCCATGTGCGTGGTAATAAATTCTGTTGGGTCCAATTTCCACCGTGAATATCTTGCCATGTTAATTTTTTTTCTTGCGTTTTTGTGTTTTGGAAATGTACTCCCAGATGTTTTTCTAAAAGTAATCTTCAAATCTGTAGCAGTACATAATTCACATAATATACATTAGCAATATGATTTCATTGAAACTTTGTTCACAGGGTGGTCACCGTCAGAGCAATATCATTTGCTAATCAACAGGTACGATACACCCTCCTGCCCCCACCTCGGGGCACTCCCAGCCACAACATTGGCGAATTTACAGGAGTTATTGAACTTAGCGAGAGTTTAGACAGCGAGAAGCTTGGTAACTATTTCTTGGAAATGCAAGCGACAAAGTTGGGGGGGGGGGGGGGAGATCAACTGACTAACATTGTAAGGGTAAGTGAATAGCATACCCCTTCTGTTTGAAGGAGTGCAAAGGCCCACAAAGTAACAGCTGTCTCAAAGCAGTAATACAATGTCCTAACACGACAGACCCATCCAATTTGATCTCTAAAAGGTAATCGATATGTACATATATTTAGATGAAACAAAAAAAATGGTACTTTCATTTCCAAGTAGAGTATAGCGACCAAGAATACGTACAAAATATTTCGAGCGTGATATATATATATATATATATATCTATATAGATATATATATATATATATATATATATTTATATATATAGATATATATATATATATATATATATATTTATATATATATATATATATATATATATATATATATATATATATATATATATATATATATATATATATTTATATATATATATATATATATATATATATATATATATATATATATATATATATATATATATATATATATATATATATATTTATATATATATATATATATATAAGTATACACTTGAAAAGTATCACAAGCATGCTAAGAGTGCTCAATACCAAAAAGGCAGAGCAAAATTCACAAAATAATGTATTTACGCAAGCATAATTTTCTCACTACTCTGAGTTTCACGCCTCTCCGGCGATCATCGGGTGAGATAAGTGTCCCAAGCCAAGCCTATACCACTACCAGTACGTATTATTTCTTTCTAGCACGGCTCAGTGGTCGCGGCCTATGCCTACACGTAATGATGAGTTCAGCTCTTTTGTTCAGGCAGCTTTCGGATTTGCTTTTCAAAATTTCCAGTCTTTCATCTTGACACAGATTGCAAGTCCCTGATCGACCAGGGGCCATGCTAGATTGCCGAATTATTTGCCATGTAATTTTGTACGGAGTATTTTTCTCCTGTAAATACCAGATATGTTTAGACAACTCAGTCTCCTTGGCATATTTCTTGTTGCGAAACGACTTAGTGTGATTATTGTACCGTTCCTTAAAACTTTTTCCGGCTAAACCAACATAGAAACTATTGCCATCACAGGTACTTACGGTAGCTTTATATACAATTGCCTTGGATAAGCACTTTCCTTGGAGTGGGCACGCTTCCTTTACTTGCAGTTGCATTGACTATGGTCTTCGGGCCCCCTTGCATTAATTATACGAGAATTGTGCGATCTTATAATTGCGCCCATATTTCTCATGCAACTATAGCTAATCTTAACATTGTTCCTATTGAAGATCTTGTAAAGTCTGCTGCCCCGTGGGAAGTGCTTATCCAGAGCTTTCAGAAACTTTTTCCCCACATCAGTTTTTACATTACAGCTATACGGTGGATTGAACCATACAATATTCCTTTTACGAGTTCTATTCTTATACACCCTCTCCCCTGTTTTAAACTCTAACTGGCCACTAAATCCGCTACTCTTTAGAGCTTGATCGTACACACTGCTTACACTATCAAACACCTGAGCGTTACAAGAGAGTTCAGACAATCTTTTCTCCACAGCCGATGGTATATTTCTTATTATGGCTGGTGGATGGTTGGAGTGAGCGTTGACATACATGGGGGTATCATTGGGTTTCCGGAACGGCTTGTGGGTCCCTGATCGTAGGTCTAAGTTGACATCCAAAAAGTTCACAGATTTCAGGTTACACTCCGTGGTTACCTTAAGACCGAGCTGCTTGAACAACTGAGTGATTTTTTCCCTTGTACTTTCTGCTTTGGTACCGGCCAGCCCGTCGTCTCTGTATAACCCTAGGCTGTGTATGTCTACAATTTGCTCCAACTTTTGCAGGATGTATAGCCCTACAAGCTCACACACTTCCGCGCCATCAAAGGCACCCATGGCCACATCAAAGGTTTCATTTACTCCTTTTTTCATCCATGTCTGGCCACCCGCATCATACAACAGGGTTTTTCGTGAATGCCTAATGGTATCAATTTCAAGGGTTGGAATTCTGGTGTAGCCCTTTGCCCAGCTCAGGGCGCTTAAGAGAAGCTTCTCCGAAATTGACGGGTAAAATTCTTCTATATCAAAAACAAGGAAGGAAAGAGTGTCCCTCTCTTCTAGGCTATTAAACCAGCGGAGCACCTCTGACGTGCTCCTCCATTGGTTTACACCGATAGAGTCTCTCACATGCTTGTTAATTCTATCTAAAAATTGCTTGCTAACCTTCCCAACCTCGGACTTGGTAGGATTTATGAGTCTGCACTTTGGTCGGTCGAGAAAATTGTCCTTATGGTCTTTTAAGGTAACGAAAGCAGGTTTCCGCTTTGTGTCGTTAACCCTATCCCTAATGCCAAGTCTCTCGGTAATTTCCTCGAATTCCTCCTTGATCCCGTTAGATATTGCATCTGTAGCGTGTCTATATTTCTGGGTGATATTTTCCAGTAGCAATTTATTGTAATCCTTAGAGTCCATTTTGTACACATTTCTAGTTTTATCGGCATTCACAAACACTTTATTGGATCTGTTTATTTGCTCTGAGTCCCTCCTTAGCTTAGATAAGAATTGGTTACTTACAGATTTAAATTCGACGTTCTCAGCAATGGCAAGCAAGTCCCTTTCGAATCCCAACAATTCCTCAACTTGAGGGGGTGAGTTTTTGGAAGCAAAACCAAAGTTCTCCGGATAAGGCACACTGTCACTCCCCTCCGTGCTATCACTACTGGATTGGCCTTCGTTTCTCAAAAAGAAAAACGCTTTCCATCTCATCCTTCTGATTAAACTTTCAGATTTTTCCAGCAGGCATTTCAGGTACTGTCTCTGGGAGGGTATAGGTATGTTCTTCTCTGAATATTCCATCGAAAAGGCCTCCATTGTGCGTTGCGTAGAAAGCTGCTCGCGAGGAGAGTGCTCAACCCAAAGGGGAGCAAATATAAGTAT